>JAWNNT010000142.1:0-614885 GCA_035044645.1 Scaptomyza parva | reverse complement strand
GAACATATTGTTGCTGTAGAGCATTTGCGTTTGTCTATTACCATCGTGTTTTTTCTAGAAATTGCCGAAACATTCTCAAAGAACACAAATCAAATTGGTCGTGTTCATTCAAACACTTGATACTTTTTTATTGTTGTTGTTAGTTTGATTAGATATTTAATCAGCATAAGTTTTAATTGGACTGCATTTTGTTGTTGGGGTTGGAAGTTTTCATCATTCGTTGCCACGTTAACCATACGCAGTGTTGTACGAGTGTGTGTGTGTAAAAGGGGATTGGGTCAATAGTGCTTATGAAAATATTGCAAGAAACTAGCTTGAACATACAAAAATATATACTTAAAAAAAAAATTTTAAATCATCTCTAAACTATAAAATAAATAAATTTATAAAAATTGTATACACTTTTTTTTTACGTTTGAGAAATAATTTGTTCTTGCTTATGCTTATATAAAAAAAATTATTATTAGAAAAAATAGTTTGAAAATAAGAAAATGTTTAGATTGGTATAAATCACGCTTAGATAGTATTTTTAAAATGTATATATTTTTATTTGAATTTTATTATCGTCCAAATTTATATTTATAAGAAATAAAACAATCTTTTTGGTAACTTAATTTTGACAAGATATTTTTTTGAAGTGTATGCATGGCATGCTTTCTTGTGTGCATCAGCACTTGACCCACTGTGCAGTTCTTGGCTGCAGGGGTTGCGAATGCACTCAAAAATTAGGTTCAAGTGAGTCATACTTGCATTCGTTTGTAAGTATTTAGTCAAAACAAACACACACATACACAGGGAATTCAATACAATGCGTTTTTTGTTCGTAGAATTGTTTTTTTGTTTTGAAGGATTCGCTGTGCATTTTTAGTAAATTAAATGGCGATCGAACAACAATAAAAACAATATAAAGCGACCTTGTCGGGCGCCGATGTATGTACATACATATGTACATATATGTAAGTAGCAAGGCGGCCTTGAGACTGGCGCCGTTGCTATACATACATATGTACATACATATTTTTGCCAGTCACTCACCTGAAAATGTTGCTGCTGTTGGTTTGTGGGGGGAATTTGCTGCTGGGGCTGCTGCTGAAATTGTTGTTGTTGTCGCGGCGATCCATAATTGGTATAGAACTGAGATGGAGTCTGCTGTGCATAATGCTGCAAATTGGGATGGGGAAGCTGTTGCTGTTGAGGCGAATTGCTAACACCGACATAATCTCGATTAATTGGTATATTAATGCCGGCTGATCCTGGTGGATGCCCATTGCCGTTGCCACCACCACCTCCACCGCCGCCGGTCTGGTTAGCTGTTATCACAGTTGGCTTCATCTTTTCTACCGCCTTACACTGCAAGTCCTGTCACTAGCTCTATCTATGTCTGCCTGTTCTGCTCGACGCGTCTCGAAGCGAGTAATTTTCGAAAAAGGTTTGAGTTATATTGCTGCCGTTGCTGTTGTTCTTATTGTTGTTGTTTTCGTTGTTGATATTGGACAGGCAGTCAGACAGTCAGGTTCACCTTGAGTGTGTTGTTGCTGTTTCGTCCCGTATCGATGTCGAATTTCGATGTGCGATTTATCGCAACTAGCTGCGGCTTTTGAATTTTTTTTTATATGTATGTATGTATTTGGCTTATTAGCTGTGATTTTTCCACAATAAAAACAAAAACAACAGCAAGAGCGACAACTACTAATTGCTCGGATGTATTGGCTCCTCCGCCTCCGGCTACGTCTCCGTTTTTATGATGTCACTCTTTGGCTACACTTTCTAACAGCCACGGTAGCTGCTCAGCGCACGCACACGGATGCACTCTCCGACGCTACTAAGTACTTTGTTGTTGGCTTTTACGTGTTTCCGTTTGAGACGCGCTCGCACTCTTTCTCACTCTCTCTTTCTATTTGAATGTGCTTCTCCTATGTGTATGTGAACGGTGTGTGATGCTTTGTATTTTATATGTATATATATTCAATTTAAATATATACATCTATAGATAAAATTATTTTTGCACATTGCTACTGAACACAAACACAGACACACACTCACACACACACGACCACGTAGTCTACTTGTCCGTTAGTCTCAAATAATTCACGTCGCTGCTGTCCACTGTTCGTTGCCAAAGTTGTTCGTCGACTGAGCGCAAAGTTTTTTTCAACGTTCGCTCGTTTTGGGGGCTGCTGCCTTGATACCACCTTTGGCAACGTCGCTGTCGCCGCATAAGCTCTCTGCGACTCTCTTCTAGAATGCTCCCACTCTCACCATATGTACGTACATCTCTCTTGTGCGTTGAGTTGGGCAACCACGCGGCTTGTTAAATTTGATTAGCGGCGCTTCAACGAATAACAGTTAAGTCCTAAATTGGTAAATGCTTTGTTTTGTGCGTGTGTGTCAACAAATTGCAATCGACAGTATTTTCTCTTTTTACATTCTCTCTACATATTTACCTTACACTCTCTCTTTCTTATTCAGTGTCAATGAGAGATGCTGCGAGCTCGCAGTGGCGATCGTGGACCACTTGAGCGCCAAGATTCACACACATCAGATTTATAAATAGCCAATGGTGGCAATAACTACTACAGCAATATTCATCAGCTGAGTATCGAAATGCTGACCGAGCGAGAGAGAAAGATTCAGAGAGAACAAATTCCACAGCAGCAGCGACAGTCGCATGGCTTCTGTACGTACATACAAATCTATATGATATGTCTGTATGTAGAAGTATGTTGTGTATGCACATGTACACCTTCAAGCTGTCAATATGACTTGTGCAGAGCTTTAGCTGCGTCATGAGTTTGTTGCACACCCACACGGAAAGACACGCGCGCAATTAATCGATTAATATTCACACCGATTGCCTATCGACAGCAGGCAATTGACATCTTTTATGCTGGCATCTTTCTAACGGTCTGCAATATGAATTCAAAAGCTTAATACCAAATAATTGACTTTCGGCAGAATTTTGACGGGCTGTTTACTGATGTACTTGGCCACATACATATATGCGTCAGCGACTGTCGCATTTCAAGCAAAGGCATATTTCCTATATTTGTATAAGATGTGTATGTATGTATGTACATATGTGTATATAGATATAGCCTGGTCATTGGCGCGCCCACACAGCACTGTTCTGTGCCGTTTGCCGCTATTTGCGTTCGATGTGTTTTCCAAATCATTTTAGGCGTAGGCAACAACAACAGCAAAAACAATAAGAGCAAGATCTACAACAGAGGCAGCTGAGCATATAATAAAACTGAAATAATTCATATTAAAATTTTGTACATATATTTACATATATCTAGAAACAATTTACATAGTATATATTTGAGAATATAGCCTATGCAATATAATATTTAAAAAGCTATGAAATATATGTATTGACTACATGCAATAAAAGACAATCTCAAGTGGAAAGCAAAAAACAAAACAACAAAAAATATATAAAAAATACATTAACAAAGTCATCAGCTTTAAGTATCATATTTAGCTATAACCTCACTTTCCTTTTTTGGTTCTATGAGTCTTACAAGCAAATACCAAAAATGGCTGCTACACGCGATGAGTCGACAAACTAAAATTATTATGGATCATGGCTGTGGCGCTGCGGATGTGCGGCTCAATGAACGTTAAATTACTGGCTCAGCTATAAAACAACAACCGAACTGAAAAGCTTGCCGGTCAGGTGTAAGCGTAAGCTCTCTCTTTACACTCACTCTCTCGCTCACTGTATGAGTGTATTTCTTGAGTGCTTTCTTTTTCGGCCCATTACCGTTATTATATAACCGCATAAGAGGCGTGTAGGTTGGATTGTCGCCGCTTCAAACCTTGAGTGAATTCCACATTGAGTGCTTTTCCATTTGGCGCGCTTCTTTTTGTGAGTGTGTTAGTCGTGCGCATGCCGAGCACGCTGCTGCTTTCATTCATGGCCCTCGGCTAAACATTTCACTCAAGTCGCAGGACTGCTTTCGTTTTTATAGACTTTGAGTCCCGTTACAGGCTCAGTCTGCGACCAGCGTTTGAGACGTTTTGGCGCTTAGGTCAACCTTTTATTTTTTGTCGGTGGTCTCAGCTCTTTTTTATTTTTGTTCTCGCCCCGTTGTTGCGGTTGGACTTTGTTATTTTATTGTTGTTACTGCTGCTACTACGTACGTTTCTCTACCGCTCGCCAATTACCTATTACAATACAGACACACACACACACATACAACATTTTATCCAGCTACAAAGTGTACAAACGGAAAAATGATTAAACAAATCTGAATCAAACTGTCAGTCAAATGACAGTTGGCCTTTTTTAGCCTAAACCTATACTTATCTAAAAATGTACAAGTAAAAAACCAGAAAAAAACAAACAATTTTCAATTAATCAAATCAAGCTCTTTGCGGTCGCCGCTTTGTGGTAAACTTTCGCGACCGCCCGGAGTTCTTTTTTTTTTAAACACTTCTGGCGTCCGCTGTTCGCTTTGCTTTCGCCATCTACTACATCTCTCTCACTCTCTCGCCGTGTGTGTGATATAACAAGAGCCGTGAAGAAGGAGTAACTGGACTGACTGACTGACTGTTGTTGTTGTTGCTGCTGCTCTTCTTATTCACACTCCAAGTGTGTGTGTGTGTGTGTGTGTGTGTGTCCAGGGAGCTGTGAAGCAATTGCACCAAATGCATCGCCATTGACGACGACGTTGACGACATTGACGACAACTTGGATATTACGGCTGGCCATCAACAAAGAGCAATCAGTAAGGCCAACAACGCCATCAACCACAACAACAACAACAACAACAACATTGTATGTATCACTTTCTTTATTGCAACATTTACCTATATACTATTCCATTGGGAATGATTTGAAGCTAGAAATCCTAAAGACATTAATGTGTATACAAAATTACACCATACAAAATATGGCGTAATTTTGCTGAAATTATAATATATTTTCCCTTTCCACAAACGACAACAACAAATATATGGCCATGCACGCAACTTGAAAATTAGCGTAGACCAACCCCAACCATTAGATTGAATGCCCAGCTAAAAAATGAAAGCATGAAAAAGAGAAGCGAAAAACCCCGTTACTCCGTTACTCATGGCTCGTATGAGTAATGTGCCAGACCGCCATTGTCCGTGTATCCGTGTGTCCGTGTGTGTTCTTTGGGCCATGATTTGCGTTTGCTCGACGTTTAAATTGGTGTGAAAATGCCTTTAAACGTGCCATCATCCATTTCACTTACATATTCAATGCAAAAACAATTTTCCGCCAAGTGGCAAGTGGCAAAAGGGGAACAAGAGGAGGCTCGGCCAAATAGACAAATAGAAACACACACAACAAAGTTAAAGTGTTTTTCAGATAATCGACGGGGCATTCATTTTGAATGACGATGATTTTGGGATTGACAATTGACGATTGTCAATTGCTGTTGCTGTTGCCGCTGTACAGGATGTGTATAGAGATTGAATGGTTAGGTCAGGTTTGGATAGGTTCATTTACCTCTACAATGTCGACAAATATTGAATGCAAAATTAGTAAAAAAAACATAGACTAATGGAAATCTAAGCAGTTAGAGGGAAGTATTTCAGAATCGATGTAAACAACTTTTGAACTAAAATAATTTTAAAGCCTTTTTTTATCATTTACAACTTGATCGTTTGCTCATACTTAATAAACTATTTGTTTAATTTCATTGCTTTGTCAGTATTGATGAATAGTAATCCTTTTCACGGGATCCTTTCTGAACTTGATCAGTTGACATAGGATAAGAATTTATTGATTTAGTAGAGAAGACCAAGGAAGATAAACTCTTGTCGAATAGGATATAAAATCTTACAGTTTTTCATTTTATTGTTTATCTCATAATCTCTGAATCAGACTGACATGGCTGAGCAAGAATGTATATACATACCTTGTAAGGTCGATGATGCTTTCTTTGTTCGATCTGCTATAAACATTTGCACAAATCCCGTTTACCCTTTCTTACTTCATTTAATAAGTTTAGGGTGTACAAATGAACAACTGCTTTATGCCGGAAATATTGGCTTTCGCTATTGAAACTATTCTTGGCTTTTGCTAATGTCCTTACTGGTTTTCTCTCGACCTGGAGTTCACATTAATAGGCGTAACAGAATATGATTTGCATGAATAAGTGGAAAGTTTTGTATAATTTCTTATTCAAGGAATTGATAGACAAAATCTGTTAAAAAGAGAAGGTTGTACAGAAGTTGATTAAAAGAAATTTTGTATATATAAAACGTTTATAGAATTTTCCCAGAATTACTCTTCCTTGCATATTTACTCACTTTAAATGTTACCAGGAACAAATTTGCATAAAACACACAAAAGTTAATTGCCAGCTTAACGAGTTTTCATTTAGTTTTTCGGGTTAATTTCCCTTGTTGCACACAACATTTTTGGGCAAACACAAAAAGGCTTGTTTGTTTTCGTTGTTGTCGTCATTTCATATGCAAACCCATATTAATATGCCATGACACACAGTTCTCTCTCCCCCCCCACCACATCTCTTCTACACGCTAAACATTACTAAATTATGCATTTAAATGAAGCTCACTATCACTACACAAAAAAAAAACTAACAACTTTAACTTGCAACGTTTCCATTTCATTTTATAATTAGTAACCTTCATATAAGTCTTCCACATCATTTTGTCCCCCCCCCCCCCCTTTCAACTCGGCTGCTGCATTTGCATTTCGGTTCCGACGCTGACCTTGTACTTGTGTGTGTGTCCATCCGTGCGGTCCATACGTGTGGGACATGCCACCAAACCCTTCTCCCTGCCCAGCCACCCAGCCACCCTGCCACAAAGCAGAGCAAAATCCACTCGAATGAAAACGGATCCCAAAAAGAATGCAGTTAATTAACTGGTGTGGATTTGAAGCATAGAGCTACCGTTCCAGCCGGATGGATGGATGGGCAAATGGTTGACCTGGGTTAGGGTTAGTCGAAGCGTCGCCCCCGCCCTCGCCCCTGCCCTCTCCCTTCTAATCAGTTGAGCTGCTGGTCAGCATTTTTTCCATAGCGTTTATTTAGGAGTTGGGTAGCAAATATTTACATAACTTTTGAGCATCGCTGTCAGTTTCGCTATCACAATAGCAATGAATCCTTCGTCTTTTCCTCTTCCCACTTCCCACTTCCCCATTTCCTATTCACTATTCCGAGTGTGTGTGTTCTTATGTATGTTTTTGTGTGTTTTTGTGTATGCTAATAAACTATTTTATGATAGCACGTGAATGTGGATAGGATGCCGGTTTGCCGGTTAGGCGTCGACTCGGCTATAGCTTTTTTTGTATACCATGTCGTCTTGCACAGACCATTGACTTATTTTGACATTCTGACTTGCTGCAGACAAAGTGGCGCCAACTTGCCACAACTCCTCCATGAACAGGTCTTGCTTGCCTCGGAAGTAACAAACATTTCTTTATATTCCTTTGCCTCAAGACGGCCGCTTTTTATTTGGTTTCTGCCTTGCTTGTTGGCCATTTATTGACAGAGCCTTCTGAATTTTTATAAAAACATTTCGCCAGCAGCGGATGACAATGCCACATTTATGTGTGTCGATGTGTGTTTTCTTTGGTGTTGGTTATATCCCGATATTGTGTATGTCCTTTTCATGGTTCATAGGCCGAAATAGTGGCAGACATTTATTACCAACAGTTTGCACAGTTTGCTGAGCTTCGAGCAAACATTCAAAGTCGACTCGGAATCGGGACACCAAAAAAACAAAGCAAAACAAGTAATAAGGCTCTAGTCATGTAAGCTCGACTAGAAGATACCCTTAACCTCTGAATATTTATACGGTCGGGCTGACAGACATACACATATATACGTGAACTACCGGTCCAGTGTTTGATGGTTCCGGTGTTTCTTAACCGATTTAAATAAAAAAAATTTCACAGATGTTCATTATTTTGTGAATAGTTTCAGTCCCCATTTTTTAAATTTTATTGATTCCATGTGTATATTCTAAATAAATAGTTATCGAAAACTCGAACTTGATATGCCTAGGGATTAGGAGACCTTATATCCAAAATCGGGAGTTTCTAGCTTTTGTAGTTCCTGAGATCGACGCGTTCATACATATATACGGACGAACAGACAGACGGCCATAGTTATATCGAATCGGCTCTTGATGCCGATCAAGAATATATATACTTTATCGGGTCGGAGAAGCTTTCTTCTGCCTGTTACATACTTTTGCACAACACCATTATACCCCTTTTTTTACCCATTTAATGGATTAAGGGTATAAATGTATCAATTGCTTGTGTATCTGTTTTTTTTTTATTTTTATACACGCAGCGAAAAAATATTGACACAAATGTAGAAAAGTTACCAAAGCGTTAAAACAGAGTATAATAGTATCAAGAATTTTTTTCAAACCAAAAATTATATTATTTTTGATAAATTAGTATTAAACCTTTTATATTCTAAAAAAAACTTCAATAAATCCTTAAAAATAATAAAACACCTTAGAGATCTTTTCTTTCTGAAATATTAGCAAAGTTAAATTTCTTATTGCTTAGAATATATATTTTGTTCTCCACGAATAATACTTCTTTCAATCGTATCAGTATAATTCCCAGTAACAATATATAATAATCCGTTTGGTTAACTTTTAAAGGCAAAATGACGAATTAATTGCAATTTCCATCAAGATAGCTTAAAAGCCCAGTTAATAGTTGACTTTGATGCAAGTTTACTTTGGTTTGTGAGTAGATTATAATTATAGATAACTATTCCCAATTCTATGTAATTTGTTTTTACTAGTGTTGACTTTGTTGAGTCAAGCACTGAAAGTAGAGTCATAAAGTGCCGGCACATTAAATTGCACCACTCTATCAGTGTCTGCAACACTTTCTCTCTCTCTCTGTGTGTGTGTGTGTTTGAGTAATAGGTGTGTCATTCGTGCCACATGTACTATGTATGTATATATTTTATTGGTAATGTGAAATGTCTAAACGATATAATTGTCTGCTCGCTTGGGGGTCGGTTAGTTGGAAATATATTGTGCCGGATACGATGGAGAAGGGAATGAGTGGGTAGACGTGGGTAGGGGTGGGGGGGTTGCCACGAGCGACATGTTTGGGCCCATGTTTTTAACAATTATTGACTGGGCAGCAAGGTCGCCAGGCTAGGCTAATTTACATATGCAGAGACATTTTTTCATTCAAACAACATTGAATTTCATTTTGGGGCCGTTCAAATTATTTCTTTTTGAATGTCCTTTGCAAATTAGCAAAACTTGGCAACCAGCTCGTGACAAATAGCTGAACAATAGAGCGGAAAAAAGCCAAAAAACACACAAAAAAAAAACCTAAATTGGCTGCCTTAATCGTTATTATATGCAAGTGCTGCTTGGCAGCCCTGAGGAACTATAAGGTCAGGTCCTACCAATGACCACGTTAACGGTGCAAACGGTACAAAAATGTGATGCCAACATTTTTCAATTTGATGAAAACTGACAATAAAACAATTCAATTTAATGCCATTTCCATTTCGCCTAAAGGTATGCAACGTTTTTTTTTTTGGTTTCGGTTACAGCAACATTTATTATTTCAATAGTAAATTGAGACGATATTGAACATGTCTGCAAGGCCTTATCTGTTTGCACTAATCTCATTGTTTTATATTGATCAAACTTTTATAAAATATCCCTATTTACTGCATTATAAGTGCATAAGCGTAAGTTATACAAAACGAAAGGTTATGACGTCGTCTATACATTTATTTGATATATCTTTATACACCAAGGATATTAGTTAAGCAAATAGCCAACTTTGGATACACTCTTCCAATCAACTCTTATAATATTCTACTCAATTTTCCACTACAGTACAAAAAAGAAACTTTAATTTGGTTCAAAAAATACTTAGCTTGGGGAAAAGTCTTTCTAGCTTAAAGCTTTTCAGCTTTTTTCAGCATATCACCCACAAAATGGTTGAATTGACAAGACTAATCCACTCACACACCCACACACACACACATACGCACACATACACTAAAGATATAAAAATACACACTCACATTTGTGCACATCTGCATCGTTTTAGATAAAAAAAAAAACCCTTTGACAAAATGCTTTAGAAAAGATGTCATGGGTCTAAAACTGTTTGGCCTGTGGATGAGCCAATAAATAAACCGAGTGAGTGCCCATCAACTGGAAGCCCGCAGTTACACCAACAGCCACCACATATAGACAAGTGTTATACGTAATCATATCAATTGAATTCAAAAGGCGTTGGCCGGACTACATAGCCTCCTATATAAGCAGTAACTAGTTTAGAGAATCTGCTTTTTCGCAAAAGAATCTAAACCGGCATTTGTCTGATCAATTACCTCCTCTGATGGCAATGCTCAAGAGTTAATGGTGATAATTTTCAGTGTGTGCGGGTGTGTGTGTGTGTGTGTGCGGCAAGTACTGCTGTTAAATGACAGTTGGCAGATGTAAATGTGGCAAACGTGCTCTATCTTTGAGGCATCTTTTTTGGTTGGGTTGCGCACAGGTATAATATTTAACAAAGCCCACGCCACTCGCCAGCTCAAAACTTATGTATGTAAATGTGATAAATGCTGAATGCAAATGTACTGGGGGCGGGGAGGAAAAAAAGGGGGAAATAGTCTCATTGACGACGAGCAACGTCAAGGCTTAGGTGTCTTGTGATGAGCATGCTTTTGTTTTGTTCAAGACAGGGCCAAAAGCAGCAGTCAACCAACCAACTGTTGCGGCGCCTCGGCTTCTGTATTTTTCAGAAGCCATAAGCTCCAAGCCATAAACCTTGCCTACTTTTGGGGGCCACACAAACGTAAGACTAAGCAGAAGCAGCAACTACAGTGATGGCGGCAAGTAGAATATATAACCTTTAGCATTATGTTTTCAATCGAGTATTCGAGCTAAATTCCCCGTAGCAAACCTTCCAGCTGTCTGACTGCCTCTCACTTTTTGCCTGACACTGGCAGTCTGTCTGTCTGTCTGTCTGTCTGTCTCTTTCACTAATGAGATGCAACCAAAGCCAGCCGACGTCAAGGATTGTTTACTTCCGCGACGGATACGATGCCTGCCTAACATTGCCATTCTGTTGTCTACTACGTCTAGGCCATGTTTGTGTCTGCTCCTCCTCCTCCACCTTCTGTTGTTGACATCGCTTGTTTGATTGCGATGAGGCCATGACAGTCGCAACAGCTTGCAAACCAACAGCCACTTGCCCACTTGGCCACTTGCACTCTCTCGTCAGGGGCAGCCAACAAACAATAGACACAAACAAAACAAAACACACCCACACCCACACCCACACACAGACAAACATCATGTTTGGGCCATAGCCATCGAATTAGGCCTTCGTATTATATTTTTGCCCTGAACTTGTCCAATAGTAAACAGAATCTCTCTGGTTTATTTATATATAATTTCAGCAGCATTTCTGGTCAAATTCCATTGACAATTGAGGTGGTAAAAGGTGTATGCAACATTTAAATGAAGCAACATGGGGAATGGTATGAACAAGGTAAGCCAAAACAATTATCAATATTAAAATCGAAATGAAACGTTATAAATCACCATGGAAGCAATGAAAATATCAAGAATGCAAACACACAGGGGATAGTTTGTAGTGAGTTCATTTTAATATTTATAAAGTACTTTGAAAGTTGTTTTGAATGTAATAGTATTTTGTAACAATAAGAGCTGAGCGATATTCCAAAGTGACAAGTACAAGACAGTGACCATTATTTATAAATGTTTAAAACTAGAAATGGTTTCTAAAAATACTTTATGTCTGTTTGCATATGTTGGAAGCTTTCAGTTGATATGGAGAACATTCTGCTGAAACTATTACCAAATTTAGGCCTCGTTATAAAACATATGACAGCCGGTTTATAATATAAAATCGTCGATTTAATCTGGAAAAATCTAGAATATTAGGTTAAAATTGTTATTTCATTAGGAGTAACAAACACCATAAGTTGGCCACCACTGTAATATTGTTATTTGTTAAGTTTAAGCACAAATCATACTAAGCTTTGTAAAGTAAATAATAAAGAAGAACTACCAACGAACGATATTAACAATAATAGATGTTGTTACTGCAACTGTTTTTATCAGGACTATGACCCTTTGCCACGACTGTTAATTGTTAATGAGAATTACAGTCACAGTATCAAACGATATGTATGGCAGTCACAGCGAAACAGTCACAGGTTATTTGTTATTCTGTTTTCTCTAAAGCGTATAGAAAGTTGGCCATGCGAAATAGTTGTCAGAGTTAGTTGCCTGTAGCAACAACAAAGAACAACAAAGCAGTAAAAAACATTCAAAACAAAAGCTCGAATCAAAATCGTTTACACTGTAAAACTCATTGACGAGTTGCATTTAGGAGAACTTTGTTATATTTTTCTTTTTTATCGGAAATCAGAAATAATGGATTGGCATATGAGTAATGTAATCAAATGTCAACAAATCAAACAATTCATTAAAAAAGATTTATTGAAAGAGTGTTTTTTGTTTGACAGGTCTTGCCGGGACTATATGTGGGCAATTACCGCGACTCCAAGGATCATCAGCAGCTGGAAAAGTTCAAAATTACCCACATCATAGCCATACATGACAGTCCAAGGCGACTCTTGCCGGTAACCAAAGTTGACGAAACTTAACGTTTCTAACTTTTTTAATAATCCTGCTTACCTTACCATCCATCCCATTAGGATAAGCACTATTTGTGCGTCATGGCATCGGATACACCCGATCAAAATCTATCACAATACTTTTCCGTATGCAATGATTTCATACACGCAGCCAGACTACGGGAGGGCAATGTCCTCATCCATTGTCTGGCGGGAATGTCGCGTTCGGTGACCGTTGCTGTTGCCTATATTATGACGGCCACACACTTGAACTGGAAGGAGGCGTTGAAGGTGGTGCGCGCTGGACGCGCAGTTGCCAATCCCAACGCAGGCTTCCAGACCCAATTGCTTGAGTTTGAGCAATATAAACTGAGCGATGAACGACGACGATTGCGAGAACGTTTCCCATCTTCTGCCTTGGAGCAACTGGATCGGATGAAGTGCGGCATGGCGCTGGACAATTACCAGGAGCTTTTACAGAATCGAGATATATGCGAGGGCAATTGCTCGCGTGGCGAAAAGTGTCCCACAGGTGCGCTCATATCCTCATTCGCAATGGGTGGTCTCTCCATGGTGGGCCATGGGTTTTCGGAGCCTAGCAGCACCCGACAAAATGCATCCTACACTCTTAGGTTCATCGTTGATAGGTGGAAGAGAAACACGTTTGAGCCAGTTGATGAAGATTTATCGGATTCAAGTCTTGAAACGAAGGTCAATGAGGTCGACTCGAAGCATCTAGCTAGTGATGTATCGAGCTCTAGCTCGGGGGAAGTACTTATGCCCAATGTGGTCTACTACAATGCTAATCATGGTAACATTGGTCGCTTTGTTAAAAATCGGGACGATGATTCGAAGGATCAAGACCATCATGAGCCCTTAACGGCCAACATGAAGAAACTGGCTGACAAGTATGAAAAGGAACACCCAAAAAAGTCAACCCACAAGGTCCCGGTCAAACGAAAAGTCAAGAAACATCCGAGAAAAAGCTAATTTATTATATACCCTTTAGTAAAACCAAGAATAATAAATTTTAAATTGTAGTAAAATTGTTGAAATGCAATTTATTGAATCTTTTTGTCTATTGGCTATTGTCTTTAGGCGTTTGCAATATGGATCCCACTAAGGGTCTCTTTCGACGCCGTCCTTCGACCGCTTCTACCCACTCTAGACTACGTGCTCAGTCGTCCAATGCCAACACCAGCACTTCCCCAAACACATTGGGAGTTGGTAGTTCCGCTAGCGGCTCCCTTTCTGCCGCTCAATCCTGCCCCACATCGCCGAAGCATTCGCCAATGACACGCCGCTCAATGGGCAATGAGCGCATACCCGAAGATGAGGATGGTTATGATCAGTCTAATGCTACTCCGACTACGTCCAGTGAGGCTGCAGAGTATGCGGCTGCCTTTGAGGATGCACGCAGGGAGCAGAGGCAGCAACAGCACCAGTATCAGCAGCAGCAACAACAAAGACAGCGATACAAGGATCAACAGCAGCACCAACAACAACAACAGCAGCACCAACAACAGCAACACCAACAGCAACAACAACAACAACCGAATCCACTCCAACGTTCTCCCTCCAGGCAGAGCTACAAGGCAGCTGGGAGAGGTAATTCCACTGGCGGCACAGGACGTGTGAGCAGCGCTGGAAGTCGCAGAGAGTCATCATCCAATGAAAGCAATGTTGGAACCCAACTTCAGCGGAGTTCCAGCACCGTAAGCGGTTTTGGTGTGCGTCCTCGCAGCAGTCCAGCAGGCCTACATGCCTATACGGGTAAATATAGTTCAACTACTTACCCTTAATACATTAAATAATTAAAAACCTGAACAGGTTCTGTGCCCTCCTCGGTCCAAGGATCACGTGTTGATTTACGTGACATTGACAAGGGCTCAGCTATCTATTTAGGTTGCTCGGGGCCTAGAGCATCCACTTTGTCAATCTCTTCGTCACGTGGTTCGTCTGGCGGTTCGGGATCGAATTCACCTTGCCACACACCTCCTTCCAGTCCAGCACGTCAAGGCATCAAAAGGTTGTAAACCTGTAACTATGCTTAACACATTGGAACACTTAAATAATTTCATTTTTGTTCACCGACAGATCAAACAGCGTTGTCAAGAAGGCCAGATGAAGTTCCAGGCTTATCGCCAGGTTGACGACTATTACAAATTTTTACGGCAGGACATAGTACGCACATCAAATGCAATGTACCTGTAATCGAATTGCACAAACTCACCGTTTCAATGGAATTTTTTGGCTGACTTACAATGAATGTTGTGTGGTTTTTACGATAATATGGATATGTAAAGATAAATGTACAGCCAGAGAGGAGGAGGAGGAACCATCTCCGGCCTTATAATGTGTACCTACGTATATATGTATATTCTTAATCCGCCGATTTAGTCTATGATTCAATGCGTACTTTCGTCAGAAGCGGATGAAAACTGTAATAAGGTTCTATTATATAGGATCTCAATTATTTGAAAGGAAATATGTGGAACAAACAGTAATCGAATGAAGCCAAAGAGATATTTCGTTTTGTAAGCAGGCTTCAAATCTTGCTTTATCATCCATGAATCGTTAGTTACTTTACTAACTTATTACCATTGGAAGTTATAGCAAACATAAATCACTGGCTTTAGCTAAATACTGTTGAACAATTTTTGTAGTAAACAAATGAAATAATCAAAGCAAAATAATCAAGAAGCAACTAATTTTAAAATAGTATTTAATAAGATTGGTGACACACTATTTTTTCAGAGACGCATTTAACAAATACCAACATATACATGCATATAAATATATATATATGTTGCGAATTTACATGTATGTATATGTATTTATATTTATAAACAATTTTGTTATCAGTGCCCCCCATAAAAAATAATATACCCTGAAGGAACAACTGTTCCATTTGTTAGTTTTGTACCGAATCGAGCCGCCTATTTATTGTTTTGGCAGTTGAAAGAAAAACAAGACCCCAAATACGTATTAATAATTATACATAAACAATGGGCATTGACATTGTTCCAATTTATATATATATATACAAACGTTAAATGCATATTTTGAGTAGATGAAATATTGTTGCAACCATTTTTGATAGGAAAACCAAAAACAAACAAAGCATACATATATGTATATGTATGTAAAAATCATACCTAAAGTATGAAATTGTTATTTAGTAACTTGTTGAATTGTGTAGATTTGATTAAACTAATACACTTACACTCCCACAGACACACGCACACATGCACACGCACAAACACACACGTAAAATTATGGCATACAAAAATGATTTTCGATATAGAACACTTAACAAAATTACATTTTATGCGCTTTAAAGCTTGTGGCTTAAAAAAAGAATATGAATAAACAAAACAAAAATATAAACAACATATACATACATACTAGAAGCATATAAACATACATATTCTATATACTATCTAACAAAACTAAGTTCAAACAAAAGCAATCAAATTGATATTCCCAATTAGAGATTATGTAATACATATTTATATACAAGCAATTTAAACAATTCTTGCAAGCTGGCTTTCGCAAAGAGTTTAAAAATATATAATAGGAGGAATCTAATGTTATGGGCCAATTTGTATTGGCTCAATGGAAATGAAATGCACAAATTGGTTTTAAACTCAAAGCAAAAAATGTTAAGTTTGAAAAGAATTAAAATACTACATACATTGATAATAATAAAAGTGTCTTTGAGGCAACAAGCAAATTAAAAAGAAACACAAACTAAAAAGAAATATTATTTTAAAGTATCTTTATTGTTTTTATTGACTTTTAAGTTGAATCTGCTGACTTAACTATAGCGTATTAATATAAGTATACAACGACTAGATTTATAATCACTCTCACAATATGCTGATACTACAAATTGCACACATAAATGTTTGAGGGCGCACTCATATTTAAGTATTGAGTATGCCACATTTTACATTAACACTTAAAGCAACGGACAAGAGTTTAACACACATACACAATACACATAATAATACTTGGCTAAACATACTGACACGATAAATTCTGCTACTATTTTCTATAATTAAGGTATGTGGCTTATGTGATATATTTATGGGGGTACTATCTCATTTGCCATTCTAGACCTCAACGTGATTCATTAGCAGTGGCGTATTGGCCGTTGGATAGGAGAAGGGTCGCTGCTTGGGTTGAACGGTTTGAAGCTGTACGATGCTTTGGCAGGATAAAGTTGATTCTTCGTAGCGTGAATGTGTTGAGCCGCCAGAGGAACGACGCAGTCCCGTATAGGAATCCACCTCCAACAAAGCCTCGTCGCTAAAAAGTGAAGAATTAGAATGGCTTTCAATATAAAATGGTTATATTCCTATTTAACCTGTGATAACGATGATGTTCCAGCATACTTCCAGCCGCAAAACGCAGCTTCTTGGGCGACTCTAGACTTGAAGATCGAGTTAGTGAGTTGCGTGGAAGGTTCTTTTGCTTTAGCGAGGAACGAATGCCACCACATTCATTGGTCTGTTCCTGGGCCTGTTTAATGGTGCCCTGAATAAATTTGTTGAGAGCACGTGATCCTCGTCGCTGCGAGCGTTCGTAGGTGCGACGTACTCGAGCCTCCTCATCCTCACCCATTAACCAACAGGTGCGCTGTTCTCCCTTACCCTTCATCGATATCATGCCACGCTCCTGACATTGATAGCCACCCAATCGCTCCAGCAACTGACGGCACTCCGCGCTGCAGTGAATCTTCAGCGGGACACCACTTGATTCCATGCGTGACGCTGTGTTAACCGTATCGCCAAAGAGGCAATAACGCGGCATCTTCAAACCCACAACGCCTGCACAAACGGGTCCCGAGTGAATGCCGATGCGTAGCAATAAACGATTTGTGGGTCGATGTCGTATCTTAAATTCGGAGACAGCGCTTAGCAAATGCAATGACATGGTGGCAATCTCTGCAGCGTGCAGATCTCCATTGCGCAGTGGTAGGCCAGAGACAACCATATAGGCATCGCCAATGGTTTCAACCTGGAGTCAAAATTACAGA
Source organism: Scaptomyza parva (assembly GCA_035044645.1). NCBI lineage: Eukaryota > Metazoa > Arthropoda > Insecta > Diptera > Drosophilidae > Scaptomyza > Scaptomyza parva. Next base: position 597,218 of record JAWNNT010000142.1, on the reverse strand, counting down.
TAATAGGAAACTAATTAAACTTTACCCAACTCACCTTGTAGACATCATAGTGTCCAATGATGGAATCAAAGCAAGTGTAGAGATCATTGAGAAAGTCAACCACTTGGAGTGGTGTACTCTCCGCGGACATGGCGGTGAAGCCAACAATATCGCTAAAATATATGGTGACCTGTTCGTAGTGTTCCGGATCAACTTTGTGGCCCTTCTTCAACTGATCGGATACGCAGCGTGGCAGCATCTCATGCAGCAACGCGTCAGTCTTCTTCTTTTCCTCTTGCAATTGATCGGTGCGATCGTCGACAAGTGCCTCCAAATTGTTGGCATACTTCTCCATCATGGCCATCATATTGTCAAAGATATTGGGTCGCATGCCCTTGCGCAATGGACGTAGTTTGGCTCGGATTGTCTTGAACTCCGGGCGGTCTTCGGGACGTTCCGCCCAGCACTCCCTTAAACATTCACTGACACAGTCAAAGGCTGTTTCAAGAGGCTGCAGTGAGGGACGATATGGATACACTTGATCCTGTGGTTGCATCACTTTCTGCAGACACTGCATAGGCGTTAGACCTGTCTCCCCAAAAGGGCCACGTCGCACATGCATCTCGTATAGGATAATGGCAAAAGAGTACGCATCACCTCGCTGTGTGCCCATGACCAGCGATGAGGGTCCCTGCCTTAAAAGCTCGGGTGCCCGATACAATAGCTCTATACAAAGAGAAAATATGCATTACTAATAGTTCAAATGGTAGATAATACAGTGACGGGGTCGTGCTCATTACTCAAACATTTGGCTGACATATGCTGTATGTCCGTGGAGTTGTCTTCGATACCCTGCTTGAAAGCAAATAATCCCAAATCTGTTAGCTTGACCACCCAGCGTGAGTCCACCAAGCAGTTGGACGTACAAAGGGAGCCATGGAACCGGATGGGCGACTCGTGCAAGTAAATGATGCCCTGCGGAAGTCAAGAAAGTCGAGAAGTTAAGTTAATGGAGTAAGTAACATTGAAAGGGAGTAGAATAGTTGGGGTAAGGGATGCCATTAGTATAATGTTACAGAGCAGCACTCACGCGAATAATATCCGCCACCATGGACGCAATGAACATATTGTCCAGTTTGACGTCCTCATTCTCCAATATGTCCTGCAAATAGAGGGGTGGTTAGACTTTGTGGCTATACTCGACCCGGTTAGAAAGACCCGACTAACCTTAAGGCTGCCACGAGTGCAATACTCGCTGATTATGCAAATGTTGGGTGGCTCTGTGCAGGCACCAATAAAGGCGCAAACATTGTCATGCCGGGCGTCCCTTAGCTAGTTGTAAACTCAGCAAAAGTCAAGCCTGTCGCAAACACATTTTACATTTACTTACCAGCTTCAGTTCCTTCTTCATCTCCCTTGTGATATCGACACTCTTTTTGCGAACCTTCTTAATCGCATAGAGCTGGCCTTTGTATAGTCCAATGGGCGTGAAGATTGTGGTGTAGCGAAAGTCAGCGTCGGGATTGGAACTTAGACTAACCTGGCTGGTGCGTATCAGGGGATGGGTTGACTGCGAAGGAAGACGACGCGGCAATTGATTTATGAAATGCTGTCAGACATGCAATGGCAGGATAATTGCTTAGACGCAAGATTCCATTAACCAAAAAATATGTGTAATTGTAAGTACTAAATTTAAGATAATGGTTATTTTAGGATAGGTCATTAAGACTTTAAAAGTTGACGGACAAGTATGTTCTTCTGTATATTAAAAAAAAAACTTAAATAGTCAATGAGAGCAGTCTATTTAAATTGTCTTTTTAACTATGCTACACAGTTTTATCGGGATAAAACCGGGATGTTCCGGGTAAGGATTTTACTTTCACAATATCAGTTTAAGTACTTTCAACAATAAACCAGCAATGTGGCACATTAAATAAAAAATTCAGCCAAGCAGAGCCTATCTGTCTAGCCGCATCATTATTTTTACGGCTTACCCGAGTTGGTTTTTGACTCTGTTGTTCCCTCTCGTTCTCATGAACCTGAACTTCACGAAAGTCAATCTTCCAAAGCAGACTATCCAGCTCTTGTTCATAGCGCCAATTGCGATATAAAACCAATGAGACGAGACCCAATAGCAATAATGCTCCGCCAGCAATGCCAGCTGATATTTCTCCCGTATAATCTGGAATTAAAAATTCGATAACCATATGAAAAGGGAAGCTAACAATTGACCATTGTAAGCCACTTACTGACGCATTTCTCTCCGCCGAAACCACAATGTGGAGCAGCTGCTGGACGCACACCACCTACCCATTCGATGTTCCTGTACAAGTTTAAATCCTGAAGTGGCATATAAATACAAGTGTGGTCAACAAAGATATCAATAAATGTGTGTCAGTGTGGGTGTGTTGTTGTGTTTGCTATGCCAAAAGCGCTTACCTGCTGCTGGGGAAGGGCAAACGTAGAAGTGCAAAAGTAGTTTTTAAGCAGAAATGTGAATAGACTTAATCAAAGGGATTACTTACAGGCAATGCCTCACTGCTGCTATTGCTTTTCTTATGACTGAAGGTACCGGCGGGTAGAAGACCCAATACAGTCTGGTTGTGGCTATTACGATGTGTTCCTCTAGCTAATACTGTATAATTCCCAGCAGCATCTCCATTCTCATCGATATAGACGTGGTAGCTGTGGAGTTGAAAGCTGCACTAGGAATACTCAAAGGAAACCCTCGATGAACTCACCCCATAGCGCTTAAATAGCGCGAACCCTTTAAGGCCGACACAATGAGGCTGCCATTCTTGGGTCCGCCACCCGCCTCCAGGACGGACATCAAGGCATTCGCATAGAGATGAACAGCATCGTAGAGATATGCGGCCTCAGCGCTTATCTGGCAATGAATTGAAATGATAATAGCATGTGAAAGAGCGTCGAGTTGAATAAAAGTTAAGGCTAACCTGCTTAGCGCCCCCGAAAAGTCCCAATGGATTGGGGAAATTGAATGGCGGAAGTTCCATGTATTTGTTGACCTACCAAAAAAAGACAAATATTTTAGTAACTTTAACTTAGGCGGATGCAACACATCAATCAGTTAGCCTAAATTAATTACCTCATTGGCGAATGTGGCAAAGGAGACGGGTGCAGTTGGCACAATGCCGAGATAGGATTGAAAAGCCTGAGCCGCTACAGGCTCCACATTTTCCATGAGCATGCCACGTAGGTACTTTTCTGGCTTGGCTGAATCATACTGTTCTATGTCAATGCCAACCACAAAATACTCGCCTTTCGACAATAGACCACGTTGCTGTAGGCTGACCATAAGGCCCACATGCTCATAGTAATGACCCAATACTAAGTAGACTAAAACAAAGGTTTATAAAAATATTTAAAAGGTAGAACCTTCTCTACTCACTCCGTGTATTTGCATGGGTTTGCTCCACTAACGCATCAAACGGATTGGCCATGAAACCATGATGGTAGATTGTGTTCCAGGTGCGAATGTCCCGAACAGTAACTCCCGCATTACTCAGTGTATTGAGTATGGTTTCCGCCACGGGCTGATACTGACTGCTAGCATCGTCTAAATAAAGGAAAGTCACCTGGGTCCAGTTAAAAGCTAGCAACAAAGCCACCACTGACTTGGAAATTTGTGTATCCGGTGGTCGGGTTCGGGCGAATGTTGGAAAGTCTAGTTTATTGGAGGGATCTCGATGTGTGCAGTACTAAAGGATACAAGTAATTAATATTTATAGCGAGTGAAAATTCTCCACTTACATATGATATCATTGGTAGATTGAAAGCTGCCGCCATGCGACCCTCATGAACACAAGTCTCCTGCGGTCCTATATAGACGGCCACTTGTTGTGTCCACAATGCCGCCGTCTGACGTATGCTGGCTATTTCATCACCATACGTTTCGGCCACAACGAACTCAAGTGAATGACCGAGGGCGCCCAATCTGCCAGCATTAACCTGTGCGACGGCCAACGAGATGGCGCCTGAAATGGTAATGCCTGGTCGTTGGTAATCCAGATTCCCCGGTCGACGCTGTGACCCTGTAAGATAGCCCAATGTAAAGACTTCTGCATGGCAGCAGGCAAACTGATGAAGACAGAGCACAATAAACAGGAGTCCACGATAGCGTTGCACTTGATGACTGGTTGAAGCGGCGCTGTGAAAGATTGCGGTACGGTTTTTACTCATTACGTGCCACAAGGGTCAGGCGTTGGCGTTGGGACTTTGTGTGTGGCAGGATGTTCGTCGTTTCGTTTAATTTAATATAGAGTGTTGTTGTAGTTGAATTTTCCATTGGTGTGCTGCAACATTGTTGTCAAACTCCGAGCTGTTGGTAAACAGCTTCTGCACCCTCTTGTTGTCAATTACATGCACACTATGCCCTTCTCACTGCGCTCCCTTCCTGTGCGTTGTTCCTGTGTTCGCGTTGAAGATGTCAAAGCACTTAATTACATATTTTTGCAAATTAAATAAGTCGGAACACATTTACTTCATCGATTCCCTATACAGAGTTCTCATAATATTGTGTTATATATATTTTTCGGTTGCTCTGCTTATAATTTACATTAGATGGCAGAAAAATTTGGTTTCTAAGTCACATAAAACAAGGGAACCCGAATACCGGGCCAACAGACACCCAATCAATAGAGTAATTAAGAGCCTGCTGGCAAAAAGGTAGTACGGTGGCGGTTGGGGTGTAATGGCATTTGTTTTGTTGTAGATCTTAGGTGGATTTTACTATTTAACTTGACAACAAATTTTGTGACCCCAAATTAAAAAACTGACGAAGAAATAGGGCGCTAGGGGCGAAAGGTGTTGCATTCGAACTGTTGATGCAAACTTTTGGGGGAAGTTACCAGTTATCTTCCACCCAAATTTTATTACTTAAGCTGTTAAAATGTGAAAAATATGTCGGTTTTATCCAACTGCAAATCAATTTGTATCAACTTGCTATCGATTTCCCAACCACCCAATGGGAGAAGCATGAACCAAGATATTTGCAAAGTTTGAAATCTGTATCTTTAAGGTTGTCAAAAAAAACTAATACTCTTCGGTTTCAGAGACTAAAAACTTTTTAATCTTGCTTTTTGAACTCTTAAAATATTCCACATAAAAATTATCAAATAATAAGTAAGAAGGCTCTAGTCGAGTAAGCTCGACTAGAAGATACTCTTAAACCTTGACCATACAGACGGACAAACAGTCGGGCTGACAGGCATACACATATGTGAAGTACTGTACCAGTGCTTGATGGTTTTATAAACCGATTTTAAAAAAATTTTACAGATGTTCATCATTTTCGAGCTTTCGAAATTCAATACTTTTTTGTCATCGATTCCATGTGTATATCGTAAACCTAAAAAGTTATCGAAAATTCAAAATAAACTAGCTATGCTCATATCCAAAATCTGGAGTCTCTAGCTTTTGTAGTTCCTGCGATCGACGCGTTCATACATACGGACGGACGGACATGGCTCTATCGACTCGGCTGTTGATGCTGATCAAGAATATATTTACTTTATGGCTTTACTTTTGCACAAAACCATTATAGCCTTTTCGTTCATTTACTTCAAAATCAATATGTTTTTGATTATGGTTAAGCTTAGAAATAATACAACTTTTCTCTTCACTGCATGTACATAAGTGCTTAGCTTGAGAAATTGATAAACTATTCCTAACAACATTACTTATTTACTAATTGATTAAGTACATGGTTGAGTTCATGACCATTACTCAAATGGGGAGGCCAGATAAACCTCCACCCAACAACATGTCAACATGCAACCGCAAAAAAAAGTAATGCAATTTTTATGAGAAATGCCGCACATCAAAAATGATTTCGACACTTTATATTACTTCAAACCAAACAAAGAACAGAAGCTACGTGAAAGTCATTGAAAGCATTTCCACCCGTCTCTACCCAACAAAGTCTTTGTTTGCTGCTTGACTCTTAAGACTTTTTCTTTTCTGATTGCTCCTTTCACACACAAACACCACATACAAACACACACTGCCACACACACGTCCATTTGCAGCTGTGGTCGACTTTTCGATAGATGACTTCGACCCCTGCGTATGCGTGATATTGGCTTCGACTTCAACTACGAACTTTGCTTGCAGCTACTAACTCAGTAATTTATTATATAGAATCGCTGCCAAGCACTCGAAAGTTTTGCACACGCCGCATATAGAATGTCCTTTTGATCGCTGTCCCTTATTATTTGATTGTCATCAATAAACGTCGCGACATTCTGATTGGCTGCATTCTGCCCGAAGCGCATGCCATAGTTCTTCATTTCTTGCAATTACTCTCTCCCTTGTACATATATCACAACTCAAAGACTGTGGCATAAAGTATACAACACATTATTGCACTGCGTGCGTGTTGAACCGGTTACATATTTTAGTTACTGTTTATGCTTATATAAATATTGCGGAAGGGTCAAGACGTGCAAATACCCTATGGCTTATTTATTTCACTTAGACAGCATTCGGTTGGATAAAACTAAGTTTAAAAATAGATTTGGTATTACTTTGCCAAAGATAACTGAAAGTCTTTATCTTAATAACTCGACAATCGCTGCATATTGCGATTGTGAGTAGCAAACATGTGAGCTGTAATGGATAATAGCAAAGTTTGGTGTTGCAATTGCGAACAGATTTTTGCTAAAATTGATTTTGCTGTTGGCATTATTCACAAACTTAGCTACTCTCTTCTGTTTTTGACTTTTTGACGTATGGTTTATTCAAATCAATACCGCTGCAAGAAAGCGATTCCTTGTGCCACTTTAAACAGCATTGTCGCATTTGCTCCAGAACCTCAATGCATTGGCTTTCCTGATAGTTGTGTTGTTCCAAACACGATTGAATGCGACAGGCGAAAGGTTTGCATGGATCCTTACGAACCTTAGACATTTATTCAAATCAGTATGAATTGTTTTTTTTTAACGTCAATATAATTTAAACTTGATTTGAAGTTTAAAATTTTCAGATTTTATAGTCTCCTAAGATCAAAAGTGAATTAAATATATAAAAAAAATTGTTGCCACAAAAGTCTTCATTATTTTCATGTATTTCGTGTACAATTCACCATTATGGTTGATCTAGGATAGAATTTTGGCAACATATATATATATTTACTTGAGTATATTAACGAAAAGTGATTAACGTGCAACGCTTAGGGGCAAGTTAATCACTTCTGTCGTGCAGACATAATAAACTGTCATAGTAAATACCCTTTAAATTGGTTAACAATGAATTTACACACTTAAGTTAAGTTGTGTGTTTTGAATCTTAACGTGAGCGCAAAACAAAATTTATTAAATGAATTCCATAGCAATAGAAGTTTTGCAATTAATGGTTTTATGTTATTAACAAAAATATAAAAACATTCACACTAACAGACATTAAACCCCATTTTACTAATATTCAATGGGAAGAACATCGCATACCGAGTGTGTGGCAGAATTCCATACGCCTTCTTACCCAATGTTTTGCATAGTTATTAATGGACTGCCGTTGGCAACATTTAATAACACGCGTTCGTTCATAAATCCTAGCCTGTGCTGCAAAACCGTTTGACGTGCCCATTGAGCCGGCAAGCAGAGTGTGTTTTTTTGGGTAACAGAAGGGGCAGCGCCGCCTGTACTTGACACACAGAGGCAAGCAATTTATCTGCACTGTTTGACGCGCGTTTGGATAGTCCCTTTTCACGCTCTATTTTGCTAGCCTTAACTTGCTCCAAAAATATGTATTTAGCCGGGGAGAAGTTATGCGAAATATCCGCTTTTAATTTTATGAGATGCCCGCCCGGCAGCAATATGAATTTTTGTTATTGTTTTTTTTTTGTAGGAGAAGGGAAGGCTAATTAAGGAACTTGGATATCAAGAGATGTCAACATCCTGTTAACTGGCGAGTACGGTTGGGTGGCTGGGTTGATGGGTTGATGGGTTGATGGGTTGATGGGCTTGGGGCCTGTCTGTCAGTCTGTTTGCTTAATCTTAGCTGCACGTCAAGTTTGTGTGACATTCAAACAGCTGCACACACTCCCATTGCTGCTACAAATTGTTGCAGGTTTTCAAACTGTCATACACTTAACGAGTAAAGTGCTTTGTAACTAAACTCACTCACAGCTGAATTGAACACGACACCGATACGAACCAACTTGATACGACGTCCCAGCAATTAAATGCAATTTGTTTGTAAGCCAATACAAAATGCAAATTAAATGTGGGTGGCGGCGGGTATGCGGGGTTCGTTGGAGAGGTAAGTTGGCGGTGGCGGTGGCGGTGTCTAACAACTACTAGTATTTCTTTTTATTGCAATGACGATTAATTTGATAAACTGCAACAAGCGCAATAAATAACAATTTGTGTCGCAATTTTGGCGTGCTTCAAATACAAAACGTGAAAAACTATTTGCGACTGCCAAAGGCTTCATTGAGGAACGTGAAGTATGTACAAAAAAAAAAACTACACTTGGAAAAAATAATGAAACAATATTGGAAACATGAAGATATCTTTGGGATGCCGAATGCAAAGTATTTTACATCGTAACACCTTTTAAAACTGGTTTATTATTGAATCTGATTACACATTTTATGACAAATGAAAATGAGGGTTAAAACTATATAGGTAAAATAATTAAAATTTTGAAATTTTTATTAAAGTCGGTTATTACAAATCGGAGATATTAAATATTGAAGTTTAATAATCGAGCATTTTGCCATTTGTCAGTTATGTGTAATGTCAAGGCTTAGGGATATCTTATAGTTGAGCGTACTCGATTAGGGCCTTCTCGACTAGCGCCTTGTTTGTACTTATAAATATAATATTCAATAATAATTATTTTGTGGAAAGTTTGAACAATAGCTTCTTATTTTGCAATGCTGAGTAATTAAGATAATTATAATGATTCGGTGACCTCTTTTTGTTATTAATGTAAAGGTTACACATAGCTTCTAATTGCGTAGATATATTGTCGACTAATGACTGATTATCGATAGATTACATTTATACCATCATTCCCAAATGTATGTTATTGTTTCGAATCTGTGATAAGCAGTCCTTATCGATGTGGCGATGCCGAAGATAATCTAATCAGTTATCGGCTAGCTAGCATAACAGAGCCATGAACAGAAAAACGATTTCAGTTGATTGGAAAATGAGGTTCATAGAGGTAATGCTTGGATGTTGGCTGCTGACTTTAGTTGCAGCTACCGCGGGTAAGTCAACTAATCCAAGTCAGATCAGAGATAGACTTTGACAAAATCCCAGCTATTTTCAGTTGATAGCGGACCTGGATATCAACTTTATACGCGTCGTAATCAAAATGCGCCCCAACGCATTGAAGCGGATGTGGAATCTCTGATACGTTCCTTCTTCTATGCAGCAGAGCCAATTGTGTGAGTCATGTTGTTGTAATATGGACCCCATGGAAAGAAATCCCTAATGACTTTTCAATTTCATTCGCAGTCTGTCCATACCTAGGTGGGGCAGCGATGGATCTATCGAGCACTTAAAACTGACAGAAGTTTTGCTAGAACGTGAACCTTGCAATGTTTTTGCCGTTGACTTGTCTGAGCAACAAAATGAATCGGAGATTGTTGAAAGTTTGAGCAGTTTACTCGTTATACTTCATCAGCAGTTTGCTGTGCCGTTGGACCAACATCAGCTGATTGGCTTTGGTGAAGGTGCACATTTGGCTGGCGCTGTGGCAGAGCAAGTGCAGCGGCAGCTGAACGCACAGTTGCCCCTAATCACAGCACTGGATCCAAGTGGAGACAGCGACAATGTTCATCATCGACTTTCTGCCAAAGATGCAATCCATGTGGAAGTTATACACACAAATGGCAATGGATTGGGCACCATGCAACAACTGGGAAGTGTTGACTACTATCCAAATGGTGGACAAGTGCAGCCAGGTTGTAACTCAACCATTCCCGATCCCGATGTCTGTGCGCATGAGCGTGCTTTGGAACTGGCTGTTGAAATGTGGTCACCGATAAATGACTTCATTATGGCCAAATGCAGTTCTGTGGAGCAGATGAGTGCGGAGGTTTGTCGCTGGTCGACGCGGCGTATGGGTAATAACAATGGTGCCTTAGGTATATACTTCTTGGAAACACGCAGCACTTCCCCCTTTGGCAGGGGTGCCTATCACATTGGTTTCTTGTAATAAGCCATACCGTCAAATATATACACTATATCTTGGTAATCATTAATCACAAATAGAAGAAGAAGAGTCTTGTCAATAAATGGCAAACAGTATCGATGGGTGTCAGGCCTTCGACACATTTATTACTTCAAAATCAATTTGAAAAGGCCTCTCAGGCACAAAGTTTTGAGGCACGTATAAAGGCATGGCAGGCATTCATGTATCTATCTCCGGCCTGTCTCCTGCTGCTATTCTGCGTATATAATGTAAAAGTTGAACAATGTCGTTGATAAAGAGCAGTTCTTTAGCTCCTTGTCAGGACTTTGGGCCAAAGTTTGCCTTCTGGCAAATGAGTAGTAGCTTCTCAGCCCGAAGTAATTGCAGTATTAAAGCACTTTAAGGTTTAAAGCGTAAGTGGATTCGTGTATGCATATCAAAATGTAGCACCATCTGCAAAGTAACGTTATTATTCCATGCCTTTCATTGTTTGATGTGGATATTTTTTTTTTCCATTGCACACACATAATCTTTAAGAAAATTCTTGGGTGCGCTGAGCTATGTCTTGACTTCTTGACTTGAGATACTTGGAAGGACGCAACTTAACGTCCTTGCAGTCAAGTTGACTTCGCTACTCATCCATCCAGTTTCCGTTCTACAGATTGCTTTGACACAGTGCGTGCGTGTCGGTTGAAAGTCGCATCAAAGCCAAACTGTCACAAATTGCATTTAAATTGCATTCATGTTTATCTTTTTGGCCATGATAAGTTTTGCTCTGCACAAACTCTTGCCCACAATGAATTCATTGTAGTCGTTTGAAAGCCAACCCAAGTATCTGATAACAGTACATCCTACATGTGTTTGCTTAGTTTATCACGGTGATTACGATACATTTATTATGTGAACAAAAATTTATGAGCTGTCGCGTTTCTTCTTGTAATAAATGTTAGTATTTGTTGCTGATGATGATGATCAATCGCCTGGCCCGCGGCTGCGGCCGATAAGAAATGAAAGCTGACAGACAGCCTCCTTAAAGTAGGCAGCAAAAGCTTTGCAATTAAAAGTACAAAAAACAACAAAACGAATAAACGAAGAAAGCTCTCAAGGCAAAGTTTTTCACACGCTAATTGCGGTTGCTTTAACAGTTAAACTGACCTCACAGCACACAATCAATGGCATCCAATTTCGTTTCACTTCCGTTTGCAATAAACACCCAGCAGGACTATATCACCACCTGCTAAAAGTACTTCTCCATGCATGCATGATTTTTCTTATTTTAAAATAAATAAAAATAAATTTTAAAGACACATTCTTTAAATTTAGAATATATACAATATATATAAAATACAATACAATATACAATAATTTAGACACAAAAGATTTAAGACATTTGCCAAAAAGAAACTTAAATACATATACATATATATAATTATAAGAATGGTACTTTTTTATGTGTCATATTTGAAAAAATGTGTACCAAAAATCCATTTTTTGTTTTAAGAATGGCCGAAAGTTTAATTAAATGTCTGACACAAATCCTATTTAATAATCTTTTAAGCATAGCTGGCTTTGGGTGAAAACATATATAGACAATCATAATATATAAATAAAGCTTAAAGCGAGGACAATTAATGTTTGCAATAAAATTCCGTAAATGGTATCGCAATCCTAAACCTTTAGTCTGAGTACAGTATATAGAAAAAATCTTTCCAAACGCTGTTTTTTGTAATGTTTTAAAAATGAAACGAAACGAATTTCTGATTTTTAAACCGTGTTAAGCTGGCATTAAATCTCTACAACGTGGGGAGGCACATGTCTTCGTTGTTAGATGGGGATTAAGATCTTAATTTGCGTGCACTTGACACGGCGACGGCGACGGCGACGGTATCCTGGAACGAAAATCACAGTTTCAGTTTCTGTTTCAGCTTGTTCTCCTGTTTCAGGCATTAAATGGCAGACCATAAAATACAAGTACCCCACACAGCATGACGACCCAATCAGAACTTGTTGTTGGTGTTGCGGTTCCATTAGATGCCGCGGCGCATTTTTTCCCATGCTCCAACAGCCACTAGAAATCTCGGTACATTTTCCCTATTTTGACCATTGTTTTTTCTGGCTTTTCTTAGCCATTAGGCAGTAGGCAATAGGAAGCAGGCAGCCTCCCCATAAGTTATTACCATTACACATACTAGCACTTGGGTGCCAAATGATATCGCAACAATTTCATTTCATTTAATTTCGGTTTTGTTTCCTTTTTTTATGTGCTTCCGGTTTTTCCTTTTTGTTATGTTAATGAATGTTAAAATGTTTTCGTGCTGAACTTTAACTGATAAGCAAAATTGGTATAATACTAAAGTCATTTAGCAATGTCACTGTGGAATTTTAAGCCCAAAGGTGTGTGCTAGCTTTGAAACACACCTGAAACCTAACAGAACGATTAAATTTCTCTTTTGAAAATGAGTCTTTTTACATTTACATTTGTTATATACATTATTAACTTTGTTATAAAAGGAAGTATAGAGATTCTTGTTCAACATCGCATTGTGAGTCAATATAACCGTCTGTATTTGGCCAAGGTTTTCTTTTCATAGGTCAACATCGGGTACGAGATCATATACAAATGCAAATACAAATCTTTTATAAGGTTTTCTATAATAAAAGCAAGTAGGCTCAAGTGTATATAATATTCGCCAAGCTGAATATTCATTTTCTAAATTCAATAATTATTGAGGTATGGGTATAATGGGAAAAATGCAAAATGACTATTAGATTTTAAAGACACAACATCATACAAAATGAGATTGATACCGATGGTACATAAAAATCCTAATTCAATTAAATTAAATTAAAAATGTTTTCGTATATTGTAAAAAAGATATTATTTCTTATTTTCTTGTTCAGGTTTTGATTATTTAATTTTTTCAATATTTATTATATTATCTATATTTATTGCATTTAAATGCCAAGCATTTTAGAAAAGGTATTTAGTAGTCGAACCCACAATTCTTGTGGCGTGTTTCAACCTTTTTTTTTGTCGTCAATTTGTGAATTTGTTTTTATGGCTATGTTAATTTTTTTTGTCAACGTTTTTATTTTTTATGGGATGCCATTTGAACCGTACGCCCAGTCAGTTAAACAAACGCTCCTCCCCCTTACATACTTCCGACTGTCACCTGCCCTAACGCAAACGCGCACACACACACACACACACACACCCTTTTACATCGAACTGAAACCAAGCCTCCATTCTGAAACTGTGCCACAATGCATTGTAGTTCGTGTTGTTGTCGTGATAAGCAACAATGCAACATATGTCAACTTTGGTAGTTCCAAATGCCGTACACACCCCACACACAAATAGCAGTTGTGTAGAGAACTACAAAAGCCACAGGGTGATGGGGCCGCACAGGGTGGCCCTTAGATAGTGCGGTCTGTTTTGCATTTCACCAGCGATAAGCCAAGTTAACAGTTGTTAGTTATGTGCATGGTTAAGTCTCTGGGGTGTTGGGCGTTTGTGTAGGACTGATTGAAAATCCATCTATGTGTATATGCGAATTTAATTAAATTCAAGTGTGTGGCCACGTCGTCAAGGTATGATAACAGGTGCTAACGGCTTGATGCGGGGAGGGGGTCGCGTTGCTGCGGGTAACCGCGTATCTTGCTTTTTATTTTAAGTGATTTGCGGGTAATTTACAAGTAATTCCAATGCTGCACGCACACTCATATAACATCAAACCGCTTAATCTGCATAATCGCTTGGCCCACATTCGCTAATCAGCATTATTAAATTATAACATACAGACGTTCATATGTAAATACTTGTGTCATTGTCTGTCATTGTTTGTATTGTCATTTATTTAAATTTTAAGGCCTAGATGTGATAAGGATATGCCGTCGCTGACGTCTGTGTCACTTATCAACGCTTTTTTTCTGGAACATAATTTTAGTTCAATGTTCACGCGTTTTTCACGCATTCATTTTGTTTACGTTTGCAATTATTTTTGCGTTTTTGGCAGTGTTGCCATTGCCATTTATCATCATTCGCAAAGCTCGACATACAATAACAATAACTACATCCAGACAGCACACACACACACACACACAGCTGCCAATATACCGTTGAGTGTGGTCAGTGACAGAAGCAGCGAAGCAAGCAGCGACGCCACAGACCAAATGCAAAACGCACGCTTGCATGTTGGCCGCTCTACCTCCCTCGTTCTATGCTTGCGTTTATACCAACAACAACAGCAACTGGTCTGACATCGACTGCTCTGCTGTCAGTGGCAGAGATCACATTTTTACAAATGCCGTCACTGTGCAGTATGCTTATGATATTGGTCTGCTGCCGTCGCTGCCGCTGCTGCTGTCGGTAGAATACGCGCAGGCATGCCCCGACACGCGCTTGTAACAGAAACCCACTGGGACTGACTCATGGTGCCTTTTGGGGGCGCGCGCAAATTGTATTTAAATTATGGTAAAAAAAAATTGCATTTCATTGTGAGCTTTGAATTGTTTGTTCGCCTCTTGTTGGCTTTTTTTTAATTGTGTGTGTTAAATTTAAGCTGTTGCAGCTGTTGTACTTGCCATTGTTCTTGTGGGCTTTTTATGAAGAAAGAAAATTTTGTTTAAAGAATTGTCGAATGGATAACTGTTGTAATTGCATAAGAATCGACAATATGCAATTATGCTCAACGTGGGTGCGTACTACACAGTGTGTATGATGGAAAGAGATGGGACAAGGTGCTAACGAAAATGTGTAACGGTAAAAGTTTGCCTATACGTCGCCGCGCAATTTGTTGCTTCATTTGCGACCGAATGCTAATTGAATATGCAATATATGAATATATCGGCCTGTTATTTATAACTTGAGACAAATTTCGAATAGTGCTATAAATAAAATCCATACACTATGCAACTACCATTAAATTGCCACTTGCTTTGCTACATATGCATACATACATGTACATATGTGTGTATGTATGTAAATATGCAAAAACATCTGCATACAATGAACAACGGAGAGGTAGAGAATGAGAGAGAGAGAAAGAGAGAGAGGTTAGTGTTCTAACGGAACTTGACTTGGACACTGGAATTAGGCCGTAAAACATGCCTTCTAACTTTTTTCATTAATTTTATGCACCTGCCCACATATAAACAAACATACATACCTTAATATGTTTGTACTTGTTGTTAATGCCGTCTTTAAACAATTTTGTCACGTTCTTGTGAGGCAAAGCAAAAAAAAAAAAGCAATTTCAACACAACAAAAATTGTACACACTCAAACGTACGCATTGAATTCAATAGCGGCAAACTAGCGAAACACACATACATTCATACATACGCAGATATTCTTATTTTGTTTTTTCACTTATTTACAATTCTGCAATAGCGAAACAACCGAAACGCTGTAAATGTGTGATAATATTTATTAGTGCCACATTTTTTACATACATACATAGTAGTAGATGTGTAGATCTCATCGCGTTGTGCCGAAAAGATTTTATAAACACTCTCACACAAATTTGTGCAACACTTTGATCGCGTCGTGGATTGGATGGAAAGATTAAAAGAGAAACACCATTTGCGGACTGACACCTGTTGCTAATAACGAGCCGTTAACATTTGCAAAGCATAAAGTCTTCAGCGCGGATGTGAAGCATGCAAAATAGAAGTGTCTGCGGAAATTTTTCGTTAATTATAAAAGCAAAACACGAGCGATCTAATTTGTTTGATAAATTTCAAACGTGTAACAGTTGCAGACTTGTTGTTTTCTTTAATATTTGCAGGAAATAAATGAGCACTTACACACTTCACACAACCGACAATTGCAACGGACAAAACAACACTGAACTGAGCGGCACATTCCAATTGGAGTGTTGACTTGCATGGTCACACTTGTATCGGGTTAAGCATATCGTATGCATTGCTGCAACGAATATCGTAAAACAATCGATTGTTGATAACCATTCGATTGTTTGATTGCTGTCTAACTAAATATACTTTTTTTGGACAATAAATGTTGAAAATAATTTAATTTAATTAATTTTGTTTGATAATTAAGTTTGTATAAATTTATAGGTGACAACTCTTGTAACTACTGTCCATTCCGATATATTTCAAATGAATGAATGTGCCGCTAATTTGTAATAATTCGTTTTTGGTTTTCATTATTCAATGTTCTATATATTGCTTATATTATATAGGTATATTATAGAGATACATTTTCAGACAACGTTTTTGACTCCCAAAAATGCTGAGATCAGAACCCATAGCACTTCGGCTGTCGAGCCGAACGTGCGTTCTCGCACTCTCATTAAATTTTAATATGCTTGCGATTAGATGCAGAGTGGCAACCGACGGAGAAGGTTGGTTGGCGCCGATATGCTGTTTAATATGATAAGGCATTTTACGGAATTTTTTAATAATATATTTAAATTAGTTTTTAACAATGTAATTTCATTTATTTTTTTAATAAATTTATTAAGGGATTCCTGGCACAAAATTTGAAAAGGAATAAAATTAATATTAAGCACCTGTAAAGAAAATAATTTTGTCATAAGCATTGAGGCAAGTTTAAGTTCAGTTGTGAATCATACTCATATAAACAGCAGAGCGGCGCTAACCAACCGCCTCCGTCGGTTGCCTACCTGCATCTAATCACAAGCATATTAAAATTGAATGAGAGTGCGAGAGCGCTAGAGTGCACGTTCGGCTCGACAGCCGAAGTTTTGTAGGTTTTGATCTCAGCATTTTTGCGAGTGAAAAACGCTGATTATTAACCTCTACACCTGTAATATACCTGCGTTTTGATATCGCACACATCAATAACTTATATCGATATCCAGTGTGTCTCGTGCCACAAATAAATGACACGCGTACATCACTACCCAGAATCGATAACCATAGCCGTAGTAGCCGTAGTCATTTACAATTTTCGTGACAAATATAACAAATGTGTTTGCCGAGTGTGTGAATGCTTGCAAAAAAACTAGTACTAATTATTAATTAATAACTAAAGTGACAGCGAGTATCAGAGAGGCACACGCCCAGAATTGCAGCAAACATGAGTGGCGGTGGCATGGATAAAAGAAAACTGTCGTAAGTACAATTTCACAAATGCCTTGGCTACATATTTCCTTTTTTTTTTTCTGCGCACATACATACATACACACATGCCTCACAGTCTGCAGACGGCAGATGCGCATTGCCAACGCCAATGTTAGCGGCAGCAGTAGCAGTAGCACTAGTAACGCCGGCAGCGCAGTCGACGTTCAATTGATTTTCCGCGCGCCAGCAACAACAACAGCGTGTAACTAGCAGCAGAAATGAATTCCTTCGGATTGGCATAGGATTAAAAACAACAAACGGACACATTCTCAAAAAGTAATCAGGAAGCGAAAAGGAGAGAGAGAGAGAGCGTTTGCAGCTGTTAGTCTTCTGTGTGTGTATGTGTGTTTGTATCTGTGTGTGCGGATATGCATTTTGCTAATTCTTCTGGAGAGCTTTATGATTTATTCGTGAGATATTGATGACATTTAATTAATATGTACTGTTTATATGTATGTATTATGTACTTCACGCAACAATAATTACACAAGCAGGCTGCAAAACCTGATTGACTTTTGATAACAACAAGTGCGCTCATTCACACCTACACACACAGGCATAAAAATATACAGTTAGTTACTTATATATAGTATTTGTTATCTACAACTACTCAGCCTTATAGCTTGCTTCAGCCGCTAAATATTTGGGCGATTGTATTTCGATTTGGCCCTCAAACACTTGAGATACATTGGGTACAAATGTTCGAATGTTTGTTTGTGTGTTTCTAAAAAAATGCTATTAAAACATAGCTGTGAGTAATGCCCAAACCGTATTTCTATAACCTAATTCCAAATATTTTTTCACAGTGGATTCGTGTGTGTGTGTGTGAGTGTGTTTATTGCTTGTCCTTGGCCTTGTGGTGGTTAGTTTGCCATTTCCACATTTCCCCATTTTTGCAAATGCTTTTTGAGCGTTTGCCATCTTCAACGTCATGACAATTATGTTGACTTCTCTTCCCTTATCAGCACGTAGATTTGCTTACCAGCTAAGCGACAATAAGCCACTCTAGCCTTAGCTAGACAGCGAATTTGCAAAAAAAAAAACACAATAAGAAAATCCATACATAAAGGGTCTGCTTAAAAGCAACAGCAACCACAACAACTGAAATAGTAATTGTTGTGGGTGAGGAAGTGGCATATTTGGCATTGCACTGCAGTCTGCTGCGTACGCATCCGTTAGTGTGCCACCCTGCCCCATGCTCAATGTCAAATGTTCTTAGAGGCACCACCACCTTGCCACTGGGTTCTACATATGTCTGTGTGTGTAATTGTATCGCGTGTTGCATTGGCCTTATCTGTTGCTGTTGGGAACGAGCAAACGCCCTAATATGACACCCATGGGCGCTTGCTGGACGATTAGTCATCAGTTGTTGGAAGTATTTACAAAAAAAGTTCGTGTGAAGGCGTCGGCTTGATTATTGCAAGTAAATAACTCTCGCGATTGGCTTGAAAAGAAACAATAAACCGCAAAGCTGACATCTCAATGAATAAAGGGATTGCAATCAGAATACAAATTTTTGTTGTTTATTTTTTAAGTTTTTTTTTTTAACATGAATGAGAATAAATATATATGAGGTTCACACTGTGGTTAGAAGTGATACTCAATTGTTTATAATTTCACAGCACATCGGGCGATTCGCTGTATCAAATCTTGGGACTTCCTAAAACAGCAACAGCTGATGATATCAAGAAGACTTATAGAAAACTTGCACTTAAATACCATCCAGATAAAAATCCAGACAATGCTGACGCTGCTGATATGGTAAAGTCCAAAGTTCGCAAAGAATTTATTTTCGGAACTTGAATTACATAAGTTTTTATTTGTTTGGCACAACAGTTCAAGGAGGTCAATCGAGCACACTCGATACTGAGCGATCAAACGAAACGCAATATTTATGATAATTATGGCTCATTGGGTCTCTACATTGCTGAACAGTTCGGTGAGGAGAATGTGAATGCATACTTTGTGGTTACATCGCCGGCAGTTAAGGTAAGTCTTTGAATAACAGTACAATTGAGTTTTGCTAATTGACTTATATGTCTATCTTTTAGGCCTTGGTTATATGCTGCACAATTTTGACGGGTTGCTGCTGTTGCTGCTGCTGTTGCTGCTGCTGCAACTTCTGCTGCGGCAAGTTTAAGCCGCCAGTCAACGAATCGCATGATCAGTATGCACATTTGAATGTGAGTGATGTTTAATTCGGTTATTTTTGGTTCCACCCTCCCTGCCCTGTACCATTTACAAATACTAACCATATAGATTTGTCATCAACTCAACCAATGAAAAAAAAAACAAGAAAAACAATCGATACATACACACACAAACACACACACACGCACACGCTGCTTGTACATCACACACACACCACTAACTAACACTTAAACTTTAATATCTTTCAACTAAACAACACTGGACACAATTTTGATGATTTTTGTGAGGCGATTGTTTAGTCAAAAGTAGTTTTCATATATATATATATATATTTGCATATATAACAAATTTAAAACTGGCATTTTGCTTCAAATCAGCTTAATCGGCACTTGATAACAATAAATGCTTTTATAAACATATACATATATTTTATTAATTATATAAGTCTTTGTTTGTTGTTATGACTTATGCTTGAATTGGCATTTTCTTTAGTAAGTTTTCCTCTTTTTTGCTACTACCTCCATCTATCTATCTTTATCCTCTATCTTCTTGCACTTTGTTCTGTTTTACTCTCTTAGTTTGAGGTAAGTATGTACATATGTAGTAGTTGATCTTGTCAAGACAAAGGCATATGGACACAACTTAACACTCCTCCCCAAACAAATGTGTTTCGATCATTTTCAACATTATTTGATTACAATAACTTTTTTTTGTTTGTTTTGATTACATATTTGTTTTGTATTTGTAATAAATATATATACAGACACCACGAAAATCATCAAATGCTTAAGAGAAATGAATATCTTTCTCTCTGTACTAAATACACTCCAATTTCAGTTCAATGCTCAATTTTTTGAAAGTCATATCAACACAAACCTGATATGCATATGCAATTTGTAAATACAATCCTAAAAAAAAACAATGGAAATTTCCTTTCAATTGCTTTTCTTGTTTTTTTTTATATATATATATAGATATATAGATACTATATATATTCATACTGAGGTTGATTGCTTGTTTTCTTGTGCTTTATTCTTTTAAACTCAATTTTTTCTTTTTATTGATAATATTTTCTTTTAATGTATTTCTGTCCCACTTAAAAGTGTATTTCTGTACAACAAATCAAAAAAAAAAAAACAAATTTACGTTTCTAATTTTTTGTTTATTTTTTCTCAAATAAAAAAAAACGAAATATAAAAAAAATACCACCACCTTTCGATCGACTACTCATCATACCCACCACAACCTACTACAACCTTACACACTATTGCGCCTGCGCGCGGCTCATACAAAATATTATAATTCACATATATTCGCCGCATATATGTATATCATATATGTACGATATGTGTGAATGTGTGGCTCCAGCGCGCTGATGGCAATCGAGAGGCAAGAGATCTGCCGCATCTAGGACAGCAGCCACGTCTTGTAAGTATTGAAATATTCAACGATACTGGCACGAGTACCGCATGATCTCAGCGCAAACAAACATAAAAATAGAGAAAAAGCAAAATTAAGAACAAATTTTCTAATCAAAACTAACAACACAAAAATCCCACCAAAGTAACAACAAAATTAAGGCGTCACCACCATCATAATATTTATTGAGTAACATACATAATTAGCACATTTTGAGCTGGCGGATGAATGATAAGAAGCGTCAAGAACTCGCTCTCTCTCTCTCTGTATCTCTCGTCTTTATTGGTGTATACTGTTTTTTGGTAAATGAACTAACCCACTTTATAATTTTATCTAACGTATCTAACTTAACTTGTGCCGTAATCATACTATATACTATGTAGTTTTAGTTTTGGTATTTTTTTTTTTTTGGTAATGTAATTATAGTTTTGCTAAAGCTGTGGACGCATTGTAAAGTACATGTATGTATGTATAAATGGTATAAACAAATTTGCTTTGTAAACGGCTTACCAATACACCCAATACACACTCACAATTCCTAATCGAAAACGCGTTTGACTAAACAATGCTGAACTGAGAGGAACTTAACACATTCTAGACAAGCTTTAGCACATAATGTTGAGCACATTGTTGATTTGTAATAATATTTCTAATCAAATGTTTTGTGTAAACAGGAGGATGCTGATCTTGACGATATCAATCTGGGTGGTGATGGCGCACCCGTCACTACGCAGCCACGAGAGCAGCCTGGTGGACAGCCCGTCTATGCAATGCCACCACCAAGTGGTGCAGCGGTTGGAGTCAATCCGTTCACTGGAGCTCCCGTTGCTGCCAACGAGAACACGTCTCTGAACACAACAGAACAGACCACGTACACACCAGGTATATAAATGATCAGTGGAGTTGATAAGTCATTCGACTTTTAAAGTGTGGTCATTCTTCATCTAAGTCAGCAATGAATTGATCTAACAAATTATATATAGATAATATATATTCTTAGCAGCAGTACAATAACAAAGCTTAAATTTAACAAAGCGTCTTTGACCATCGAAACATGTTGTTAATTCTGCGTATATCGAAGCATTCGCGCAAGGGTATCGTTTTGTAGCTAATATCTTTATATATACGCCAGAAACTTTAAAGCTCTCGTACGATACTTTTGCGGAAATGCGTCGTTATAGTGAAATACAAAAAAAAAAACACATAATAGAAAATATTGTAAAACCACATTATCCCTTTTTGACTATAATTCAGATTAGTTTGATACTGATATCAATTAAATAATATTTAAAACACTTTTGCGCTCGCCACGTTTGTGAGAAAGAGTACAACACACACACACATATATATATATAATATAATATAATAACTGCAATTATTACACAGATTTTGTAGCAGTAAACTCTCTCATATATATATAAACACATTCGTAGCATATGTAGCACAGTTATAGGGATCTAAAGATACATACATTCATATATTTTTAGATACGTAATATTTTCACATCCAGACATAGAGAAGGAACCTCATAAAGTTGTCACCTTTTTCCCCACTTTCCTTTGTTTCAACCATCCACCTAAAACAAACCGAAGCACGTCCATTCGAACAACAAACAAACAAACACACATGCTGTCACATCAAATACTCGATGAATCAGCAGTAACCAAAATAGAATAATAACTAAGATGGGGCATATATTAAAACACTGCCTAGATACTATGAATGTTCATTGAGTACGATATACAAAATATGATCCCTTTAGTTAATTGGAATTACAGCAAACTGTACATACACGTTTTTAGTATTAATTTTTGGTTTGTAGTAAAAGCTGTTCTTTGATGATGACACACTGCCAATTATATGTATACATTTATATAATTTTTTAAATTCTGTTATTACTTTATCACTCTATGATTTTTCTCACTTTCTCTCTCTCTGTTTTTTATTCTTTACATCTAGATATGGTTAATCAAAAATATTAGGCTCATGCCTGAAGCGAGAGACAAACCAATTCATGAGAGCGTTTTGAACAGCCACACACATATTTTTTTTAATCAATTCGTCTTTTAATTGTTAATAAAAAAATTGGTATGTTCAGTAAATTGAAAATATATAGACATACTTATATATTTATTGTAAGCTATATAGAACATTAAAATATGTAATTCTAATTTATATAATGTATTGATTGTAAAGCAAACAAAACAACTAGCATGTTTCAAACGATCCGATAGAAATATTAATGTCATTATACACGATACGAAAAAAAGCAAAACAAACAAATACACACACTCAAATTAAAATGAATGCAAATCGAATTGAATATGAGACGCATTACCTTAAAAAAATGAAAAATATGGTTAACTTAAAAAAATACAAATTGCATTATGATTTAGATATGCATAATAAATTTTTAGTAGCTATTCAATCTACAACTGCATAAATAATCTATATATACGTATATAAATATATTAATATAATACTTAATCCAAGTGTTATTTTTATGTATCTAATAAAATATAATTACTTACTTCAACTTTAGTCAGTTAAAACAAGCTTCAAATCAAATTTGTAATCCCCCCTCAAAACCCCCTGAAATGGTCTAATTGCATTCGGACTGTGTGTAAAACAAAGAAAAACTTAACTTGTATTTTCATTAAATATAATTTGCATTTGTGTATCTGTGTGTGTGTGTATCGAGTCATCGCCTCTTAGCTAAGACAAAAATGTTTGTTAAATAACTGATCTTTCGTGTGGCACCTTCGCCAATCTAATTTTCAATGTAAGTTTACACAAAACTGTTAAAGGTATCTATGTAAAAGCTAAAATCCAATCATATATACTGTTGCTCCTGTTAAACAATGAGTTACAGATTTGGGTACGGAATTCGAGTTCGAAAAAGGACAGATATTGTCCTCCTAGTCGTTGGCTCATTGTCTTAACTGCAAATGTAAATAAAAAGGTCAAGTTAAACAGCATAAAAATGCACACGATAAAAGAATATAAACATAATTAAATAACATCCACTTGCACTTGGCAAGTTTTGTAGCAATCTGTCAAAATTGTTCTTATCCAAATGTTAATCAAAAATGTACCCAATTGACCATAAAAGTATTGCACATTCAATTAATATGTATTCAAAAAACAAGTATGTATTTATTATTTATTTCAAAACTGTATTGGACGCTAAGAGTTTCTGTTTAAAAACTAATTTTTCAAATTTTTTTTTGTAAATTAATGCAATTAGTCCCAAAAAAAAAATACAATTTTTGTAATATCGTATATGTTATTATATCATCAATATCAATTATGAAGAACCGGCAAGTAATGTATGCACACATACAATACAATATATATACATATACCTTTATAAAGAATTCAAATAATGATAAATAACAAAAAAAAAACATTTTAAAGTTTTGCGTGTGTATTTATTGTTCGTATGAGAAAAACAAAACAAAAACATTTCCAAAACATTACATTTAATATTAACAATTGTTTTCAAATTTAAAATTGCCCAGAAACCGAATGAAACCGAAATCAATAAAAAAATACCTATATATATATATATATATATAAACCAATCCTATTGTCCACCTGTTTGTGCATCATAAATGGCTATACAATATATATATGAAACTATCATCAGTTGAAAGCTCAACCAGGAATATAAACGAACTTTTTTCGTTCGCTCATATTGGTAAACAAATACGGCGGCATTCAGTGTTTTGTTGTTTGTTTTTGGCGAAGCTTTTTTTTAGACAGCTGACAGTAAGCTTTTTTCACTCCGCTTAGATTAGCTCTCGGCTCTCTTTTGGTTTGTTTTGTTTTGGTGCTAAATGCCTTTGCAGTAACGACAAAGCCGGCACATGCGCTTTCCGTTACTGAGAGCACAGTGACAAAGCGAGAGCGAGAGAGAGAGCGGCCTAAGGCTGGGTAGTAAGTGGAGGCGGCTCGGCGCAAACTTCGTTGCAGAGTTTTTACGGGTCAGAAACCGATAGACAGTCAGAGAGTTCGTGCGCGACGCATTGCAAAGTTCTTACCGAAAATCAAAGGTGGAATTAGCAATTCTTTCTTTTTCTTTTTTTCACTCTTCTAAAAAAATCGGACATGTGAAAAATGTGTAAAGTGTGCAACAGTAACTGTAATTGGTTGAAAATAGATTAACGAATTCGCCACACACACTAGACTTGCAGTGCAAAAAAGCGAAAATCCAATTCACTGAGCTGAAGAAAAATTTGAAAGCGTTCGTCTTTGTGTGCTGGTGCGTGTGTGTGTGTGTGTATATTTTGTGATTGTGTATGTTAATTTTTCATGCGCAATTTGGGTTACAAAGCAATGCGAACGAAAATGCATTAAACATGTTTTAGGCAATGGGGCTTCATTGATTTTCCTACGCACAAATGTATGCTACATAAAACTGTGAGTGCTTTAAATTGCGCTTCAATGGCGCCGAATGGAAATGAGGCTGGCAACTCTTTGGTCCCACTGGCTGCTTGAACGCAACGGACAACAAAGATGTGGATGACGAAGGCAACGCCAACGATGTTGACGACGAAAACGACGACGACGACGGCGATGAAGAAGACGACGACGCCATGTAGCTGCTAGACGGACACTCCCCACAACAACAAAGAAACACAGAAATAGCAGCCAAGAGGAGCTACCCAAAAAACACAAAAACAAAAAACCATAAAACAAAACAAAATCAACAAAAAATAGATAAAAAATCGGAGCAGTCGACAATCAGGCGACTCTTTTTGGCTATTGAGGACAACATCATTAGCAGGCAACCACTGCGGGCACACTGCCAAGCTGGCTCCCGTATTGCCCAGCAGCGGCATGGCCGGCCTTGTCAGCGGTGCAAGTGGGAGTGGCAGCAATGGCAGCGCCGTCAGCGGCTACAACAAGCATCAACAACATCACATAATCTCGCCAACCCACACACACTCGCTCAACCACACACACACACACTCGCACACACATACACTGCCGGCCGGCATATGCAGCAGCGATAGCGGCATTTCCACATTGAGCGCCATCTCGCCACCGCTGTCGGCATGCAGCACAACGGCTGCCACAACAGCCGGTGGCAGTCCACAGTTGCGCACCTCGCCGGCCCTCAGCATGCTAGGTAGCGCAACGGCAACAGCCAGCGGAAAGGCACAAACCCAAAAACTGAGTCCAGCGGGCGGTGCATCACCCAACTATTTGAGCACCATGAAACTGCTTGGCCCGGCGGCTAGCATAGATTTGGGCAGCTCACCGTTGTCACATCGCAATTATAGTAACTCACTCAAAGGATTTAGCTTTCGGCGGAGTTTCGACGACAAGATCATTGCTCCTCCTTACTTGCCGCATGCCCATGGTGGTCATAACTATGGGGGTGGAACAACGCCTGCGCCCATACCTTATCCACACTTCCATCCAGCGTCGCATCATCACGTGAATGTTGCATCGCCGCCAACGGTGACATCCGCTCATCATCTGCACTTGCATCACCTTGGAACGGGTACGGGTACGGGTACAGGTTCGGGAACAGGAACGGGAACGGGAACTGGAGCATCTCATCAGCCTTTATCACTAGGCACCCTAACATCCTCGCAGTCCACCACAAAGCTCTCATATCGCGATGACTTTCTGCAGCAGATTGGCTATTTGCCCACAACGCGCATCTACAGCACTCCAACGAGCATTGTGGATGAGGATAAGGCACAGCAGGATTTCCTCTCTCTGTCGCTCTCACCGCCGCTAAACCGACGCAGGGACATGCCGGCATTGCGTGGACCCTTCGTCAGTTTGTAAGTATCATTTACCAGCTATATACATATGTACATATATCGCATAGGCCATGTGAGCCAAACAAAATCCATCGAAAAAACGAGCTCTCAATTGTCAGTGTTGACAGGTCAGCCAAGTGTTTTTATTCCCATGCTGCGCACAGTGGTCTGCAAAATCCGTTTGTGGGTGGAATTTTGTTTCAAAAACTATTAAATATAGCTAGAGGAACAAAAGTTATTTTACGAATTGTGTTTGTAATATCTATTTTTAATTTCAACTAAAAATAAATACAGAAGAAACAGTTATTTCTGTGACTTCAATTTATTTTGGTTCGATTAAAAACTTATCAAGTATTACTGCGTAGAAAAAACCAATTCTCCAGCAATATTTACAGAATTCTTGACCACACTATAAAGTTATACGGCGAACAAATACTTCTTGGTATGTTATGCAACTGCAATCCAAAATAAAGTTGAAAATTAAAGACATTTTAATTAATTAGTTAAATTATATTATAACAATGCTTTCTGTATAAGGCAACTGAATGCAAAACTACTTATAGTTTTTTTCTGACTTACTAAAATACTGGATAAAAAGCTAAATTTGTAGACTGAAAGACCACAACATTACTACCCTTAATCGATTTTTGAAATCAACAACTTTAGATTATAGTTGAGTTTCAAAAATGTATATATAAATGCAAAAAATGGAAAAGAGAATTTAGCAATTGGGACAAAACAATATATTGGCTTAAATAAAAACAGCAAATTTTAAAAGTCTCTAATTATTATATATTAATATTAGACGCCCCTTTTAAACATAGCAAAATAAATATACATTTTCTCACCCCTTTGCTTCACTGTGCGTACGATTCTAATAGGACAACAATCTTAGCATTTGCATTACATTGGATAGTGAACTGTATTTTTCGCCCACATACACACAAATACATATGCATGCATGTAAGCATGTACGTGCATATATATATATATAGATAAGCCCACGCAATGACCACTCTAACGGTTGCTCGGTTTTGTTTACGTTTTTAATTTGCATTAACAACACCAAAAAGCATCTCGTGACGCCAAATTGCCGACGCATCGCTTGCTCTCTCGCTCGCTCGCATTGTGGCCCTCTGCAGCCCTCACAGTAATAACAATAGGTGAGAGAGTGTGCATAGAAACAGTTCCACCTATGTTGCACTTGAGTAAACTATGACGTTATTCACGCTACACACACATACACATGCATACATACACACACACACAATAATGGCGCGTGCGTCTTATTTGCACTTATTTTTACAGAGATTTATTGTTTTCGTTATTTGCGCCAGGTCTATTAATAATATTTTACGTAGCGGAGGCATAACAGAGAATTTTAGTAATTCTTTTTTTTTTCGTGAGCGAAATGCAGATGATGGTGCGTGTTTCTCTTTGTGCATTAGGGTGACTCATGTGACGAACAAGTGTTTTTATGATTTTTTTGCACTAGCAACAAAATGACTGCCCAAATACTGGTATGGGTAGAGGGCATGAGGGAGGGAGTTCTAAAAAATAAAATCAATATACACAGACTGCTTAGTCACTTTTTTCAAAATAAACTTTAAAACCCGCATCGCGTGTTTCCTAAACAATGAACGGGAAGTTTTTTAAGTACCAATTCTATATTGTTTCAAAGAGAGGACATCAGTTCGACAATGCCATAGACCCAAAAATTTCTTGGCACAGTGCCTAAGAAAACCGTAATGATGACGATGATGATGAGGAGATTGATGATGATAATGATGTTGTTGCTTGACGCTCTTTCTCTGTATATATATAGCAATATATATGTGTGTGTGTGTGTGTTTGTGGTTGTGCTTGTCGGTATTCCAAGACCGGCTACGACAACAACGAAAACGACAACGACGACGACGTTGAGTTGATGAAGTACATTGGATAATGACGCTGAAATATGTACATTTACTATATGTACATATATATATATATATATATATATACACATGTTTGTTCATATTCACACTCGTGTGATTCACACACACACACACACACATACTTACTTGCGTATAAATGTATTTGGATAGTTTGTGATAAAAGCAACAACAGCATAACGGCAAAACAGCAAAACGACAAATACACTCGTCTATATTATAGTACGGGCACGAATTGAATTCTTTGACTTTGGCTCGCTCAAAATACGGAAAAAACACAAACACAACACCGTGTGTGTTTCAACATTCTCGCAATTGGCAGCGAGCGAAACGGTTGTCCGTGTCACAAGCTGAGAAAAATCAAAAAAATAAGATATACACGGATACTTTGCTTTTTGTCATAATTAAAATTTTTGCGTTGTGCGATTTTATTTATTTACCATCGCGCGCGCGTTATGTAAGCCAAATATCGAAAGTAAAAATCAAATAAACCGAGTATTGCAAATTGCGAATTGCAAATCGCGAATCGAGTTCAGATGACAACAATGCGAAACCTAACGGTAATCGTCAACGTCAACGTCAACGCCAAAGCATAGGAAGAAAAGTCAAGGTCGTTGTCAGCTCATTGTTACTGCACTTTGGTTGCAATGTGGGCGAGAGCGCGAAAAATCCAATAGTTGAACTAACAAAACCAACACATCACAACACACACAATTAATTAACAATCAAAAATGGACAACTGGTGGATGCACAGCTTGGAGCTGGGCGCCACTTGTCCGAAGGAGGCCAATGTCACATTGACAAGTGGAGGGCAGCTATGGAATCACAGCTGGCTGTTAATTAAACAGAACTATGCCCAGTACTATCAGCTGTTTGAAATCTCGGTCAGCTCAGGGGGTCAACAGATGGGCCATGTTATCAGCACACTCTCACAGGACGAGATTTTTGTGTATGGATTGCAATTCTGTTTGCTGCTGCTCTTCCTCTATCTCATGCATCTACTGCGACCGGGCAGCTGTGCGGCAGATGAAAGTGTGATCAATGCCAACATGCCACTTACAACCACAGCCATAACAGCAACAACAACAACGGCAACGAGCGATGTGACAAAAGAGCTGAGCTGTGATTTCAATTTTGTGTCCGAGCAGGAGAGACGTGCCGCCCAGGAGGCAGCCAGTGAGGCCATGCTCGAAGTGGAGGAGAAGAAACGTCGCAAGCGTTTCACCAAGAAGCGCAAATGCGTCTCGGCTGGACCCATTCTCATTGCACTTCGTCAGCAATCGCAGCGAACCAAAAGACATAATAGGATTTCAGCATTGAACTTTGAGCCATTGTCGCCTAGAGAGCGTATCGTAGAGAATCCTTTGGTGTTCAGGGATAAACCCTTGACGATCAATCTGCCGCCGATTATAATCGATCAAAAGTCAGTGGAGACAGTTGTCATGGCAGTCGATGTTGTTCCAGTGGAAGGACAACCCACAGAAGTCGATTTGGTAACACTCATGTGCGTAAAGTTGACTTAGCTAGGGATTGAGTTGAATTAAAAAGTGATGGGAGTTCAGTCTAAAATCGTTTCGTTATTATTAGATGTCTTGAATCTATGATGTGATAGAGAGATCTATTTTCCATATTTATTATATTGGTTTAATAGACATAAACATATTTATTAAAAGGAATTGACTTAAACACCTAGATGTATTGGTTCGTCTTTAAATATCGAAAAACAATCAAAAAAGTTGAAATTTCAATAACGAACTATTTTTTTGGAAAGCAAAGTAATCATTTGTAACGTTTCTTCATATACTAAACTTTCTCTAAAGTTCAAGTAAATTCATGTGAAATAATAGGTACATATCTAAGCCATTAAATACAACAACGAACAGCTAATTAAAATTGAATCAAGAAAAATAAACTATTATGAACTTCTTTTATATTTGAATTTTGTAATGTTATATTCATAATTTTTTCTGCATTTTTTAGATCGGAACCACGCGGCACGCTGAGCACTACAGATGAAATCTATCCCGATTCGCCGGATAGCAGCCTCTACGGCTCCGATGAGGAGCAGGAAGATGCCTCACAGTATTGCCGTGGTGGCTATCATCCGGTGGTCATTGGCGACATCTTCGACAATCGGTTTCGTGTTGTGCGCAAACTTGGTTGGGGTCATTTTTCCACAGTGTGGCTTTGTCGAGATCTGAAGTGAGAAACAATTCCAAAGAAAAATATCAATTTATTAACTAATTTCTATTAATAGGGACGAGAAGTATGTGGCTCTGAAGGTGGTGAAGAGTGCACCACATTACATAGAGACGGCAGCGGATGAAATTCGTCTACTGGAGGCCATTCGCGATGCAGATCCCCTCGATGTGAAACGGGAACGCATTGTTCGACTTATGAATCACTTTACGGTGCGTGGTGTAAATGGTGTTCACACCTGCCTGGTGTTCGAGGCTCTCGGTTGCAGTCTGTATAAGTTGATTGTGAAGAACAACTACCAGGGATTGGCCATTGCCCAGGTGCGCAATATCATTAAACAGGTGCTAGAGGGTCTGGACTATTTGCACAGCAAGTGCAGCATCATACACACGGATATCAAGCCCGAAAACATTTTACTGGTGATTGATAATGCGGCAGCAATGAATCAACAGATCGATGATGAAATCAACAGTCTGCGCGTTAAGGGTGCCGATTTTCCCGATTCATATAGTAAGATCTTGTTTATGTACACTCCATGCTCAACTCACTACCTTTTTTATGTTTTACAACCCCTTAGTCAGCTCGATAGAGAAGCAAACGAAGACTCGGGCCAAATGGCCTTTGATTGAACCGAATGGTTCAATGACAAACACAAGCAACAGCACAGCGAACAACTCGACATCATCAACACCGTTGGCTGCCGTGGTCATGTCCTCGCTGGACAAGGATGATACCACCACCTCGTCGACGCTCAACTCCAACACCACCTCATCACTGGCCTCAAAATACTCTAGCCTCCTGGGCGATAGTGAGTGCAATGGGGTTGGCCTCCTTGGCGGTGGTGTTGGCGGCGTCGATAGTCCAATTATCGGTGGTACTACGAATTTAGGCAATCGTTATCGTGCGGAGAAAAAAATCACTGCCAAGGTGAGTAATGGAAACGACACACATCACACCACACAGCCGCGATTCCAACACATTTTTCAGCTCATCAGAAACATTCACGATGCGATGGATGCATCCTCTTTGGACAGTTCCGTTAACATTTATTTTATATATATGTATGTATGTATGTACCTATGTATGTATGTATGCAACACTGTAACAAGAACAATAACAATAACATCATGTCGGCAAATTATTCATAATTTTATGTTATTCATTGTTTTCCATTGTTATTTTCTTTTGACCTATTATTTTCTAAATTTTTTCTACATTTATTCATTTTTGCATTTGGCATATCCGCACAGTCTTCTACCGACCACGATGAGGATACTGATATCGACACCCTCGGTGACAATAGCACCATTGCCAGCGACACACCTACCGAGCACGATGCTAGTCTAAGTGCATATCCGGAAAAGGTAATGTTTGCCTAGTTTCGTGTTTTTTCCCAAGCCCCACCTCACACCTATAGGTGCCTTAGTTGTCGACAGTTCGCTCGTTCGTGCGTTTAAATATGTACCATTTTGAATGTGCGTGTGTGTTCTTATTGCTTTTGGAGGAGACAGAACTGATTATCCTTCTCTGCTTTTGCAGCCCTGTGTGCTGTTCAGTTCCTAACTGCTTAGTTGTCGTTACTAAACACTCATTACATTGTTAATTACTTGTAAGAACAGGTACTTTATAAAGAGAGTTTAGCTATAAGTCGAACATCATCATCATCATTGCTATGGATGTATAATTATTTGCCATTCATAAGTCATTATTTTTTGTCTAAAATATAGTATAAACGCAACTGGTAGAAATGTTATATACATATTAATGCCGAATTACACAAAACACGCCTACTAAAATGCTTTAATGTTAATGTATGTGTATTTGGACTAAGCTTTTTAATGTTACCATGTCATCTGCTTGTTGCCATTATGCTGCATATAGTCCATATAGTATGTACATATACTATATAGTACATATGTATGTATATTTATTTCAGCTTAAGATTTGTTGTGCGATAAATGTTTTTTATGTCGTACCGTTCCTACAAAGCATACAATATTCATTCGAAAAAATATTTAGTGCGATATTATATGCTAAAGCTTATTGAAATCCCTTCTAGAACCTTTAATACATCTTCTTAGTTGTACAGAACTCGAACAAGTTCCAGCTTTGAAGATATGTTAATGAATGTTTCTTGCATTGCACCACAAAAAAGCAAAAAAAAAAAAACCAAAAATCGTGTGTTCTTTTTTCTTCTTCTTTTCTTGTGTGAAACGAAAAATATATACTACCTCTACTATATAAAATATTCCCACCACATATATACTATGTTAAAGCAGCTGCCCAATGCCACTACAGTCAGCAACTCCAACACGAATAACTCCTGCTCCACCTACAACAACACCACTGTCAAGTCCAATACTCAAAGCACGTGCACGTCAACAACACAACACAACAACAGCAACAGCAACAACACAGCCACGGTCGATAGCAACAACAGCCCCACCAGCACCACCTCCACCAACACCACAACAACCAATCCAATCCAGCAATCCTTAGCGAACAACACATCCGAATCCCCATTGTTAGTTCCCACCTCCACCTCCACCTCCACATCCACATCCAACTCTGCCTCTGCCAATGCACCACCTACAGCTCCCAGCAGCACTACCAGCACGTGCACGTATTCGTTTACGCCTCTCGTGCCAACTGCAACCGCAACAACAACATTACCAACAATTGCAAGCACAGACCCGTTTCACAATAATAGCAACAACACTGGCAATTGCGATAATCGAACATCATCATCTATACCAACAACAACAACAACAACTGCGGGAATCACAGCAACAACAACAAACGCTAAACTTAATGTCAATGCCAATGCCATTCCTTCGCAGAACCAGAGCCAGAGTCAAAGTCAATCCTATACGCACACGATACAATCGCTCATCAACAACAGCAACGTGAGGGTGAAGATCGCCGATCTGGGCAATGCATGCTACGATGTGAGTAAATAAAATCCTATTATATATAACAAATTTAAAG
This sequence comes from Scaptomyza parva, assembly GCA_035044645.1. NCBI lineage: Eukaryota > Metazoa > Arthropoda > Insecta > Diptera > Drosophilidae > Scaptomyza > Scaptomyza parva. The sequence goes on along the minus strand of JAWNNT010000142.1, from coordinate 563,495 downwards.
ATCATTGATTGTAGGCCACTTGTAAGATTTTTGTCATAAAACCAAATATAACAAGTAAGAAGACTCTAGTCGATTGACCATATAGACGTGTACTACCAGACCAATGCTTGATAGATTCATATCTCCGGTGTTTCTGAACCGATTTATATAAAATTTCACAGATATTCATTGTTTTCTTAATAGTTTCAATCCTCATTTTCAAAATTTTATCGTAAGCCAAAAAATGTATCGAAAATTTGAATTAAACTTCTTATGCCTAGGGATTAGGAGAGCTCATATCCAAAGTCTGGAGTCTCTAGCTTTTGTAGTTCCTGAGATCGACGCGTTCATCATACAGACAGACAGCCAGACGGACGTGGCTAAATCGACGAGGCTGTTGAATATATACATTTTATGGGGTCGGAGACTTTTGCTGTTACATACTTTTGCACAAAACCATTATACCCTTTTTTCCCCATATTATGGGTTAAGGATATAAAACATAATGATTAATATTTAATAATTCATTTAAAGCTTTTGACCTTGAAAAATGATTAATAATATTCCAAATTAAAAACTTAGCCTACATTCACGCAGGTGTCTACAATGTAAACTATTTGAAAAAAGATATGACCTAAAATTGGGGTACTAAATAAAATTACTCGACCTAGCAAGTGGGGAAAGCCCAGATTATTGCGGTCATATATTCATTTTGGGATTAAAGAAATTTTCATAGTTTTGAAAAATAATGTATTATTAATTTATGGCAAACACTTTTTTTGAACGATCTGTGAGGCACTGTACATTTAAAGCCATAATGCTAAATAACTTTACACTCTTAATCCAAATATTTTTTCCTACATTTTACCTCCTTTCACCTCGCACAGTACCATCACTTCACCGAGGATATACAGACGCGACAGTATCGCTCCATTGAGGTGCTGCTGGGTGCGCCATATAACTATACCGCCGATATCTGGAGTACAGCGTGCTTGGCGTTTGAGCTAGCCACCGGCGACTATCTGTTCGACCCGCATGCTGGAGAGTCGTATAGCCGCGATGAGGATCATCTGGCGCACATTGTGGAGCTGCTCGGATCAATACCACAATCGGTGATACTGCGTGGAAAACATGGACTTAAGTACTTCACAAGCTATGGTAAGTGGAAGTCTATTTGTCAAATGAACTTGGCTTTACTTCAAAATTATATCGAATTGCAGGCAGCTTACGGAACATTACCAAACTGAAGCCCTGGAGTTTGCTAAACGTTCTGGTGGAGAAGTACGATTGGGATCCCGTTGAGGCCAAGAAGTTCTCTGACTTTTTGCTGCCCATGCTGGAGTACAATCCCGTTATACGGGCATCGGCTGCAGAGTGTCTGCAACATCCATGGCTGGAGCAAGAGGAATTCGTCTAACAGAGTTAAGGATCAACCCAACATAAATGCATACTTACTCGAACTCATAATTGTAGGCTTTTTTATATGCGAACAAAATTGTCATAGTGGAATTAATCTTACGATAACTGTATATGTATATTATGGTAAATTAGAGTTTAAACCAGAAGGCAAACACAAATACAAAAAAAAAACACAGGAAATTTCAATGCAAGTAGGCCAAGTAAGGACTTTTCGAAGCTTTTTTTTAAATGGAAACAAAAATACAAATATTAACACGATTTTGTACACGAGAGCTTTAAAAATGTTTAGCAAAACAATGCCATTTTATTTATTGATTTAAACAAGAAACGCATAAAACAGCAAACAAGCAAAGAAGAAAGAAGATTAATCTTATATATGATTTTTTACAATTACACATTTTATTTTTATATTGCGATAACAAAAAGACAATGACGACAATTTTTAAGTCAACAGATGCCTAAACTGACTGACTGAATGCAAAAAAAAAACAAAAACAAAAAACAAATCCAAAATAAATTTAAAAATAATCTTTTCAACCCATTAACTGAAGCTAAACAGATTATAAAAATTAGTAAGATATTGAAAAGTGAGTTAATAATAATAATAATTAAATAATAGTATGAATCTTACATAAATAACGACATGTAGATAAATAACGACATTGTTACGATATAATACAGTCAGCTTTCTAGCAGCAAGTAGTGATTGTGGTATATTTAACCAACAAAATATTGTAGGACTTCAGCCGAATACAAATGTGCGAGTTTTTGAATTGGTTTCACATTGTAATATGATCATCTTTTGCGTGACGTTTTTTTAAATATTAAATATTATTTGAATCAATTAATAAAATTGTGATTTTTTCTTTCCTTTTGTTTTCTAAGTTATTCATTTTGTGCATTAAATGATTTTTGTTTTGGTTTTTAAAATAAACAATCGGCAGGCTTTAAATAAAAATAACAGATAATCCCAAAAACTAACTAAATAAATGCACCATGTCAAAAAATATTCGATAAAAACATGGTATTAATTCTAAACGATAAATGAAATAAATTATATATTTGAGCAAGAAAATCTTGTAGTGGAATTGAGAATTCTTTAATGAAATTTACACAAACAAACAAAAACCAAGTTCATTAAGAATATTTGCTAGCGAAATCAGATAATGGAGGAGGAGAAGAATAAGAACTAAACATATTTTATTACTTACCTACAAAAAAAAAGAAAAAGTATTTGTACACAAACCTAAGAAGTAACATTAAACGTGACCAAATAATTTAATATTGTGGAACATTTTTCCATCAACACGTAAATAACAAGGAATTAAATACACATTTAATATACACCACGAATAATAATAAAATAAAATAAATGCAATTACAATTTCAAAGTATTATTGATTTGCAAAGGCAAATTAAAACCACTTCGATGATATTTTTTATTTGCAAATGCACTTTATTTATACAAAGAATGTATCAAAATGCTGAATACGTATGTCTTAAATTGCCTAGAAACGTTTTTTAGAGGGTTATAATATATATCATATGGTAATATTTAAGTTTAACAATAGAATAATATAAATCGTTAGCATAATGCAGAATAATAGATCGATTACCAGTAACTAATTAGGTAAATACTTGGATACTAATTCGTGACGTCTACTGACGTCCGTTTGGTAAGTTCTATAGACCCAGTCCCATTATCTGCTCCTGCTTGTAAACGCCATGATAGGCATTACGGATCAGTACGTATGGGAAACACGACTCCAGTAGATCCATAGTTAGGAAGGGTGACTGTTTAACAATCTCGTCCAGCAACAAATAAATGGATTCGCGATTACGAGTTGCCTCCTTATCAGACTCCTGTCCCAAACGCAACAGCGATGAGCTGGCTAAAGCCAAAAACTCCTTCATGCGATCTTCCATATCGTTCTGACCACATATGGTGAACAGTGCACCAAAGATGTTGTTAATGGCAGCCGCCATGCAGTGCGTGTTATTGGAGTGCCCATCAATAGTGGCTCTGTAAAATGAATGCTCATTGCGTGCCAGCTTTGGTATAGAGACAGCAACAAAGACCATCAGCAGACAAGCGGTCAAATGCTCCCCCTCATCAAATTCGGGTTTCTTTGATTTTAGTGTAGTGGCCAATGTGGGATCTACCTTACACAGCAAACCTGCTGCCGAGGCCATCTCGGAGGCGACACGTATTTGATCGCCACCTGGCAAATGCTCCTGGAAATCCTTTACCGAGCTCAGCAGAAAAGGAATTCGTTTGTCCAGCACATCTACCAGTGCCTCGTGCACCAGATTGCGGAAACAGATTATAACCCCAATTATGGTCATGCGTTGCAGTACACGATCAACGTCTTGCAACCGCTTAAACTGCTCCTTCATGACTTCTGGCTTGTCAAAACTTGTGCGCAGAGTGATAAGCACCTCCTTGTTGGTGCCCACCAGTGACTTCAGTTCCTGCACTTGGTTGGCAATGTGCCACATAAGCGTCTCATTCAACGTCTTAATGCCATATGGCCCAACTAGCTCGGCTAGGGCGCGCAGCTCGATCAAATCAGAGAACTCTTGGGGGTTAAATGGAACCCATCCCTCTGGGGAGATCGGGACAAATGCTTTTTGATTAATGGAGAACACAATGCTGCCAGCAGAGACTCGTCTAAGGAGCACTTCACTATACCAGGTGTTGTACAATGCTGCAATGGTCTTCTCACCATGCGAATCCAGTGATTGTGTCTGTTGCAACAGGCAATTGTTGAAAACTCGTGTGATATCTATGTGAACATAGTTCTCAACCGTCTGCAGAACGTTCATGTAAGCGCGTACACTAGCAAGCAGCTCCGATGGTTTGGCAATTTCCATAGTCTCCTGGTTGAACATCACCATACCGACCAAATCTCGCGAAAAACGATGCTCCAGATTCTGGCAAAGATATTCGCGCGGAGCAAAGGCAAATTCCCATACATTGACAGTGGGACAGTAATTAATCGCATAGCATAGTTCGGTTAGCGCCATATGCAACTTGTCCATGGTTGTCAAATCCTCACGGGTCTTGCGGTATGACTCGTCTCCTGGCTTACGTATATCGTCAAAGTGCTTGGATTTAGATTTGTCCTTTTTCTTGCGGGCCGACTGAACAGAAAGGATCTTGGCGCAGTGCTTGGGCAGCAGCGCATCCGCCATGGTGCATTGCTCGTCGCAAATGGTTGTTATTATATTCTTTGCCTCTTTGGCCATCTCCTCTAGAAATATGTTAACTACACTCAGTGAACGCTCACGTATGTGATGCCTTTCCTCCGGACACATTTCGTGAGTGCAGTTTTGGAAGTGACTGCAGATCAACGGGAATGCAATTATATATCGATTTTGTGCCGGGAATTCCAAGCACATATGAAACTGATCATCAAACATCTTGTTGTAAAAGCAAAAGATGCTCAGATCCGACGTCTCTACAAGAATCTCGTCTAGATTGTCTACAACACGCGTGTGGAAGACCATTGAATCGAGCAAGCGAGCCAGCTCCATATGCTCTGTGATACGCAGCGCTGCCTTGCCAACGCTCATGTATGTTTGCAGGCGGAACCAATCCAGCCGGAAAGGTCTGAAGTAGAACAACTCATTGTCCTCCACCTGTTTGACAGTCAGGCCCGCAGCCGTATTGTACAGCGAACTAAAGATAATGCTCTCATCCTCAGGGCACATTTGCAGGCTCTGCATGCGTATATTCAGATCTGTTGCGTCGAAGCCAGACAAATATTGCACATAGTAGCGCTGCATCACCTGGCTGTACTTGCGTACCAGCGCACGTAGCTCCTCCATATGAAACAGCAGCTCCGGAAGTTGACGGTCAACCAGGTCTTCATTACTCTTGCCTGAAGGAAATGAAGGAAACAGTTGTTAAATTATAAAAATTCGCTGACAAGTCCAGTACTCACCTTTATGCTTTAGCAGTGGTGGGTTATCATTGTGGCGTAGCAACCAAAGAATCTCGTCACGCGCCAAGCAGAGTCCAATGAATATAAAGATTGCCTTGGGACCTAACAGGCCCGGCTGATCGGTCATAATGAGTGCTAATTCTTTTAAAGCGGTTCGCAGAAATTTGCGACGCTCGCGATGCATTAGTGCTGCCTTCTGAACGGCCGTGTTGTAGGCCTCCTTCACCTCGCCAATGCGCTTGCTGTAACCTTTAATACCATCAAAGGTGGACTGAATGTATTGATGTATCTGTAACACTTCATCCCTAAAGAGAGCTACAACCCAGCTGCTCTCCAACGCAGACAGCCAGATCTTGTTTACTTCCGGATACTGGCCAAGCATTTGGTGATTTAGCAGCAGTCCAAATATAATCCATCGATCCATAGCCTCCAGTGAAATGTATTCACATGACATGGTATCCGTTCGCACAGCTTTTAATAGTATAGCCGGATTGCCAACCAGGCTGAGCTTTTGCATTTCACGCCACTTGTCGGCAGGCAGATTGCGCAGCGCATATATTGATGTAAGAGAACGCAATGCATTGGTGAGCAGCCGCTGGTGGGGAATAAACTCTTCCGCAAGCTTCTTTAGCGGCACCTCGTAATCAAGAATCATTTGTCCCAAGCGCGGAAATCCTGTATCTGCCTGGTTATTTTGCAACTCGTAGGCGGCATTGTAAAGACCCAAGACAGCCTTGCGATCCTCAACACGGGAAAGAACAATCATCAACGACACATATGTGACTACTAGATCCAAATAGTTTTTGGTCAGCTCAAAGTTGAGTGTTATGTCCAGATGGATCTGGCAGGCATCCATTGTGGTCAGCAACTCGCATACGTTGTCCTTAAAGTCGAGCAGATCGACAAAAGTATGGTAATAGAGTGATAAAGATTTTATTATCTCTGCCTTGATATTCACAATGGCATTGAGGCCCTTTACATCGATATTGGGAAAGCGCTTCACAATGAATTTGATTGAGGACTCCAGGGACTTCTCGGATAGAAAGCCTGGCTTGGACTTGGTATCGCCACATGCCTTTTTTATGTTGTAAATGCGTGTAAGTATCCCGAGACCACGATCATTTAAAATGATTAACTTTTCGGCAATCTTTTGCTGATTGGGAAAAATTGGGCGTGCCATTGTTTTTGATTGGAATTAGACTCAGGCGAAATATATGTTAAGAGTACCGGTGCTAGCAGAGATTTAGTAGTGGCAAATACGCCAACTAACGCCAGCGAACGTTTTTTGTAGCTAAGGATTCTTTAAAAACACTATTAATTGTATTTATTGCCTTTTATTTCGCTGATAAAACACTGCTTCGCTTAATGTACACATTTTTGACTGCGTGACCAAAACTTCTAAGCGTAAAAAAACCAATTTTGTATAGTAAATATTTTAAGAGGGACACACTTTTTTCTCTAGAGCAGCAATAATCGATAGACAATACAAAATGAAAGATCAGCTGTTCATTTAGCGGTTAATAAAGCTGTTAAACATTTTGGGGTGCCCACATTTTGAAATATTAACGTTAGTGTTGCACATGTTGCCATCGCATCAGTTTTTGCACTTTCGGCATTTCACATAAAAGGTGAGTGAGAATTTGAATAAAACAACATATTTAAAGCGAAACTCACTCAGAAAGTCTGATAGAAATGAGCACTTCGGCGAAACTTAAACGCAGCGACGTTTGTCGCGTACCGGAGAACATTAATTTTCCGGCCGAAGAAGAGAATGTGCTGAAGCAATGGCGTGAAGAAAAAATTTTCGAAAAGTGTAACCAACTCTCCAAGGGTAAGCCCAAGTAAGTATTGCTACTGATTGCATCAGCCATAGTCCAAAGTATTTACTTGAACTATAATTTTCAGATATACGTTTTACGATGGTCCACCATTTGCGACCGGCTTGCCTCACTATGGGCATATCCTGGCTGGCACCATTAAGGATATTGTCACGCGATATGCCTATCAGCAAGGATACCATGTTGATCGTCGGTTTGGCTGGGATTGTCATGGGTTGCCGGTGGAGTTTGAAATCGACAAGATGCTCAACATCAAGGGTCCCGAGGATGTGGCCAAGATGGGCATTACGGCGTACAATTCCGAGTGCCGCAAGATTGTCATGCGGTATGCAGATGAATGGGAGACCATTGTGACGCGCTGTGGTCGCTGGATTGACTTTAAAAATGACTACAAGACATTGTATCCATGGTATATGGAGTCCATCTGGTGGATATTCAAGCAGCTTTACGAAAAAGGACTGGTTTATCAAGGTGTTAAGGTCATGCCATATTCCACCGCTTGCACAACCTCATTGTCTAACTTTGAGGCGAATCAGAATTACAAAGAAGTCGTTGATCCATGTGTGGTCGTTGCTTTGGAAGCAATTACGCTCCCCAACACCTTTTTCCTCGTGTGGACAACTACCCCTTGGACACTACCATCGAATTATGCGTGTTGTGTAAATCCAAAAATGACCTACGTCAAGGTGTGTATAAATTAACACGAGTTTTGCATTTCCAAATGCAATTAAATATATTAAACGATTTTGCTCTTCGTCTCTAGGTGCGCGATGTGAAGAGCGATCGTTTGTTTATACTCGCTGAGTCGCGTTTGTCATACGTCTTCAAGACAGAGGCAGACTACGAAGTGAAAGAGAAGTTTGCTGGCCAGACGCTCAAGGATCTGAACTATAAGCCACCATTCCCCTATTTTGCTAAACGTGGCGTTGAGGTTAAAGCCCACCGTGTGCTTGTGGATGAATATGTTACGGAGGACTCTGGTACTGGCATTGTCCATAATGCACCTTATTTCGGAGAGGACGATTACCGTGTCTGCCTTGCGGCTGGCATCATCACAAAGTCAAGCGATGTCATCTGCCCAGTGGACGATACGGGTCGTTTTACTGCGGAAGTGACTGACTTTGCTGGCCAGTACGTTAAGGATGCAGACAAGCACATAATGGCTTATTTGAAAGCGAATGGAAACTTGGTGTCCAGTGGGCAGGTGAAGCATAGCTACCCCTTCTGCTGGCGCTCAGACACTCCGCTTATCTACAAGGCAGTGCCCTCGTGGTTTGTCCGTGTCGAGCACATGTCGCAGAACCTATTGACCTGCAGTTCGCAGACATATTGGGTGCCCGACTTTGTCAAGGAGAAGCGCTTTGGCAACTGGCTTAGGGATGCCAGGGATTGGGCAGTAAGTTGAACTGCTTCCATATACAGTTATATTTGTATGTAAATATGTTCTTATTAATTTTAGATTTCACGCAATCGCTATTGGGGTACACCCATACCCATTTGGCGTTCACCTAGTGGCGATGAGACAGTTGTCATTGGCAGCATTAAACAGCTTGCGGAACTGTCCGGTGTGCTGGTAGATGATCTGCATCGCGAGACAATTGATGACATTGAAATACCATCGGCGGTGCCCGGAAATCCGCCGCTACGTCGCATTGCGCCAGTATTTGACTGCTGGTTCGAGTCTGGCTCTATGCCTTTTGCGCAGCAGCATTTCCCATTCGAGAATGAAAAGGATTTCATGAATAGCTTTCCTGCGGATTTCATTGCTGAGGGCATTGACCAGACACGCGGCTGGTTCTACACGCTTTTGGTTATCTCTACGGCATTATTCAATAAGGCACCCTTCAAGAATCTGATTGCCAGTGGCTTGGTGCTGGCCGCCGATGGACAAAAAATGTCAAAGCGCAAGAAGAACTATCCAGACCCCATGGAAGTTGTTCACAAGTATGGTGCGGATGCCTTGCGTCTGTATCTAATCAACTCTCCTGTGGTGCGCGCAGAGAGTCTTCGCTTTAAGGAGGAAGGCGTCCGTGATATAATCAAGGATGTGTTCCTGCCATGGTACAATGCCTACCGTTTTTTGCTGCAGAATATTGTGCGGTACGAGAAAGAGGACCTAAAAGGCAAAGCTCAGTATACGTATGACCGTGCGCGTCACCTCGCAAATATGGAGAGTGCTTCCGTTATCGACGTGTGGATCCTGTCGTTCAAGGAATCTCTGTTGGAGTTCTTTGCGACGGAGATGAAAATGTACCGCCTATATACGGTGGTGCCCAGGCTTACTAAGTTCATCGATCAACTGACCAATTGGTAAGATAACCCTTAAGCCCTTATTATTATTCAAGAATAATAAAACTTGTTGATTTCTAGGTACGTAAGGTTGAATCGTCGCCGTATTAAGGGCGAATTGAGCGCCGAGCAGTGCATCCAATCGTTAGATACCCTCTACGATGTGTTGTACACAATGGTTAAGATGATGGCTCCGTTCACTCCATACTTGACCGAATACATCTTCCAGCGACTGGTTTTATTCCAGCCTCCAGGTAGCCTGGAGCATACCGATTCCGTGCACTACCAAATGATGCCTGTGAGCCAACGCAAGTTTATTCGCAGCGATATCGAGCGTTCTGTGGCATTGATGCAGTCTGTCGTTGAGCTGGGTCGCGTAATGCGTGACCGTCGTACATTACCTGTTAAGTACCCTATCTCTGAAATAATTGTCATCCATAAGGACAAACAAACTTTGGAGGAGATTAATAGCCTGCAAGATTTTATACTCAGCGAGTTGAATGTCCGAAAACTGACGCTAAGCTCAGACAAGGAAAAGTATGGAGTGACGCTTCGTGCCGAGCCAGATCACAAGGTAAGCACGTAAAGCTATTTTGTAAAACTTGTCAGGTTCTCATTATATCGTATATTTCATAGTCGCTGGGTCAACGTCTGAAAGGTAACTTTAAGGCTGTTATGGCCGCTATCAAAGCGCTCAAGGATGATGAGATTCAGCAGCAGGTCGCCCAAGGCTATTTTAACATTTTGGATCAGCGCGTTGAACTGAATGAAGTGCGTGTCATCTATTGTACTTCTGAAAAGGTCGGTGGTAACTTTGAGGCGCACAGTGATAACGATGTGCTTGTCCTAATGGACATGACGCCCAACGAAGAATTGCTGGAGGAAGGCTTGGCGCGTGAAGCTATTAATCGTGTACAAAAGCTTAAGAAGAAGGCTCAATTAATACCCACTGATCCAGTTATCATCTACTACGAGTTAAGCACCAAAGATCAGAAAAAGGAGGCTCAAGATTCGCTTGCACAACTTAAAAAGGTCTTAGTCAACTATGCACCTATGATTAAGGTGGCCGTCAAATCGGAATTTCTGCTTTTCAACGAGAAAGAGGCAGCCACTAAACGTCAGATAATCAGTGAGCTTTTGGATCTGAAAGGTGTGCAGCTTAATCTAACTATTTGTTCTGCCGAGGAGCTGCAGCTGCCCAGTCTTCCGTGGCTGAATGTCACCCTAAGCGGCGAACTAAAACCTCGCTTTGGCAAAGGCAACAAGGCATCTATTCTGCTTCAGGATAGTGCCAGCAAACAGTACATCACCTTGGAGGCACTGCGTCGTGAGCTAGAAGTGCTGTTTGGACTCTACGGCATCAACTTCAACATTTATGTGGTGGATCAGAGTAAGAACATCAGCGAGCTAAGTGTCATCGATAAAAGTCTCAGCGGAAAACTACTTATTCTGACTCGTAGCATGGATGCACTAAGTCAGGCACCGGACTCCGATGTGGTACCAATGCCATATTCAAACTTTGTAAATCAGCCGTCTGGAATCACAGTCTTTACTGAGAACCCAAAGGGTTACAGCCTATTGTAAAAGCGAACTATAAGCATGTTCCTTGGTATTTATTGTAAACCGACACACAAAAAATTTGAAATAAACATAAAATGTTTTGAAAATAACTTAAAATTGTATTCCTGACACAATGAAAAACACGAATTTGTTTTTTTTTTTTGTAATTTTTTATTTTTATTGAAATCGCTTTTTATTTGTTATATTATTAGATATCATATATGGTTGTATCATACATATATATCGGCTTGCCATAAATGTGTGTGTGTTTGTGTGTATTATGTGTGTTGATCTCTGCTTTGCATTCGAGTATCTGCATTGCTGTTCGATTTGATCAGTTTAATATTAGCCTTACGCGTTTGAGACAGTTTCGTACATTTAATACATGTATTGTTTCATAATTCATTTATTATCAAAGGGTTATCATTTTGCTCTATCAACGTTTCTCTGCTATGATACGGAATTTAAACATGAGTTTAAATTATAACCAATTATAATGTTGCCTCTGTGTTTGTTTATTGGAAAATGTACATTTCGTTTTGATGAACACAAGACATTGAGTAAATTTAAGCACAATTGATTAGACGTAGATACATACATATTCATTCTGTCAGTCACAAATTTGTTTTGTTTTCCTTCTTAGCTGATTTCAATAATTTCATTTTAGGTTTTTGGTTAATATAATGCTGCTTAATTTTACTACATATACATTTATATACGTTTGCTGCATTTGTTTTTTTATACAATTCGTTTTTTGTGTAAAATAGTGTTTCGTATCATTTTTGGAAAACGTGAAAATTTGGTTTTCTTTACACAACATTTTGCATGTCACAATCGATGCATACATATATATGAGTTTTGTTTTCTTTCGTTATGATTATTTTAATTTATTTTTTGCTTAAACTTAATTTTTCAATGTTTATTATTATTATTATTATTATTATTATTATTATTATTATTATTATATGTGTTTCGCTTTATGTATAATTTTATTTAATAAAATTACTAACACTTTAGCTAATTCCTACGTTTTATTTTAAACTCCTTCAATCCTTATTCTCACTTTCACAATTAGTTAAGTGCTATATATTCGTTCTTATGAGTTTCATCGTTATTAACCTAATCCTTAGTGACGATGTGTAGTTGAGTGTGTGTCTATATTACAATGTGTATTTTTTTATGCTTGATTTTTTTTTATATATTTATCTTAGTATAAATGCTAGTTTATTTATGTGTATATCAATCAATAGTCAATAGTTTAGTTTCAGTTATAAATAGTTTAATAATGCGTGTGAATAATTAAAAACAAAAACACTTTAGGATGTTGACAAGTTAAAAGACAGAATACAAAGTTATTCAAATGTTGATATCATAAAGAACTTGATTGAAAAACGATAAAAATATTAAAATGCGCACTTAATCTAGCATTGGATTAAAGGCATTATAAACCGTATTGCTTTTACAAATTAACATGGCAAAAAAAGGTAAAACTAAATATTGCATTTTAAACAACTAGTACACTTAATACACTACGTTTATTTGAAACAATAAAACATAAAATCAATGAGTAAAGTATTTAGCTGTTTTTAAAGTTCGGTTCGATTTGCTTTACTTCGATTCTTAATTTTTGCAACATTTCAGGTGTTGAAATGAAAGGTTAAGAAATATATATATCACAATTTGTAAAAAGTATTAATGCATATTGCCGTCAAAAAGACTTCATCAGTTAAATGTCCACATAAAAAAAACACTCAATAAAATAGAATCAGTGATAAATTATAAAGATAGAGAGAGAATATTTGAGTTTAGAGTAGGTCCGAGTATTCGCTTCAAAAATATAAGTCTATTTACGTAGTTTGTTAAAAAAACCATGGGGTTCCTCAACAAATTAAAATGGCGCTCAGAGTTATAAAGCATAGTTAAGTATTGTAGTTGTTTATATGTATGTATGTAGTATGTATGTACAATATACAAAGCATTTATGAAAATGAAGCAGCATTTTAAGGTTGGTAGTATGGGCTAAGCTAGAGGATACTACATTTGTATCTGTATTTGATTTCATTGTTTTTTCATTTTCTTATCCTGTTCTTTGCTGGGGTCTCTTTCAACTTTTTACATTTATTTATGATTTAGATTAATTTATTACTTATTCGAATATGCATAATTTTCATTTGTTTTGTTTTCATTTGTTGTTTGTGTGTAATACTTGCTTGACATCGAATGCAACTGGTTTATTAGACTTCTGTAGACTAAACGAAAATTGAGCGCCATTTACTTGGAATTTTGGGATCTCCAAGCAAACTTTGCCTGTCTGTGTCATCAAAGAATTTTACAGCTTTGTATTTGTGTTTTCATTATTTAATTACTAATTCATATGCGCGAAGTAAAGTTCTTGATTATGTACGAATCTCTGTCGTCGTATGTTCTGCACCCTTAATCTGAATATTTCCAGATTTGAAGTGCTTACTTTGCATATGATATTCAAATTTTAAAAAATTACATTTAATGTTACACGTGGACTAAGTATATCCCTATTGTTACCTTAAACTCAACATCAACATACATATACATATATATTTTTTTGTTTGTTCGTTACATCTTGTGTACATATACATATATATTTAGCAATTTACGTGGTTTCTTGTGGTATTTGATCTTCTCGATACTTTAAAGGTTTTCCTTGTGACTAATATTCAACTTTAAACGCGATTAAAGTTTACATTAATGAGTAAAATTGAAGTGTGTGTTTTTGTGTCTGTTGTGATGTTTTGCGTGCTTATCGCTTATCGCCTATCGCTGCTGTATTTCACCTAAGTAATTACAAAATCTGCTCATCATCGGCTGCTTCGCTGCTTGTCCTGCGTTCAGCAGCCTTGCCCACAGTTATCAAATAGTCCTCTGGCCCGTCAAACTCTTCCAATGCTTCATCTGCAGCTTCACTCTCTAGCTCTTTCTCCTCCTCCACTCACGCAGACAGATCGCCATATTTTTGCTGTCGCCGATTGGAACCGATCCGATGGTTGTTGCCAGTCTTGCGGCGCTTACGCTTCGCATCTCGCTGGAAGGCCACATTTCCGGGATCGTCTGCCAGCTGTGGGTACTTATGTATGCTGTGTATGTCAATGCCAATCCAGCCATCAACATCGCCATGCTGAATGAGCTCCTCCTTCTCCTCCTCGGTCCAGTCACCACGACCCTGGAATCCGGCAGCAACTAGTTGTTTCTCCAGTTCCCAGGCACGCTCAACGGCGCGTTTGTGTGCATGCTTGAGAATGCGATGTCGTTCCTGTTCAGGATCTACGCCGTACTTGATGATGACCACTGCTTCGGGACCATGTAGGCGTAGTTCCTTTGCCGCACTACCACCATGATCACTGATTTCGTGCGTTGATATGTTAAACATGCCACCCAGGCGACGCAGCTCCTCGTTATCGTCGCGCAGCTTGAGCACGTTGTCCTTGACAAAGTAGAACACATCCTGGTCATGTATGCTAAAGTGCAGATCCAGGAAGTAGGAGTTATTAAACACAGAGCTAACAACATCCTGTACAACACTATTGGAACCATCCACAACGCTAACTAGGGCGCGTCCACCAATCCTCGACAGCAGCACACCCTCTCCGAAGACGGCCCGACGATAGCTGACACGTGGCAAAAGGTTACGCATCTTGGGTTCCATTTTAAGTAGTGGCTTTGGTGCAAAGTCAAAGTCACTGAACTTCTCGTTCGTCTTCTCGACGATGCACTCCAGGCCTGAGATAACACCAAAGTCTGGTGCAAGGGAATTTGACTTGATGGTGGCCTGTGGCTTATATTGGGTCTGCGTGGTGTACCTATTGCTCTGCATATTGTTCAATTCGTAGCCGAAGAGCTGCAACCAGGCGTCTAGGTCAATCATGTAATTCTGTGGCTTGTTGCGATTAATGGGATCATTGTTGTGATATCTGTAGATAAACACATCCGTGGGATTCGACATCTCAGTGGCCAATGTCTCCCAAAGTGGTGTCATCCACTGACCCACAGTGGAATCATATTGTCGTTGTTCCGTGTAGATGAGTTTCGTGTGCGGATCGATAAGTCCACCATGGAAATCAATGGGCACAAAGAAGTCCGGCTTGGTATCCTTGATGGTGCGTCCGAATGGAGTACGCTTCACTTCCTTAACAATGGCTCCATTCATATCGAAGAAGGCCAATGGAGAACCATTTTGGTCAGTTGCCACATAGTAGCGTAGCTCGGCCTGTTCTAATGCGATCAGCATGTCCCGATCATCGTAGTAGAACTTCATTGTCTTGCCCAGTTTGGGGAAGTGAACATGTGTAACCAGACGGGGAGTCTTGGGGTTTGCATAGTAGTACTGTGTAACATTGCCCTTGCTGTCGTGCCAGGCAACAAGACGGCTGCGATCATCGTAGTAATACCAGCTCTGGAAACGATCTCGCTCGAAAGCATGAATGAGTTGTCCTCTATTGTTGTATCTGTACTTCTGTTCGCCTCGACGAACAACAAAACCACGAGCATCATAGTTGTTGGACTCAACATCTGCAACCTTTATGACTCTGTCTCCAATGTCGTAGCCTAGGTTTATCTTCTCGCCCTGATCAACAATTCCGACAGTATTGCCATTTTCATCGTACAGATACTTCCAGTTGTTGGTGCCCAGCACTTCAATGACATGACCATCAGCATTGTAGTTGATCTTGTCAAAGGCTGTTGATCGGCCAAAGGTTGTTTTTTGTGATTTGATGCGATTACGCAGATCGTAGTCGAGTTCCAAGCGGAAAACGTCGAAGCTTTTAATGTTCATTAATACGCTCTTTACACGACCATGCTGGTCATAATCCACAATGGTGAAGAACTGTTTGGCAGAATCCTGAATTACAGTGCGATTGAATGCATTGCGTGTGATCTTCAGATCCTGTACAACTTCAAGTTGACCCAGGTTCTGGCTGTACTTGTAGCGTGTGGTGGGCAACTCCTTGTCGTCAATAGCCATCTCAATACCACTCAAGCGAGCATTACCATCGTAGGCATACTTGTAGTGAGCCGACGCCAATGAGTTCTTGGATCCAAACCTCAGCTTTTCGTCCTTAAGGATACCGGCATGATACTTGAGCTCCCTACGCAGCTCAAAGCCTGGCTCTTGGACCTCGACTGACTTGACTAGGCTCGTAGTCTCTTGATAGGTGTAATGGGTGCTTGAGAGTCCTGCCAATACGGTCTCTAGGCGTCCTGCAGCATCATGCACGAAAGCCACTTTGCCTGACTGATGTGGATGTATTTTGGCCAGAATCTGACCTTCGTCATTGTAGAGTATTTCAAATGGATGTCGGTTTATAGGCGAGTAGTACTGATACTTGAAGAATCCAAGTGATGTTTGCAGTGAGAATGAGTGGATGTGACCTCTTGGAGTTGTTAAACTTTGAAGGGCACCGGCATCATCATACTGCAATAGATAGTCGGAACGTCTTGGTGTGGTCACCTTGAGTGGAAGTGAGCCAAACATGTCCTTGAATGTATAAACCATCGAAGAGCCATCACCATACTTGATCTCGTTCAAGCGTCCGTTGCGATCGAAGGTATAAGCCTCCTGCAACACACCCCACTTCCAGCTGACCAGCCGTCCAAATCGATCGTACTCCAGATCAACATCTGCATAATCACCCGATTGGGGACGGAAGCTAACTGGACGAGATGTGCGATCGTAAGTCACGTTAAGGAGCTCCTGCTTATCGTCGACCATGACAACAACAGATTGTGTCTCTCGATCATATTCTAGAGTTAGCACATTGTCTCCATTGACACGCAGTTTGCGACCTACTTCCGTAACTGGTCTAGGGGTTCCCTTGTTTTGCTTGCCCTGGTTTGGAGCCTGCTGTCGACGCACGAAGTAACGCCACTCAAACCTGTTCGCTAGATCTCCTGCAATTTCTGTGCGCTGCCTGGCTGGCACTGGGTAGCTTTCGCCCAAGAGTGGACTCTGCTCGGCCAAAATCGTGTAGGGTACAACTTCCATTTGTAGATTATGTCCCCATGGTGTGATGCTTGTCGTCGAACCGTCCATATCGACGGTTGTGCGTGATTCAGCGGCTCCGTTTTTAACTATAACCGTGGATCCCTTTATGAGCATGGTTATTTCTTTCTGTGCGTTCTCCGACACCTTCACTTGAGCACCCTTTACACTCAAGTCAAAGTTAAGTTCAATAACTCGTCCAGTTGGGGTGACTGCTGAGGTCAGACGTCCAAACTCGTCATAGTTGTACACATAGGAGCGTCCTGTAGAGTCCAGCTTTGTCTTCAGCAATCCAGTGGGTCCGTGATATTCGTAGGTAACATTGTAGTTATCAGGAGTGCTAAGTTCGTGCAACATCTTCATACGCGTCATGCGCAGGCGACACTTCTGACCTTTAGTGTTTTCAATTGAATTAACTTGAGAGGTGTAATCGCGCAACAAGAAGACTTTGTTGCCAGCAGCATCTGTAACAGTACTGAGCTTTCCATTGGAGGTGTTAACGTTGTACGTGAATACATATGTTGTTTCCCCAGTAAGTATGTTGCGGGTTGAGACGTGCTGTCCAAATCTATTGAATATGTATATCTCCTGCATATCTGGTGCGTAGATCTCATATTCGCGGGAAGGACTTGCCTCTGGGATGCTGGACATAACGGAGCGAATGCGATAGTTTGCCTGATCAGCAATATGCACATGTCCATCTGGAGTGACAGACAAGGCGGCAATGGTATTGAACTTCGCGCTAGTAGCCAAATAATGATCGGCCTCAAAGCAATCGCAACCACGTTCCAAACAATTACACTTTGACTCGGCGCCAGCAAAGGAAGCAATACGTCCATCTGTGCCAATAACGCGAACACGGTTGATGCGCTGAGAATCGCTTTCGGCAACAAAAAGCTCGCCAAGTGGTCCAAATGCAATCGATTGTGGCATAACCAAAGTGGCATGTGTGGCCAGATCCGTATCGAATGCTGTGGAAGCACTAGCACAATGCAGTGGACGGCCTGATATAACTCGCACACGTCCATCGGGAGTCATGCGCAGGATCATGTGATCGTCAATGATGTGTAGTGTATTATCCATGGGCGAGACAGCGAGTTCAGTGGGCCAACGTAGATGCATTTCCTCCAGTTTCAGTGTGCCCTCACAGGGAATGGGCTTCCAATGCGATTTGTGCATGTGGTTTCCAATAAGGGTGCTGACGATACCGTCACGGTCTACCATACGAATATTGGTGCCATCAGCAAAGTACAAGATATTATCGCTAGATATGGCAATGCCTTTTGGATAGGCTAGCTTGGCATCCTTGGCAAGGGCACCATCACCGCAGTGAGCCTCATCACCGGGTAAGCAGCGTTCTCCGGAACCCACAACCGCTTCCCAGTTCTGTTCCGGTTGCGAATAGTCACTGATATCGCGTACACGTATAATCTGATGAGATTCGGGATCGGATACGTAAAGTGTACCATCGAGGGGGCTCAATGCCATATGGTAGCGATAGGAAACCCGGGTGGCATTTAACTTGACAACAGTGCGAATGCTACCATCGGTCATTATTCGGCGAATGTAGTTGAAGTCGCCCACGAAGAGACTACCATCTGGGGCTGCGGCTAGGGCAACGGGTGCGAGTAGACGCTGCTTCATGGCCAGACCATCGCAATCCTGGCACTCCAACGGACGTTGATGACCATCACCCATTGTGGTAAGAATAATTCGAGGCTTATTGCGTAGGTAGATATTTGAGCCATCGCCCTTCTGTAGAATTCCTTCGTGGAAGTTGTACCGATGATGAATGTCAAGATTCCAGCCTCCAACTTCAGAGATGGACATATCGTGTCCACTCAGTTTGGTTGTCTGTATATCCCATACGGTGTCCTTGCAGTCCGTGTACTGATATCCCACTTTGACTACTGCTGTAGTGACGCCATATACACGTTGCCTATAAATGTTCAAACGGTTCCAGGCATATGTAAATTTGATGCCCGGATCAGCTTCAAAGACACGCTCAAACAAGATGCCCTCGATGGTAATGCGCAGATGAATAAGATGTAAAGTAGCGGGTATTGTATCCGGTGTCAGTTGCAGTTTAATAGTCGACAAATAGCCAGCTGCGCGTGAAGAGTGGTAGACCAGATTTAGGCCTGTACCAGGTATCTGCAGCGATTCCTGAATCACTTGAGACTCAGCGAGAATGGCACTTCGATCGGGACAGGCGCCTTGGAAACCATGCTTCCACGAGGCCAGCACTACCGGCTTCATTTGATCGTAGTCGTGCGAGAAGCAAGTGTGCGTTGTTGCCGTTGCCAGACCCTTTTCTTCAGACATGCTCATAACCATCACATCAATGATGACGACCTCGTTCCATGGCACTTGAACAATGCGTGTTTGCGGCCTGAAAGGAGCACGTCCAAATTGCAAAGTCACAGCTCCACCACCATTTACCATCAGATCGAACCAGCCGTCATCGCGGGTTAGTGTGAAACCCTCAAGTAGAGTTGTCGTGGAGACACGCACACCCACTAGCCCCATACCAAGGGAGGTGACAACGCGCCCACGAATAACTGCCGATCGGCTGTTGGAAAAGTGACAAAATTAATAAGTTAGTTGGGTCTTATAATGGTTTTTACAAGGGTTGTCAACAACTACAACGTATCTGGCTAACAAGCGTATCGAAATTAGGATTCGCAACTACTTTATTTAACAAATAATGCGAGATAAGTACAAATAAATAACAAATTCACACGCACATAACATAAGACTCGTATCAACACACAAAGGTTTACAATTTGAACAATATAGTATGTATATGTAGATATATTTGTATGTGACCTAGCATTGACCTATGTAAGTACGACATTTGTTTAGCTTATATACGTATGATAAATGAAAACCCCAAATACATTTGATTGGTTGTCTGGTAGTAACAGTAAAATCATTGACGATCCCAAAAGTGTTTGTAATAAAGTAAAATAAACTACCAAACTTTCTTATAGAGTTACGCTAGAAAATATAATAAAATAAATGTAAATAAGAAAATAAACAGTTGAATAAATGAAACGAGTGTACCAAACAACCATCGAGTATCAGTAGTATTAGTAGTAGTTTTAGTATTATTTTAGTACCGGCTGTTCGCTTGCTTACCTTGCATTGAAATAATTCCAAAAAATGCTGTTAGTATATGATTTTGATTTATAGCGAGAACAAGTAGCGAATGCAGAATTCGTAAGTTAATACATAGCATTTGGAATTCAACGATTCGTTTTTGGTGTTTAATTTTATGGGAATTAGTAGCGAGTAGTAGTAGTTGTTGTTGTTTTAAGTGGAGCGAGTGTAGGTGTAGTTATAGTGATTAGGTATTTATTTAATTTGTTTTCGGATTAAAGGGCACGCGTGATGAGAAGAAAAAGAGAGCAGAGAGAAAAATATTTGAATTAGCATGATTGTCGATTGTTTTGTTTTTTTTTTTTATCTTTTACTACTTAGAATTGTTTGTACGATGAAGCCCCATAACCATAATTAAAGATCATTGTTTTCGATCACAACCGAAACCATTAGCGACCCTTCACAAGAACCCTTTAACTTAGTAAAAATCCGGAAGATGTTTTATTAGATAGATGTTTAGGAGGTGTAAGGAATTTAAGGCTTAAGTGATTCATTAAAGACATTCCTTTTGAAAGATGTACTTAAAAGCTAAACTTAGTTATTTATATACCTAAAACTCTTAGCGTTTAATAAATACTTATATATTGTATCTTAAAGATGTATTTAATACGTATTGTAGATTTGATTTGTTTAGGTTGATGGGTATATTTTGAACAAAGGACATATAGGGATTTATTTACAAGATTTTTAAATGGGATTTTAGGATTGTGTACGGATTTGATTTATATTTAGGATTTGTTTTTTAGACGAGGGCACGAAAACGAAAAACGTAAATATATATATAAACATTGAGAAATATTAATTAGGCAAACTATTTTGATTATTATTTGATCCAGCTAAATGTTTGGTATTATACAGAATATTGAGTTAATATGGATCGGGCGCACCAACTTCCGGCCCATTGCCAATTCTGGAAACTATACACAGAATTTGACTTTGTCGACAAATTCTTTTTCAAATAAACTAAAAACGATAGGCAGAAAACTGGCTACAAGGAAGCACCTACCTCTCGTTAAATGTCTCCAACTTGGCATAGTTCTGCAGACTGCTTTCGTCGATCAGGAACTTCATGCGCTCAAAGAAAGATGCCGTAATTGCTGGAGGCTGTTTTCTCAGAAGAACATCGATAGGCTTGGGTGCAGAGACACACAGCTGAGATGTTTTACAGACGTGGCTGGCACAGCACTCGGGGTCTTCACAATCAACCAGGCCATCTAGTAGGTACATCAAAATTTAGCAAGGTTCTTTATTAAATAAGGTTTCTTATGACTTACCTTTGTCGTTGTCCTTGCTATCGCCACAATTGAGTTCCAAGGCTATACCACAATCCGGTCCGTCCCAACCATCGTAACAGCGACATTCCCATTGACCCTCCCCGCTAACCCGACACTGTCCGTGTCCGGCACAGCTGCTGGGACAGCCCTCGATGGTGCAGTGCTTGCCATTCCATCCGGTCACACAGAGACATGTTCCATTCTTGCATTGACCGTGCTCATTGCAGCGGCTATCGCAGAGCTTCGTGTTGCAAAAATCGCCACCCCATTCAGGATCACAGGCGCAGGCGTCGCCCTCACAACGACCATGTTGGCCACAGTCAAGGTCACAGAGCTCCTTGGAACAATCATCGCCACTCCACTTGGCCTCACACGTACAGGTCTGAGTATCGAGATCAAAGTTGCCATGACCAGAGCAATCCGGCAAGCATTGCAAGGCGTCCTGATCCATAGTAGCACAATCGGTGCCCTTCCAACCCTTTTTGCAAATACAGGTGCCATCGGCGCAAAAACCGTGTCCTGAGCAATTTGGATGGGGGCAGTCAACTAAAACAGTAAATAAATAATAGTTAGTATTAGTATTAAATTGAATAAAATCCGACCGGTAGAATAGGGAGGAGAGGAAAAAATCTAGGGTACTGTCTGGGTGTTTCTACCTTCTGCACAAAATTTGCCCTTGTAGCCACGCATGCATTGACATTTTCCACTGACACAGTGACCATGACCGTTGCAGTCAGCAACTTCGCATTCATCATGCCGTAGAGAACACTCCTTGCCCTTCCAGCCCGGATTGCAAATGCACTCGCCATTGATGTACTCTCCATGCTGGGAGCACAAAACTGGACAGACACTCTCACTGCAATCATCACCACCAAAGCCAGGATTGCATTGACAGTGTCCAAGTAGGCATTGACCATTGCCGGAGCAACCGTTGGGGCAATTCTGCGTCATGTCCTCTGCTATGGCTGCATAGAAAGTCAACTCCTGTAAATCCCCGTCGTCGTTGTAGAGGGAGACAAACCAATGTCCCGGCTCCATGTAGCGTGTTACCTCGCGTGTTATCGAAAGCTGAGCGATGAAATCAGAATGGGATGTGATGTATAGCGATGCGGTGAGCCATGAAAGGGCACATAAAAATTGTGTAATTAGTTAGTTAATGAGTTAGTTAACATAGACATCGAGCGTATTAGCAATTACTTACATGTGCTGCTCTTGCTGTGCGAGTACTAGCACTAAAACCACTTAGGACCTCCTTAAAATGGTATTGAGTATGTGTGGGCAGGGCATTGCGACGCCCATACACTCCAATTGATGCACCCCTTGGTATGGTGTAGTCAAACTTAACGTAAGCGGGTTCCGATTGATAAAATTGCATATTCCAATAACTGTACGGTTGTATCTCCTTGGTCAGTTTCTGACCCAAAGTAATCTGTCCAAAGGTGGTGCCATCCGGTGGAAAACTTCGTGCGGGGAACGTGCGAGCACCTGGAGCGGAGCGCAATGAGTGCAGCATTTGTGTGTACAGTGATTGATACAAAACAAAAAAATATTACGAATTGCGTTAGTTGCTGGCTTAATATGAAAATTGTGTGGAAATGTAATATATATAATATGTGTATGAGTATGTACATATATGAAAAGATAATCCTAGAGATCATTAAGTTAATTCAATGTTTTTAAACATTTATATTGAATATGGGTTTGCTTAACACGAAAACGAAACGTCGATGATACATTTACATGGCCGTAGGCTTATTATGTCACATATTCATGCTTGAAGGTTCTTTGTACAGATGCAGTTTAGTTATGAATGTTTATGATGTGTTATTAAAGGACTAAACATGTCCTGTCATGAAATTGAATTTGCTTAAAAGTTAATTAAAAGTTAATTAACTGTACAGCTTTATAGTTGTTAAGTTGTTGTTGTTGTTGTTAATCGGATCAGTTGACATGTTGATGTTAGAATTAGAAGCGCTTTTCTGTTAGACGGAGTTAGGAGTTAGAGCAGAGCAGTACAAATCACCTTCCAGTATGAGTATAGGCATAACATCAGGACATGCAAACTTTTCACCATCTCGAACATCAGTAACAGTGTCAAACTCAGTGCTAGGATAGTTAGTAACAGTTGCAGATGCAGTTGTCGATGTTAATTCTTCCTTCACATTATCAGATGAGGGATGCAAAATGGTAGCATCCTCTATGTGCAATGGTGTGTCTGTCATCTCGATGGCAGAGTCAATGTCAACTTGGCTATTGCTATTCTTTTCTGGTTCCATGTAAACGGCGGCTGCAGCGGGGTTTAGGCAGCTGCAGGGGCAATCGGGCATGCGTGGTGGCGGTTCGGGTACACAGGAACCAATGTTATCAATGTTATTGTCCTCATCTTGACTGACGCGCTCATGGGTCAACACCTGCTCCACATTGTGAGAACCACCGCCAGTTGGCACTGCGACATGAAGTGTGTAAATGGAATCACTTCCGTCGTCAGTGGCAATGGTCAGATTGACCAGAATACGTTTACTTGGACGATCAAAACGTTCACTGACATATGGTTTCAATGGCGTCAAATGAGCTCGACTAACAGAATTTTCATCATTATCTTGCTGCTTTAGAACCTCATTTTCACTCGCCGACTGCAGTGGCTGAGGTGGATTTATCTTGGGCTGTTGCTCGACAGACGTCTTGTACAGGTCCTCTTGATGGGAGGTGTGTCGTTCGTCTAATTTGACTATATCGATATCGTCATTATCGTCGAAAAGTGCCACATCGCTCAGCATTAAGTCGGACATGGTTTGATTTATGTGTTGTGGGGTGGGCTCTTTCAGCTTCTTTTTCTTCTCATAGTTGTCGGCTAAATCACGCTCATTATTGTTGTTATCATCATCAACAGCAGCAGCAGCACCAGCACCAGCGGCAACGGCAGGTTTATGCTTCAGGTTCTGTTTGATTTCAAAATCATTTTCAATAACGTAGTTGGTTAAGCTTGCCATCCCCTCGGTTCGTTCCGTGCCTGTGCTGCTACTTCTGGTGTCGATTTCAACAATGTCATCGTTGTCACTTTCCAACATTAAGCCCTCCTCCTTGTCCTTTTTCTCGTTGCTGTTGCTGTCAGTTTGATTATAGTCATCAATAACAACAGGAGCAATGCTGCTCGCTGACTCTGTATCTGACTCAACGCTGATGGCATCGCTGTTTTCTTGGTTGGGTTCGTGGAGCTGCTGCTTCCGTTGGGGCTTGGCAAGCGTCTTACCTGCTGCTTTACGCAAATTGCGGTTTAATGATTTGCCAAATTGTTGCCTAGTCTTAGGCACGGGATTCACAGTTGTCTCTCTGTGTGCATCTTTCGCTTCAGTTTCAGTCTTGTCTTCTTCATCTTCATAATCATAGTCACTAATATCGTCCACAAAGCTATCGGCAACGTTCTGCTCAAGTTTCAATATGCCATCGATGTTGTGCAAAGTTTTATCGTAATTGCTTTGCCGGTCTCCCAGAGCGATGACTTTTCCCGTTCCCGTTCCCGTTTCCACTGGCGTTTTTATTCCCTTTGCCTGTGTATCAACTGTTTCTTCTATGGATTTCGTAGTTGACGTCGTCAAAGTCAAATACTTTTGTACATGGACTCCACTTGCTCTTGTAATTAAGTCGCTAAAAGTTTCAGCAGCCACATCATCCTCATACTCATCCTGAACCCGCTGCCAGTCCATTAAACTTCGTCTTTGGCGATGTTTATGTCGCTGCCTTACAGCAGTAGCAGCAGCAGCCACGTCGTTGACAGACAGCCGTGTTGACAGTGCTCTTGAGCCGCCTTGACTTGCTACAGGTATTCAGTGGAGGAGCAGAGTTAGAAAGCGAGATTACTTTGAACCTTCTCTTTGTGGTTACATGCTACAACCCGAGGCACAACCCACCACCCCAACCATTCCAATAGCATTTTGCAAGCAACCCATGTTTAAGCATAAAATGTATTTTTAATTCAATTCAAGCTGCCTGGATGTCAGAAAATGTTTCATTGCACATTCTGTGATTAGCGCGTGTGGGTAAAGCTGACAGGTTGCTTAGACCGCCACAGGCTATATCCAGCGGGTCAATAATAAAAAGAGGAAGAGAGAGGACGAGCGAGAACGAGAGAGAAACGAGGAAAACAAAAGAGGAATATGTCAACATTTGACAGCTTAATTGCCAAATGTTAAGTGTCATGTGTTTGCCATGTGACCTAAAAATACATATACACATATTCTACAGCATACAAATACGAAATTCTCGGTTTTGGCCAAGCTTGGGGTTAAAAAGAAATGTACATACTGCGAAATAAACCAGAGCGCTTTACATTTCCTGACATTTTGACATCAAAACAAAAAGAGCAAGAAAATTCTGCGCAAAAAATATATGACTAGTTTTATATTTAGTAAATTTTCGAATTTGTATTTATTTGTATGGTATTTGTAGATGTGCTATATTTATTTATACTGTCAAAACACTGTACCATTAAAAAGTGATCGACTTTTAAATGAAAAATAGCAAGGATTGTTCGATGTGAACATACTTATTGATTTGACTGTTGATGTTGATTAGCAATTTATATATATATACATCTACGTTCTACAATATGATTTTTATTTTAACTCTGCTTTTAAATTGGTCTTTTATTGAAACCCATTTCAAAAAATAGAAAATGCCATTGAATATAAATAATTCAACATTTGAGGCTAAGCCTTAAAGCTGCTGCCTTTGTCACATGCAAAGAAAGAAAACTTTTCCTAGAAAATCTATATATATAAGAAAAAAAAAAAAAAAATGAAAAGAAAGGCGCTAAACGCTAAGTACCTCTTTTTCTTTCTGTTTCTCCTTTCTCTCTTATTGCTTTCATTCCACTTCTCGCACTTTTGCGTGAAACTTACGAAAAACTCATTTAAAAATAATTAAAACTTGTGCATAATTACCTCCATTATTGGCATTTGCCAAGGATGAGGATAGCGACGTCGATGGAACAAGCGAAGATTGCGAAGAGGACGTTGCAGTAGCTGCCGCAGCCGATGAAGTGGACTCCGCAGAGGAGGTGGAGGTCGATTGTAATCCTTGAGCGGTCCCACTGTTTGACGTGGCCGTTGTAACGGTTGCCGCTGACCCACCACCCCCTATGCCACCCTGTCCCTGAACGATTCCTATGCCTTGTCCATTTTTCGCGCGTACCGATGCATTGTGCAACTTGGATAAATCAGTATTGGTGCTCTTGGCTGCCGTTACCTCGGAGGCCTCGTTGCCGACTAGAACTGTGCATGGGGCCGAGGGTGACCATTGCAGGGTGCCGATGCTTGTGAGCAGGATCAGCAGAATGCAAAGCACCGCAAAGCCCGAAGTTGTGAGTATGCTCAACCAGTGGGCTGAGCAGCGCGCGGCCAAATCCTTGCGGAAGTTCATCGGCGCCGAGTAATGATGAGTGGGCATGCCGTTCATGCTCCTTGGCGGTAGCACTGGGCCCATACAGCCTTGCGTGCTGCGATCGTAGCCCCCCTTGAGGGTGTCTTTTGTTGGTGTGGAACAGGCTGAACCGCTCTTATAATCGATTGGTGAACCCTTGTTAATATCTGTAAGAAAGAACGAAAATTGCAATTAATAATCAATGAAAAATTAAATACATTTGTTTAATTTGACACATTAATGTGTTACACGAAATATAAGTTTCATTAAAATCGAACACACACAGACCTCAGGTTGTGATTTTCAACCCTCGAGCTGTTGTTATTTTGAATGGTAAAGCTAACGAACAACGTTGACACTATTGTATTTTGCTTATCGCCATTTGGTGCAAATTTCATTTGTATAAAAGGATTTGCACAAGGATAACAAACTGACATTCAACATAACCTCAAACAAACGATACAAGAGAATATGGGGAAAATAAAAAGCCAAACGAATGAACCAACCAACGAATGAACGAATGAACAAAACGAAACGGAATGGAAAAACGAATGTGGTAAGCAGGGAAAGTGACCAGCAACAATGACAGTTGGCAGTACAGAAAGCGGTACAAAAACAGCAAAACACATCACAAAAAGGAGATGAAGATGGCTGAAAGGTTCCACTGCGGTGGCCAGTGAAGTGATGCAAGCAAAAAATACAAAAAGGGACTCGCTGTGGGGCGCTTTAGTCAGGCAAACCGTTGACAGTGGCAGGCAGCTAGCCAGGCACCAGAAGGGCAAATGGCAAGCAGCAGTAGCAGCAGAAGTAGCATAAGTTGAAATCATTTGTTGACGCCATGATGATAATTCGATTATGCCGACCGACGGTGATGCGAAGCGGCAGGACGAGTGTTTAAATAGAGCCCAGGGATCGAAGAGACCGCTAGACCGCTTCATATATGTAGGTCTGTGTGTGCATGTGAGTACGGAAATGAGAATATGTTGGAGTCTGTATGGGTGAGTAATGTGAAATGTGTATTTAAACTGAAGTTTGAAAATGTAAAATATTAAAGTGAAATGTTGAAAGTATTAAAAAGGGTAGAAAATCAATTCATCTCTCGACTCTCTTCTCTTAGCTTGAGAGATTTTCTACAGTCCAAAGTCAAATAAGTACTAAGGTTGATATATATTGCCATCATTTTTAATTAATATATACTGGCTATAATTTCGGTTTTAAAGTTGATAGATTTTTTTTATTTACTATGAAACTCAATTCCGTGTGAATTTTGTGTAACTTTTCCCATCGAATCTGAATTCGGGGCGGCAAATTCAAGCAAGCATAAATCGCCACAGCAAAAGTTGGCTAGACCAAAATGAATATGGTCAAAGCATTTTCATTATGAATGGGTCGACTGTTTCCCCATATCCCCCGATCCCACCCCCACCAAGTTGGTATTTCTGTCTGTTTTTCTGTGTGCAATGATAGCGTGAATAATGTCTGCGTCATTTTTAATGTGGGTGTATGTGTGTATGTGTGTATTAAAGTTACCCACTAAGCTTATATGGGATGCTAGATTTATTTAATGTCAAGATTCGCTCATATGTATATACCGTTTGTGTGTATGTATGTGTATGTGTAAGGGTGAGTTTTTCGTGGTGGGAGGGGGTTGCTAAAGGAATGCATAAATGTCCATAGATCCGCAGAGACATTTGTTTTTGGGACTAAAAGGCCAAGCGCTTTGCCTCTTTTCAAGCTAGTTGTGGCCCCGTTAGGGGGCGTTCCATTTGTAGGGGGCGATTTTTATGAGCAAAACGTGTTACGATTCGGGATGTGAGTAAGGGATCACTGTATGTATGTGTGTGTGTGAATAATTAACGAACGCATAATAGCAGTCAGCAGTCAGCAGTCGGTGCCCGGCAATTGCTGAAATAAATTCACACAAGTTAATGGGCTTTAGCTGCTTTTAAAAAACGGCAAACTGAAGGGCGAAAAATACAAATATATATATATACATATATGAGTAAGTATATATATGGATAGCATTCTGAGGATGAAAGTGCTCTCGGCAACTGCCTCATTAAATAAATGGCAAAGCGTTTCCTAACCTAACCGAAGTTGCATCTTAAAACCATAATACTTATTAGCTGAATTGGCAAAAACAGAAGCAATCACATAAGTATTGGATTTTACTTAAACAAAGAATCAATTTCAAATTGCTTTCAGGAAGGTGTTTAACTTTTGTATGAAAAAGCCTGCAATGCGGATTACCTTTAAGTCTGTAATCATTTTAATTTATCTATTTATTTTATTACATTTGCATTCTTATGATGAAAAAAGTTAATGTCGAATATGTTTCTCTCGCCTGACGTTTTTGGCTCGTTAAGCCAGCGGTTGTTTTTATGAACCAAAAGCAAATCGCTTAAATTAAAGCAACACACCGAAGGGGCAAACAGGGCAGGCGACACACAATAAAAATAGTGTGGCAAACGCAGCTGCCAGTAATGGTTATTGTATAATGTGCATACTGTATACATATATGTTGTGTGTGTGTGTGTGCCTGTGTGTGTGCGTTTGTTGCTCAACCCCAGGGCCACAATAATGCCAACAAGCTGACGCATTTTGGCTATCATCCACCCTCCAACACAACTAGCTTGGAGAGTTGCCCACAAGAGCCCGAAATGAAATTTATGCTGCGTGTGTAATTTAACATTTTTAATAATATTAAAATTACAAATTTATATACACACATACAACACATTCAAAGTGCCAAGGTGTTGCTGTAGTCCCAATAAACACTTAAGAGGAGTCAAATGCAGAGTTTAGATTATATTTGAATTTGCAAAAATAATTCTGGAATTCTCTGAAAAAGTTATACATTAGATTCTTTAAGGCTCACACAGTTACAGTTAAACGCATTCTCAGCTGGCTATTAAGAACCTTTTCTGTTCGTCAATTGTGTGCTAAGTATTTTTGAGTAATTGCTCTAAGTGAGCCTGACTAAGACCAATTTGCATAGTCGTTAATGAACATTTGCTAATATTTTAAGCACTAAAATAGAGCTATAAATTCCAGCACTACGCTCCTCCTACACACCCACCATTCGGCCCGGCCCGGCCCATCTATCTGGTTTTCCTGGAAGGCGGCGAAGCGTGCGACAATCAAATAAAAGTACATGAAAAACACATAAAGGGGTATTCTCGGTTAGGTTCTTTTTTTTGCGCCCCATTCTTTTCCCATTCTCTGTGTTTTATTTTATTTTTTTTGTTGTGTTGTTTGGTTTTAATGGTAAAGCGCGACGATTTCTCGAAACAAACAGGTGACGAAGCAGGTGGAGGCATCACGAGTAGGTGTGTGTATGTGTGTGTAGGGGGAGGGGTGAAGTGGGTGAAGGGAAATGTCGGGGCGAAAGGAAGCTCCCGCCATGTTGGTAATGGAGTTTGCAAACAAACATGGCCGCCGGGGAAAAATCACATAATTTACACGTTTGCATTTAAGTATTAAGTGGGCAAAGAGTGAGATAGAGCGAGAGCGAGAGGGAGAGAGAGAGAGAGAGAGAGAGTGCGAGTGGGGGGGAATGTTGAAACAGGCTGAATGGTAAAGTGTTTCGTTTACTTTAGCTGCGTTTGTGTGCAAAGCTCAATAATTGTGTCTGTGTGTTTGTATTTGACTGTGTAAAGGAATTTAGGCATGTAGAACGATTTTGGGGTCGCCATGTTGTTGGATTTTATGTATGTGCAGAGGAAGCAATTTTTGGATCGACTTTATTGCCCCTGTCGTCGTAGAGTTGATGTTGATTTTAAAGCGTTTAATGGCCGCGTTTTGTGTGTTGGAAATTGAAAAAAGCAAAGCGAAAGCTTGAGAGATACAAATTTATTGTAAACACAAAGTGTTTGGAGTTATAGAGATTTGTCCCGAAACAGGGGCATTTTGGTTGAGAGTGAGGAGGGGTTTGCCAAGGAAAGGGAAACGGCACGGCAAATGGGATTGTGATGGATTGACAAAATTGGACGAGCTGGAAATCGAGGGCAATGGAAAATGCCATTAACCAAGGATGTATCAGCGATTCCAACTCATATGGCTCATAAAATACACACAATTTAAATCTGCTCTTACAAGGGTCCTTTGAAACAAACGCAGGTTCCTCTCAACTAAATCTTGAATAATCTCTCTTTTGTAATTACGATTATATAAATGAGTAGCAAATTGTGCTGCTAGGTAGACATAGTCCTTATGCCAAGTGGAATTACTTCTTGCCCACCTTACCCACCTTACTTTGAATCAAAAATTCCATTTAAAACTTTAAACTCATTACTAAATGTTTAATGTGCGCTCGTTTTGTGTTGTTGTTGTACAATAAATCAAACAGCTAAACAACAACACAAAAAAAAATATTGCAATTTGTTAGGCCGGTACAACAAAAAAGAAAACAACAGCAACAGCAGTAACAATGACAGGCAACAAAGAGGAGTTTAAAGAAGTTAGATCGTCTAACGGCAGCGCAGGCAACCTGTCGACATCGAAGCCACGCGAAGTCTCTGTCCCAAAAGGGTCGTAGTCCACGCCATATTGTTTTAAGCAGGCGGCGCTGTAATCAAGTGTGTGCGGAAGCAGAAGGCTGTGTGTGTGTGTGTGTGTGTGTTAGCCTTTAAGCATTGTAGACTTTAAGAAGCAGACAGTGGATTTTTTTGCTGTGAGCGGAACGGAATGAGGGTAGAAAAAGTTTTGGCACGATTTGCATGTAAATTAATTGCCATTGCCCCCAAACTGTCGCAAGGTTCATGCCGTGTGCTCCGAGCGCCTGTAGCTATGCAATGAGATTCTTTTTACGAGTGCGAAGCAACCCTCAAGGCAAGTGTAGTCAACCAGGCTGGTAGAGAGAGACAAAGACGCCCACGAGATAAGTCGTATAAATTATAGCAATTTAATAAGTTTTAAATATACGCATCCGGCTGGCTGGCTGGCTGGCTGGCTGGCGGGCTGGCGGGCGGGCTGTCTCTCTGCATGTGTCTCACTCTCACTCACTCTTTTTCTCTCTCGCACGCTGCCGAAAAACTTGAAAATCTTTGCCGTAAAGTTTTAGCGAACTCGCCTGAGAGGTTGAGACTTCGTCTCGGGCTATAACTCAAGACAAAAATTGTTGCCGATTAAAATTGTCGGTTGGGCATTAATTTTATGTCACGATGCGCGCTTCGTCTCTGAACTCTATCCCTTTCCCCCCCCACTTCACTCGCTCTTTCTTTTTCGAACGTGGCTAACGTGCCGTGTGATAAGGTGGCGAGACGGTAGAGGGTGTCTCTTCGTTACCTTTTGTGTTCAAACAATTTTCAGTTTGCTCTCGCACTAAATGAGTTTATGCAAGTGTGAAAATAAGTCCTTTTAATGGCCAGCAGGGAGGGGGGATGGGTGCGTGGCAGCACTGGCAGCACTTTGCTCTCTCTCAGTTAATGAGTTAAAATTGGAAGGCACGTGGATTACACGCTGCCTTTGTATTGTTCCTCTGCTGCTGTTTTTGGACGACTAACAAAACTTAATTTGTTGTTGCAGGTGAGACGCATAAATTATTTGATAACAGTTTGAGCTCTCTCTGTGAGAGACGCAACACGCCAAAAGTGTGTGCTGCATAAATAAGTTTTCAGCGCGATTCTCGTGGTCCGTTGCCGTTGCCGTTTCCGCCGCCTTTGCCTTTACCTTTGTTTGCCAAAACTTTGCCAGTTTAGTCGCTGTGCAGAGGCTTAGGTTTTGGGGGGGGGGGTGGTGGTGTTTACCGTTGGCCGCTTAATGCCGGGCTTATCAGTGTCGGAGCTTAAGTTTAGTTTATGTATTTTGATTGTTTGTCGTGGGCAAAATTTGTTTTTAGCTACGTTTAATTAGAATTTTGCGGCCAGGCCAACCCGGCCAAAAACCCATCGCGCCCTGCCTGCCTAGCCTTATTACTTATTAGCGCTGCCAAAGGATGTTTCACAAAATTTCACAATTGAAACTCGTGCACACAAATTGCAATCGTGGACATTTTGCAGTAGTTTGAGTACGTGCTCAAATGTTTGTGCAACATTGTTCCTTTTCCCCGTGTATGGAGTGGTATTTACGATATTTTGTGGACATTTTCATTACCGACGCGTCGGGACATTTGAACTGTCCATTTTTGGTTGGAACGTTGCTGGTAGCGAATAAAAAAAATGTATTTTTATTTTTATGTGGCTTGGCACTGCTGCATGTAATTACAAGGCAAAACTTTTCCATATTATTTGTTCTTTTTTGTTTTTTTTTTGGTTTTGTTAACAAATCTCAAAACTTTTTCAATAACAAAAATTGCAAAAACGTAAAAAAATGGTAGAGAAATGAAATAAAACAAACTGGAGAAACGGATGAATGGTGGAACGCAATGCCAAAAAGCAAATGTAAAAAATAAAGTTTGAAATAAAAACGCCAATGGCTAAAAGCGACCAGAGAACGACAATCACACAGATACTACACACAGAGTTAGAGAAAGGACGATGCGACCGACACACAGACAGACACACACAGACGAAAACGAATAGTCATGGTCCAGATGGGAGGACATTGGCGGTGGGCGTGGCAGGTACGTGCGCTGCCTGAGCAACGAAAATGTTTAATAAACTTTTTCAAATAAAAATTTATCTACGTTGACGTGCAATTTTGAGACCAATTAAACCGCGCTACATTCAAAGCGGTCACTAAAGCCAAGTGTGTGAGAGAGAAAAATAAGAAGTAGATAGAGAAAGAGAGATTGCGACATGTGTGTGTTTCATGTAGCATACTTTTATGCGCGTGGAATTACTAAAACCTTTCTTAATTGCAAAGGTGTTGTATTATTTGGTTGTCTTTGTTGAAACACTTGGCACTTCCGCTTTTAAAATTAATTAGCTTAAAATGTTGCATTATTATGCCGCGGCATCGTTCTGTCAAACTAATGGAAATAACTGCGATAAAGCCAGCATCAAATACACTGTGATATATGTGCAAGTATTTTAAAAACGAATTTAAATGAAATGTTTGTTTGGTTTGTGTATTTGTTTGCACAGCCTCCTTGATTGTTTTGGATGGGATGGGCTGAAGGGTGCTGAATTTAACAGGTAAAATAAATGCTGGCGAGGCCGCCTTTTGTTTTCGATTTAATGAACTGGAAAGCGCTTCCATATTTATTGCAATTGTATTTTTTTCATTTTTTTGTTGCACTGCTGTTTTTATTTTTATAATTATTGTTTATTTGCTGTGTTGGTTTGCCTTCTGCTTTTTTTATTTCGCTGTAATAATTTTTTTTCTCTGCTTTTCAGTGTTTTAATTTGTTTATTTAAATTTTAATGCATTTAATTTAAATTACTGCAATGTCGATTTTGATCATCATTTTCATAATATTTTATACATTTTTTTTTGTGCTTTGCAACTTTGTTGGCCATTTACATTGCGGTTATGGCCATAATGGGACGGAACCCCTCATCCTTAACCCAACCGTTACCCCTATAATGACGGCTGCTTATTTTATAGTCAATAAACATTGTCAGCCTTATCGCAATTAATTGAAATTAATGCACACTCTTTGTAAAAGGCCATTTGTGGTTTTAACAATTTCCCAACCATTAGTTTATGGGCTTTAACCAGATTCGGCCAACCAGCCAGCTAGCCAACTAGCCAGCCAGCATATGCAATTTACTAATCACAAAGCCAACAACATATACATATTAATTCGAATGAGAGAGTTGAGTCAAAGATGAGATTTAAAAGATGGCTGCTCAATTACCATTTATAATTATATTATATTTATATGTATTACTCATACACCATGGGTGCTACAATTAAAGTTGCGATAGCCATTTTGTAATAATGCTTGTGTTAATTAACGCCAACGACGACAAAAACATGGCGTCCACTAAAGGCGACACATACGTCTCTCTCTTTCTCTCTCTCTCCCTCTCTCTGTGTGTTTGTTGTTTGTGTGTGTGTGTGTGGAGGAGCACTTGCAATATTTAAATTCAATTGCATACTTTCAGGCACTCGTCTGCTTGGCCAGGCAACAGTGCGCATATTTAATGAACCAACGGAACCGTTCCGTTGCATATTTTATTTGCTCTTGCAACCACACATACACACACACACACACATACATACACATGCATACGTATATACGTTTATGTATTGTGCTGTGTGGCATCATTTCGACGGCGACTGAACAAATGTTTTTGCATTATATTTAACAAATAAATAAGTTAAGAAAATACATGAAATGCGGCATGCAACTGCAGCAACTGTGCTGTCCATTTGGCTGCTGCTTGTCAAGTGGCATAAGCAATGCTAATGTCAAACAATATGCAAACAGCAACAGCAACAGCAACATCAGCAACAACAGCAACAATAGCAACATTTATGCTGTTGACTTTATGCTGTCAATTTAAATTGCTTTAATATAATTTGTGTGAAATATGTCAGTTCTACATGAAGATTCTTTATGTTTGCTAAATCGTGGCATTATTTATGAATCATTAAGCGCTTTGTCATTTTTATGACATTTAATTGTTTTAATTATATGCATCGGAGGCCATTAAATATCCTCAACAGAACAGCAAAAAATGTCATTATCCAAAAAAAAAAATTGTTTGACATTTTGAAATTTATGAAATTAATATTTGTGATGCAATTAAGTTATTTAGAGCGTATTTTCTTTTTTTTCTACCAATGATGTGTCCAACAACAATTTCAATTGAATTAAATTTAATTTTAATTTTCGTTTCGTTTCGTTTTTGTTTTTCATTATTTTCACCATAAAAATACATCAAAATCTCTATGTGTGTGTGTGTGACTTTGGCATAGTTGGAAATTGATTGCTTTTAATGCATGAATTTTATGAGCTTCGCTGCCAATAAATTAATTAATGTGATATTATTAACTGACACTAATGTTTAAAATTATGACAATTTATACACCTCATAAAGCCATGGGTCCATAGTTCCCCCACCAGCCATCAGTTATGACAATTGCGAACTAATGAAATGGCAACAACATAAATAATATCGATTGGGTTACATTTCGATTGGCTTTATATTTATCATTGCTACAAGTATTTCCTCCTTTTGCCGTTTGCCGTTTGCTGCTTGCCTGTTTTATGTGCACTTTAAAAGCCATTAAAATGGCAAATAGGCTGCGCTCCAAAACCGATTTCCCTCCCTCTTTGATAGTGTAGGCGTTTGGCGATCAAAGTGCGCTGGGTCTGAGTCTGTTAATTTGATCAGAGCTACTGCCGATTGCGGATATGGAGTTGCAGTTGGAGCTGCCAACCCGGTTGAATTGCCCGGCTGGCTGCGCCTGGTCAAGTCAAAAAAGTGCGGGGCCAAAACGGAGTCAGACAGACAGAGAACATTCGCTTTGGTTTGCCGGGTTTTTGTGGCCGCTGTTCGGCAAAAAGAATATATATATTCGCGCAAAAGTGAAGGGAGATCGGTGGTGAGAGAGGCGGGGGTGGGATGATGCGACTGGATGGATGCCACTGCCTGTGACTGGCTACAATTTATTATATTAAGTATTAATGCTGGCTATGCCCAGCGCAGTATGCAATGCTTTTTTTCGTTTTGCCACTGTCCGGGTGCGCATTCTACACCTTGCTCACTCTCAATCCCCAATCTCTTCCTATGCGTGTGTGTGTGTGAGA
Organism: Scaptomyza parva; assembly: GCA_035044645.1. Lineage (NCBI taxonomy): Eukaryota > Metazoa > Arthropoda > Insecta > Diptera > Drosophilidae > Scaptomyza > Scaptomyza parva. The sequence continues at coordinate 526,953 of JAWNNT010000142.1, read as the reverse complement.
GAATGTTGGTGTATATATGCATAATCCGAAAGCCAAAAGTAATTATATTAAGTAATTGATGAATTTGCCTTTTTCCGCGGCAGTCGTCAGACAACGACGTCGACATCGACGCTTTTTTGCCAAAGGCAACCAACGTGCCACGCCCAACCATCCGTTTATGCCCACCCCCCCATATTGGCCGCTGTAGGGCATGTTTGTAGTTATCATCACGCACAGATACACACACACAGTGACTAACGAAGGAGGTAGGAGCGGCAACAGTAGCAGCAACAGCAGTGTTATATGGCCAATGCCAGACAAATGCCAGACTGTCTGCCCGTCTAGATGATGATAGTCCTTGTGTATATGCCCTATGGATAGTCCTGTTCCTGCTTTTCTGTCTACTTCTGTCTGTTCGTGTCCAGGCTATGTAGTTTCGGGTAAAATAAAATTTAATAAAGCGCCAAATAAAAATTTATTGTGTGTCATTTTAGGCGCATTGCGACAATGACCGACAATTTTGATTTGCACACTGATAGGCGTCAATTTCCGGATCCGACTGGGCGGGCGAATGGCAACCCTGGGAGCCCTTAAGGGCAGTGATTTTTGTGTAGACGGATTAGTAAATACATATATGTATGTATTGAGTATATACATATAATACTTTATATGCTTGTGAAGATTTATTTGCTGTTTTAAATTTAATTGAAATAAATTGCTTTTGATTATGGAGATATGCACTCGCATGATTTGATGCCAGTTGGGGGAAGCGTAAGACGTTAGCAAGGGACAACAATGGGGTTGCTGGCGGAGTCTAGTTGACTGATTGGCAATAAAGTGTAAAATCGGGTTAAACATTTTCAGGGGTTGGTTTAAAAGTTCTTAAAGCCTTTTTAGCTTAAATCGACATTTTCTCTCTCATCTTCACGGAGAGTCATTAACAGGCCAAAAAGGAGTAGTAAATTTTTGCTAATGTCCATTTTTATGGACGCTTATCGAAGGCGTCGAAAACAATAAATGTTTGTCAATGGGCAGTAAGTGAATATATATATATATATATATAGAACTTACTCGACAATCGCTTATCTGGGCAATTGCTTTGCCTCATTATTACCTCGAATGACAGGCCAGAGAAAAAGAGAGCGAATGAAATAAAAGTTTCGAATTTATTATGGCCTCTACAACGATTTCGATTTGAACGTCGTCGTCGAACTCTGGCGAACTTTTTCTGTTTGCGAAACGCAAAAACGAAACGAAACGAAACGAAACGAAACAAAACCAAACGAAACGATGCCAAAGTTTATTACTCAATTACAAAACCATCAAAATATAAAAGCGAAACGCCATTGGAAGCAGCGAGCTTCGAGCATTGAGCAGCGAGTGGCCAAGAACCAAGAAATCCAAAAGATAAATGAAATTGATAAGCGCGTAATTTATGTTTGGATTTCGTTTTATTCTGTCATTAACGCCACGTTGCCACGTCTTTCTAGTTGTCCTTCTTCCCCGCCCTCTCCCATTCTCCCATTACAACATGCTTATGTGTATTGCTATTATTCGTTTTTCCTCTTTTCATTCATTTTTTTCATTGCTTTTCGGGGTTTGTCCATTTGCAAAACTGTTGCCCTAGCAGAGAGTTTTCACAAAGCAAAATTTTGGTTGAGTTCAAATAAATGATTTGGTGCTAAACAGAGAGCGAATATGAATGAAAGAGTTTCACTGTTCTTTAAGTGCGCCTTCACTGAGTCACTGAGTTGAGTACGATTCTTTTGGCTAATGATGTGGGCGGAATAATTTTTATTATGTGTGTGTATAGTCGATCAAAAGCGACCATTTGGGAACTAAATGTTAATGACACTAAACAACCATAGAAAGTAGACATATGTATATATATATATATGTATTATAATGTCAAGGTATTCAGGGGATGCTTTTTGTTCATGCGTAGCGGATATGAGAGCATTAAAGTGCCACCCAACCCAACCTACACAAACCAACCAACCAACCGACCATCCATCCATCCACTTCACCTACATTATGCATAAATAATTTTGTAGCAGTACCAAGAGCAACAACAACGACAATGGTTTGGTTTTGCTGCCAGCCTGCATATAATGAAATATTGAAACATGAAAATTGTCAAAAACAGCGACGGCAACATAAAGACCAAAGAATGGTATAAAAAGCTGGGCCGTGGGGAGGGGAGGTAGGGAGAGAATATTTGCACATTACCTGTCAGGCCTGTGCGGAAATGAAATTTTGCAATGAAAGCTAGAACGTAGGCAAAATGAGAATCGGGCAACGGGAAACGGGAATTGGCAGCAATTCATATGTATGAATATATGTGAATATTTCTACCTGACTGACAATTTTGACAATTTTTGTCATGCAATAAAAATGACATGCATTGGTATTTGTGGCCGTGTGTGTGTGTCTGTGTGTGTGTTATACCAACTGTTATACTGCGGCTTTATCTAATTGTTGAATGCATTTTAATGCCAACGATTTTTGAGGGTAGCCACCTCGTTCTCTTGATGGCCGATTAATTAATTTTGATAATCGACTAACATGCTAATTGCAGGGGGGATGAGGGGGGATCAGTGGAGTGTTGAGCTGATTGAAAATAAATATATATGTATATATAGACGATTGTTATTGCCTTTGACAGTTGCATTAGAATACGCCTGTCTGTGTGTTGGTCTTGCATAATGAAAACATTTAGTGTACAGTTCTTGTGGCTGTTCCCTTATCAAGCTTATCAATCTACCAACGAATATTAGCTTGTCTCTTATTGAAATTCATTAGCGTCACGTTCGCACCGTTAACACCTGAGCATTTTATCTCAAGGCCTATCTATATCAGCAGGAGTTTGTTTGGCCAGCCAGTCAGGTAGGCAGGCAGGCAGCACTCACGAAAATCCACTAAATCAATTCGATTCAATTATAAAACGTTACCTTTCCTCCGCTCTCCCGCCCAACAACCCGTCAATTAGCAAGCTGCCTAAGCTGATACGCATTTTATACAGAATGGAATAAAAAAAACAAAAAAAATATCAAGTCGGCCTTTAATCAACGCCAAGTTGGGCAGGATCACGACTTAGCGGCTGATTGGATTGCGGCTGCCACAGCCCAGGGGAGGCTGCTGTGAAACATAAAAAAGAGCGGGGAAGGGGGGCCATACTAAGAAGCCCATGATGGCGTAGGCAGCCTTAAAAAAAAGAAGAAAAAATGGTAGCGAGAGAGTTCGAGTGAATTGCGTTTTTATAATTAAACGCAGCCAAGGCAACAACAAATCAAATCAACGACAGACGAACTCAACACCGCACCAAGGATAAGTGCTAAGAAAAAAATGGTTAGCTTTCGTTCAAAATTAGCCGAGCACTAAAAACTCGCCAGTTGTGGTAATAAATCGCTCTGTGTTTTTCTTTCCGCTGTAATCATTTTCCATTTTTCGCTTTAAGTAATTTCAATTTAATTTCATACAAACATACCCACACACACACACATACAAAGAGTAATTAGAGGCCGTCGTTTTTCTTAACGTATTTTAATTAAAATGTTTTCAGCTTTCACTTTTTTCCTACTTCTGTTTGATATTCATTTTTTTCCAGCTGATTGTGATTTTTTTTCTTCTTGGTAACGCGAACGTCCTTCAAAATGTTGCGGTAATTAAAACGACATTATTCAAACTTACAAATGCGAAAACACAGTCACAATACAAAAACCTCTTTTCAAGCACAGAAAAAATAGGTTTTCGGGTTCAAAGGCGTGTGTACCGATAGGCGTTTATTACTCTCTCTGACTATCTAGATGGGACCCAAGAAGGCAAGACCGTAATGGATAGAAAATGTGGATGGAATCGGGATCGACCGCGTGCTGTGTGAAACCCCTTTTCCTGGCACACGTTTCCTGCCACCCCCAACCCCCCCAAACCGACAAGGTGGGCAAAAAGTCTTTGTGGTTAGGTAAGAAATCAAAAACCGATTAGTCCTAAGATTTTGTGCCTTTGTGGGTGTATTCCTTATATAATGGGCGTGTTGTTGACGTTGGGTGGCACGTGCTTTTGCATGTGTAGCTGGTGTAGTTGGTGTTGTTGGTGTAGCTGGTGCTGGCACCAAGGCAACCAAGCAAACGATAAGTGCTTCCATTTCTAAATATATAATAGTATACCCTTTGCTTCTCAACTGACCACACTGAGCCAGACAAATTTAATCACACTTTTCTGTCTAACAACCGAGAGGCAGGCCATTGTCGACATGGCGGTTCAATAAACTTTTGTCTAGCATAGGAATCCATTAACGCGCCAACGACTTGATCGATTTTCAATGCTTTCTTTTTTTTTGTTTTTCAAACACTGAGCATTGAGCATTGAGAGTGCCAGAGACAGCTAGGCAAACAAGCAAAAAAAAAATTTGAAATCGCCTCACACAAAAAAATGCATAAAAGTACGGTATTAAAAAGGGGGTAATAGGTAGAGAAGGGAAGTGTGTTTGTTCACTACTATTTTTTAATCACTTCAAGCGTTTCATTGTCTGTGATGCCTACGACGAGTAAACGCATTCGCAACATTTAATAGATTGCCAGGCGAACACTTTTCAAATGTCTGCCTGCCCATAAAAATTGACAAGCAAAAAAAAACCGGTGCATGAGCTAAATTGTAAACACAAAACACAGAAAAAAAGTGTAGTGAGAGTGGGGCGGGGGGTGGGCCACAATTTTAATGCTGGCAACAAGGGGTTAACTGTGTGAGTCAGCCGCCTATTCACAGCGTCAATGAATAAACTCGTCAGCAGCCCCTGGGGGTAGGCAATGGATTTATGAAGATATTTCACAATGCACTGCTTGATTTTACTGCTTGCTTCTGCTGTTGCTGCTGTAACTGATTGTGTCGATAAGCATGAAAGCCGACAACAAGAGGGTAAAGTAAAAATAAAAAATCTGGCATTTTCAACCCCGCCCACTTCTAGTCAGAGATGCATATCAATGAAGTCGAAGTCTACATATAAGGGTTAAAGCTTTAACAAATGCCATTGCATAAAATTTTCTCTTTTTTTTAGACGTTTAACGGTATGCAGGATTTTATTTTTCTTTTTTTAGACTCGCATGCGTCATCGTCGTCTTCGTGCATAAAACTGTGTTCGTGATTCGTGTGTTCTTCAACAATTCTCGTTGTGCTGCGTGTTACACATTTGCATTTTGCCTAAAAAAAGAAAAGCAAAGAATTGTTGCTGTTGTTTTTGCTGTTCCGGAGTGAAACTAGTTGACGCTCGCTAAAGTAGTTTGCCCTTTTAGTAGTAGTTATGAAAATTGCGAGTTTGCTTTTTTTGCCGTGCCATTTTTAGACACTTATAATTGCTCCATTAAAATTTGTTTATGGCCAAAGTTTATACTTGACAAGCACAAGTCGTGTGTTTTGCTGCCTGCCTGCCAGCCAGCCAGCCAGCCTGCCCGTAATTAGAATGTCAAAAAGTTCTCTCATTTTTCGTCTGCGTGTGTTCTGGGCGTTATATCGAATGGATTTTATTTCAACTAGAATGCCGACGATTCTACCGAAAATAATCGAAAACTTTGTCATACTATTCCTCCGACCGCTGCTGCAGCTGCCATTAACACTGGGAGAGTCAAGTGAAAAATTCTTGCAACACACACACAAACACACACACACTCGCACACATACCTTTACACTATGTAATTGGCAATGATTGAAAGCCTCAACCCGAATCCAACGCATCATTTGTTAGATGACACATGCAAAAAAGACAAAAAAATGTTACTCTTAGCTACCATCAATTATCGAAGGTCGGACATGTTCGGTTTGGACTTGGTTGGTTGGTGGGGCGGGTTGTGTTTTGTGAGGTTTTATTTTTCATCTATGCTTGCGTATTTTCCTTCTCTCTTTTTTTGGGCTGCTTGGGGCAGGGTTGGGAAATTTAATATCACCGGCACAGCCGTTTTGCTCGAATAGACGGGAGGGATACACTAAAAGGTTTTTACGACGCTTTTAATTACACTTTAAACAATAGCTGCACACACACACACACATAAACACACACTGATAGAACGAGAGAGAGGGAATGCTAACGGGTTTTCGAAAAACCCATTTTCCGTTGCCTGGCCTTGATTCGGTCTGCAATTTGCGAGAGTTTGCGATTTGCGCTTGATTAAATTCTAATTATAAAGCGTGCGTATTTTCAGTAGCCGCCTCCCATTTTCACTCCAACTCCCAATTTTCCATTCTTCACCTTCTTTCTCTTACTCCGATAACTGCACCCAGTTCGTTTTGTTTCGTATCCTGCTCGCGCTTTCTCTGTGTTTACCATTTTTGCCTTGATTTTTTACGACTTTTTAATGATTTTGACTGCCAGTCACTCATTTTGCCACGTTTCCTAGCTAGTTGTTGTTTCAGTGCCTCTTCTTTTCGGTTCTCCCTTCCAGTTGCTCCCTACACTTGCATTGACCGTGCTGGGGCTGTGCGTGCTTTGGGTCTTTTGGCTGGCTTTCCCTTTCGCGCTGACAACAATTTTTCCAATTTTCTTCGACTTTTACGTTTACGTTTCGACAGTTTTGGGTTCGTCCTCATTGGGTTTGGTTCAGTTCAGTTCAGTTAAGTTCGGTACGGTACGGTACGGTTCGGTTTGCGTGCAATTTGCGCCCTTCCCCCCTTCTGCGCCCTTTACACTCTCCAATGGCCGCCGCGCCCACTTTGTTTAATGTGACTTTTAACGCTGATTAATGTTTCTTGCTGCTTGCTGCTTGCTGCTACTGGCTTCACTTTCTTTTTACCTTTTCGATTTTTGGTTTGAGTTCGGTTTTTCGAAATTCCATTTGGCATTCTTTTTACTGCTCTTTCACGGCTTGCATGTCAAATGGGCTTCTGGTTGATGTTTTTGGTTGGTTTTTGTTGTTTTATATTTCGCTTCTTCTTTGATATTAAGAGATTTACGAGTATTGTTTCGGGCGCTGTAGAGTTTATTAAATTCATTAAAAATATCCATTTCGACCGCAACGAGCAATAAAAACAATACAAATACAACAACAATCGTCATCATGATGATGAGAAGAACATTTAAACCAACAACCAACAAACAGACAAGTTATTTGCTGGCTGTCACATGTCAATAAAATTAACACTTGAATTGCAAAGCAAATGGTCGAACGAACGAACGAACGAACGAACGAACGGACAGGCAGAATGATGGACAAAAACACCATACACACACACACACACCGAAAAAACATGGCACAAGGCACAAGCAACACAGCAATAATAAATTTATATAAATTTTTTAAATTAAACCAACAACAAGAAAAAGCTAAAGGCCGAAAGGACAACGAGCTAAGCTGCCTGCAATAATTTGCTTGACAGCTGCAAATGCAAATTTTAGCATGAGCCAAATTGAAATTTATACAGAAACACAAGCAATAGAGGAAACACGGGGCATAGTATGCAGAAAACACTACAATACACATACACATATACACACACACACACGCACAGACTGTATTGTGTTCGAAAATGCAAATTGCATTAAGTGTTCGTTTTCATTTTGAATTGCCGTCTAAGCTACGAAAATTATTTGAATATTTTTCAAAACATGACATTAAATGTTTTGCATTTGGTTTATCATTTCATATTTCCACGACACGAGTTAACTGATCTCAGGGCTGCCGTTTATTTTATTGTGTTTAATATTAATATGCCATAATATGCAGATGTCATAGTTTTTTCGTTCGCTCTTTACTGTTTTAGTTAGCGCTCCGTTTATTTATGATGGCAATTATGAAAGTGCACAAGTGTAGAACGGGGAATGGGGACTGGGAATGGGGCGGAGGTCAACAATCACATTTGTCCAGTTGAATTAGAATTTTAATCAGTTCAAATTGCATTTAATATGCTGGCTGGCACGTTCTGTCCTGTCTGTGCCTCGGGGGAGATGCAAATAAATGGATATTAAGTCAACTTGATATGGGGCGAAAAATATGCAAAACTACAACCACAATCAACTACAACTACAACTACAACTAGAACGCATGTAAAATTCCAAGTGTGTGCATGTTAGATATTAATAAATGATTTTCATGATTATTGTTTGTAGTATTAAAGTGCGGTGAATTAAGAAGAGTTAAGCCAAGTTCACATTTGTGTAATACTTAATTTGAAATGTTATTAACATTATCAAATGGACTGCTAAGACAAGCACTTAAGCCAAATCAAGCTTTCTACTCTCTATGTTATTGGCTATTTTGGCAAGTCGTTTTAAAGTATGCAATTGCATAATGCTTATAATACCAAAAGTTTATTGTCAACACAAACACACACACACACACACAAAGCAGTTTATATGGTTGACATAATTGTTTGTGCAAAGCTTTCGAGCAAGAGACACACTTTGCTGAAGAGAAAGAGAGAGAGAGAGAGAATATCCATTGGTTCCATGCCAATAAAATATGAATTTATGGCCTATTTGCATAGCTTGTGCCGCACATTTAAGTCCACTTCTTGTGCAACCAACAATGCAACAATATTCATGCCAAGAGAGACAGGGAGACTGAGATCGAGACTCGAAAAATAAGCTAAGCTAAGTCATATGCAAAGCCAAAATTAAGGTTCAAAAACTTGACCAGCTTAATGAGCTTACGCATACACATTCAGCAGTAGCAGTAGACCAATATGTGTGAGTGTGTTTTTGGGTTGAAGTTCTTCTTGTTGTTGTTATTGTGTTGTTGTGTGTTATGTGTTTTGTTTAAGAGAGAGGTTGCCTAAAAATGGAGTTAAAAGGCGGCGAACCAACAAATTTTGCTGCATCATTGAAAGCATTGTAAGCATGACACCATTATGTGGTGGTCTGGTTTTAACTCCTTTATGGTTATGCGTAAATATGATTGGAGGGATAAGAAGATTTTGTGGGCAAAGCATTTTGCTGTATCATTGGGTCATGCGTCGTCCTAGGACACTACTCGTTTCAATCGGCTGCAACCAACAACAAAATGCTGACAACTGACAAGCCACAAAATTTGCATTGCCCAAAAGCCGCATTGATAGAGAAAGGGGGATGGGAAAGAAAGAGAGTGAAAGCAAATGCTAAATGCTTTGAGGCGCAGCATTTCAATGGCATATTGAATGTGAAAACTAGACGGAAATTTTGCAAATTGACTAACTCAATTTGATGGCAACTGTACTGTGATGATGATGACGATGTTGTTTCTTGGTTGCTTTCTCTTTGTCCTAGACAAACACGCACAAAACTTTTTACACCCATAACCCACTTCTCAAACCAACACCACCGACCCCACCACCCCTCTCTCTCTGTACACCCTTTTGTAGAAAGTTTAGTGTCAAATGGGTAAATTTGATTATGATTCTTAGTTGGGTTATGATAATCGAGTTGGAAATACTTCAAAGTTTTCGCTGATGGCTGTTGTGCCAGTTTCTAACCATGCCACGCAATGCGCGGCATCGCGGCATTCACGCAAAATGGTATTAAAGGGCTTTTAGTTTTGAGTCCAGAAATGCCAAGCAAATTAGACATACAGAAAGAGAGAGAGAGAGAGCGGGAGAGTGAGAGTGAGGGAGAGTCAAAAAACGGTCAACATAATAAATGAAGTGTACGGCTCTTTAAAAGCTCTGCAAAGTGTAGCTATAAAATATGCATTAAATCACTTCTAGTCATGGACTTTTGATTACAACTGAAAGTTGTTGCAGTTGCCAGTTATCGTCTCATGGTTAGTTTTTTGACTGCCAAAAGAGCTGCCAAAGCAAAGTAAAGATCAAGCATTTGCCAGAAAAACACATTCTGGCTTGCAACAAAGTCTAAATAAATTCCAATAAGAAGGCTTTAGTTGAGATAGGTCGACTAGGCCATACCCTGAATCTTTAACGCTTACGTTTAGGCTCACTTAGGACACCTGCTTTATTGAGCTAATACTGGGTGACCACATTTCAATCTTTAATATCTCTTGAGTGGCATTGACAACATGTATTTCTTGCAAGCGGGAAAAGCTATCGATATTATAAAACAAAGTAACTTAACAAGAGTATCTTATTCTAAGGGCCGTAGCAGTTTTACAAAACCATTATACCCAGCTTGCAGTATAATAAACAACTGCAGAAGAACTTTGTCTAAATATGGTGCCGATAAGGATTAAATATGAACAAGTTCAAGCATTATTTAAGAAAAAGCTACGAAGAATGATTGTTAAATTCTTAATATATAACTTTGGTGCTAATTCCACATGAATACAGATTGATTTGCTTGACTTAATTGCCATTCATTTACAGTGAGATATTAAATTTCTCGGCTTCATATATTTTTCATATAATATTTATTTGTTTTCTGTTTTTTTTTTGTTTTGTGTAATTGCAATTAGCTTCGTAAACACTTGAATCAATTAAATTTGGAAGCCATGCGCACATGGATGCATTGTACATTTTATATTAAATTTCTGGCATTTGATACATATAAACATGGACGCAAATCGACCACAAAATAACCCAAACATTTTCATATAATTTGCACAAACTGCTGCACATTAGAGCTGAAAATGCAAAATGCATTATTTAGGCAAAAATTGCAATGCAAAATTAAATATTAAATGCGCGCAAAGGTAAAATGCATGAGTAACACAATGGTTATAATGGTATGTATAGTAATGTTGTGTGTGTTGGTGTGTGTGTGTGTGCAATGAAGCACGCAATGCACATGGTGTGCGACACATTCACACCTGCAATTAGCAACCACACCTTAACACACACAGTGCTGTCCATTGTGGATGCAATGGGGCGTGGTCGACTGTCATTCAAATCAGTCGCACTGTTACAGTTGCATCAGTTTGCAGTTGTGGCAGTTGTTGCACAGTTGCACTGAGCATCAAAATGTAATATTTAATGTCATTTTATGCAAATTGAAATTATGTTAATGGGCAACCAAACAACTGGCAACAACAATGACAACAAATATTATGCAAGAAAGTCAAGCAACGTAGCTGACAAACAATGTGCCATGTCGATTGTTGACTCTATTTGGGGTGGAGAGGGGATGCCAAAAGAGGTTGGGGTCGGTAAGGAGTGGTGTAAGTGCGCCTATCCAGGAAAAGCTTCTTCACATCTGATGCATCTTCTTCTTCTTCTTCCAGTCGAAGCAATTGAATACATGAATTTATCCATTCAACCATTCACTCACCCACACACACACACACACTTATACTGGCATTCGCATACACTTAAGGATTCATTCATTTCGCATTCTGTTCACAATTCGCTTAAAGCATTTTGCATGTTTAACCGCTCAGTGTTCTCTGTATAAACGTATATATATATATATACGTATGTGTGTTCTGCCATATTAATAATAATGAATGCCTTGCAACTGCATCTCGTGCATCGTGCAACTGTAGTCTATCCATCTGAGGCAAAGCAACTGGCAGCAAATGGCAACTTTTGTCTCATTTGCATTTTCATAATAATCATCATCATCATCATCATAATCATAACAATAATCATAATAATAATATACAACACCACCATTTTACCACCATTCAGACGGCACATACACAACACTTACCACAACCAGTAACAACAGCAACAGCAACAAAAAAAAAAAACACAGAAACCGACAACTGACAGTAATGATAATAAGCATATAAAATCGTTGCATGCCACACACACACACACACGCAGTGTTGTTGCATGTGTTTGGCATTTATAGTGACGATTTTGTGTGTGTGCGAGAGGATCGGGCCATAAGCTTATGAGCTGATGAACTGTTTTCCCACATACAAACTCTCTTCATGTTGCTGTTGTGAATCTGTCTCCCTTTTGCAGTTCATCAGCTTAGAATTCTTGTTGTGTTGCCAGACAAAACGCACAAACGTACGTACACACATACACACACTCAAATTGAACACATTGCTTGACAATTTTCACAGTCTCTGTCCCTTTGTCATTTAAGTATTGTTTATATTTGCTCGAATGTGCGTCGGATTGTCATAATTATTATGCAGACTGTATGTGTATGTTCAACGCCAATTTCCAATTTACTTTTGTTTGGCTTTGGCTTTAGTAAAGCGCGTTCAATTTCATCATTATCGTTGGGCATTAAGTGAGTGTGTGAAATTTTGATAAAGTTACTAAGCTGTTTGGCAGTTATATTAAATATTGTTCAAATAACATGTTTTGATTGGCAAGCACCAAGCATAATTGTTCACAAAAAAGGAAGCTCTGATTTCTCATTACTCTTTATAAGATGAAATTAGTATTTATCTATTGTTGTTTGGGGCTTCGTTTACTCACGTAACCTTCAACATCGTATTCTTTATGTTCATAAATACTGCGTATACGTACCTAAAATGAGAGAGAAAAAAAGTTACAAAATTAGTAAAAATCATTTAAATAACTATAAACAGGTTTTTATATTTTGGATAAATCCATTTTAAATTGCAATATAAAATCACTTTAAACATGCTCTAAGCAGCTTTTAGTCTAAGCCAAACGGCAATATACACCCTCATAGTATTAGTGTCAAACTTTTGGCCAAAGGTTTAGAGACGCCTCTAAAGTGCTGTCAATTGCCACATATACACACCAAAGCACACACATACTCACACAAAGTTCCGTATGACACAGAACTTGAGTGGCAAAAAAAGAAGTGGAAAAAATAAAGCAATTTCAAATTGAAAACTGCTGCGAATTAATCAAATGCTTTTGCCGACAAGTCTGTCCGGACCATTAGAAAGAAGGCCAAAAGGGAAGACTATCTCTCTGTCTCTTTCTCTCGCGCACTCTCTGTCCCTCGCTAACAACTCGAAATTGTCAGTCAGTCAAAAAAAGCAGCCAGAAGCCAGCGACAAAGGCAAAGGCAAAGGCAAAAGCGAAGAAACAAGAAAACTACAATGAAACCAAAAAATCGAAGAAGCAGAGTCAGAGTCACAACCCTTTGGGTAATGCGCGGTACACACATACATGTATTTATATGTATGTATGTATAAGTATATGGTGCAACGCATTAAATCGATAACACGATTTTTCAGCACGAACACACAAGTGCGAGTTAAATTGTCAGTTTCATTACGTGGCAGCTTTTCTTGGTTTCTCGCTAACTTCTGTATTTTTCCTCAATTCCCTTTTTGTTGTTTTTTTTTTTAAAGCCAAATCACTTTGTCTGCGCCTGAGCCGAAGATACTCAATACCCAACAAGCATTGCTTTTGGGTTTTGGTTTTGCCATGTTGCCGAGTTTGCCTTTGGCCCTTGCGCTTTCACATTTCTCACATTGCGACAAACGATTATTCAAGTTGGCGCTTCATCGGGCTCGTCGCTCCCACTCCCGCTCCCGCTCTTGCTCCTTCACTTGCCATTTGATTTTGTTGCTCTTTAGTTTTTCCTGCGGTTTTCCTAGCTAGAGCGAACGCAATTCGACTCAATTCGGGCAAAAGGCGTGTCATCCTCCAGAAAGAAAAACCCCTTAAAAAAAGGCAACAAAACGCACAGAAAGACAGAGAGAGAGAGAGAGAAAGAGAAAGCGCCATGTACTGCTCCTTGGAGATTCGAGTCTGGCGAGTTCCACAAACATTTAACTGATTGCCTGGGCGTGCGTGTGGTGCCCCCCTCTTCCATCGTTTTCCTTTGCCTTTGGCTTGCCTGATTTTTTGATTTGCAATACACCTGGGAGACGGCGGCGGCGGCCCTCGTCGAGACTCGCGTTTCGTTTCGTTTCGTTCAAAATGCCAAGCTTATTTGTTAGAACTGGAAAATAAATTGTCTGTGCGTGCAGTAATTGTAAATTACTCGATTTACGCACAGACAGACAGACGCAGACAGACAGAGCAGAAGAAGTCAAAAGTAGGCAAAAGCAGTAATAATGTAGCCATGTTATTGACACCTCTCGATGTTGCCCTATGAATTTTTGATCGGCACTAAAAGCAGAGCGAAAACTAGCTCGTCATATCAAATATTCTTGTGGCTCGGGTGTATGTGTGTCTTTTGGGAGAATGTATATATACATTTTTCGTACATGTACATGTATAGTGTGTAGGCCAATGTTTGGCATATAGTTATAAGTATATTAGTTAAGGTTTACAACTTATTGCAGCTGTCCCAGCGCTGGGAAATCAACTTTCAAATGAGCCATGTACATACACACACTCCCATATATAGTACATATGAGTGCAGCGCAACAAAGTATGCAACACATTTTCTAACACAAATGTGCTGCTGACACAAATCAGCTACGGGCAATAAGTCAAACCATATACATACGTACAGGGTTGTGCAAAATCAATAACCATAAGCGAAAATATCTTATGCCCACAACGAAATCATCTAAAAATAATAAGAAGAAAAAGAAGTATGCCACATGCTTGGGGAAATCACTAAATTCAAGCCCCACCCAGCTCTCAGTTGAGGCAGCAAACTTGGCTCATCATTTATGAATACACACACACATACGTGCCACATTTTCTGGCTAGCTATGCTGCAACATTTCGCCTAGCACATTGATAACTGAAGTCTGCTTATCACGCCGCATACGATTCTCGAGACTCGACTCGACTTGACTCGACTCCCAGAGTCGACGACTGCATGTGACATTTGCATGCTTACTTAAACAGCAAAAAGCAGAAACAGCATCAATGTGTGGGCACGTCTGGGCCGTCAACTATGCCATACATTTTTGGCTACAGCACGGCATGGCTGCCACAAAATTGCTCAACGTTTCGCAGCCAGTGCAAGTGCAAGTGAAACAGACAGGCAGACAGAGCGAGAGAGCAGCAGCTGCCGTGTTCTTTGTGCAGCTGGTTGATGTTGCTGTTGCTTTTGCTGTTGCTGTTGCTGCTTTTGCTGTATTGTCAGAGAGTCGGCAGTCAACAGCCGGCAGCCGGCATCCTGTTGACGTCACATCACACACGTGTGTAGTAAAAATCAGACGTGTGTGTGACTCAGTGGCAGCCGTGACTTGGAACGGAACCAAAAAACTAACTCACAGTCGTTGAGTCGGACTCCGAGCTTCGGGCTCGGCTCTCTCCTCTACTGGCTTTTGCCTTCTTCATGTACGCTGATTGCTTGCACGTTACCGTACAATTTTCGGTATGATGGCGGCAACATTTCATGATTTCTTCTACGTGTCTCGAGCGGAGAGCACGCGCACTCAACTCAACTGAACTCAGCCAAGTTGGCAACAGACAAGCATGCAGGCAGGCAGACTGGAAGATATCGCTGCCCGTATAAGCTACAAGTTTCCATCCAAACATAATATATGCAGATTTTTCTTCTTCTATTTTCATATGACGCGTCGCGATTCGCGAGTCTACGTTTTGTTTGTATTTGTTTGCCTGTTGACTGATGATGGTTTGGTGTTAAGGTGTTTTGGTTTTTCTACAAATTGCAGTCTGCCTTGGGTAAATCACTCACAAGCCACGAATAAATCAATGAAAAGTTAGAAACACTTTAAAAACTCGAATCGAGCACAACCAATGTACATTAAATACATTTTCGTGATGACGCATTTGTCTGGCCTTAGGCAAAGGACAAAAAAAAAACAAAAAAGTGTCGGCTTATGCTGAAACTCTTATTCTATGTGATAAAATGAAGTGACTTTCAGTTTAATGTATGTATGACACACCCACATGGAAGACACTGCACATGGGGATTAGTCTGGCTTTAGATTGTGAAGCTGAAGCTAAAGCTGAATTGCAGCTAGAGTCAGCGGGAAATGGGGGCAATCATGAGCTAGTGGCAAGTTGGGGCAAGCAGCGGCGTTAAGGCAATCATTTGGCAGCGCATGTGTCGGATTATTTTATTGTTGTTGTTGTTGCTTATTTAAATTTCATTCGTTTGTGCCTTTTTAGCTCTATTTGGCTCCTTTTCGTTTCTTACTCTCTCTGGTGGTTGTTTGCGTTGTCGCCCCAAAAGCCGACAGCAGCTGAAACTCTACGCTAAGCTTTCTTCTCTTTTCTTCTTGCCAAAATAAATTAATGATTGCCGTCAAGCAAATAAATCAAAAGCTTTGGGGGCGTCCGCAGACTGCTGCTCGGATTTCGAGTCAGCAGCGGCAGCAGCAGCAGCAGCAGCAGCTTAAAGCTGTGCCCGCGTTTATTGGCAGGCAATAGTTTTTCTCCAGCCAGGCCTTTTTCCACTCAACTAAGCGCGCTTGCATTCATTGATGATATATGTATATATATTTGCCCTACATATTTGTGGGCACGAGCATTCACTTGGCACACGGCCTCGAAACCATTGACACAACATAAATAACCGTGCGAGTCTGTTATAATTTATAATCCTTGCTCTCTCTAACAACAACTGAAAGCCGCCGCGCTCGCTAAGAGCGCAAATATTTTGCTAGCATTTTTTTCCCTTTTCCCCATTTTTTCATTTTTGCCAAGTTAGAAAAGTGTTGTGTGCAGATATTGCTCTGCTTTTGGTGGCCTGTGTAAATATTTTGTTAGTTGTAACTGCTCGTCCTTTTTGCATCCTTCTGGGGGCAGCGCGCCCACACTTTTGTGAAGTTTGTTGACAAAATGAGGTCAAAAGTTTATTGGAAATCACAAATATGTGTATAAAAGCTGTTTACTTGGCTGTTTTTGTTTATTATTATTTTTTTTGTTTTGAAACCATATAAAAAAAAAAAAAAATAATAGCGATTATAAACTAATTGCAAACCTTTAAATGGTCAATAAATTATAATGCAGTAAGCGACATTTAGATAAGCGACAGGATTTTAAGTGCTTTTCCAAACAATTCAGTTCGGCATTTAAGACCGAATGCACAATCATTAACTAAATGCAAATTAAAGCAAGCTCAATGGGTTTTAAATGCGCCGGAAATAGTAAACAGAGCTAACAAAAGCAAAAAAAAAAAGAGAAAAACTGCAATGGCAGGTGGCTAACTAATAAATTAGAAATAAATTATTGAAAAATCGAAAGCTATTGCCACACACACAAATTATACAAATACTAAAAACCTCATAAAATGTGCCAATGTTATGGAATTTAGCCAAACGATGTACACAGAAAGAAACAAAAAAAGAAAAAAATGAAATGTTAAACTAAATTATGCGCACACAAAAACCAACTGTCAAATGCGCTAAATTTTAAGCTATTTAAATTATGGCGAAATTGTGCACAACAAAATAAATACAAATATATATTATGAAATTAATAAAAACCATATAATGTTGGTAAATATAGTGGAAATTATTCGCACATTTTACAAAAACACAAAAACGAGCTTTTTGGTTGTTTTTTGAAAACTATTTTAATTATTTATAATAAATCGCTTAATATGTTTGTCAGGCGAGCACACCAAACACACACACACACACACACAATCGAAAGGTACACATATGATTATAATGCCAAATCCCTTTTTCCCCTTAAAATCCAACCCTCTGCCTCTGTCAGTTTATTGTGTGCCCTTTGTTTTGAATGCTTTCCCCTCGAGAGAGAAGGAGAGCGGAAGCTTTCACAAATCATGATACATAAAGGGTGCTGTGCTGTGCTGCCATTTTTGAATGTTTAGCAAAACCCTAAACTAAATATTACATATGCATTTATGAGTAACTGTCAATTGTCGTTATCTCTAATAGCATATGCTATTTTATTTTTGGTTTGTTGTGGCTTCTGAACTGGGTAAAGATCGAAGTGCATTATAAAATAGCCTATATTATTAGGCAAGAGTTAAATTCAAATCAAGTTGTCTTGCCTAAAATCCCTGTTCCCGTTATTCCCCTGTTTTTTTGTCTAGATAAATGTGACACAATAGTTCAATGTCACTCACTGGTTTTGTGTCGGAACACTACTACTACTCAAACTTTTTTTTGTCGCTTTTTTGTAACCATTTCACCCTAATTTTAAGTTTAAAGAGGGTAAATTGTTTGACAATATAAGCTCATGCCAAACACACTGAGAAAAAACAATCTATCACAACCCTTGACGTCCATTCTTTTTTGTAAGTCTTAAGTTCATTTTAGACAGTTTTATATCTTCTTCTGTGGCTGTCACATTCATTTATTTCTTTTCTTGACCAAATTTGTGGTGTGTTCGGATTTTTTAATTAAGCTACGACTGTTTCTTTTTGTTGTTGTTGTTTTTGTTGTTTTGTCTATGGCCGTTTTGCGTGGCTAATCAATTTGGCGATGTTTTGTGAGTCGGGGCTTATAGCTCTCAAGAAACTGAATAATAATGACAAAATATAAGACCCAAAACATAGGCTGACTTGAGCCACCTCTAAGCTGACAGTAGATGCCCTGACTTGACCGTGTCCATTTCCATTTCCATTCTCATTCTCACAGCTACTGAATTAGTTGTCAATGGTTGCTGCAAGTTTGGGGGGCAAATCTCCTCTTACATAATTGAGTCATACCGTCTGCTGACTACGATGATGATGATGATGATGATGATGATGATGATGATGATGTTGGCAATGTTGATGATGGGGCCAACTCGAATTACGCAAACTAACTAATTGCATGCTCTGTTCAGTTGACTTTAAACTAATGCTGGTAATTGCTGTCACGATTTCGTTTGTGATTATCGGAGAGTTTGGCTTGAATGCGCTATTGCACAGCAGTCGCTGCTTTGCTGTTCGTTGCATACAATTAGGCGCCACTAAAAGGTAAATATCATTTATCAATCAGGTTTACGTGTGTCTGTGTTCGTCTGTGTGCGTGCGTGTGTGTGTGTTCGTTTGTATTAGGCTCTGCAGATGACAGGTAACACATTAGATAATTTGCCAAAGCAGCATTGATAATGATGTTTGCCCTCAGCTATGTATGTGTATGTGGATATGTATGTGTTGTGGCAGTCAGTGCTAATAGCCTTGACTTTAGTACTGCTCTTTGAACCTCAAAAACTGGACCACACACACACACACACATATATACGAACATACGAACAGAAGAAGGCAAATAAAACAAAGAAACATTTTACTTTCTTAAACGAGAGTGCAAAAGTTTCGTCCAGCCGCACAGCAGACGGCAACATATTGTCGCACTCTATAAATTATGCGCATAACCGAGATGTAAGAGCACCGAGAACCGAGTGTAAAGAGCAGAAAGCATATAAGAAAACCCACACACACACTCACACACACACCCACACTTTCACACACACATATGCAATCAGCTGCAAAGAAGAAGTAGCAGAAGAGGGTGATGGCAAAAAACCAACCGAGCAGAACTATTACAATGGCAAAAAGTTTAACGATTCATGTGAAAGTCTGTGGAGATTTCTCCAACCATCTCTGGATTTGTGGCTGTGTGTCTGTGTGTGTGTGCCGAATTTACTATTATTGCCTTTTCGCTCACTCACTCACTCACACAGTCACACACTTTTTGCCTTGTCTTGTCTTTTTCTTGTGCGATGTGTACATGTGTAATGTGCCTAGGCTCTAACCACAGCAATTGGTTGGCAAGCAAAAAGCAGACACAAGACCTGAAGCAGTTGCTAACCCTTGGATGTTAAGGTAAAGAGTTTTGAATGCCTTTGGGAGTTTCAGTTTAGTTCTGCTCTGTTCTGTGCTCTGTGCTTTTGTTTGTTAGTTATGGGCTTTAAAACTTGTCACACTTGTCAAGCTAAACTTCCAAAATGGCTGCCACTTTGGAGCAGCGCGTAGCGAAATCGTTTCACAAAAAAACAACATCTAGAAAATGTTGTTAAAGAAAATTATGATAAGCAACTAAGTAGTGTGTTATTATGAGATACTCTCTATTCCGTAATAAACATCTTGTAAATACATTTAAGAAAACTAACTATACGATAGAATTTTTTTCTTTCTTTAATTAGGTTTATATTATAAGCTTACTTCCTTCCTGCATACATTTTAACCCAATTTTCTTTTCATTATGCAGTGTGTAAAAAGTGGTCATAAATCAAGGGAAAGGAAAAACTGTCACATGCTAATGAGTGGCCCTTTCTCACATGTGCAAATTTAGTTGCCACACCCACCACACACACACACATACATACATACACACACATGTGAAAAAAAGTGGCGCGCTGAACTGCAACAACAACGCGAACGCGTTTCTCGTTGCCTTCTTCTTCTTCTTGTTCATTTCTTTATCACTTGGAATTTTGCTTGACGAAAAAAAGTTGTGTGTTTTTTTTATCCACACACACACACACACACACACACACAGATTGCAACGTTTTAAAAAGTGCCAAAGAAAACTTCCCGTAGGACTAAAAAAAACACATACTTGATACTTGTGTCAAACAGTACAAAAAAACAGTAAAGAAAAGAAAAACTGTGGCATACTTTTGAATTAAGCGAACTTTTTTTTTTAGTGTTGGTATGTTGCCCCCTCACCCCCACCCGTCGTTCAACACACAAGAGCAACTGCTGCTGGCCCTCGCCTGTTTTGTAGCAAACGTTTAGAGCGATAAAAACCAGCAGAGACATAACAAGGAAACAAGGAAACAAAAAACGAAACGAAAACAAAATAAAAATAAACATTTTGTTAGTTGCATAAATTTGGCGGCGCTGTGTTGTCGCATCCGCTTGTTTTGCAGTACCCTGATAAAGCACTCACATACAGAGAGAAAAAAGTGTCGTCGGGGGAGCAACTTAAGCAAAACTGCGCAGTTTGGATACACATATAAAAAAGAGAGTTAGAATGGTTACCCTAAGATAAATCTCTAAATGCTTAAGCCTGCCAAAACTGAAAGTTTTTTAACTACACATTCAAGGCTACACAACAAATTGTGGAATATTAAATGCTCATCCTCATCCGGTGGAGAATACACATTTGTACTCTTCAAGTGTGGAGCACAACGGGCACAACGGTCGGGCATTGACCCGTCTCAAGCACGAACCAATCTCTCAATCTTCCCTCTTGTCGGAGCAAGCATCACTCAAAACTTATTCGCCATCTTTGAGGCACACACACAAGGTTCATAATGTACATTGCACCACCCATTTATGGCTATATTTACAATTTATGCGCCACGTATAAAGGTAAATAAAGTTGGTGCAACAAGCGAGTTGCACACGCGACGACCGTCGGGGGCTATCTGCCTCATTGCAGAACGTTGGTTGCTCGTCGGTGGTTTTTGCCATACAAATCCCAAAACCATTTCACTAATTGAAATGAATTTTCATATACTACGACAAGAACAAGAACAACAAGAACGAGAACGAGAAAATGTTGAAAAGAGCTCCGTTGACGTTTTTGACTAAAGAGAGTGTGTGTGTGTGTGTGTGTGTATGCGTGTTTTCACATGAATGCATGTGTGTGTGCGAGTGTGTGTGTTTGTTTGCTAGACACTTTCGTGTCGCAGCACAAAATTGCAATGACCTCGGGCAATAGCAAAAATGTTGAGCAGAAGGCAGAAGATGAACACATTGCAGTTGAATGACTTTCCCCCAAAAACGAACTCTTTAAGAACTCGAAGGTATCGAAATGAGTATGAAATCAAAACGAAAATATTTCATGACTTTTAGTTGATGATGATGTTTAATGCTCAAAAACACAAGTCAAAGTTGTTAAATTATAATCGATAAGGGATTTTCATTAGCAAATGGAAAACTTTAATGCTTTTATCGCTGTCCTTGCGAGCGATTTAAAGCTTTTTGTTTGCTGGCTGAGACAAAAACAGCAAAACAAATAAAGCACTCGACAATGTCTCAAGTTGGAGAAAGTCTTTATAGGGGAAATGCAGCGGCATTTTTTATTTAAATAATTATGCAATCTTACTTGGGTAGCGACTACCGCAGTTTTGCAGCACGAGTGGCAGCTTCCCCTTTTCCACTCCCCCCGCATAGAACACCTCAACATAATTTTCAAGTTCATAATTATGTGGTGCCGGTGCCGGTGCCGGAGCCGGAGCCGAAGCTAGTGTGCCTGGCAGACCCTTTCCACACTTCTTCTTCTGGGCTAAATGCATTTTGCACGTTGCACGTTGCCCGTTTTCATTTTTCATTTATTTCTCAATGTGGAAACTCGCATAAGGGAAAGCACAAAAGATGTCAGAGCACACATAGAAAGGGGAAAAGGGCGTACGGGTACGGGTAAGGGTAGGGGCGGTGGGGAGGTCGAAGAAGGAGACTGCCTGTCGGCATTTCCCACAACGGAAGTCATCATACTTGCGCTTGTTTACATTCTGCTTGGGCTTCAGATTCAGCTGCTGCTGCTGCTGCTGCTCCACCTTCTTCTTCTTCTTCTTCTTCTTGTGTGAGCAACGCTGCGGATACGTAACGTGTAATGAGGCTGGCCTGGCAATGTTGCCTTTTGAAAAGGCGTTGAGCGTGGCTGGTAAATGCAAAATGGTGACAAAGCTCGCCTGCAGGGGACCACCCTATTTGATGCTATTCTAAGGAATTTTCTTGGATTTTTGTCTTCTTCTTTCTTGTTTTTTTTTTGTATTTTCTTTGTTCCCAACGCGCTGGGGTAACATTATTTTAATTAACATATTTATATGTGGGGAAGGCAACAAAAGCGACACATTCTCACAACACTCATGTGTGTGTGTGTGTCTCCAGTGTGTATGCATTGCAATTTTAATTACATAGACTAGATGCCAACATAGAAACACATGCATATATGTATGTATGTTGCATATTATAGAATGAATGCATTATGTTGCCATATGAAATCATTACAAGATTGTTTGCAAAGCCAAAACGAAATCATTAAAAGCATATAAATTATGTACAAGAGCCAGCCACATCCACTGTACGTACACACTGGCGAATGATGAAATGTCAGTGCGCATAATTATGAAGTAAAAGGCAAGCCAAGTGCAGTGACGACGACGACAACGACGAAAAATTGTTTTGCTAATGTTTTGTTGCATACTTTTAGAGGGGCGGCGAAGAGAATGGGTTGTTTTTATTATGATATGCGGGTACGCTACGGTTATGCACACTGTCAAAAGGTAGATGCTACACAAATATTTTACATGCGGCACCTAAAAGTATGCTTTAAGAAATTGCAAAACTTGTTTTCGCTCTAATGAAGAGACGCGTCTCCGTAAACAGTACATTTTGCGCCAGGTATTTTTTCGCCCAAAAAATACTCCAAGTGGCTACAGAATGTCAGCTATTTTGGGTACGCCATAAACTTGGCATAAGAAATAGGTCCTGTCTACGCAGGGTGTGAGAGTGGGGGGAAATTGTTTCGTTGCGTGATGAGAGAAAGCACTTTGTTATAGAGCAGTTAGCTATTTTACGCTATAGTCATAATAAAAGTATGTATGTATGTACGTATGTATATTCATGCAGCCTGTGTGTGTGTGTGTGTGTGTGTGTACGTGTACATGACCCAACCGCACTCAATATCAATAAATCCTTAGCAATCTGCACTCAAAAATCAAAAGATACACCACACTGGATAGGGAGAAAGGCGAACATAAAATGCCAATTTCTAGTTGCCAAATGGTTATTGCCCCAGCAACAACACTAACAGCAACAAAAGTAACAAATTTACCGCATACGGACAAATGCATAAAGCTTTTACGTATATCCAAACACACACACACACACAATATTGTATATACATGTACACTGTATATGTACTCGTGGTTTATCCGTAGCCGAAGCATTGGGTAAAGTTAAGTGCAGCAGCGAACATAAAAACACAAACCAGAAGGCAATTTGTTGCGCATAGAACAGGTGGAAAAATAAAGGAATCCCAACACCAGCGCACACACACACACACACACCCACACAGACACACATATGTGCAAGGATGGGGAATAGAGTTAGTTTGGCAAGTTTTTTCCTTCTGCATATTTTCTCCACTAAATAAAATTAAAAATTGTGCGTAGCATGCAAAACTGACCAAACTGCATAATACATATTCAGATATATTTATATATATATATTTATTTATACTCTGATGCAGCGTTGCCGCGGGTGGGGGCGGGGGGAAATCTCCTGTAAACGGTATGGTGTTTGGAGGGTGCAGTAGTACTTAGAAGGCATAAAATTTATAAATTACTATGCTGCGCCATAATAAATTTCAGTTTGCGTAAAAACGCCAAATTTATATACACACCATGCAACAGTGAGAGAGGGAGAGAGAGAGAGAGAGCGCGAAAGAGACACAGAGAGAAAAAGGGAGAGAGAGTACTGAACTTGGGTTGTATGAGTGTCAAGTGAAAAACCCATTATGAATGAATTTAGTAGCAGTAGAAGCAACAGCAAAGAGCAGCACAAAAACTGAAACGTGCTCGCACTCCACTCCGTTGTATTTATACAAATTTAAAGCATTCAACCAACCCACCCACCCGCTAGTGGGCCGTAGGGGGTGTTAGGGATTGGGTGCTCGAAATTTACGAGTATTTCCCATGGCTGGCAGCAACGATAAACCAAACCAAACCAAACCAGTCGAAAGCAATAACGACAAGCCAATGCCAATAGACACTGGATGGTCAGGTCAACCCAGCACAGAACCGAGCAGACCAAGCAGACCGACCTACCGACCGCAAAAGGACTAAACAGAAGACTAGACTACTCGTTGTGCACTATACTATCCTATATATATAGAGAGAAAGCATCGGCTGAAAGTTAGTTGAAGGACACCCAGCCGGAAATAGCCGGACATAGTCGGCCGCCAGCTAGACACACTAGACACATTAAGGGGCGTGCCCCCGTCTCAGTAGGCAGCAGTCAGACGAACTCGACTCAGTCTGGCCTTTGGTTTGCTCTCTATGTGGCCTGTCCTGTCCTGTCCTGTCCTGTCCGCACACCGGTCAATGACAGCTAAAGTTTTGCAAAAACTAACCTCGAAACGATAAAAAATTAAAGCAACATCAAATGAGTGTGAGAGAGAGAGGGAGCAAATGGAGCACAAGTTGGTTGAGTCGAGCAGTTGCCGCATCGCATCAGAATGCCGCAATGGCCTGTTATTATAATGAAAACGTAGCATTGAAACTGGTGCAGTGCAAAAAAAATAGAAAAAAAAACCACTGGCAATAAGTAGATGCTTTGTAAGGGAACAAAACAAAACCGAGTTGGAGGTTTCCACCACCTTAGTTGCATTTGCATAACCCAACGTCCAGCTTGCCCGTTTACTTTTGAAGTGCAATGTCTGTGTAAGCTAGCAATTTCATTTCATCCTCGAGTCCTCGAGGGATCTCTTTGGGTTGAGGCACTTAATATCTGCACATAAGGATACATATATATATATGCATGTATATTTAAATAAACATATATCAGCTATAATATTTTTGTTAAAGAGTATTGTAGAAATGTTTATAAATAATAAATAATACTTTAATTGTATTAGTTGCCATCATCCTCAATGCAATTGTTAAAGCTTTATGGCAACATTGTTTCGCTATGCACAAAGGTGTGCAATACATTTGGCATTTCCGAAGCGCTGAATCACAGCTGCTGCAGCTGAAGGAACGGGAAGAGGCCATCAATATGTCGACTTTTGTTTGAGTTAAGTTCGATGGTTTCCATTTTTTGTTTTTGTGAGGAAGGGGAGAAAGGGGAGGCAGCAATCCAGCAATGCGCTGCAGCAATTTATGCAACTTTTCTTCCATAACCAAACATATGAAAACATACGTACGTACATATACATATACATGTACATATATGTGCATTTACATACATAAATATACTATATAAAGTTTTATTTCACTTTATGATAACTCTCATTGGTATGTGTGTGTGTGTGTGTGTATGTGGTATCCAATCGTGCAGAACGCCCATCTTTCCGTATTCCATTTTTGTTGCATTTGCAAATGGCGCATAAGCATTTTTCATGTTAAAAAAAAGAATGCGAAAAATAAACACCAGGAAAACACAGCACAAAATTTTAAACTATAGCATAATATGGGCAAACTTTTTTTCAACGTTCTTTTTCTTATTTTTTTTGTTTGTTTTTGTTTACATACGAATTTTTATTTTCATACACAATGCATACAGTGAGTGCAAAAATATTGTAGGCCCGTTCATTTTTGGGTCTGTCCGTGATTCCCATACCAATTTTTCCATCCATTTTTTTAGCCCATTGAATACAGATTCAACTTTCGTACTGAGGGGAGGGTGGTAGGTGGTTGGATGCTTTCTACGGCTGAGTGCCAAAAGTCAACAAATAATATTTTTGCATAAAAATCGTCGTTGTAAAAATGGAATGAAAATATGCCACACACACACACACATACAGTGGTGCAAGTATCAATGGATAGTCGAGTTGAGTTGAGTCGAGTCGAGTAGGCTTAAAAGCCCGCCAAAACAAACACACACAACAGATGTGCCACTGTATGTGTGTGTGTGTGGTGGAGAAATCTCAATTTGCAGAGAGAATTTAATCAATGTGTGCTTTGAGTTGTTGGGGCAAACACATGATGGGCAGCATACTTTGGCGCCAATTGCTGTCTCAATTCTGGTGTTAAATTGCAGTTTTTGGGGCTGCTGCTGCTGCTTATCAATTTATGCATATTATTTCAAATAGAGTTTCATAAATTGTCATTTAATTGCCTCAAAATGCAAATTGCGCTGCGGGTCCATTCAATATTAATATTCCATTTCACATGCAGCAGCAGCAGCAGCAGCCGAATCAGCATCCTTCCAGTCCCTTCCTCTTCGCCTCGCAATCTCATATTAGGTTGCGCAATGCAGTGCAAAATGCAGATTGTTGATTTGAGCAACACGGGATTAAAGCATTTTACTTATGCAATGCCTTTTGGCTCGATGCCATAATCCATTCATAGTTTGCGGATCAGCGCCCAGCTTAAGTTTAAATTACAATTGGGTAGACTCATCCATTCAACCCAACACACACAACAACAACAACACAGAATTTAGTGCAACATTTTCGAACAAAACAGCTGAGTCTCCCCAAAGAGAAAAACAAAAACCGAAACGAAACGAAAACGAAGCGAACCGAACCGAAAGAAATTTGTATGGCACGCAGCGAAAATCTAGACAAAGCTTGGCATACATACAACACAAGAATAATAACAACAACAAAGGTTACTACTGCGTGTGTGTGTGTGTGTGTGAGTGTGTATACAAAAACACAAACAAGAGAAAAAAGAAACGTAAACAAAAGGCGGCATTAAACAAATACGTAAAATACACACGCATATACACGGTAAGGTAAAGCTTCATAACAGCTAGAAGGTATGCTATACAAATGTGTATTACACACACGCACACGCACACACACACACATAGACTATGTGTGTGTTTTGTTATGCATCCTTCATTCTTGCTTTTCCGTTACTTTTGCGAGCTCTGCATTTGTTGACACTTTTAGGCCTATGTCAAAAATGAATGAAAGTTGATGCAAAAAGAAGACAGCAATTTTAAAGCAATTTGACTTAAAGAAATGGCACAATATTTGAATGTAATCAATGAACCCAAAGATTTATAAAGAAGACATTAAAAAGCTGCAAGTAATATATAACATCGAATCAAATATAAACAATAATAAAACTAAAATAAACAATAGCAATTATTTTCCATACACATATATTATTCCTCACACTTACTATACGCTCTCTCTCTCCCTCTTCTTCTTGTTCTCTTTCGCTTTTTTGCACACACACACATATACATACATTCATACTCGACAAGGTTTACCCATTATCAAAAACTCTTCAACTAAAAGGATGCTGCTGCCAACCGTTAAATGCAGCGCAGTTATAGGCACTTTATTTCAGCGCCTGCTGCCTGCTGCCTTCACTTCAGCTCTGCAGCCTACTATTTATACACACACACACTCACACACACACACAGACGGACGAATGTTTGCTGGATTTTGGTTTTATTCTCGCTTGTTTTTAACGTTTCGTAGGCCCCAGCGGCAGTTTTTTTTTTTGGCATTTTTTTTTTCATTTCTTTCCATGCCGTTGGTTTGTTTAGTGCCGCGCACTTGTTTGTTCTTGTTTTTGTTATTGTCGACTATTTTCACTCCACTTTCAAATGTTTTTATCCCTAAAGCCTGCTTGCGGATATGCATATATACAAACACACACACACACGCATTGGTAAAGCCCAACAAACAAACAAACGAACGAACGAATGCAAACCGAACATTGGAACAACAACAACAACAACATGAAATGATTGTTGTAAAAACAATAAATGGCAAATGTATTGCGGCATTTTTAGGCGCATGGCACACAAAACAAAACAAAAGAGCTGCAAAAATTTTTACAAAATGCTTCCACTTTCCCTCTCTCTCCC
This sequence comes from Scaptomyza parva, assembly GCA_035044645.1. Classification (NCBI taxonomy): domain Eukaryota; kingdom Metazoa; phylum Arthropoda; class Insecta; order Diptera; family Drosophilidae; genus Scaptomyza; species Scaptomyza parva. Next base: position 498,842 of record JAWNNT010000142.1, on the reverse strand, counting down.
CACTCTCGCCCCATCTTTTTACCCTTTGTTGTGCGCGTGTGTGTGTGTGTATTGTGTGTTTGTGTTTGTATTTTGGGTAGCTTTCATAGTTTGGCATTTTTATGGCAATATGGCAAATGGAATTTTTCTTTTCTGTTCACGTCGCGCCATTCGCGCTAAACATTTAAGTGAGTCAAGTGGCTTTTGCTATTGGGTTCAAGCGATTTGCATATGAACTGGCCCACATACATACGTATAACGTATAACGTATAACGTGTATCGTATCGTATCGTATCGTATATGTATGGGTGCAACTAAAAAATGTACTCACTTAGATTTCCACTAGGAATGTAAACGTTGCCCGATGGCGTCCGCACCAAACACGATGGCTCAAAGTCAACGCCCAGATCATTGGGATTGTTAGCAACAGTGCCGGCAATTAAACGAGCATTATTCATGCGACTCATTGTCGGATTACGTGGCGGAACATCCGGTGGAGCTGTTGGCGTGACTCCCTCCAGGAGAAAGCCTGCAAAGAAGAGAGTGACATGACAGTGAGGAATCAGTGGCTGAAGTTGCATGAGCTTATCATAACTTTGCGTCTTTGTGTCTCTGTGTCTCTGTCCAATCATAAAATATTCATACATTCATTTATCGCAATCAAATGCAATATAGAATTTCCTAAAAGCATTCTTTTTATGTATGTTTTTTTTTTTTGTTTTTCACTTTTGCCATTGCACATTTGACACTAAAAGTATGCTGTGAATTTTTAAACAACTACGAATGAAAAATTTGTGGACGAAATATGTATTGCTCGATATTGGATATCTGGCGTCCCGCCTGCCGCCTGCCAGCAAGTTGTGGCATGCAATCAGTGTGCAGTTCAGAAATCAGGCTCAAAATAGAAATGAAATTATTTAGCAGCATTTGTAAATTTAATTTTCTATGTGGGTGTGTGTGTGTGTGTGGGCGCGGCACGGCACGACGCCAGACAAACACCAAGATATACCAAATGCGAATGTAAAAATACATACACAGAGAATTACCAAGCAAAAGGCAATTTGTAAATCAAAAGCAAGCCGCCTTTTTGTTTTTTATCCAAGCAAAAGAAATCGAAATAAAATTCAATTTGGCTGCGCTACAAAAAAAAAAAAATGAACACAGAAAATTTGAATGTCGTCGCCAAATGCCTTTGATAAGTATATACACTTCCAACATATCGAAATACACATACATACATACATACATATAGATACAAAGGTATTCAAGTGTATGTGTGTGTGCGTGAGTGTTTCCGTCGACACTCCGGCTAAGGATGCCCTTGTTCAGTTCAGTATAATAAATTTCAAAAGCATTCGCATTCATTCGCATAGAAAATTTTAAGCTCATTTATAGGCTTAAAAGACGCGACAGCATAAGTAGCTGAGGGCGGCGGGTCTAGTGGGTGTTGTGGGTGGTGTGGGTGGTGTGGGTGGTGTTTGGCTGAACAAATTCAAATGCCCAACAGCGGCAAAAACAACCAAAATCATATAATAATAAAAGAACGCGACGAACGGAAACGCCATCGGGGCCGGAGCCAAATTCGAAATTGTTGAGATTTGCTTAGCGCGAAAATTATATCCTGCTGCTCGGCTCGGCTGCATAGTTCAGTCCGTGTTGACGACATTTGGGTGTCCGGGTGTTCGGGTGTTTGTCTGTGTGTGAGTGTGTGTGTGTGTTGTCTAGTTTAGTTGGTTGCCATGGCCAAGCATCCCAATTCAAACGCATTGCGCTAGGCTTAGACAATTCTGTTGGTGGTTCGGTTCGGTTCGGTTCTGCTGTGGTGCGGTCAGAAACGACTGCAAAATGAGAGAGCAGAAAAGTGGACAGGCTGAGTTTGGTTTTTGTTGTTTTTTTTTTTTTGTGTTTTTTTGCTTTTTTTTTTTTGTTTTAGTGTTGGGTGAAATTTAAGCTGCGGAAAATATGACACCAGCTTGGTATGCCGGAGGCAGCCGCAGGCTCTTGCGCATTATCATCATAATGAAACAACACAGTGAAGGAGCCAGGATGTAGGATGGCTGGCTTGCCTGGCTGGCCTGACTGCTGCCAGCAAAGATTATTTCACGCGGTTAAACACAGTAGCGCAAAGTTTTTGGGGCACGAAAAATTTGTCAGCGGAGAGCGGAGTGCGAAGCAGAGGCACGAGCAGAGGAGGAAAGTGGCAAGGACTTTGCGCTCAGTCGGTCAGTCAGTTGTGATTAAAAGCTGGCTAAAAATAATTTGTTGGCCTTTTGTTTTCTAACTTCTGTGTATAACTGTGTGTTTGCTTGTGTGTGTGTGTGTAATTAGATTTCGAGATTTAAGGCGCTTAGCACAGATGATGGGACAGCAAATTGAAATTGGTCAACTGCAACTAAACTGAAATGCTTACATATTCAAAGCTGCAAAGCATGCAGCTGTTGTATTTGATCGTAGTATGTGGCAAGTCCTTAAAAGTTAAGTTCTCAAAAATTAGCAATGCATTTTCTACAAATTATTTTGCCATCAAGCGTAAAAGTTAAGCTGCACTATCTGCACTGGCTGTTTGTCGAAACATTTGCATGCAAAAGCATACATACAAAATGACATTATTTAAATGCACATAAGTAAGGGGTGGGTGGGGGGGGGGGGGAGGGTAGGTGGTAGTAGGTAAGGGAAGACAGGATTGTGGTTGCTACATGCGCATTAGTTTAATATTAAACAACGAGTGGAAAAAATTTCAATTGTGGTGACTTCTTTCATCCTTTCTCTCGCTCTCGCTTTTGCTCTCGTCGCAGCTCTCGCCAAGGGCTTAGCAAAACACAAAGAAAGACAGACAGAGAGGGAGAAAAAACAGCAACGATGACAATGGCAACTCTGGCGCACAAACAAAAGTCGCTGCAATGGTCGCCGTTTACTTTGGCAGTTGGCATACACATCCGCCAGACAAATACACACAAAACTGGCAGGCAAGCAGGCAGGCAGGCGTAAGAGCAGCCCAGGAGCACACACACAAACACACACACACACACAGACACACACACTCATACAGAGTCAATGTGAATGCCAAGCGTTCACTTAAAGCGCTCGCTGAACAACAAAAAACAACAGCAACAACAACCGAGGCAATGGCGCTGATAAGCAGCTTATCTTCATTTCTACAACCTCCAGCGTTTATTTTTCTCTTTCTCTCTCTCTCTCTCTCTCTATGCATGTGTGTGGGCGTTGTTTGTTTGTTTGTGTTAGTGCTGTTGCTGTTGTTGTTGTTGCCATTGTCGTTGTCATTTTGAATGCGAATTGTTGTCGTTGTCGTTGTCATTGGCATTATTGTTGTTGTTATTGTTGCTGCTGCTGCTGCTTTCTGGGTACGCAAAATGTGTAATGGCATTTCGTCAGGCGAAGCATGAAAAAGTGACAACACACACACACACACACACACACACACAAACAGTGAGTGTAAATGTGTATGTTTGTATGCGTGACAAAGCAAATTTGAACTCTGTATTTGGGTTTTTCTTTCGTTTCTTTTTCGTTGGCCCCTGCATTTGCACCAGTTTAGCTCCCTGCCTTCCTTTCGGTATGCTGATAGCCTTTTTGGCTTGCAGTTTAATGCTTTTATAATGCACTCGACAACAAATGGAAATGAGCAGAGAAGAGAAGAGAAGAGAAGATGCCATGCAAATGGCAAAAGTATTTAAAGTCGAACATCTCTAAAGTTGGCAGCGTACAACAAGTTTTAACTTAACTGCAGCAGCCCCAAATGCAGCCCCAAATGAGTATAAGGATACTGCCAGCATTTAAGACAGCTTATGGATGTACATGTATGTGTGTGTGCATGTTACGTTAATTCAATTAAAGGCATGTTAAGTGGGTGTGGCAGGGTGTAAGATGCCGAAAAACGACACCAGCTGCTTGCGGCATGCCAGGAATGGAAAAGGAATGGAACAATGCAAAAGAGGTTGGGCGGACATCCAATGCCAGACTAAAGGTGCCAGCAACACAAACAACAACAGCAATAACAATAACAACGTCATCAACATTTTCATGTCCGCCTTTTCTCATCTTCATTTTCATTTTCTCCGAGCAAAGCTACGGCAAAGACAGAGAAAGAGAGAGAGCGAGAGAAATGTAAAACACTTTTGCTATGACAGCTGAAATGTCAGTTAAGCATGAATTGCTCTTCAGCAGTCTTCACCTGCTTCTTCTTCTTCTTCTGCTTTTTGTTTCTTCTGTCTTCATTCCACCTTCTGTGACTTCTGTAATGAAATTGTGTCTGCTCCACAGCTGAGGTGTCAACTGCTTCTTGTTGTTTTCCTTACTGCTCTGCTTACTGCCGTTCTTTACTTTATTTACATGAGGGGGTTAAGCTACGAATTAAGTGAACGGGTTGTCGAGTTTTGTGAATGTTCTCAGCCCATAAGTCAGCAACGTGGTCGGACATTCCAGAGGAAAGTCTATAATTGTGTGTGTGTGTGTGTGTGAAAATAAACATATTAATATACGTTACTCAATAATGATTTCGGGCTGGTAATTGCAACGAATTTATTCTGCATGTTGTGCGGCATTGCGTATACGTAATGTTTGGTGGATCTTTTGTTGTTGTTTTTTGTTAGTGCCCGCTGTGGCTGCAATTTCATTGATAAGCAACTGTCCCAGACGTCCCTACAGACATATACATTCCCACAAACACAAACACACACACACACACTCAATTTCATAGAATGATAGAGACGGAGAGAGAGAGAGAGAGAGTGTACAAACAAAGGACGCCCCAAAACTGACAATTGTTTAGCTGCGTGTGCATCTATACTATGTTTGTATGTGTGTGTGTGTAAGTGTGGGTATATTTGTTTATGTGCCATCAGAGTTGACTGCACCTAGTTAGGAACAGTGTGCCCCGCCCAGCTATACCTTACCCCCTTCGACAGTACACAACTACAACAGCCATCGACTATAATGCGGGCCATCTATATGCGTGTAAACGTTTGCCAGTTTTCCTCTGTTTATATTTGCATCAACATTTGCATCGATGCGAGTGTATTAGTAAGTAAGTATGTGTGTGTTTGAGTAGGGCGTGAGTCCTGTGTGTGTGTGTGTGTGTGTGTGTATTAGACCGATTGCTCCTTATACAACCATAAATAGTATCTTGAAGGTTTGTGTTTTAGGCTCGATATTAAATTATCTTTTTTGAAATTAATGATTTTTTAGGCTTAGGAGTAAAAATATGTAGAATTTTAACATTAGCTGAAAAATATCAGCCAAAAAGACCGAAAGAATCAATTTTTTCGTTGTACCATAATTTTTTTTTGTATTTTTTGATAAGTTTGTTTAAGATCCCTAGTTTTTTCTATATGAATTTCTATAATATATTTTTCCCTACTCAGTATTTGAAGGTCCATAGCAGTACTTTTTGCATAAATTCTTATTATATTCTGTATGGTTTATTAAATTTTGGCCAATGTTTTTTCTGGGACATCTTGCTTTATATGCAAAGATTGGCCCTACTACTACTACTATTACATTTTATGTCGCTTGTCATGTAACTGCCTTGCACACAGCTCGCACCTTTATTCGCCCCTTCGATGTAACTCATTCCACTTTTGCCATTTTGTCTACACTACTAATGCGGCTGTTGTTTGTCAAACTTTTGCGCTAGCTTCACTACACATCACATCACTACATACACATCGCTCCCCCCTCTCTCTCTCGCTCTACCACTCTCGCACTATCTCACTTTCTCTCTATGTGTGTGTCTTTGTCCCTGCAGGCTCGGAGATTTATTTAGTCCGAGTGTATGGCCACAAAACTTGGATTTACTTCGACACAATTGTCAGCTTAGTCACGTTTCGTGTTTCTTCTCTCGACGCGCGTGTGTATGTCTGGGATTTATACACACACACACACACAGTCATACACACGCATAGTAAGTACGTTAATACTAAACACAACATATATATGTGTGTATAAGCATATAAAGGTAAAAAGCCAAAGGCACGCGATGCGCATATTTAAGGTAAAAGTTGGCTTCTATTTTTCTTTGTTGTTGCTGTTGTTTGCTTAGTTGGTCCAAGGGTTCTTTTTTGTTGTATGTAGTTAGTTTTGTAGGGACTAAAGCGTGTTAGTCCCTTTTCTTGTTGCTGGCTACCACTAGCAGAAACAAACTTTGGCTCAAGCCACTATTTACATGTTGATAACTTGATGCCTCGGATCCTAAGCCATGGCTAAGTCTTAAAACCCAAGTCCAGAACCCAGGAATGTGTTAGCTCACCTTTGATTACATTCTTAAACATCATCGTGCTAATCAAATTTAAACAATGACCCAAATTTTTTTTCTTTTACAATACCGCAAAAGAGGGATAGAGAGAGAAAGAACTCTCTATCATCGGCACAATCTGATGTTGTGGTATGGAAACCAACTTTGACAGCTTTTCATAGACAGCTAGGCGACGTCGCTTAATTGATTTTGTGGCATGCAAAGTTCACCAGACGGTAACGACGACGACGACGACGACGACACCAAAAACAGAAAAACCGCAGGCCAGCCGTTTGCAACGATTTAAGTTCATCATCATTTTCTTTTCTTTTCCTTCCCACCGGGTCGCCTACTTAGTGGGAAGTGCAGCCCTCACCCATACCGTCTGTAATCCTATTAGCCTCTTTCACGCTCTTTCCCACTCAGTCTATCCCATCGTGTGTGTGTGTGTGTATCAAAGCTTGTGGTTTTTACTTTATCGCATCGCACCCTGAAGTAATGTATAATAAGTAAGTACTACAACAATGTTTGATAAAAGAAGGGTTCGTTTTTCTTTTGCCATTGCATACTTTAAGGCTTAAAGTTAAGACTCAGTCTGCCTAATTGCTATTAGAGCATGGCCTCAAGTTTGTAATAAATGTCAAGTGACAATTTTGCTAAAAGTGTTTGCATTTTTGAGGAATTTTGTGGACTGACTTGAAAGTGGAACTAGTCGTGACAGTTGGCATAAAAGAAACTTTTGACATATTGTTCATGCTAGTTGAGCGAAGTGAGCGCGAAATGAATCTGAAATCTAATTTAATGCTTTATTTGACACATTTTTGAGCACATTTCGTGTGAGAACATGGAACTTTTGCAACTTGAAGCAACTAGGTCGCTGTAACGCCCAATGCCACTCGGTTTGCGTTCAATTACATAAATTAAGCCACACAAATACACACACACAGACACACACACATAGTTTGGAAGTCACAGGAAATGCAGCAGAAATGTTTGAAGGAGACCTCAGTCAAAAATATATAGAAAATAAAGGCCAGCTATAACAGTTATGGAATATAACTGACACTTGCCGGCGGCCCATTCTATTTTGCGAAGTGCCAAGTAACGCCAGCTAAATGGCCAGCAAAAATCCAAAATTCAAGCTTAACAATTGTGAGCTTCATGCCGTTGTTGTTGTTGTTACTGCTTTTTGTGCTTAACCTTCTTTGGGCCGTGGAATTGTTATTGTTATATTTGCTGTTTGTGTTTGTGTTGCATGTTGTATGTGTTGTAGGTGCTTGACATTTTGCTAACGCCTTGCGCTATGCAACCAACACACACACACACAGCCACAAATGCCGCAAGTGTCAGTGCAACCAGAGAGCTCCACAGAGCTACAAGCGCTTCTATTGTCTGGGTAAAAGGCACAAAGCCTACAAACTTACTGCTGCGCCTGACAAGCAAATTAAGCGCACAAAAGCAGAAAATAAAGCAACTCAAGTTTGCCAGAGCCAACCAGAAGAGCCAGCAGCGAGTGTGAAAAGCATGCTATAAAAAATAGTAGTAGTCATTGTAGTTTGCTTCTTTTAATACACTGTGACAAAACACATATTTCATTGTTAAACTATAGCAAAAATATCTCAGGGGAAGAATTTTAACGGTTTTAAGCAATTTACAAATATTGTGAAGCAGAAGAGATTACAATTTAAGATTTTCAAGAGAACCAAACTACTACAAATTATTTCTTAGTGTATCTGCGATGTATTTGGCTTGTTTTTGTTGGGTAAAAGTGCAGGCAGTTAAGCACTTTTGTCTCAATGAGTGTCAACAAGCGCCCCCAAGAAACTAAGAAGCACACCCCCACGCACACTTAAAGCGAGAGTAAGAGGGAGAGGGCGAGGGCGAGGGCGACGGGTGAGAGCGGGGGAGTCGCGGCTAACAAGTCAAGTGTGTTACTGTTAGTGTGTGTGAAAATAGAGAAAGAAGCAAAAAAATAATCGCTCTATTAATGAGCCTTGGGCCAAGTGCAACAAGCTGACAGACGACAACATGACCTGACCCAAGCCAAACCAACCCAAGCCAACCCAAACCTAACCCAGCTCCAGATACCAAGACAGCTTTGCTTTTGCCAGCTATTTAGAACATTTTCATGTGTGTGTGTGTGTGTGTGTGTGTGTGTGTGGGTGCACATGTGTATGAGTGTAGTAGCCCAAGGCAATTGTGTGAGTGCAAGTGGGTGTCACAGAAGACAAAAGAAATTGCGACAACTTGTAGTTTCCCTTAAAATTGTCTGTGTGCTTCAGATTTTTAAATTGATCAATTTTTCAATATCTGTGTACGAAAATTGAACTTTCTGTTACATTTTGTGTTCGTCCGTACACATACACAAATTTTGTGATATTCTTTGGTCCTAATTGGATTTCATATTTTGTCACATTCCATTTGAAAATTTTGCCAAGCGTCGCTGTGCTTGACAAAAGTTGCCATGCAAACGCAAACCAACAACAACAGCAACAAGAAATATAATAATAATAATAAAAATAAGAAGAATATGCCAAATACGCAATCGTCATTATACATATATATATCGAAGAGAAGAAGAGCAACAAAGGCAGCCACGTGAGTATACAATACATAGCAACAACAAAAACAACAAAATTATTTCTCATCAAATGAGCATATTTGTTGATGTTCGCGACAACGCTGCGTATACGTTACAAGTATCGCATTACAAACTGACTGAATGGGACTGAAAACAACTTTAATTGGTAGAACTTCAAAAAGGGAACTTATTTCCTATTTTGTTCGTTGAGTTCTTCTTTAAAGTCAAGAGAGGTGCTTTTCGAGATTGTTGGTCAGCTTTTTGAGGGTTTTTCTGTTTTGTTGGCTTTGTGTTGGATTATTTATTATGTTGGTTGCACTAATGGCCAAAGCGAACCACTTTATATTGCACGCTTGCCACATTCCACTTTCCCTCAATTTGTGTTAATATAATTTAAGAAATTTCAGTGCTTTTTTTTTTGTTGTTTCTTGTTTTTGTTTGATGCTATTGCTTGCTGGCTTTTAGTGCACATTGGAGAGTCGTAAAATGGGATGCCGGTTTTGCTTTTTGGCTGGCACTCTTAATTTTTATTTGCCATTTTCGAGGGGTTGCTGACTGACCCTACCCGGCCCGGTTTGAATACTTTAGCATTTTTCCCATTACGGCTTACGTTTTTAAATTTCACTCAAAATTGAAAAATAGCGAAAGTTTTGAGGGTTAGTTGTGGTTTTTTTTTTGTTTGTCTGCTGCTCCTTGAATATTTCTTAGAACGACGAAAACATCTTAAAGACCGCGCACGCGTTTGAAAATACACACATAAAAGTCAAAAAAATAAAAGAAAATAAGAAAACATGCAAAGTAGAAGTACAACAACAAACAGCAAATAACTTTCCTTGTATACAGCAAACACACACACACACACACACACAACATTTTTTCAAGTTTAGTTGCTGCTGTTGCAAAGTTTGTTCCTGGTAATTATGCGCCGCCGCATGCACAAAAAGTTTCCATCTTCATCTCTCTTTTGGGGTGCAAAGAGGCATGCGAATTATGATGATGATGATGTCAGGCAGGAGTGTGTAAGATAGAGAGAGAGGGGAGAGGGAGAAAGAAAGAGAGCTTATGTCAACTTTTAGGGCTGCAACTTTGATCGACTCCTCTCTTCATCTCTCTTTTTCTCTATTTACATAGCACTTCTCCGGCCCTTTAATAAGATGACTTTCACTACATATCTAGCAATTTATACCTTGAGGCGTTTCTTTCTCTACAATTTGTAGCTGTGCGCGTGTGTGTGTGTATTTTACACAATTTCTACGCTTAATTAAAAAGCTTGTGTTTCTTTGATTTCTTCAACATGCGACTACAATTTTGGTTCTCGGTACAAAGTTAATTTTGCAATTAAAGTCGGTTAATTGCAGTGTGCTAGGCAACCAGCAGATGAAGGTTTCCGCTCTACAGATGCACACACACACACATACATGTACACATGTATTGCAGCCGCATTCGGTTTATGCAACTTTTGTTGGTGCCTACGCACAGGCGCACAATTAAAAATAATGGAAAAACATTGCGGCCCCAAAACTACAGCTGCAAGTACAACGACAACAACAGCAACAACAACAACAACAATACATCCAACTGGCAACATTACACGCAAACGCTGGCATTATGTAAAGCAATTAAAATTCAGCAACAACAACAAAAAAAAAACTCACAGCATAACTTAAGTTACAAGCACACACACACACACACATACATAGAGAAGGACAACAAACAAACCGCTGACTTTTAATGGCATGCGAAATGTGTGCCAACTAGACAGAGAAAGCAGAAGAGAGAAAGAAAGTGTGCAAGAGAAATGCGAATTCGCATTAAATGTAGCCAGCTAAAGAGCATGTTTGAAACGTTTAGTTTAAAAATGCTTGAATAGAAAATACTCTACAGTTTTTATTTCAAATATAAAAAAAACAGAAAATAAATCGTGTGAAGTCATTCAAAGATTTTTCCTGCAAACTTAAGATATTATCGATAACATATGCATGCAGATCACTTAAGACTCTAGCTTAAATGGTCTTTAAGTTTGACTCAGGTGTTAGCGCTGATTAAGAATATGTAACAAAGATTTCCCCAACTTGCATATACCTTTTTGAAACATTTGAAATGCATTAAGGGTATAAAGTTGGAAAAATAATGGAGCTGCTGGCATGTTGTTCCAACTTGAAGCTAGCCCTCATGATTAAGTAAATTGTGGAAAAATGTTAAGCAAGGGGCAACGACGACACACGCAGCTGCCCCCCATCTCCAACCCTAACTCTAACTCTAACACACACTCACACATATATGTGTCTATGTACTTGCAACTGCAACTGCACCTGTGTTCCGCTGTTCCGCTGACCTGCTGATATAGTAAAATCTATAAAAATGTTGCTGAGAAAACGAGAAAGAAGAGAAATGGGGAAGGGGATGGTGATGGAGGGAGGGAGGGAGGGAGTAGCGCCTGATGTTAGGCAACATATTGCAGTCAAGGCCTCGCTGCGTGCATTTTTTAAATGGTTGCCGCTTCCTATTCGTGTTGTTGTTATTGCTGTGTTGCCAGTGTTGCCGCAACGCGGCGCATGTGGCACAAGCGGAAGCTGCTGTTTGGCTCACATAAATAATAACAATAGTGGAATATGGGGAAATGGCAAATGCAGCATGTGTACTATACGTTAGTGTGTGTGTTGGTATGTGTGTGTGTGTGTGTTTGTGTGTTTGGTGGGCGGCATGTGGGCGTGTCGAGGCAGCACCACGTGTAACAACTGTTGTTACTGCTTACCCAACCACCACCACCACCATCGAATCCACCTATATTTGCTGTTGTTCTTTATTGAAACTATTTACGCTGTGTTTACAAGCCAGTGTGCATGTGTGTGTGTGTGTGTGTGTGTAGATGTAGATGTGTGTTTGGGTATGTACATATTTAGGTGTACATGTGTAGCTGGCGCACCTTTGTTCCATGGATGCTTTTCATCTGGTTTAAAAATTGGTAACAAATCGGATGGTGTCAGGCAAAGAGATAGAAGAAAAAGATAGAAACATGTGTTAGCCTTGTTAGCTTACGTTGGCTTATTGGCTTGCAGGCCTTACAACGTATAAAAGTGCAAGCAAAACTTATAAACTTCATTAATTAAATGAAGAATTATTTGCAGATATAAAATGGAATTAAGCAGAGTTGGTGAACTCTTTAATCGGAATAAATGAAGTTAGAAAATTAATATCTGAAAAAACACTGTGTTGTTATTAAAATATATCTGAAAATGAGCTTTTGCAACAAGCTGCAACAAATCTAATATGTATTAAATAGTATTTTCTTCGAATTTAATTACAGTATACTAAAATTGCATTCAGGTCTGTTGTTTCAAGTTATTGAGCATCAATTTTCAAGTAAAATTAATTGATGAATTTTTTTTTTTTGATATTTTCTTGCTACATTTTATTTTGCCAATTGCAGCTTATAGATTGTGATGCAAGACTTTGTAGCAACATACATTTATATAAAGTTAAATTTGATCTTTTCGAAATATTTAAATAAAAACAACTTACTCAAACCAGGCATAAAACCAATATCAGTAAAGTCATCAAAATGCATACCTGCAATTAAAAGAGAGAATATTACATTTTTTAGTATTCTGTTTATTAAAAGGCAAAAATATACGAAATATATACTAAAGTTAAAGTTAATCAATATTAAGGCAAAGAGTTAATTTTAAATCAAAGTGTTTTATTAAATACACACACACACACACACATAAAAATGTATAATGTTGTTGTTTTTTTATGTATCTTTAATTGCATTATATTGACAATATGTTTTATGGCTGAGAAACTCTTGCAATAATTTAATTTGCTGCATTTTGTGGCTTACCACATTGCATTTTGTATCTGTTGTTGTGTGTTTATTGCAACTGTATTGTCACCAAATACTTTTTGTATTTTTTGAATACATATTTGTTATTGTATTTATTTTGCAACCGCGTTGAGACTTTTGTTGTTTTGGTTGCCATTGTTGTCAATGTCACTTGCAGCAATTACCAGCTCCGATTTACTTTGACAATTTTGCATTTGCACATATATAAAGTGAGATTTTTTGATGTTTATTTAGCATTAAATGTATTTGGCAGCATCAAGCTGTGTTTGTCAAACGTAAAAAGTTTTATGTTTCCATAATTGTTGTAGGAATTTTATTTACCGCTCTTCAACTTTCGCCCAAAATGCCAATGCATTTAAAAATGCATTCAGTTCATCTTCTTTCTCTCTGTATCACAACAAAGAAGGAAGAGGCGTCAACTTTAAGTATCGTAATAAAAGTTGTAAAATTAATTTAAATGTCTTGCTAATGAATGTTTACAGCGATCATATTTTGTATTCATATGGCATCTGGTATGGCCGGCTGATTGTCATGTAAATTATGAAAAACCGAAAATGAAAATCGAAAAATCGAAAACTGGCTTGCATAAGCAAAGTGACAAGAAATTAGCCAGAGTAACAGAGTAACCAGATACGAATAAGAGATACGAGATTCAGATACTCTGTCATCTGCATATTAACGGCATTAAATGTCAACTGTCATGTTGGGCACGACACTTGTCGCGCCACTTTTAACACAAATGCAAGCATTCGAAAATATATACATACATATATATTTATCATTGTTTCTATGCTATCATATGTGAAACTGTGAAAAGATTTGAAGCTGATATGCAAATTTTTGTTTGATGCTGGTACGTGCTTGATAATTGAGAGAAATTTTTTTTTTTTGGTGATTGGCTTTTGATTAATAGGCTACATTAATGAAAGAAAAAAATTGACTCAGCAGGGAGTTAAATATTGCATAAGCTCTCTCTCTCTCTCTGGATGGGCTAATCAGACAAGAGTCAAACAACAGCAACTGGTTGGCACTTATCAAGCTTCGTTAACTGGACAACGACAACGACAAACACAACGAAAACGAGAAGGAGAAGGAGAAGAACAGACATTTGGGGAAACATTTTGTTGCGTAGGCTGCGAGCTTGACAGGCAAGAAACGCAAAAGCGAAATTGCCTTGTTGTCCCATGTACAGTAGCCACAAACATACAACATTGGTAACTGACTGCCGAAGAAGAAGAAGAAGAAGAAGGAACCTGAACAAAACGTGAATTGTACCAAAACTTAATGAGTTTCGGTTCGGGCTTAGTTGAATTTCCTTTTTTGTGCATATGCAATGATAATAAAACGAAAGAAAGAGAGAAAGGAGGGAGAGACAGAAAGGCTTGCTAAAATGTATAAATGAAATAAATTACTGCGCAGGAGCAACTGCAGCAACAGCACCAGCAGCAACAACAACTTTGGCTACATTCAAACAATGAGCATAGGGCCAGAATTTTTCAGTTCTCGAGCAATTTAAATGAACGTGCTCCTGAAGATGCCTCAACTGGCTGGACTTTGTGTGTGGGTTCTTTTCTTGAGCCATGCAACAAGCGGCTTATTCATTTGAATGCGCAACATGTTGTTGCAACGAATGTCGACCTTTTTTCTGTATGTGTGTGTGTGTGTGTGTGTGTGTGTGTGTGGGTCCGGTCAGTCAGAGATCCGCCTTCACCTTCAACTGCTGAAACTCCTACGGCTTCATTTGCCCATTATCTTGCCGTTTGGGTTAGTTAGTGAGCTTTAATTTATCGCTGCAAAATATATTTCTCGGTGTCTGTTGTTGTTGGCATCGTCGTACAGACTATATGTATGTATGTTCTGAAGATTCATAAATACACCTACTACAACAACAACAACAACTACGAGAAGAACTACCTACAACTGCCACGAGGCAAGTCAATTGTCCGTTTCATTTCCATGGCATGCCTCAGTTCACTATATCGCAATCATAAATTGCTGCATTGTGCTGTTGCTATTGCTGTTGCTGTTGCAGTTATTGTTGTTGCAGTCTTCTTTTGAATGCATGCAAATATGACATACACACACACACACACATATATACAGTATCCATACGCCATACTCCCAGAAACCTGATTTCCACTCTTTACTCTTATCCTACCCGGCTACTTATTTGCTTATTGAGTTTATTATTGTTGTCGTTATCTGCGAGAGTTGATATTGCTGTTGCTGTTGTTGTTTTGCATTATTTTATTGTTGATGTGTTGTTGTTGATTATGGTCGTTGCTGCTGGTTATCATTATGTTTATTATTGCACTCGCTCAACTCCAACTACTTCCATTCTTCCTTCTCTTCTGCCTCCACCGACGAACGCGCTCCCTTTTCACTACTTTGCCTCGGTTACATTAATATGCGCATCATTTTCTGCTAATTTAATATTCCGTTTCATTGTTTGTAAGCAGCCAGGCAGCCTTGCAGCCAGCCAGCCAGTTAGGCAAGGCAGTCGGGAATAACAACAAAGACTTGTGTCCTGATTATGTCTTCGCCAGTTGCCTCGACAAAGATCTTAAAGAGGTATTTTTTTTGTTTCAGGAATTCGTGTGCGTTCAGTAACTTTTTTTTTTTTTATAATTGTTATTGAAACTTGTTAATCTATATATATTTCTTTATAAAGATTTCTTCTTTCTATAGTCAAGTTAGGAACTGACTTAAAGAAAATTTGTACTTTTCGAGTTGAAAAGTAGTTCGTTTCTACTTGCATTTCCTGTCTCATTGCTTATCTGTCAATGCGGACGGCTCATTTATATAGTGCAGCACACACACACACACACAAATACACACACAAAGTGCAATCTGCAAAACCCGGGCGAATGCCAAACCGACAAATACAAATGCACATGGTTTCTTTATCGGCAGCATAGTCCCTCTGGTGGTCCTGTTTATTGTTCAGTTCAGCACTGTCAAGCAGTTGGACAAGCAGTTCATCAAGCGGGGCGGCCGGCCTTCAGTTAAGAAAAGCATTGTGACCCGCCCCCAAAGTATATAGTACATAGCTGTAGAGATTGTGCATTGTGTTTTCCTTGCTTCTGCTGGTTGTTGCTACCTATTTACCATTTAGTATTTTGAAGCTTTTTCCACTTCCGGGCAATGTACTAAACCGTTTCCGTACGTGTGTAGGTAGGTACGTAATGTAGAGGTAGGTTGGTTAGTTGAGTTGAATTCAGTTGACTTAAGTAGGGGTAACCAAGGATTTATGCCATACTCACTTGGACATGAGCTCGAGTTCATAATCTTGCCACTCAAATCGCTAAGCAGTTGGGCAGCAGCTGAAGCGACTTCCTTTCTTCCCATCTTCACCTTCTTCTTTCTCGAGCTGCACTTAATTTACCCTTAATTAATTGACCTGCAGTCCTGAGTTGAGTTCGCTTCTCCATTTTCATGCTCTCTCTCACTCTCCCTCTTTCTCTCTCTCCGTATCTTTCTTTCCCTTTCCTATCGTTCTGCTTTGCTCTACTTAGCCGTGGCGTTTGCCATTTTTGCAAATGTTTTGTGTGCATGCAAATGGTCGAGTTCAGTTCAGTTCAGTTGCTCATTCACTCATTCCGTCAGTTAGGCAGCCAGTTAGTCATTCAGTCAGACGTTCAGACCGTGGTCAGTTTTCATTCATTTCTATGGCTCGCTCAAGTGGCGCTGTGGCCACTCGAGTGGCCTGCCCACTTCACAGAGAAACCGATAGAGCGAGTGCGAGAGCGAGAGAGTCGATAGCCAAGCCCAAAACCTGACATGGCCCAACCTCAAGTGCCCCCAAGCTCATTTAATTTAAATTTGAATTTGAATTTTATATTCATTTATTCGTGTACGCTGTCGAAACTCGCCAAATACCCTGTAAAGGACAAATTCGCAATGGGCTTCGTCTAAACTTTTGTATAAGTTTTTCTTTTTTGATTTGTTTGATTTTTTAAGCTGTTTTTGTTTTTTTATAGGGCAACTGACAGTCGTTTTATGAAGTTTGTCTAGTTGTTTGGCAAAATGCAATTAAAACTTAATAAGCTGCAAGCTTTACACTACACTTCCACACTCCACTTCCACTCTTTCCTGATGCTGACTAGTTAACTATTTCGATTCGTTGTTTATTGGCTGTATTTGCCACTCAATTAATTATTTTACTGCATTCGCACAACTTTAAAAGCCTGCGGTCAGTTTGAGTAATGTTTAATTAACAGACGAGTCGACTCGGAACGAATCGAATCGAATTGAACCGAAATCAACTTGAATTCGGGTTGCGTGTGGGCAAATTGTGTATACAATTGGGTCATCCGCTGTGAATCTCGAATCTCAAGTGCTTTAGATCAGCTTATGAGAGTGTGTCTATGTGTGCGCGTGTGTGTGTGTGTATGGTTTGCCTTTTGTTATGGCAACTAATTAAGTTCTGGTCTACATGCTAAAAACTAGCGTCCCAATATACGGTCATCTCCTCTTTTCTCGTGTTGGCCGACGTCTCTCTCCCTCTCTCTTTTGGAGTTAAACTCATTCGCAAGAAACACTTAATGCGCACTAATGAAATGTCAGCTTAAGTCATAACTCAAATGCAGCAGCCACAGCAGAAACAGCAACAACAACAACAACAACAACAACAACAACAACAACAAAAGCCATGTCGAGCTACAAACCAAATGAGATGAGAAAACCACAATCCCACCATTGGGCCAAGTCCTAGAGAGCAAGCAACTGACCAACTACTTATAACAAGAATCTATGACAAAAGCCAAGGGCGCAAGTTCTGTTTGGACTTTTCGCTTTGGCTTTTAAATATGACATGCATTTATGAGATTTATGTGTTTGTGTGTGTTGTGTGTGTGTGTCCGAGTATTTGTATGTATGTGCTACACAACAAAATGGCGCCCATTGTAATTGATAAGTATGTGTGTGTTATTGTCCTGTCAATGACCGCCATTTTGCTTACACACTAAAAGAGATTGATGATGCTTTGAAGGACTTCGCCACTCCACTCCAAGTCCACAGAACATCCTTAGAGCATCTAAACTTTGGTAATTGTAGCAACAAAATTAAATGATGAAAAGTTTTTCTTTCTATTTTTGGCTCATCCCGCAACCAAAACCGCTGCCCCGACCCCCTCCACCCACTCCACTGTCCGTGCGTCCATTTGATTGATGAAATGATAAATATCTGGCGCTGTCTGTCTGTTTTGCCATCACCCGCAAAAAGAAAAAACGTTGTAACAAGCTGGCGAGAGGGCATTATTATTGCGTTATTATTAAAGCGTTTTTAATGCTAAATGTCAAATGCAGGACAGATAAGCAGCCCCAGCTGTCAATGCAACGATGAGACGACCGCGAGTCGAAAGAGAGGGAAGACGAAACGAAGACCAAAGGATGTGAATGAATGAACGCTCAAGTGACTGCCAAAAGAAGAGTCGAACAACCAAAAGAAGAAGGAATCATCATTACTAAATGAGCATGTTATGGGGCTATCCGATTCGATAGCTGACTATCTATCTATATGTCTGTCTGTTCGTCTTTTTATCTATGTTTGTCTGCCCAGGATAGATAGACACTCTCTCTATGGCTCTCTGTATGGCTAGTAGTAGTATGGCTGTCGGTTGTCGGCTGCAAATCCCACTTAAAATCCGCTTCGTTTACGAAAATGTAATGATGATTAATTACCGAAGACAGAGTGTGTGGCAGTAGCAGCATGCTGGTTGAGGTTTTTTTTCGGGCGCTGCTTTTATTTTGCTTTTTTTGTTTCTTCCGGAAAAGTGCTAAGTACGCAGCAGTTGGGGTAGCAGGAAGGAAGAAGAAAGGGATGGAGGAGGCTCAGCTCAGCGGCTAAGCTCAGCGGATGCCTTTCACTCCCGCTGGCCGCTTTGGCATGGGTCATTATCGCAACTCCTCTCCTCTCCTCCACTTATAGTTCTAGCCGCTACTCCTCCTCCAGCAAAACACAAACCAAAAGTAATTAATATGCCAAAAGCTTTGGCGTCACTGTTGTTGTCAGTTCTGGGAGGTACAGAAATCTGCTCGGATGGGTTCATTATGATCAAGGTTAAGTCAATGTCAAATGCTGCATTTGTTGGTTCCCTTGAGAGACAACGACTCTTGTTAGGCTTTATGCAAAAATATTTGAAACTCTTTTGGCTCACTGATTAGTTTGAAACCGCAAAGCCAAAAATCAAATAATTGAACACCATGTGGCCATCAGCAGTTCGGTTTCGCAATCAAGTTGCTGTTTTTTTATGTTGAGCCCGCGGCGCCTAACTAACCAGCTCTCTGGGGTCTGCGAACCGCATTATGGGTCAATTAAAAACCTCTTTCAATCGCTAATTGCTGCACTGCTGCAATGCAATTTTTGGGTGAATCGCTAAAAGTTTATCGAATATATACATAAATGTATATATTGATAATCACAAATATTAATTCACAAATCTGACACGCAACTCGAAATGCCAATGGATGCACTTAAAAACACATTTACAACATTAAATACTCCACCCGACCGACCGACCGGCATCTGCCGCCTAAGTGTTGCAGTTGTTGTGTTGTGTAGTGTATAAAACGTTAATATGTTTTTAATATGTGCCGTAGACATGGATATGTGTATTGATATAGTTAAATACTACCGCTACTACTACTAGCAAGCTTCTTGATTATCTGGTCAAAAATTCATAAGCCGAAAAGTGTTTCAATCGTTAACACCCGAGTCGGCTGGCTATCGACATTTACGATATCTTCGTTTCGTTGGCGGCCACAAAGAAAAAAAACAACAAAATCCTAGGCTTAACAATGTTATTAAAATTAATATAAATGGCTTTGAACGCGGCATGGACATTAGCTCGACTGCCAACTCCACCTCACCTTACCTCTCTCTCTCTCTCTCTTTTTCTATCTTTCTAGCAGCAAATAGTTTTGGTTGATTTTGTTTTTGGTCCTAATGTTGGCGGCGTCGTTTACCTTTGCTGCTTTGTTGTTGTTTTTGTAATTAGCGTTTGTAAAATAAAGAACTGAATGAGGTTCAATCGTTTTCTTTCTCTTTTTGGTGCCTCGTTTTTGAGTATTTTTACGCTTCTTCAGTTGCGTCTCGACTGGAAGTTTTGTAACGCCTGCCCATATAATTAATTATGTATGTTCTGTATGCAGAATTCGTAGACCCATAAACAACATTTCTAAAGCTTTAAAACTTCAAAACATTCTTTATTTTTGTTTGAGCTGTGGCTTTTTGTTCTCTCTAATGAAAGATGATTGCTGTGAAGCGTGAAAAAGTTGCTGGTAACGAGTTTTTATTAATTAAAATATATGCTTGTTCCTCGAAATATTTCTATTCTCATGGCGCTTGGTTTGATGGATTCGTTGAGATATAACGAATGTAAGCTATGCTAATCTTTGATTTCAGCATCGCTTTAATAAATTACAGGTGTAATAACTGGTTTGTTTGTTTGAATTAATCAACAGTTTTGTTAATTCCACAAATTATTGTTATGATTATCTCTTTGGCACTCATCAAAGTTTTATTTCCAAGCCATTTGGCATTTGTTTAAGTGCCACCATAAAAGTTTTTATGCAATTGATTTACCTTTCTCCCCCAATCGGTTTAATTAGCCAAAGGGAAAACTTGAGCTAAGACAAATGAATTTGACAGCAAGCTCTACGGGGATGGAGACAGACAGATAGAAAAAAAAAATCATATTAAAATGAATGCTCTTGACTATTAATCGAAATAAATTGAACTTGGCTTCAATGCGTATAAGAAGCATATTTGCCAACTTACATATTCATGTGCGATCTAATAATGCCAAAGCTGTCTGACAGACAGACAGGCGGACAGGCAGACAGATAGACATGTTGTATGAATGGAACCACAGAAAGACGGCCCAGAACCAGAACAAGAACAAGAACTGAACTGAACTTCTTATGCAAAGCCACTTAACAAACAGCAATTTATTTGCACATAATTTGTGAGCGCCGCAGGATATTATTTGCTAAGCACAAGTCCTTGGAACTCCCAAAAAGCAACGTTGACAGCAGGCTGGCATCCTGGCATCTTGGCAGGCAGGCGGCAGTCAGGCAAAGCAAGGCAACGCAAGGCAGCTCTCACTAAAATTACAAATTAATTTTCCGAAAATTTGCGCAAAAACTACAAGTGGACGTAGAAAATATGCTACGCAAGTGTATGCGCTTGTGGATGTGGGGAGACGACAAAATATTCATTTCATACACAAACACACACACACAGACACAGACACATGTGAACATATGAAGATTGTCGAGTAAATGAAATGTATTGAATTGACATAAAAGTCGCTCAAGTTAATTCCCCGACAATATAATTGGTGGGCTTGGCTTGGGTTCGTTCTTCGTTTCCTAACCCCAACAATGCGAAGAAGTAGAAGAAGCTGCCAAGATGCCTCGATGCCTCACATGATTACAGGGTTGTTTGGGCATACGAAACGAATCGAATCGATACGAGGCGAGGCGAAGCAACAAAAAGGAACAAGAAGGAAAATCTATACAACATTTTGGACAATGTCAATTTGTTAGCATTTATTGAATTGTGAATTATTAAAGCGCACAAATTGAAAACGCAAGTGTGTGGGATGTGAGGAAGAGAAAAGCGAGAGAAAAAGCAGCGAACAGTTCTCATATGTGTGTGTGTGTGCTTGCGTGTATGTATCTGTTAGCTTATTGTATATGTGTGGCACAAAAGCAAAGTCGATTTAGTTGGCCAAATAAGAAAAGAAGCCAAACAAAATTTGAAGCCGAATACCATTTGAAGCGAGATGCTTCAAGGAGAGAACTTACAATTATTGTATGTGTGTGTGTGTGTGTGTGTGTGCGTGTGGCACGGGTTGCAAGCAGATACAGATAACCATATACGTATGTATATGGGAGAATATGAGTACATGCATGGATAAAATTCATAAGAGAGAATTATAATTTAATGAGTAAAGGGCTAACCTGAGTATTACGAAAAGAGAACCATGAAAATTTGTCAAAAGTGTATAATGGTTTGTGAGCAAATCGTGTTAAGAAAATAATCTCCTAACCCATTAAGACAAAGACAGTCAAGTCGATATAGCCATATATATCTGTCTATCTGTATATATGAACTCGTCGATCTCTGAGACTAAGACTATTATAAAGAAAATAATACAAATCATTGTAGCTTTTATTGAAAGTGGTTAAGAAACAGCGAAATTATGCAAGATCGAAGTTTAGTTCTCATGCATAGGTTCAGTTGATGAGGTTCAGGGAATCTCCCATTATACGATTTTTGATAAAGGATTTCATTGTATATTGCTTATATTCATTTTAAAACGAATTTGTTTTTATCGCAATTTTTTTTTGGTGATAATAACTAAACCAATATTTAGTACTGCAAACAGATTCACTCTAAAAAACCGCTATACCCATAGCTCAAGTAATTCCCCCCTCTCCATTCAGCTTTCATAAAGCCAAATCAGGCCATACTAGCAGCTATGAGGCAACTAACTTAGATGGAAATGGCTGCTGCCCTCCGTTTTGAGGCTATTGAGTGCCAAAAATAAATGCCAATGAAAGCGAGGAATAAATGCAAACACACGCGTACGTTCACACACCCACTCATACACACTCACACGCGCACACATACACTCCAATACACAATATACGAATAGATTGAAAGGAAATGCTACAAAATGATGTGTGTGTGTGTTCGGTATGAAAGGGCGCGTGGAGTAGATGGATGGAGAATCAGAATCAGAGGAGGGGAAGGACTAGTTGGGTGGGAGGCATGTGGTTTTTGTTGTTGACGATTGCTAGTTGCGAGTATGAATTCAACAAATTTAATAAGCAAATAGAGCGAAAAGTGCAGAGGCTGCGAAATAAGCCGTCATTCAAACGCAATTGCTGAATACAGAGTTGCCTGGTACTACTATTATTATTATTTTTCTTTCATTTTCATTTGTGGTATGTGCGAGTGTGCGAGTGTGTGTGTGTGAAGTGTGTGCTGTTGATGTTTTTTGGTTAGGCATAACAAATCGATATTAAGTGGGTGAGGCAAGCAACCCTCCCTCGCTGACATAAACAGAGCTTTTCCGTTACATGTGCAATTTTTCAAATATTTGTCTTGGCCGTTTTTTTTTCAATCCCATTCAAGTAACCAAAACAAATGGCAACTAATGCCAAGAGTAGGAGAAGGAGTGTGTAAGTGTGTGTGTGTGTCTGTGTGCGGGCTCAAGGACCAGCTAGATATTTGTCACGCTCTCAAAAAGAAAAACGAAAAAATAAACTACATCCATTTCTTGGCTATCGTTCCATTATCAAATCGTTGACATTTATGCCACAGGCTCGACAATTGGCAGCACTTGATTATGATGAAACAAGCGACGTGACTTTGAGAGTTGGATTCTGTGTTGCTTCGGACTTACACGATGAATCCCATTCCTTATTCTCTGCCTTGGTCTGCTCTGCTTCAATGTACGTGCTAAATTATCAGTGCGAAGTCGTAAGTCCTTCTGCTTTCTGCTTGCTGTGTGCAATTGGGCCCGCGGCTTTGTTTAGTTTATAAGTTCGTTAGTTAGTTAGTTAGTGTGCTGGTTAGTGCGGTTGGCTAACGCTTATGGCTTATAGCATTTGTGTTGGTTGGTGTGTGCGATTGAGTGAAGTGAAGTTGAAGCAGCCAAGATAGCCTGCCAGCCAACAAGGCGGCCACAATGTCTAATTGACAAAGTAGCTTAAAACAATTGAAGCTGTTTTGAGTCCATGTCCTTGGTCATGTTCTTGGTCTTCATCTAAACAACAACAACAACAACAACAACAACAATGACTGTTTTGTGTGTGGTCGGTCAAGAGGCCACTTGAGCGCATTTAACGATAAGCCTCATCAGACCCCGTCCACCCGCCCTCTTGAAACACTCCTACCTTACCTACACAACAACCAACAATTAGCAAGTAGCGGCACAAATTGGATGCCGATTAGTCAAGCGCATAGGCCATACTCCTACTAGTTGTGCCCAACAGCACAGTTCCTTATCCTGCCTTCCCCTTCCTGTTCCTGCCGCTGTGCTGTACAGTGTTTATCAAAGCTGTCGTTTTTGAAAGCGCGCCAAATGTGTTTTGGGGCAAAATGCGACAAAGGCAACCATGTTTATGAGGCTCTTCTGCATTCGAAATGCCAAAGCGGCAATAAAATAAGCAAGCGCATAAAATGTTTGCCGCATTTTAGGCGCAGAGCCCAAAACATAACCCCACACGAAAAGTCCAGTGTGTTGTGCCAAAGAAAAACAAACTAAAAATGGCATAAATTATCGCTACAAAGTGTCAGGTCAAAGTCGTTCTCTTTCCTTCCCTAAGGAGAAATTTTCCATAGCATTTGGCGTGCATGTAATAACATAACCTAAAATCACACTTTCAAAGAAGCGCAAACGAGTTATGTAAAATTGTTAGAGACCTTAGTGAGGTTTTTTCGACTTGACTTTCGACCAGTTCGCTGACCTCCTTTAAAGATTTGTCATAAAATAAAACAAGAGAGAGCAGCAAATTCGGCTTTACTGCAGTTGATTTTGAAGAGTTTTCTTCTATGACAAAGGAAAACGATAACACTTGTACGGCTTTTATTTTATTTTTTTTCTTTTCACAATCTTACAATCATTTTTCTATCTCTCTCGAGCGAACTGTTCTTGTCGCATTGTGACAGAATTGAAGTGGGGCAAGCAAAAAAAAAAAAACAAGATGAAAAAAAAAATGAAAAGTTGCAGTCGTCATTTTCTTGGCAATGCTTTCTTGCAGTTCAATTGAAGCTTTTTGGTTTGGGCTAGCCAGAGAGTAGTAGGGGGTTTGAGGGTAGTTTGCTGCTGTCCAAATATTTTTCTTACATTTCCGTAATGGGGCATTGCAATTGCAATTGCAATTGTTAGACTATGACTAGTTCTCAATTTTTTTCTCATTCCGTTCATTTTTTTTCGTTTTTTTGTCGTTTTTACCATTTGGCCATCGACCATTTCCGTTTTTTAATCAGCGACAGCGCATCGAAAATAGTTTCGATTGCTTCATAAATATCTTGTCATGCCAAACCCAATGGCAAATTTATGTTCAGCAGAAAAAAATCGAACTAAAAACAATAAAAATAATAATGTATACACACAGATATTATTTTAAATTTAGCGCCAATCAATTTCTATTGTACTAAAAACTGGGACAAATCCCGTCGCTCCTTCTTCTTCATTTATGCTGGCATTGCATCGCGGCATTTTTACTTCTCTCAGCTGGGGAGCATCCATCAATTTTTATGATGCCCCAGCGTACAAATGTCGCGCGATATACAAACATTTTTTGTCTATGGCACAAAATTCGCAATCGCATAGTCACAAATTTTGAATGCACACTATGGAATTTGCGCAACTCGCGCACTTCTCCTGTGTTTGTTGGTGATTTTCCAGTATTTTTTTTTTTGTATTATCACTGCTCAAATTGCAATATATGCATTGCAACAGTTGCAACGAGCAAACAATATAACCCGGCCACATATAAACTTTTTGGCTACCCCCCAAAACAGCAGAAGGAGGAGAAGATCGCGGCGAGATTGCGGCAAAAACTCAACTCTCACACACACACACGTAGGTAGTTAGCAACAATTTGATGGGTTTTTGCATTGTTATTGCTTCTGCTCCAGTTAATTTGTAATGTTTATATATATATATATATAGAGTGTGTGTGTGTGTACAGACACATAGGACCCACAAATCGTCAGTTATTGTATTGCTGTCAATTGAGGGAGAGAGAAGAGAGAAATCTGGAATGTGGAATGATGCGACTGTGGCTGCCACTCCTTTATACGCGTTTAGCTGTTAGACGGCGTTTAAAGATGTTAACATCATTTTCAAGTGTGCCAAATTTCTACACTCAGAAAAAACCAACCGACAACATTTTGTTTTTCTTTACTTAAACATATATGATATTACGTAAAACAAGAAAATTTATGTTCGCAGCGAACTATCTTAGTAATATCAGGACGCAAATATTTCTCTGAGTGTAACAGCAATTGCGTGCACTAAGCGTCCTAGATATCTCTTCCCTTCATCACCTCTTCGCTTCAACCACCAACGCACATTTGTTTGTAATGAAATTATTTAACTTGAACGCAACCGCATTGCATCCTCAAGTTGGCTCAAAAGACGCTGCTGTTGCTTCTGGTGGGAAGCGCAGCTGCCTTGAATGCCAAACTCAATTAAAACGTCAACGCTGTTGTTGCCGCTGAATGTTGCCAGTGTTAGTTATTAGCAACAACAGTAGCAACAAGCATTCGGGAAGCAACAACTTGCCGCACATGCCAACTGATAATTAACTAGAAAATCAACTTTTAGCAGTTAGTTTGCACAATTCGGTAGCCAACAGCATCCAACAGCTGAACAACACTTTAAGACAATTCCACAAAACGCCAGAAACACAAAGCGATTAAAGTAAGCTATGTTCATTCGAAGAGTGTTAAAATTGAAGCAGAAAGATTGCTGTAAAATAATATTTTAATATTTCTAAATTTATGTTATTTTTCCTCAAACTTGATATGTTTGTAAAATGATTCTTGCTACTAAAATTTAATACATATCTTTATATAATATTTATTTATTTGCCTTTAACAATTACTTCTATGTCAGAGTTCGTAGAACTCTCAAGCTTAATGCCTTAATCAGGGCTTGACAAAAAACAGAAAACAAAAAAAAGCAGCCAAGCTTTTTGTTTGTAGTTTTTTTTGTTTTGTTTTTGGGCCGTTCAAGCGCAAATTTCGTTGAACTAAAACTTAATGAAGCGTCAATTTGTATTTTTCGAGTCAATGTTGTTTGCTTTTTGTCTTTTTCTCACCGAATTCAATTTGCGTTTCGGACATTGAGGCCTTCGAGTCTGTTTGTCTGTTTGCATTTGTGTCTTGGCACGCCCAATTCTTTTAGTTCATTGTGTAACGCATCAATTGGCAGCATTTTATAACCCGTTTTATAGCTAGAGGTTTTTTTTCTATCTCTCGTTTTTTTTTTTTTTTGAGGTTGTTCATTAGGCCAGGCAATTAATTGTCATTTGTCAGATTATGATAGCATCTCTCTCTGAGTTTTCGGGTTTGCCTCGTCTGAGCTATTATCATGAATAACAGAAGAATCGCGCAGTGAACATTTATGAATGAATATTCTTGTTGGTGACAACAAAAGTTGCTCAACTGAACTATTTGTATTTGTTTGCATTTTCCATTTGCGTGATTGAAAAATTTGCGAATGAAAAGACGCGAGCTCGAAACTGTATTATAAATGTTGCATACTTTTTGGGTTTCATGCTGATGACGATGCCGATGCTGATGCAGCTAAAGTTAAATGCACGCACAAAGAACCAGAAATAATGTCAAGAGATAAAAAGACAAAAAAAGAAAATGTGGATGCCCCAAAAAAATAGCTGCTGGCAAATGAAATGAAAATCGAACTAATGTTAAATTTAGCACGCACAGCAGAGATGGGGTTGGGTTGGGATGATAGTTGTATTACTAGTTACACACAGACAGCTGCAAAAATTCGTTCGTTCGGTCGTTGCAACAGCTGTTGGCAAATGGCAACCAAAAATGTTGCATAAAACTTGAAGTTCCTCCTCATGCAGCCCCACCCTGAACTTATTTTGCATATCCAGCATCACCGAAATGGAAAGCTGCTGCTGCTGCTGCTGCTGCTGCCTGCCTGCCTGCATGTCTTTTTGTTGGCATAAAATTTTGCAAATAATTAGAAAATTGTGGCAGCTTCTTCTTGGTTCAAGTGCTAGGAGTCGTCGTCCTTCTACTACTCAGCTTGGCAGCTGTTGCAGCAGCAACAACAGCGGCAGCTCCTTCATCTTGATTGTTATTGCTGTTGCTGGCTGCTGTTGTTGCTGCTGCTGGTGTGCAAATCTATGTCAGCTCAGCATCAGTGTGTAACTGAGATGGCATCATAACCAGTGAGCGAGACAGTCACAGACCTAGACAGCAGCAACATCAGTGGCAACAGTGGCAACAGTGCCAAAGCAGTAGCATCCACAGCCTGGCACATCAATTAGTGCCGCACAAAGCCACAGCAAAGAGAGAGAGAGAGAGAGAGAGAGAGTGAGAGACAAGCTGAACAGCTTTTGCCTCGCTGTTTTCGGCAACAAAAATTCGTTTAGCTTCCTCTTCTCCTCGCTTCCGTTCCCCCCGTGCCCTATATCTTTGCATGTCATTTCGAGTGTAAACTGTGTGAGAGGTGTCGTTGTTTTTGTTTGCAATGTTTATCCCTTTGTGCCTGCCGCCTCGACTCGCCTCGCCTCATAACTTGCAGCGTTTGTAATTGCTTGAGGTTTAATTAAAAAATGTTTCATCGGTCTCGGTCTCGTCTCTATTGCTCAAAACTGTTCTCAAATTGCAAACCAAATTTAATGCAAGATGGATTAAGTCATTTAATAATTCCTTTTTATTGTTCAAGAGACAACAACAATTTAACTGTCACTACCAATGCTAATCAATTAATTACAGTAGAACAAAAAGTATAGAAAAGTTTTACTGTACTGCACTAAAGTAAAAAACACGGCTGAATTGAAATGGAAAACGAAATGCATTAGAACGAAAAAAATGAATGGATAGAGGGAAAGTAACTTTAAAAGCGAGAACTTTATATGTGTTGTCCCTTAGTTTGTAGTTTGTGTTCGTTTCACACAGTTTGGGGGCAAAAATGTGGTGCAAATTTATGCAACAAAACTTTAAATTGATTTTGCTTCGTTCGTTCGCTTTTTTTTTTTTTGTGTTTTTAGTTTTCTGCGAACTACACACAGATGCTGGAAGACGAGCGGGGTAAGACTGTTGCAGGGCAGCCATTTTTTGTGTGTTTTTTTTTTAATCCAATGTGACTTTCGATAGAGAGATACCAGAAAAGGGATTTGGTTGAAACTGAACAAAGCTGGACTCGACTCAACTCGACTCGACTCGACAGAACAGTGGCAGCAACAAAATGATACGTAACTTTTTTCGTGCGATATGCAAATGAAGGCAAAACTTTTTGATATCGGCAGGCGAAGTCACACTGCTAAAAAGGCAAAAGACCAAAACAACAACTGAACGACTGAAATTCCAATTGCAATTCAAAAAGTGCAGCAGGCATCTCATGATTAATGTGTTTTCACCCCTTCCCACACCTGAGCCTGTGCTGAACTTTTCAATAATCCCCAACACCCCCAAAAACCGAACACCGAACCGCACCGCACCCACCTCTAATGGCCAACTAATCGTGCAAAGTTTTGGCTGAATTTTAAGCTTCTACTACTACTGCAGATGTTGTGTGGAAAGTACGTGAAAATTGAAAAACTTGCATTCCAACTAAGTATCTAGCTATTCATGTGTACACACACACACATACATAGACATGTGTGTGTGTGTGCGTGCGTTAAACTTTTTAATGCCCTTAATTTGCTGAATAGCTTGAAAAGTTTACTGCTACGTGGACCAAAGTCAATTTCCATGCATCCAAAAACCAAAAAACGAAACGAAAAATGAAAAAACGAAAAAACAAAAGATCGACAGCAACTGTAAAAACAATTCACAAAACTCAAACAAAAATGATGGGGAAATATTGTCCCCGAAGACAAACAAAACATAAACAAAATACAAGCTGTAAAAACAACAACTTTTTTCTTGTGGAAAATGCATTCCACACACACACACAAAACACACACAACTCTTAACGATCGAACCCAAGGGATCTCAAATGAAAGCAGTATAAAATACAAACAGTTAATGCTGTGTTTTGTGGATCAGATGGATGAGATCGTGAGCTTTATGTGCGTTAATGACATGTTTCTTTATTCTTCTCATCTCATTTCTTCCCATGTTTGTCTTTCTGTGTTTTAACAATTGTCTTTTCGTAAAAGGGCGGGGGACAGCATATTTTTGTCTCTTGCCCAGACGCCAGACGCCAGAAGCACACAGCATTAAGTGTCATTAATGCAAATAAATTGTACAACACAAAAGTGCTGTTAGTTGAGCTGAATAGAATTTGAGAACTGACGAATGTAAGTGAGAATTATGGTCTGGAAACGTGTGGGAATTCTAGCCCGGAGATTAAAAGCGCATTACTCGACGACTCTCAAATTGTTATCCATCTAAAAGTCATTTAAAAGTCGACGAAAAACGATACCGTTAATAGTTGAACCCTTTAACTGAAAACCGGAAAACCGGAAGCAATTATATAACTGACAACACCATAAACTAATAGCTCAGAGGACAACAGTTGTTACCAGTTTCATTAGGTTCCTTATCACAATTACTTACTAATTATATTAATTACACACACACACACACACACATCTACACGCAACAATTTATTAATCATATACAAACACGTTAAGCATTGGGAAAATCGCTTGATAACGCCCCCCATTTAGTCAAGCCGCATGAAAAATGCATGAAGCGAGGAAATTCAAAACTCAAACACCCACACGTGTCCACATCGACAATCGACCATCGAACAAGGCAATAAGGCGACGCATCGTTTGCCATCTGTTTGACAGCTTGACCGAGTTTAAGTTTGAATCCGATTCGTTGGAGCAGCAGCGTGTTGCACGCTTCGCGGCGGTTCCTGCTCCTTCTACTCCTACTTACTACTCACTTCTCACTACTCACAACTGAAGGCTCAATGATGTGTGCAACCGACAACAAGCAAAGCAAGCGAACGAACGACGAGGTATTCAATTACCCATCGACAAAGACAAGAGCCACACACGCAGTCCACATATTGTATCTTATCTATAATATACATATACACACACATATATATATATATATATATATTTGTGCGTATGAGTATTGGTTGCTGCCATAACTACGACTAATTATGGCCACCAAACAGACATATATTCACATTACCATTACCAATCCCCATTTTCAGTTACTGCCGGTTTGCTTAGGCATAAATAATTTCATCAGCGACCGACGACGTGTAGCGCCGATAGCCATCGCCTGGCACATATCATATTACTGGTTTATTAATATGCCATTATGATGGGGCACAAGCCAGCAAGCAACCAGCAACCAGCAAGCAGCAAAACAGGCAACAAGCAACGGCAACGGCAACGGCAGCAGCTTTATGCAACACATAACAATTCACAATGTGCATTTGTAATTGTGTTGACAAGCGAAGAGTCGCGGCATTTAACGCCGATCCCTTGAACAAACGGGATTGCTTCTAAAAGTGGCCAACTAACACACACACACACACACACACACATTCTCAGTCCAACAACTTGTCCATTCCCGCTGTCCACTTCCCCTTCCTTATGCCTTTGCTGTGTATTGTTTGTCTTTTGTTACGGACTTGCTTTTGTTGTGCAGGGGTGCAAACAAAAAGTAAAAAGCAAAAATCATAATAAATGTATAGAAAAGAAATTGTGCCGCAGGACACATAAGTGTGTGTGTGTGGGTGTGTGGTTAGTCGGGTGGAGCCAATAGTCCGCTAGATTTATCACTTGTAAATAATACACACAACATATTTCATTTCAATTCACGCATTATTCCTTTCAGTCCACTTTGAGGACTTTGAATGCATTTAATTGTTTCAAATTACTTAGAAAGATATTAAATTTCACGAAAGAGAACATATTATATGTATCGTTTGAATATGTATAAACAAATAAATAATAAATGATATAAGAATATCTCAATCTGAAATAAGTCTGTATTATTTCTACAATTTGTTCCTAGAACACATTTAGTGTTCAAACATTGAAATCAAATTTTGCTACAATTTGAGATGAAAACATTATGATAACTCCCTTTTATTATATATAGTTCATTGCTATGCTCGTTTTACTCTTTTTTTATGTACAACTTCATAAAACTCTTTTTTTTTGTTCATGTTCAAGTAGAAAGACTATAAATCGTCTGGGTTTTAGACTCAGTCTCAGTCATATCTGTCAGCCAAATCGCAAAACTCGAAGCATGTCGCTATTAACCTCACTTTTATTTAGCTTTTCGCCTTTTACATGTTTTTTTTGTGTAGTTTCGATGTTTTTCTTCCGTTGTTTTTTTTTTATTTTTTGGTTGTCACGCCTTCCCCCTTGAAACGTAAGCACACGCCTACGGATCACCTCGATGGTTGCATGTGATAAAATTAGAGCAGTTCCTCACATACATACACAAACACATAGTACGATGAGCTAAATATACACCCAATAACAACAACGGCGACAAGTAGGCTAAGTGTAACAGGGTGTAGTAAGGGTATGTGAATGTCTGTGTGTGTGTGTTTGCATTAGTGTTTCTTACTTTGTAGGTGGGATTTATGTGTGTTTATATATTCCTATTTGTATACGGAATAGCACGCTCTGTTAAGTTTCATTTAACTTCTTGACCCCACGCAACAACAACTACTTACCTTAACCATTTTTAACTACTTTACGGCTAATAAAAAACCGAAGAAGAGAAGGCCAAGCCGCGAAACAAAGGCAAGCCAATAAATAAATAAATAAATACGTCTCGCACAGTTGACGAATTGTCGTCCCCATTGTCCGTCTGTCCGTCCTTCCGTCCATCTGTCTCAAAGAATAACGGACTGAGGGCGTCTCTTCACGTTTTTCCTCGATTTACTTACTACTCTCACATTCAAACTATGATGAGTATTTTTTGTTGTTGTTTTATGTAACCTATTATTATTTTCTTAACTAACCGGAAAAACGTTTTACGTTTGGCTTCCGTTTTGACCCAAGTCTACCCTTTCGTGTACTTGTTATCTGTTCTGTTCTCAGTGCTGGGCCTCACCTGTTGAGGGGAAAGGGAACGAAGGGGAACGGGATTCGTGCTTTTATTATTCGTTAGGGTTGATTTGTGCTCGTGAGATTCTTATGCATTGATATCTGATATTGGTAAGTAGCTTCCTCCTTAGAGCGTACCCAGGCCAGGCAGGTGGAGTGATACAATCCACCTGCTGCTACCATTTAATCCAAGATGCAAAGACTCAAAAGAGTTTTGGGCTTGGCGCCCACTTGCCCCTTTCTTGGAGTACTTAATTGACGCTTTGGCATAACCAATTATCTGTCTCAAAGAGCGGCCCACTATTAAAGAACAACAACAATAACAACAAAAAACCTCTGTCTGTACCTTTCTTCATACATAAATATATCTGTTTTTTTTATTTTTTGCTTTGTCACGCTTTGGCATACCGCTGTAATTTCTTATACTATGATGAGGCTTTTCGGTATTTATTATTTAACATACTACACAGCCAGGGAATACCTGTGTGTTTGTGTCTGAGTGTGTGTGTGTGTGTGTGTGTGTGTTGGCGTGTGTAAATCTTGTAAATCTTTCTTGCTGCTTTCAACACTAAGCCACTTTTGCGTCGGCTAAAGTTGGCTTCATTTTTTTTGTGTTTGGTCATCGCATTTAAAAGTATTTTCTGCGCCAGCCCTTAAACGACTTTAAATGCGACTCATGTCCGTGTCTCCCTTTCCCTCAACCTTCTTGTTGTCTTGTTGAAAATTGCATGTTTGAAGTTGTTATGTTTTATATATTTAATATTAACTAGCTTTTTGCCCAACGTCATCATCACCATCATTTGATCACCATTGGATACGCCCACGACCAGTTTAGGTAGTGTTTATTAGCCGTCATTAGTTGAAATTTGTTGTTGCTAAACTCTAACCACACCACAGTTGCTTATTAAATAATGTTGGGCATTAATTTAATGCCGAGAAACATTCATAAATGTATGTAGTATGTACATAAATTATAAATTAATTTCAGCTTATGTAGCTGGAGCGCTCGAACATCTTCTCGAATGTCTCTTGAGTTCTGCTCTAGTTTTGCTCCGAATGTCGGAAGTTTTAATTATTAGTTGTCTTGCCCCAATTGGGGGCAAATAGTTAATCAACAATGTATTCAGTATTATAAGCTGGAAAGTTGTTGGAGTCTGGCGCAATGATTTGTTGCCATTGCTCCAAATTTCTAATCAAGGCGACATTGATCTCAGTGATCCCAAACAAAATCAAAAGCAAAAGCCGCTGTAATAAATTGTGTGGCATTTTTTTTATCAGCTTATGATGAAATTCTGTCGAATGTGTTCTAAGGAAAAACCATACTGACCGCTAATACTGGTTCCAGTTGCTACTACCAAATCCTACTGCGTTGGTATTAGAGCACAACCCAACTGCAAAACGGATACAAAACCCAACTCAATGCACAAATGAGCAAACTGCTGAAATACTAAATGTGTTGGCGTTGTTTCTCAGTTTCATACTAAACAAACACATAACAAAGAACGGAAATGAGTAAATGGAAAACATATAATATCAAAATAAGTGAAAATTGTGCAGGCGACCAACACACGACTACAAAATACTCTGTGTATTTATAGATACTGAAGATCTGAACTGAAGAATAATCCTTAGACTATGTTTTAACTTTATCCTATGTTTGAGTCAGTTTCAGTCTCTCTATATTCCCATATACTCTCGTTTCTTTAAATTCAAGTGTATATGAAAATTTCGCATGCATTTTGTTGTGCCTTCTGCTTTGTTGGCCAACTAACTAATTAAACCGCAAATAAAATATGTTGGCCAAGTAATTAGTAAAGCGCTTTCGACCAATGCACAAACAGCTGTTAACACACATACACACACACAGCCACAGAGAAAACGTTGCATATGTATTTGTAGAGTTGCTGAAAATCAATTTGAAAATGCGCACGTTTTTCTCACCCATCCCCTTCGCCCCATCCCGGCAACATTTGTTTATGTTTGGCAGTGTAAAATTTACAGCCACAATTCTCTCTCATTCTCCGCCCCCATATGTTTTTTCTCTCACTCTCAAACTGTTTCTCCCTGTGTTTCGTTGGTGGAATTGCATGCAAAATATATTTGCTGCCACAAATATAAGTGGCACACGTTTATTTGCTTTCACCTAAAGGACCCACAAAATATATATTGTTGTTGTTTTGTTATACGTCTTGTTTGCTTGTGTTGTATTTGTTGTTGTTGTTGTTGCTGTGTTTTTGGTTAGCTACGCGCACACCTTGAATTGACCTTCAGCGAGCTAAATGTCCTTTGGTTTAGTTTTGCGACTCTGCTCACTTTGCCATTTGCCATTTGTTTGGATTTGGTTTGGGTTTTTGGTTTTTGGTTTTCAAGCCTTCCAAAACTTTCGCCTTGTTTGTTTTCAATGCATTTTAAAGTTGGTCTTTAATGTTGTGCACAATGTACACAATGAAATTTGAGAAGTGTATAGTATAGTAACTTGGTATATGTTGTATAATCGGACCATACAAAAACATATTTAACTAATTGACATACCCAGCAATAAAGTTTTGTCTATAATTCTGTTTAGCTTACCTAGAAAGAGAAAGAAGAAAATAATATGCATTATTGATAGTGAAATATAAAGTTTATTATTTTATCTGAATAAAGTGGAAAATAATAATAATAATAATAATAATAATAATAATAATAATAATAATAATAATAATAATAATAATAATAATAATAATAATAATAATAATAATAATAATAATAATAATAATAATAATAATAATAATAATAATAATAATAATAATAATAATAATAATAATAATAATAACCATACTCTTCAGTAAAATATATTCCCAATAAATTTTCTAATTTTTTTGTCTCCTTTGATTAAAAATTCCCCTTCATTGTTCATTAACCGAGTTTTTCGTTATTGCTCGTTATTGCTATCAGTCATCTTTTCGATTTTTTTTTTTTTTTGTCTTCTTTACCACACATCAGTAACTTTAAGTTACCCTGCGTGTTGTTTACTCTTCTCTTCCCCTATACCCTCACCAACCACGCACATCGATTGCATCTACGGGCCACTCAATAACTCTGTTTCATTGATGTAATCGATACACCCTGTCACTGCATACAAGTGAGTGACTTTGTCGCCTGCAAGTAAATATTGCTAAAAAAAACTTTCAGCGACTAGTTTTTATACGTATGTAGGTAAAGTATGTGAAGTTCTCTGGTTTCACCTTTATTGTCCACTGCAGGAAGTCAATGTACTTAACGCACATACTCCCGCCCCCGCCCCCACTATCACACTCTGATTGTGTTTGTGTGTGTGTGTGTGTAATTAAATATGTTTTATATATAAAAAAAATATATGTATATATATGCTTTCTAAAACGCATTCTCATTGGCATTAGCATCCGCCCTTTTTTGTAATTTGTAGCAGCTTCCGTTAGCTCATGATAAAAATGTTCTATTATTTGAGTTGAGTTGCGTTGCGTTTAGTTGAGTTGAGTTGAGTCTTGATTCTGGATGGGTGCTGCTCCTTTTATTTGAATTTCTATCAACGCTTTCGTTTCATATGCAAATTGTGACCGCAACGAACGAACGAACGAACGAAAAGTGAAGACTGAAGACTGAATCGCGCCTCAAATTGGCAGAGTTCATTTCAATTTATGCCAAAAACGAAAAAGAACGCATACAAAACTGTTCGTAGCTTATGAGCTGGGCAATTTTTGTCCCCATTGCTGCTGCTGCTGATATTACGTCTGTGTTCGTTTGTGGCCCATTGTGTGTGTGTGTGTGTGTCGGTGTGTGTCTTGTCGCTAAGCCCAGATGTAGATTACGCAGAAATTTTTATATACATCTTAAAGAAGTTCTTTTCTTCGTTATTATTCTGCTTATAATACGCAAATACGCTGGTTTGAGGGCACTCGAAAGTCAAACTGAAGCTGCTGGGAGAGTCCGAAGTTTCAGTCAGATTGCCGCCTGATTGTCTTTTCATTTCTCAGTTTTCCCAGTTCTACTGATGATGATTATTTTTGCATTTGTGATGCGTTTCTTTTTGCTGGAAAAACGGGGCTAATAGTTTTGAATTCAGACTGTCGCGCTATTGCGATATGGCACGAATATTTTATTTATAGATTGAACTCAACTTGAGACATTTTCATCGTCATCGTCATTTTGATTTTATTTTTCACTTGTCTCAGCGGAATTTTATGTCGTTGCGGCAACTGCCACTGGGTGGAGGGGGAGGCGGGAGGCCATGTTAATGAGCCCAATATTGAAATTAATATCTATAAATTTTTATGGCGCAATTTAAGTGTAAAAACGCACTAAAAACTCAGCCAGCTGCTCTCGTTGGAAGCTGTCTCCACGAAACTCCCAACAGAATTGGGTCAAAGCACAAAAGTAGCAATAAAGCTGAAGTGCGGAAAGGGCAGACCGACCCCGGACCCCACCCCGCCCTCCCCCAATAATGCACTAATTGATATTTGATGTAATTTTGTGTGGATGAAAAATAATACTGCACTTGCCCCGGACAAAAATGAGAAATGTTTTCTGTTAGTGGGAATGCCGTATAAATAAAAAAAATATATAAATAAAATTAACGCATTAAGTGAGGAAATAAAATGCGTGTTTTATGCTCTCAAAGCATTCCAAACTGAAGTGGAATTTCTTCGTTTTTCTATTTTTTTTTCCTTTTTCCATCCAAATCAGCTGATTTACGATGCATCATGTTCTGCTCACGTTCTCTCTCTCGCTCTCTTGTCTGTTGTTAGTGACTAAAATATATTTCTGGTTTTATGTCAGTTTATATTAGAGTTCCACGCTTGTGCTTTATGGGAATGTGTTCACTGTCCACGAAACTAATATTATTTTTATGTTCGTGCCATTGTAAAGTGTCAATAAACATCAAATTCGCAGAATGTTGGACGCGAGCGGGATGCAATGCAAATGATGACATAACAAAAATATATCTATATATCTAGAACAATATACTTATGTCACCAAATAAATTGATTGGGTAACTAGATTTGCAAAGGGGTTAGAGCTAAAATAAAGGCATTAATTAGAGGAGCATTAACAAAGAAAAGAGAGAGTGAAAAATCCACACTGAATAAACTAATTCATCTAAACTGTCATCATCATTTCGAGCAACTGTCAGCCCATTAGAGAAGACGACGACGACGACGACGATGACGATGTCGACATTGACGAGAAAAAACTTAACACATTACCAGAAAACCAAGGTAAAGGCGGTGAGGGACTGTGGCAATATAGCTGGTTGCTGGCCTGTTTGCCTGGAAAAGTCAGTTTTAATTATGCCGGGCGCTAGGTTTTGGGCCCCCAAAAACTAAATATTAATGAGCAATGGCACGCACTCCGTTCATCGATGGACGCCAACTTGGTAACCCTTATGAATATTGCATGGTCAGAATGCGAGTGTGTGTGCGTGTGTGTGTGTGTTTTTGGTTGTGGTGCTAATCAATCAATTTTCTGTGGCCCCTGCATTGGACAGTGGCAATTGGTTTTGGCATTTTGCAGGGTAAAACTAGTTACACTGTTACAAAACTCTGCCACATACATCATTTTCATAAGCATCATAATCATCATCATCATGAACATCATCACGATTATGAAGCGGCAGCAGCATGTTGCAATTGTTTTTAAAGCTATTCTCGGCTACGAATATTCTGATTGAATGACATGTGACCTACCCACCCTCCCCACTGCTGTTGTTGTTGTTGTTGTTCGTATTAGGGCTTGTCACTTGTGATGTATGACAAAAATATTTGACAGCACTAATTCAAATCTTCTGTACAATTCATATGCAAAAATAAAACTAAAATAGAGAAAGCTGAAAAGTGGAAGAACTAATGAACTACATATGTCGGCAGCACAGATGGAAAATTACAAAATCTTGTTCAAGTTGTCGTTGTTGTTGTCGTTGCAGTCAACCCCCAAAGCCAACCATACACCCACCCACTTGAAGTCGTCAACCGCAGAGAGCGAAAGAGAGAAAAGTTACGCGCAGAGACTTCAATAAGTAACAAACAGAAAAATGACTCGACTCGCATTGTGTTTGACAGGGATTTGGAATGGCATTAAGACTGGGGCACAAGTGCAAGTCGTCAACTTCTTACACACACACACACACACATATATACATACGCACAGCATGCGGAAGTGTCTGTTGCACACCAGAGAGTCTAGTCATGGGCGTGCTGCAAAAAGGGGGCGGCGGTGGTGGTTGTGTGGAGCTATGCATTAGCTCAAATGCGGAAGTGGCTTGCGTTGTTTTTGGTTGTACACTCGCATTGTTTGCCACAAAAATGAAATATTTATAAACAGAAAACGGAATGTGGCACACATATACAAAGATAAAAAAACTCCGTCGACAACGAACTGAAACTGAAACAAAGACTGCCCCTTTGCAACGCCCGCTGTTTGTTGTTGCCGTTGCTGTTGCTGCATGTTGCACAATGTTGTGTTTGTGGGCGTATTTGTTTTTGGGGCGGCATGCATCATGTAACTGACTGCAGTTTAGTTAAGTTGCGCTGATACCGCTCGCTGAAGCAGCATTTAAGCCACAAGCGATAACGCACGTTGAACGTTGAGGCTTAAAGGTCTTAAGCTCAATAATTAAAATAATCAAATGTTAATTAACGTAGATTTGTCAGTTCATTGTCAAGCTGACGATTAGAAATGCAAAACAAACCAAAAATCGTTGCCATAAATAACGAATAACGAAATACAAGAAGAAAAAAAATGGGCAGCCGAGTGTCAATAATAATTTGACAGTTTTACGCCTGAAGCATCGAAAAAAGTTAATGATTTGTTTGCTACCTCACAAATGCCTGATTGATATAAATTTACATATATGAATAATTACAATTTAGTTCCACAAGGTTATGGATTTTATCAATGGGTTCGCTTTTTGCTTGTCAACAAGTAAGAACTTGGCTGATAGACTATTAAAAGCTAATTAATATTCTAGAATAAAGTTAAAAGAATATAAATATATATATTACAAAACGATTTTTAATGCAAACAACTAAAAATGTTCAACCCATTTCGTACCAACATAAATATTAACAGTGCCGTGGCAAAGTCAATGCCCGAAGCTGAAAAGTAGCCGCAAATAATAGAAAATGGCGCAGCTGGCGGCGGACACAAAACAGCAGCAGCAGCAGCAGCAGCAACAACAACAACAAAAAAGGTTGCCTCTTGGCATGGTGCATTCACCTAAATTTTCCGCACCCGCGCACTACAAAATGGCGTCAGTAGCACGAATTTGTGCAACCCGGTGGAAACTGGGGAAAAGCTGGCAGCTAAGCGATGCGGGTGGTGGCATTGATGGTGGCAAGAAGATGGGCAAGGAGAGCGCAAGGATACGACAACGACAACGACAAAAGTCGACAGGCTGGCGAAACACTTAAAAAACCCCGCGCAACCAAGTGTCCAGCAGGTGGTGCAACAAAGTGGGTGGTTGCTTGGGTGGTTGGTTGGTTCGGCTCGGCTCGGTCTGCCTTGACTTCTGTTGGCGCATTTAAATTTGCACTGGCGAAAAACTGGCAAAAGAGGTTATTAAAATAAACATTTGATGGCCAGTTGGCCAGTTTGCTGAAGGGTGCTTGCA
This sequence comes from Scaptomyza parva, assembly GCA_035044645.1. Classification (NCBI taxonomy): domain Eukaryota; kingdom Metazoa; phylum Arthropoda; class Insecta; order Diptera; family Drosophilidae; genus Scaptomyza; species Scaptomyza parva. The sequence goes on along the minus strand of JAWNNT010000142.1, from coordinate 458,792 downwards.
TCAGTTGCTGCCGCTGTTTACTATTACTTGCCACATCAAATACTAAGTACTTTGCAGCAGTAAGTGGCAGCGCAGTAAGTAGCATACAAAATGCCCCAGCCAAAGAAACTAGCCAAACAGACAATAGACAATGATGATGATGATGATGATGGCAGAGTTTTTAGTTTAGATGGATACAGATTTAATATAAACAGTTTTTTCTTTTCATTGTAGCTCTTGTTAAAGTTCTTAATAAACAAATAAATATAAATAAATCATTAAACTAAGTTTCTTCTGTAATTTGTGGAACAAATTTTTATTGCCGCGCGACTTTTGTTATTAGTTGAGATACTCAATTAAAAAAGTTTGCTGTTAACACAAGCTCGGAAAAACTCAACAAAACTCAACACTCAGCTGCTGGACTCTCTCTCTACAATATTGTTGCTGCTTTGCGGCTTTCGGCTGTCCCTTTAGTTATTGCTTTTTGCACTTGCTACAGTTTATGTAATGCTTGCAACCAACTCCAAAGCCCCAACTATCAACTACAACAACAACAACAACAGCCGGCAAACAACGAACAACAACAACTACAAAACTACCAAAAGCAGCCAACTCTTTAGCAATTTTGTAATTTAATTAAAAAATATTTTTTCAAGTGGTTTGCGCTGTAAATATAACAAACTATCTCTCCATCCCAAAGTTTGGAACCCAAACCCTAGCCCAACTCCTCATCAAAAAGGGGGCGGCTCCACTTTCAACTACGAATTTTTCGCTTTCACCCCCTCCCCCCCCCCAACTACTTTGCGTTACTTTTTATGCAATTTTAAAGTGTACGTGTGTGAGTATGTGTGTGAGTGTGTGTGTGTGGAAGAATTTTAAAACTCCATTTTGGCAGTTGCTGTGCAAGTTTTTCGAGTGCTTTGCGCGTGTGTGTAAATATTTTTTTGCAATTAATTTTGAGCGGCTTATAATTTACTAATTTAGTTTTTTGTGTGTGCTTGCTGCTGCTGCTTTTGCTTTTGCTGTTGCTGTTGCTGTTGCAATGCACAAAACTTTTATGCCACAAACATTTTACGGCTTGCCAAACGAAAGAAAGAAAGAAAGAGACTGAAAGAGAGAGAGAAAGAGATGGCCAAGAAGAGCAAACAATTTTGCTGTAAAATGAATGAAAACTTTATCTGTGCAAATGTGTAAAGTTCTCGACACTTACACCGACGTCTGCTTCTATACCAAACTCCAACAACTCAGTAAAAACTCTATCTCTCTCTCTCTCTCTCTCTCTCACTGTCTCCCTCTCTTCGTTTCTCTTTTCTCCTGGTAAGAGAATAATGAGTGGATTGCCTGTGAGGCTGCCCTTAAAAAGGCAAACCACAAAAGTACTAGATGCCTTTAAAGCTACAAAGCTATAAGCCAAAAAAAAAAAAACTATAAGTTGAGAATTTATTTATATGTATCTTTGTGCAGTACAGATAAAAACCAAAAGAGAGATGCATTTTTGCGTTTATGCCACATGTGGAAATGTAATTAAATTAATCAAAACATGTCTGTACATTACACATACTACTCTAACTAACCCAACTGCACATTTCGTGCATTTCTAAATAAAAGTGAGCACACACACGCACACACACACGCGCGCACACACACAACAAAAGAGCATAAATTCAAATTTACCAAGTGTGGTAAAAAGAATTTCAAGTCGAGTGCCAGTTGCTGTAGTTGTTGTTGCTGTTGCTGATGCCATTTTGGCCATTTATACATATGATATGTATATATATATATATATACATATGTATATATTACAATTTTCATTTGGTATTATTTTTTTTTCTCTGTGCTGCTGCTGCACCAAAAAACTAAAACTAATTTGGTAAAACTGGTACGTATGTGTGGGCGTGTGTGTGTGTGTTTATTTTGTGTGTGATTTTTGCTCATTTTTATACGTGTATGTATGTATGTTGCAACAGGACCTCTTTTACATCTTCACATTTCTGCTTACAGGCATGTAAACACATGAGAGTGCTCTGGTTGTGTTTTGTGCGTTGTTGGTTTTGGTCTCTCTGTGTGTGTGTGCGAGCTTGACAGCATTTCAATAGAATTAACACACACACACACACAAACGCATAACCATACGGTAAATGGGGTAAAGGAGTCTGCTTGACGCAAAAAAAAGAAGAAAGTTAAATAAAATTATAAATAAAAAATATGGATAGTAAAAACGCAAAAAGAGAGAATGAACGAAGGGTACACATGTTGAAAAATGCGCATAAATAGTGCATATAGCGGATTGGGGGGCGTATACGCAATGCACAAGAGGTACACACATCAGCGAGAACTTCAAGTGGGTCGTCTGTATGTGTGTGTGTGTGTGTGTGTATGTGTGTTTGCATTACTTATATTTTAAGGGGCTTTTATGGTCTTTTTGTGCTTCTCGTTTGGCACTTGACAAATTCTTGTAGTTTTTTTTCTGCTAGCACGCTTTTATGATTTTCAGTTTGCGCCTGATGAAAGCGTCAAGTGCTGTTGCAACTATTCGCTTCGCTTCTCTACTCTTCTCTTCTCTTTTCGTCTCTCCTCTGTGCCCTCACACATGAGTTAAACCTAATTAAACTGCTCATCGGCAGCCATCAACAATAACAACAACAACGACAGCAAAGAAAAACTCCCACTGGCTTCAGTGCCATACCATAAAAGTGGCAACCACCAAATGCAGCTAGACGATCTTAAAGCTTATCATCAGCGGGGGGCAAGCAAAGAAAAGCAAACATTGCCTTATCAAAGCTGGCATTGCCTTATGCATTGATCCCGGTGACTAAGACTCAGAGAGAGAGAGAGCTTTCAATAAGGCTAACAAGAACAATGACGGCTGTCACAAAACAAGTAAACGGGGCAAATTTCATACAAGGCTTTAAATAAATTGATGCCAATAGTGGGGGCAAAACCAAAACAGCACCAAGGCACAGTTGCAAGAACGTTGTCCAGACCACGGACGACCACGAGTCAAATGGTCCTCTTCTCCCATTGGCAATGACTGACTGACAATCACTTAAGTAGAAACCGATAAAAATCTTGAAGACGGCAACTGAAGAACTGGACAACTGGAAAAGTTGAAAAAACACTGCCAACAACAAAATACCAAAGGCAGACGACGTACGACGGAACCAAAAGCCAAAGAGAGAAAAACTAAGAACTGAAAGAATGAAGCAAACTCATGACCAACAGGCAGGCAGGCAGGCAACCAAAAGCAGCAACAACACTTTCGACATTTATGGATATTGAAGCTTATAGACAGGCAGGCAGACGATACACACAAAGAGGAGATAGATTGTGGGGAGTGGGGAAAGCAAGAGGCACAGATACAAAATAGTCATTGTTGTAGTTGTAGTAGAAAAATAAACTCGTTTTTGTTTGGTTTTTTTTCGGTTTGAAGACTGCGGCTTGGGCACATACATGTGATTGCATATATTGCATAGAGGAGGAAATATGAAATGTATATAGAATGTAGTTTTCCTTATGGAAAATGCTTTGGTCAAGAGGTCAGCCAAAAGGCCAAAGCATTTTTTTTTGTATTGCTTCTCGAGTCTCAAGTCTCGAGGTCAGGTTGAGGATAAGACGCACAAAATTTTCTTTTATTTATGACTGCATTTTTAATTAAATATATTTTATGTGCCAAAAAGACAATAAAAATAACACAATTCATGTGCATAGTATGTGTGTATATCTTTGAGTTATTTGCTGCACAACAAATTGGAATAGTTTCTCAGCTGTCATCATTTTGATGGCGATAAGTGAAATGCAGTCAACACTTTGTCTCACTTTCCTTTCTTCCTCTCTCGGTGTGCCATAAATATACATATATGGCCAAGCAAATGGTAAACAATTTTCTCGCACAAAATGTCAGCAAATTGTTGCTGCTGCAAAGTATGCAATTGCAATTGCAACTGCAACTGCAACAGCAACTGCAACAGCAGCGACAGTAAAAAAACGCGGCACGCGTCAAGAAAAAATTGCACAATTCATAGTCGAAGGTGAAGTGAGAGAGTTGGAGGTGCGGGGTAGAATGATGTATAGCATATTAACATATTTTGTTTGTACTGTGCCACGTTCCACTTGCTACTTGCCACATACTCTACGCCTAACCCAACTCAACTCAACCCACAACTCATCTCATAAAGCACAAAGGTACTTGTGGAATTTCTCATTGCCTGGTTAGCAAGTACACAAACCCTGTATCCATCTTCCAACTATTTTCTTACTTTCTACTCCTACTTCTACCTTTCTTTTGGGTCATGTGAAAAATTGCTATGTGCACAAATATAGAAGACTTTCTGCACTATTACAAAGGTTTTTATATATTTTTGTGACAGCTACAACTTTTCTACTATTCTATTATTACTACCATTATATATTTGTATTGCATTGCGTTGTCATGAGAAACTTCTTTCTTTATGAGTGTAGAAACATAAAAGCATACAGTGATAATCGTGGATGTACAGTCTTAATTTCATCGAATAGCTTGACAATGATGTAATCAGGAGATAAATACGTTAGAATATGCTGTTAAAACTTATTACATGGCGTCAAATACCCAAATCAATTGAAGTTTTGATTCAAAAACTCCATATATGAAAACTGATACTAATTGATATTCTTTCTTAAGAGGTTTTCGAATTTCCAGCCTAAGTTTCCTATATACAATGCAACTATAACGAATCTCAAGGGTAATAATAGAGTAGTTTTTTTTTATTAAATCATATCGCAGAGTTCTGATTTTGAATTCCATAAAGGGAAAACTATGTTCAGTGTTTCTTTGGATGGTTAGTTTTCCCTCTTTGCCATCTTTCATCAGAGTGTGTGAACAAAGAATAATAACAAAATCACAAATTGTGACCAAGTTGCAGCCTGACCAGAGCCAAGCGACCAAGCGAAGTTCAAACAAATTGCGCCAAAGAGCTGCTTCTTGGCAAAAATGCTGTTTGGGGCTAGAGAAGTCGCGATACACCGGAGAATTGATGTCATTTCCAAAGTAGAATTCCTGCTAGAACATGTGTCCAGGCTGTGTACGTGCCTGCAGCTTGTGGCTGCTGTTGCTGCTGATGCTGATGCTGATGCTGCAGCTGCTGTTGCAATCGAGGTTGACAAATAAAAACTAAATAAATTATTGACATAATATTATAAGGCAAAGGCAAAGGCAAAGTCTTGGGGCTGAGAACATGACAATGATGATGATGCTACTCGGTTATGACCGTCTACGTAATTGATTTCCAAAGGGCTATTAGATCGAGAGAAAAACAAGATGCTTTTCGCCCGCTCTCTTTCACTCCATTGTGTCTCCAAGTCGGGCAAATAAAATATAATTGTAATTGCAAAAAAGAGAAAAGACAAAAGATCAAAAGGATAGACAGGCAGACAGATTCCCAGACTTGGGATTCTAAAGTTGCGCATCAACTTGAAAAGCGACGAATATAAAACAATAATCATAATAATATTGATGACGATAATGATGATGCTGCCATGCGCATAGCTGCAGAGATACAATTGTATCTCAGTGTCTGTCTACATCTGTCCTTTTGTATTCGACTCTTCGTTACCCCCCCATCCCTTACCAACTTTTTTTCCAGCACTCAAGTGTGCACAAAACACTCGTTAAATGTGCCAAAGTAAGAAATGTTCCTCCACCATGGCTCACACACAACTGCCATTCGGCATTCGTATTGATTTCAACTTTTGCCAAGGGTTTTACTATGTTTTGTGTTTGTGTCTCTTGCCTGTCCCACCCCACACCTTACATACATACATACATACTACGCCAGTCGGAGTCGGAGTCGTAGTCGTAGTCGTACACCTTGCGCCTGTCAACGCCGCAAAATGAGGAGTTGAACTTGGAGCCAGATACTAGGCTCTTGGTTAGTCGTTTCGCTGTTGCTGCTGCCGTTGCCGTTGCTGTTGTCAAGTATTTATGCTAAGAGCTGTCAAACAAGTTGTAGTTACATTGATTACATGCCCCGACTGCAATCTGTGGCAGATCGCAAGCACTTTGCTTTTTATTTTTTGTCCTGTATTTGAGAATCTTTTTAATATGATTGCATTACTTAGTTGTGAACAGATTATTGTCGCTGCAGCTGCCTCATTGCATCTAAGGACGTTTAATGTGAACAAGCACACCCGCTGGGAATCGATAAACATGCCTCCATTCTAAACTGTGTACACTTTCTTAAGATACTTACACTTAAGATTAAACTAGCAAAACGACCTCTTGATCAGATAACATACCTGCAATGAAAAGAATTAAAGAAATATTTAGTATATTTCATAAATATTTAAGGTTACTTTATCATTTAATTGTTATAAATAAAAGTCGATTAAAACATACAAATTGAAATAGAGAGCTTTTCTTCATGTATATAGTTTATAATGCATGTTGAACTTTTACTATTAAGAAGACTAAAACAGTCCTTGCTTATAGGTTGGCGATTCAATGCACCAACAACTAACCACTTTACACACAGATTCGTACGTACGCCCACTCAAGGATTGTAGAAAAAGATTCTCAATTCGTTTGGGCCAATTATTTTGCACAACAAACAACTTTTGAGCCAAAACTATCAGAGGCAATTTGCGCAACGTCTGCAACATGCATCAGAAAAATTGTGGTGAAAAAACCCATTAAACACCATTAGAATAAAGTTTTGTACCACTCAGCGGCACACCATACCATCCCCTTATCAACCCATTCCCTGTCAACCCACGCGCCTTTTGGCCTCTTTATTTTTCGTATTCTGCAAATGTGTGTTCAACTTCATTACACGAAATGCGCCCACGCCTACAGCTACAGAAGGCAACTATGACTACTAGTTGGAAAAAACTGAAAAGTGTTAGGGAGTTGAAGTTGATAATACATTGCGATAGCACTGAATGCAATGATACAATGATGATTAAAGAAGCCCAGTCGAACCTCTCTACGCTCTGAGTTCTATGGGAAATGCAGGCATAACCGTTTTTCATGCCAGCTTTTCACCAATTTCCAATAACAGCAACGGAAAACAGCAGCATAGACACGCAATTTTCGACCCGTCACACGAAACGCACGAAGCCCGACTCTAAGTTGGGTATTTTCTTTTTGCCCTAGCTACGGTAATGAGGAGATGACGACTGGAAAAGGGGTGGAGGGCAGTTCGAAGGGGTGGGGGTTAGGAGGTGCTTGGTACACGTTGTCGCCATACGTTCCATATGAACCCCAAACGAGCCATCTAAGGCTATTATATATGTTTTCATTTTCATAGTTTTTCTTCTTCTTCTTTTTTTTTTTTTTTTGGGTTTTTGTTGAACATTCTGGCGGCTTTTGTTTCGCTCTGTCGATGCAGACAGCACAATGCGAATATGTCGGCGATGTTTTGGCGCACACACACACACCCAACACAATCACACACACACACACATACATGGCAATTTGGATATCGACAACAACAACGCTGGCAACTCTTGGAGGCCACAAAAATCCTTTGCACAAAACACGCACATCGCTGATGGTCGTCGCCTTTTCCATTATCCCCCACCCCCCCATTCCCATTCCCACCCATTCCCACAGCAACAACATCAACAACAACAACGCGCTCTAACCAAAACGACCTCTTTGCACAGACAGGCTTTGGAGAGACGTTGTCCCAGGGCCTAGCAACACCCACATGGCTCGTTTATCTATCTGGCAGCCCATAATGGGCACGCATATGAGAATATGTAGGATATGTGCACGAACCCATCAGCAATGGGTAGGGGCAAATGGGACACGGGAGTGGGGGGGAGGGGGTTGGTAAGGCAACTCCTTAGCTGGTAACAAAATATAGTCAATAAATTGTGCCGAAAGGCATTATGGAAAAATGTCTTCTCTTTCTCTCTCTCTCAAGGTATGGGTGATTCTATGTGCAAAAGCAAAAAAAAAATAATAACAACAACAACAACAATAATAATGTTTTCGGCTTGAGCCAGTCTCTTTGATCCGTTCTGCAATTCATTTATCGATCGAAAATGATAAACTGTGTTCCATGGACGTATGAAACTCTTCCAAATTCCAAAAACCTTTAACATGGTTTCGAAAATTATTAGTTTATTATTTTGAAATTGGTTTCAACTAAGAAAAGTTCCATTCATATATCTCTGACATGGAGGCTAAGCTCTGTAATTAGACCTAAGTTGTGCTCTTAAATAACATTGTTTTGTAAGTGACTTGTCATTAAAATTGAAGCTCCAGGTCATTTTATGGGCCTGTATACAAGCTTGTTGGGTTCATTAAAAAAAACACACACAAAAAAGTCAACGCTTAGATAAACATGACAACATTCCGGTCTCATCAGCTTTAACCTTTCCAAGCACGTACCACGAAAAAAAAAAAACAAAAAATAAAAAACACAATAATTATACTTATACGAAACTCAAAAAGTTGAATGACATTAAAATGCAATGCCGGAAAAATTACCTTTTTTTAGGGTACTCAACGCACATAAGAATTAAAATAAATACAGCACTTACACATGAGCAAAAGTGGAAGAAGAAGCATAAAGGGAGAAAGGAACATGACGCTGGAGAAGCTGGTGTAGCTGGAGAAGGAGGCCAATGTAACCAATGGAATGTTTTGTCTTGCGGCTGCCCGGCTGCCAACTATTAACGTCTCCTTCAAGGCGTCACGTAGGTGGAAAAATCAGAGAAGAAAAAAGCTAAAAAGACTGGCGAATATAATATGAGCGCGAGAATTATGAGACATGCCGAATGGCGACAGCTAAATTGGATGCTAGAGAGCCAAAAGATTGAGAAGAAAGAAAGGAAGAAGAAGAAGAAGATGTTTTCCGAGTGATTTTTTTTCTTATTTTGGAAATTACTTGAACCGTTGTGGCGGCTCTGTTCATGGCATAATAAATTGCTGTAAAATCTATTAGAATATTCGCTAATATGTGAAGCGCGTGGGCCAACGACGCCAACGACGACGACGATGAGGACGACGACGACGATGAGGACTAACGATCGAGCCAGCTAGGCCCCCAAACGGCAATAGGCAACAATCGATTACAATCTGCTTGCTTGTTAAATTGCAAGACAGACGAAAAGGAAGGAACGAAGGAACGAACGCAGCGTTCGACTAACAACAAAACAGAAATAGCCCGAAAGAGTATAACCCGTTGCAAAGAGTTTTGGCTCTGGCCAATTTTCTTCTGTTTGGCATTTGCTGTAATGTGTTTTTTTTTTTATTTTGTTTTTGTTTTTGGTTAAGGCCTTGTTTAGTGATGGTCTAGAGTCGCCATCGAGCGTTGGGGCCAATAAGCCAACGAAAAAAAAGAACAGAAAACAGAAAAAAAAAACAATTCAATGGCTTTTCTTGGCTTCGCATTTCTTTTTCGGTTGGAAATTGCGTTTCTTGCCTTTACTTTGGTTCTATGAACATACATATGAATGTGCTTGCCTCCTCCCACTTCAAAGCTTGTGTGTGTGTGTGTGTGTGTGTGTTGGAGTTGCCTTAAGCTGCGCAAGTTCTTTTTGATTACGGGCACCGAACTCACTTCATGCTCCTTCCCAGATGGAGAGCCTTTTCACAAAAGGGTCGCCGTGTGTGTGGGTTGTGCATTGTGCGAGTTACGACTTGGCCAAATGACTTTTTGGCTGGCAAATTTCGTTGCTGGGGACGCGTAAAGAATGATGACTCTTCGGTACGCACATTCACATTGAGTGCAACCCTTTTAAGGGCTCCCTACTCTACTTTCCTTTTCCATTTGCGTCAAAAACTTTAAGGGTGGAGCTTGGCATAAAGCATGTCTACGATTATTGATCAGTTAGTGTTGTTGTTCTTGAGATTATCTTACTTGCGCTTGCGGGCCACGCCCACATAAATTGCATAAAGCGACCTTAAGCACTTAAGATTGCCTCACTTGGATCTCTTTTTCGTATTCTTTAACTATCAAGGGGTATCTCTCACACCATCTTCTCAGCTCATTAAAAGTCTGTAAGCTTTTTTTGCCAGTTTTTTTTCTTCTTTTTTCGATAAGAAACGCAGCAGCCCACGTCGCAAAAGGCAATGCTTGCAACGCGTTCCTCCTCACCCCGTGTACACCCCCCCTCCACTCCTTGCTAATGAAGTGTTATTTCATTTTCAGTGATGTTATTATTTTTTTAGCTGGTCTCTTCTGCAAGAGTCTCTTTCTTCGTTTTTCCCATATAAATTGCTCAATTCAAGGCAAACACCGCCGCCGCACCTCAAAACGAGAGAGAAAAATAAAAGACGGGAAGATGCTGCCGCCTGCCACAGTTGGGTGCAGCACACACGCAAGCGACGGCGGCGACTCCAAGATGATCGTCTAAGTGGCGACACCTACGCAAATTACAACAACAACAACAACCACTTGCAACAGCAACTTGAAACTTTGTCTCCCTCCTTAATTGTAGCTTTCACAACTTATCTGCACGTGTGTATCGTATGTATTTGCTAGGCATGTGAGACAGCTGCAATTAAAGTAAATAAGCTCTATGCAAACCCTTTCCAACCCAAACCCAAACTCTCCCCACACCAACCCTCCTCCATCACCCATAACCCAGCACACAACAAGCAATTTTCGCTCATCAGCGGCATACAAGAAAACAAAAAACATAACAAAAACAAAAACAAAAAGCGCCAACGCCCACAACAAAATACCTGCGACTGGGCTAAAAAAGTGGTCAACATAACAGCGTTGACATGCGACATTAAAAGCCAAAGCCAAGACCAAAACGACAAACGACACAACAAACAGCACACAGAGATGAAAAGACAAAGACGCAGTTCAAGCAGGCAAGAAGAGGAAGCACAAGCCACGTTTTATTTTTTTTCTGTTCTGTTCTGTTCTGTTCGGTTCTGTTCTGTTCGTGTGTTGAGTCCTGAGGCGTGCTTCATTGCGTGCCTATCGGCTTGGAGCTGGATGCGATTCTCGAGAGCGAGAACGAGAGAAGAGACAGAGAGAAAAATGTCTGCAACACACGCAAAAAATCGCAGCGCATTAAAATCACTGCGTGTGCGTGCAACAGACTATGGACAGAGGGGGTGAAGGTGGTAGGTAGATGGCAGTAAGGGGTTTGGAACTACACAGTCATGTTATCAAATAATGTTGCAAATGCTTCGTTGCCGCCACAAATTGCCAGGCTGGGAATATTTACACTAAGAAAACTGATTTCCCTTCTTGCTTCATTCCAGTTTTTTTTTTTTTACTTAATTATTACTAAATTAATAATCCTGTATACATGAAGTTTTTTAACATACTGATCAAAAACACTTTAAAAGATAGACGGAAATATTTTTGAAAATGTAAAGACAAAAGATAAGAAAATTATGTAAAAACAAAAAAAGGTCACATTTTAAAAACTTAATCTTTTTATGGGAAAATTTTCATAATAAAACCCTCCTCAAAAAATCTGCTCCAAAAGTGTATTTGTATTCGAAGTATCAGAATGATTTTTGCCAAGTGTAGTTGTCAGTATGTTTTGGCTGTTGCAACCGCCATTGACAGTCGTGTCAGGCAATTAAAATAAATAATTAATTCTCCTCAATTAAGCACACACAGTTAATGGAAGGGCAGTGTGCCGACTGGCCATTTGTTCTGCTTCTAATGGCAAATCAGGTGCTTAAGATTTCGATTTCGTAAGCAACTAACTAAGAGATAGAAAGAAACAGAAAGAGTTACACACGAATAGCCAATTCAAATTTAAATAAATTCGCATAACAAATTATCATCGTATGGTAATTCAGTCGCTCTTCAAGAGCGGTCAGCTTAGTTCACTTGCAACTTGATATTATCCGACCAAACGACCAACTAACTGCAATTCCTTATGCAAAGCACAATTCTTGCTGCTGCATTGCTTAGATTTGGAAGGAGCTGTGTTTTCTTTTCTCTATTTTTTTTGTTTTGTTTTTCGGCGCCGTTGAGATTTCTTCAACCGCAGAAGCACAGAAACAGAGATTTGCTTAATGCCGCCGACTTGCTTTGCTCTTGGCTTTGGCTTTGGCTTTGGCTTTGGCGTCTCCACGTCGAGTGACGCCAACTTCATCAACTAACTTCATCGCATATGACGTTGGTCCGTGACTGGCTGGCTGGCTGCTTAGCTTCTTTCAGCTATATTCTATAGCTCCTACTGCTCCTCGGCTTTCCCCTTGACTGGTTAATTTTATATTCAATGCACGCAACAGTCGCCGACGTTTACTATATACATACATATATATAGAATTTTTTGTTGCTGTCTGTCTCTGCCTTTTGTTAAATTTGTTTCTCCCTTTCTCCCGCTTTTAGCTGTCCCGCCGCCGCTTTTTTGTGTGTTTTTTTTTCGCAAGCTCCATAAATTCTCCAAAAACTATTTTTGCTGCACATAGTTTTTGCATGGCTCGCACTAATTATGCAGCTGGATTTCAATTCAGACCTTGTAGAACTCCTACTCCTCCTTCAGAGCTCAACTCGACTTCTTTTTCTGTTTCTGGGCTAAGGCTAATGTATGCGTGGGTGGCTTTGAGGCAGTCTCATTGCCGTCGGCCATAATTCATGGGGCTCGAGTGCTTGAGACGACGGCGTCTGTTTTTTTTTAAATTGAAAGAAAATAATTATGAGGCAGCGGAAATTGAATTTCTTATTACAGCCGGCCCACCAAAAGTAGAAGTAGAAGTAGAAGGACTTTACCCCAAGGACCGACACGCCTTTGGCACCAACACCAACACCAGCAAAAGCAAGAGCTCTGGCAACTCTGGCATTTGGAAGGGCTTGCAAATTAATTAAAATCCATAAAGTCAACGGCATCCCATAGCTCTTTTTGGTAAGGAAGGAAGGGGAAACGAGAACAAGACAAAACAACAATTTCACACAGCAATTGCAGGCGGCAACTATTCCTCGATTGTCAATTACAATTTCAATTCAGAGATAGGAAGCCTCCAGATACGTTTTGGTTTTGGGGTCATGGGTCAAGGTTGTAGAATGTGGTATCGTTTTGTTTGCTTTGCCCACTTAATATGTATTGTATACTGATTTATCGAGGGGCGGGCCACTTTTAGTTGTAACCATGCATATTTCATTAGCCACCTCTCTCTCTCTCTCTCTCTATTAATATCTGTCATTTGAATATTCTAGTAGCGAACGGGAAGAGTTGGGGAACTTGAGTTCAAGTTTTTTTCTTTACTTTTTTTTTTAAGTTTTGTGGTAGTAGTTGATTTGAAAAGGTTTCCACTGGATTATTATGGTTAGTTTAACCCATAATTATCGATCTGAGTTGCGAACTCTTAATGTTTTGGCTTTTTAGAATATTGGATTTAAAATCAAGACTGATCTTAACTAATGAAAATCCTTTTGGGTGTTTTTTGTCTTCTTTCTTTTTAACGCTAATTGATTCCAGGTTGGTAAATCTTTTTTTCAAACCCAATTTCCTACACTTTGACTTAATTTTTAATGTGGACTCTTCCTATATTTCTTAGCCATTGTTTTACTCTTTAAGAGGAGTCTTTAAAAATATAAGAGTAATCTATCAAATGAATATGTTTTTTTTTTTGTTGAAGCTTTAAAAGCCACTGAACTAATTAGGGATTTCAATTTATCAATGTTTTTTAGTGTTTTTTTTTTTGGTGTGAGAACCAGAGAAACAGCCAAAACAGGGGCTGCTGCGTTCTAGTGTTGCATTTTTAAAAAAACTCCCTTCACACCTCAAAGTCATCGCCCTGAATGCTCCTAAGGCCACCTTACCGAAATGTGCTTTACGCCTGGGGGAGCTAAAACAACAACAACAACTACAACAAGAACGATGGCTATGGCCAGGCCACAGCCACAAATTACAAATTGAAAGTAGTTTGTATCTGTTGCTGTGTTTCTGTCTCCGCCGCTTGTTGTTATTGTTGTTGTTACTACTCCCGCGGCAGTAAAAAAAAAATTTAAGTGCATAAGCAAAGTAGCTGCGGTGGCAGAGTCGCGGTCGTGGTCGCGGTCGCAGTGGGGCTGATGCTGGTTTGGGAGGCTCCAATGCGGATTCCTTTTTTTTTTGTTGTGCCCCCGAGGGTGGGCGCAATTTAGGGGCTAAGTTCGAGAAGAAGGCGGGGTGTGTGTGTCTGTGTGTGTGTGTGTGTGTGTGTGTGTGTGTGTGTGAAGCATGTTATGCACTTTTCCTGCGGCTACCGAAAAAATGTACACACATAGAAACAAGAAGATAAACAGACAGAAACAACAACATCAACAGAAAGAGACTAAGAGAGAGAGAGAGAGGAAACTTCTAAGTGGCCGGCCGAAGGAGCTCAAGAGCCAAAAACTGGGCACTTGAAGCCCATGCGACCTGCCTGCGAATCTTTGTTTTCCTCTTCTTCGTCTTTCGTTCGTTCGTTTGGCTATTGTTTCATTCATGAAGCTGCCTGCTTGCGATGTTGCCTGCTAAAGCAAGTTGTTTTTTTGGCTGCCTGCCCAAAAAGAAAAGAAAAGAAAAGATTTCGTGTCTCTGCTGTAAGGCCTGAGGCGTAAGCGTAAGCGTAAGGGCCAAGGAGAAGGGAGGTGCAAGTGGTCTAACGCTAACCCATAATTTGTGTTTGGGTTCGTGAAATGAGGAAGCAGAAGAAGACAATAAAATTAAGAAGACCAAGCTGCAAGCTACAAACTAAAAGTACAAAAGAGTAAGTAAAACGGACGTGTAACTAAATAACATTTGAAGGTTCATTATTTTTGTAGAGAGGTCTGGGACATATAGTTATGTTCTCTAACAATATGTTCTTGGTACAAGCTTGGTAGAAGTTCGAAAAGGTCAAAGTCAAAATGAAACTCTTGAAACTTGAAAAGATTTTATACTCTCTATTGAAACTCTTTCTCGAAAGTTTTATATAAAGACATGTGCGATATTTTTATTTTTCCGTCACTGTACATACTACTTAACAAATGAGTAGACATAGAAAAAGCGCTTAGTAAATTATCGTCTTTTGTGGGTTATCTCTCTTTCTCTCTTGGTCGGAGCTTAGAACTCTTCTACTACAACTACAGCGCCTGTCACATGACTAATGCCACTACTTTGGCTTTCTTAATTGTTGCTAGTTTGTCTGGTGAGGCGACTTCCGTCTTAAGAATACAACTGCAGCAACATTTCTTATTCATTTCATTTTCTTAGTCTTTCTTCTTGTTTTTTTGTGGTTTCTTGTATAATTTTGGGTAATTTATTTGGAGCCCAGATATGTTTGCGCTCATCAGTTTAGCCCGAGATACATTTGTATCTTGTGCTAATCCTTTTGGTCTAAATACGGCATTAGCGGGCACACACACACACGCACACACACATACAGGAACACACATAAATAGAGTCATAGCCCAATGCTCATATATCACAGAAACAGCAAACCTCAAGCAGCTGCGATGACAACGATTGCTAAGGGGCCACTGAATGGGAAGTGTGAACTAAGGGGGGACGGAGGTAAAGGGTAGCTGGTTTCTTGTCTTGGTCTTGGTCTTGGCCTGCGTTCGCATTGGTCTCGGGGATTAGTGGCCAGTAGTCTGGTGGCTTTGGCAGCTTTCTCGGTTGACTGACAACAGCAAAAGTTGCCTCGCTGAATGTGTTGTGGCTGCATTTCCAAAATGATTATTAATTACATCGCTTAAATTGATGCTCATGAGTTGTAGGACTAAACGCACACACGCACACACCCCTTCTAACGGTTTTCGTTTGGGTATTAGCATTATTGAAGAGCACAGTTGCGACCTCACACAAATACAAATACAAACACACAACACACACACATATATATATTTCCCTCTACTCAAACTACGTGCTACAAATGACTAATTCATTGCGTATATAATGTCTCTCGATAGAGAGATAGAGAGCGAAAGACCCTGGACAATCTCACGTGCCCCGTTTGTATGATCCCAAAGCCTTTTGTCTATTTTTAGTAGCCGACACTATTGTCCCATTCACATTGTTTGTGTGTCTGCATTTCTAACCATTTTGTCAATTCATTCGATTCATTCACTTCAATCATGTGTTCAGGCATGGTGTTCAGGCCCACACAAACGATAATGTCTAGCGATAAGCATTCGCCTGTGAATAGATCCGGCCTGTGAATGTTATTAGTACTACCTGCCTTGAGGATACACAAAATGTGTTAATATTGTCATAATTTATAGCCATCTCTATTTGAAGGGTTTTTGAAGATTTCGGATTTTGTGCATATTAAATATGCACAGAATGTTTTAATTTCAAGATAAAATCTTTGGAATATTTCAAAAGCATGCCGATACTATATCAATTCCTGCCAACGATTGTTTGTGGAAATATTTAAAAATAATTTATTGCCTTTTATTTGAGAGGAGATTCTTTCTTCTTTGAATTTTTAAACATATTTAATATGCGCAGAATGTTTAAGTATTGAGATAAATTCATTTTCTGATACGAAAAACTTTTCGTATTACAATTTTGATTAATTCTTTTGCTTGAGATTATATAAATGTACTTTTCATACTCACTACATGTACTTAAACTTAAGATGTTTTTTTTTAGAAGCACAGATTTACATACCTGAAAGTAAAGAAAGGTTCAAAATTATGATTAGAACATACGCGTACAGTTATTTAGAATGATTAAATATTAAACATTTTTATAAGCTTTGTCTTCCGTTAAGTCTCTGGGATTATTGTTTTAATTTTGAGATTTTTCCGCTTAGCGCTCAGGGAAATTACTTCAACAACTGTCGCTTCTTCTGGACAACCACGAAACTCTCGCAACTCGCAACAAAAGATGTCAAAAAGAAGCTGCGCAGTAAAACGTAATAACAAAATGCAATTACAACAACAACAAAATAATAATAATAACAACAAGCAACAAAAACAAGAACCAACTGACGACAATGGAAAAAAAAGTAACGACGTTTTTGTTAAATTAAAAGTTTATGAGGCATTAAATGGTCAACAACAAAGCAAAATTGCCAAAAAAAAAAATAAAAATAATAATAATGGAGAATAGAGAATAGGGGAAAAAGGAAACGCGAAGCGGGAAAGACGTTGTCCGTTCAATAGCATCAAGTAAAAAGTCATTAAGCCTTCCAACAACAACAACGACAACACAAAAACAACGATGACAACAACAAATAAATTGTCTGTATAAATATCTATCTATTCTATCTGGGCAGTCAGACGACCCCCTTCTTTGGTCTTGTGGCACAGGTCATTAGAGCCACGGCATCGGCATCTAAATTGCATTATCAACGCCAATAACGGGACACAGCCCGGTTTTCTTGCTGCAGTTACCTCCCCTCAACCATCCACCCTCCACAACGCTCTATCTCTCTGCACCATCATAAAAATGACATTATTTGTCAACGCCATAAACATATCGTGTATGTATATCTCATGTTGCAGTTTTGTACTGCAATATTCACGTAGAGTGGCAACTCTAGACTAGTACAACACAGGGTGTGAACATATGGCCAGTTACTCTTCTCTTCCACTGTGAATCTCTAGTGCCAAAAAGTGCAATTAATTATTTTTTATTAAGTGTTCAATGTGACTGGAAGTTATTTTCTTTTGGGGGTGGATCATTGGATAGAAGGGTGGTCATAATCGCTAAATTTGTAAAGTATTATCGACTACTGGCAGCACATTTAATTATGAAGACATGTGGCAACGACTGCGCTGACAGTTGTGGCTAATGACATTAGGCCTGGACCAAACCAAAGACCAGGACTATATACGATATCGATAGAGAGTGAGAGAGTGAGAGAGAGCCACAGACATTCATGGAACCATAAAGAGACCGGAAGCCCAACTTAATCCGCAGCATTTGCGGCCGAGTGTTGAGCATTATAGAGCATTGGGCATTTTCAATTTTTCGCCCGATTCATTTACAACTTTCCCTCTACCATTCCCTTTTCGCTGTCTCATATTGCTGGCAACCCCTTCTCGCTTCTCGCAAGGGGGAGTTGCGGTTTTTCTGCCGTCCTGCCTTCCCGCCTTCCTCACTGGTCGGTCTGGCCTGGCCTGGCTGCATGAAAATATGCAAAATATTACAAACATTTTTTGGTGCGGGGGGAGATATGGATGGCTTTAAAGCGCGCGGCGCAATGGGAGCAAGCCGCATGTGTGCGGACATTTTTGTGTTAATTTTCTTTTTTTCCATTTTTGGGAAACGAGGGTTTAGAGGGGTGATGTAGGGGGTACACACACGGATACAACACGAGGGCACAGGGATCGCCGTCGAGTGACGTTGACATTTTTTTCAATTGTGTCAGTTGTTGACTTGCAGCAGCAGCTCCTGCCACAGCCGCAGCAGCAACTAAAGTGCAAGCGCAACCAACAACAACAAATGACAATATTGTGTGCTTGTGTGTTTGTTTATTTGTTTGTTTGGCTTTGCTTTTTGCTTTATGGTTGATGTTTTTCCAACACTTTTCTTATGGTTTCACAGCAGCTGGCACAGCAGCAGTAACGTGGAAATTGAGTAGAAAACAGATCTGCTAATGTTTAGTTTTGGCTTTGACAATGTGCCTGCGTTTTTGCCTTTTGTTGTTTGTGGTTTGTCTGTATGCCTGCTTTGCCTCATTTATAAAATAGGAATCCTTGGCATTTCCTAAACATATATCCCTAACCACTGCTGCCAGAAGCACAAGGACCTTAATGTGTATGTGATATGTCCTAAATACAGATATGGTAACAAAAATAAATATTTTTATATTCCTCGCTTCTTACCATTATTATAATTAATTGATACAATTAACTTTTAGTCAAAAATCCTATTTAAGCTCCGTTGTAATATAATTTTAGTACATTTTGTTTAAGTATGATAAAGTAACTGACATCTTACACTCATCATACTCTCCATGAACTTTATCAAAGCTAAGCTATTCTTTTGTTAACTTCTGACTATTGTTCTATTTGTATGGCCAGAGCTGTATATTCTAAACATATACATGTATGTGTTCTGTTTTGTATAGAAGACATTTACATGTGCCAAAAAGCGGCAAGTGGCAAGCGGCCCACAGAAGGCCGACCCGCAATTGTGTGGCCGTCATAATGATGTTTTGGCAGTTGACCCACTTAGAATGGAGCAGTCCCAAATAATATCATCTAATGTCACGACATATACAACACACTTACACTAATATCCGAATGTGCATACACACACACACATACATCTAAACATTGTAGTCAATGGCATGTGAAATGAGCTGCGAATGTTACTGACAATAAAAAATTGCTTTTCACTTTCGGCACGCAATGCGGGAAGAGGAAGGGGACAAGAGGCAAAGAAAAGCTGGCTGTAGGGTCGCAATTTACCTGAACGCTTCCAAGAACTCTTTGACAAGCCGTGGCAAATGCATTCGACACTTAGCTCATCATCAACATAGAAAGGACAGAGAGCGAGAGAGGGTGAGACAGGTCGTTTAAAGAAGAAGAAACCGCTGCAACTCAAAGAGGCAAGAATATAAAAAAAAACTGAATATGAGTAAATGTACGTGGTATATGACTGATTAACCAATGCGAATCGATTTGTCTACACTCAATCCTCATGCGAGGCAACTTCTCGATTATCCTTAGCTCCTCAATCTTCGCTCTTCACTCTTAACTTCTTTCTGGCTTGCTTTGCGGGCGGGCGGTCTTTTATAACGTGAATTCCTCAATATTTTTTGTTGTCGTTGCTTTTTGCTGTCAGAAGTGACAAACGCAAATGATTTATGTGTGTTTGCATGCGTGTAAATGTCATTAGGAGCAGAAGTTGGGTTCGGAAGAAAAAGGAATCGAGTGTGGCAGAGTGCATCGATTTGCTGTCTTTGACTTTCCATTGCAGAGCTGTTGACATTTGTACTAGTTGCCCCTCCAGTGTCCCTCAAGCTCCTACTACCTACAACCTACTACTCAAACTCAAAATCAAACTGACTTCTTGCTTGCTGTCTGCCACGCACGCACAACATGCCCCAAACAGCAACAACTATCGACCAGATTTGACATTAAATAATGAGTTATGCCGCTGACGCCTTAGAATTTGCAACGTGGCGGCGGCGGCGGCGGCGGCGGCGGCTCCTTAAGTCGCCACAGTCACAAAGCAAAGTGAGTGACTTGTGGGCTGGGCCGGCTGCCCCCACATGGCAAAAATATGTGCGTAAGAAGGGGGCGAGCCAGTAGTTACACTAAGGAAAACGGAATAAAAACAACTTCTTAAAATATAAATATTTAAAAAAAAATGTTTAAAATTCATAAGATATTCACATGATTTACTCCTGTTTTTACTGATGTTTTAAATTTACTTTCCAAGTACATACTAGTTTCGCTCAGTGTAGCTTCTGCTTGATAGCTCGACTACTCATGTAGGCTTGGTTGTGGTTTGTGTCTTGGGTTTTAGTTATGGGAATTAGTCATCAGTAGTATATATTAATATTAATATTAATATTATGTTTTCGGCTTCCTCAGCTCATTTTGGCCATTTTCAGTGTCAGCTACGTTTCACCCACTTTCTCAAAAAACTAAATAAACTCTGCATGCCAATTCATCATCTGTTTTGACTTTGCATCTGTTTCCTTTTTGGATACTGCTGCTGCTGTTCTTTACGCTTGGCTGCTTCATTCTAACATACTCAGGCACACATGTATGTATTTAGTTCGAATATACATATACCCAAAACTCTTCCAGATTGCCCAGTGTTATTTTTTGCTTTTCTTCTGTTTTTCTTCTTCTCTGTTGATGGCCACTCGTGACGATGATGACTGTCTCTCTAGTCACCCACCCAAACCAAAATGCCACCGGCGACTTCTTCATCAGCAACTGTCAGTCGTCAGTCTTCAGAGTCTTCACAGTCTTCAGTCTGTTCAGCGTCAGAGTCATTTGAACATTTTGCAGCAGCGCGCATGAAACAAATTAACATTTTTCGCTACGGTTGCAATTGTGGCGCCTGCGCAGCAACAAACACAAGACACAAGACACAAAACAGAACAGAACAGCCAGCCAGCAAACAAACAGTCGGGCCAAAGACGCCTGGACTGAATGCCTAATTAAGTTGCTGCTTGTTGTTGCCACAATTGCACAGTTGTTTCACGTTGCTACTGCAAGTTGCAGTTGCAGTTGCAGTTGCAATTGTCTGTCAACATGTTTACCTTTCTGAGATGCATTTCCATTCCATTTGCCTTTATTATAACTCCTCCACGAACTCAAAACTGACTTTAGCTACTGTTTATATTTTTTATTCGCCTGCGTTTCCTGTTGCCTGTTGCTGTCGCCTTTTAGACACAAGTTTTTCGTATTATTGTTATTATTCGAGGGGTTGGGCCCACATGTTTTTTGCGTTGTAGTGTTGACAGCATTGGCATATAGTATGTTTGTTCATTTGTGCAGCTTTTGGGTGCAGGCGGCCTATTTGGTATACTCGTTCGTTGTAGCTCTTTTGTCTTTTTTATCTTGCTCAAAAGTTTAGTTGACTTTGCCAAAAACGACAATTGAAGGCAACTCGACGGACAGCAGCTGCGTATAATTGCCTGCGGTTAGTTGTCGATGTCGATGTCGATGTCGATGTTGTTGTCTTTGATGTTAACAAGCATTTGTTGTGGAATTTGCTATACAAAAAAGTGAGTTTTCGAAAACGAGTGTGCAAACTTTCGGAGTTAGTTATATAAGATGCGTCTGAGCTGAGTAAGCATGTGGTCAAGTTAGTGTTTCAAATTGATTGCAAAATTGCATGCGACGCCATGTTGAGAGATAGAAAATTGAGCAATTGAAAATCCTAATTGGAATTGAAAGACCTAACAAGGTAGTTGATGCCGATTTCATATAACAATAACCTATAAAATCGAATGCTTTATTGGGGGTTGTCATTGAATTGATGGGTTGATTCGAAGCAACTGTATTATTTTTATTAGTAAGTAGTATTACTTTAAGTTAATTTTAACTTTTTTGTTCAATCTATCCTATTTATTCGTTTCTTTCAACTAAAATGTATTTAATAGTTCTGCTCATATATGGGTTAGAACATTTTTTTCGTTGAAAAATAAAGGACTACATCATTAGGTTTGTTTGTGAACGTGGTCATTAGTTTAAATCATTCGCTCATTTGCATTGTGAAAGGAAATTAACATCAAATTTAGTTTGGATTCTACCCTTAGTGTGGCCCCGTTCTAGTTATGTCCTTGGCAATTACAAGATAATTTACGGCACAAATGTATTTCATATTAGTGGTGCCAAGTTGTTGTTGCTGTTGCCGTTGCTGTTGCTGTTGTCAACTTAATGTCCTTTGCATAAACGCACGCTTGTCTCGCGCTTTCATATCCTCTTTTATATGCCTCAAAACATTTAATTAACAAAGCAATTAAGCAGAGAGAAATGTCAAACCAACAGAACAACAACAACAACAGGAACAAGCCAATGCGAACTGCGGCAAAAAGAGAAAAACCAAGCAAAGAAGAAAAGCATTTTTAATTTAATTTATCTATATATACATGTGTGTGTGTGTGTGTGTGTGTATGAATGGGTGTTGGAGTGCTCTTTCTCTCCAAGTTTGTTGGCAACACTTTTGCTAGATTCTCTCCCCACCACCCCCTCCCCAAACCATTACACGTACTTCGTTGTTATTGTAAAATAATGCGTTCAAAGAGTACGCAGTAATTTATATAAATGTGTGCGAAAGGGATGCAGAATGTGAGAAAAGGACCTTGCGCGCATTGCGATGATGACATTTTTATTGCTAAGTACAAACAATAACAGCACAGCATTATATTTGCATCTCTTTCACACTGCACAGCACACCACACAGCACCTCGCCCCGCTCTATCTAGCTTTCGTTGCTTGCGTTTTAGTTGCTGCTCGAAACAAAAGGCAAATTTATGCATAGCAAAGAATTTTTTAATTAAACTTCACACACAAACGCTCCAAACACCAAAGAATGATGGATATACAGCAAACTTTTCTGAATTTAGCCCCACTTGCAACTTTGAAAATTTCGGTTTTTTTTTATTTTGGCATATTTGAAGAAGAATGACCTTCTAAGAATTTGTCCTCAACATTTTTAATCGATTTAATAAGAAGTGAATGAGATATGAGAGTTGAAAATATGGAATTAAATGTGTTGTAGCTTGAAATTCAAACTTTTAAATTTAAATGCATAACTTTAAGCAAAGAGTAGCTTATATTATTATTTAACAGGTATTTGTAATATAAATATACAAATAAAATTCCTTTTAATATTTGAACATTGATCGTTAAAAACGGTTTTATGTTTTAAGTGTGTTCGGAAAGATGTCAGAAGCCGTTCTTTTCTCTGTTTTTTCTTTTAACAGTTCATCAGATTACAAATCGCAGCAGCAGTCGCTCTGGCGGTCTTCTTTGTTGGGTAATGCGTCGATTGGGCAAGGCAATGCCTTTACAAAGTGATCTGTCAACTCTGACAGCTTACAACAGTGTGGCCAGGCCACAGTTAAGAGGAAAGAAAATAAAAAACGTGCTGATCATCGCACTCTTACGTTGGGGTGTTAATTAACTTCACTCACAAAATATAAATCAAAAAGGCATTCCCATTTCGATCGTAAGTCAAGCGCAAAAATGCATTTTGTTGTCAAGTTCGCATTTATGTACAATATGGGCTATAAAATACAACATCATTTCTGTAAAATAACATCGATCATCTCACGGAACAACAAATACTCATACCATTCCCATACACACACATGTGTTGCGACCTGTCACTCTTTTATAGCAATTATAATGCCAAGTTTCTCATATCCAAGCAAGCAATCCAACCCCGAATTAATAATAATTCTTTTTGACATTACACCATCCCTGTACTGCGAGCGAGGCTGGGACCCATGTGTAACTCTTTAACCCTTTGATGCCCCCAGGCCCCACCCCAAAATAACAAAATAACAAAAAAACGAAAAACGGGCCCGTCTTTCTTGTTGCTTAAGTTGCTCTTTAAGCAACGATCAATCATAAAATATAAAACACAAAAAACATAACAAAAAACATTTCATGTACTATGCAGATTCAACATATTTCACGATTTTTTTCTGTTTTTTTGCTCTGACATAAAAGAATCTTTAAGCGTGTGTGTGGGGGCACTTTTGACATTTTAAATACCGATGGTGAATAATAATAATAATACGTAATACTTGTTATTGTTTAGCTTTTATGCTCAAGCGACAGCTTGTTGAAATTATTTTTTTGGATTTGGATTTGGATTTTCTGAGGGCTACACTCATTTAATCATTTTGATTCTTTTGTAAATGGGTGATTTTGTTTTTGCCATGGATTTTTCGGTCATAAATCAATGATGAAAAGGTCTTTTGTGGTATTTTTAGATTTGCAAATACATCGACTATTAATTATAATAGCAAATAGTAATTAATGGTGTTGAAATAGTTTCCAAAAAGAACAAAACTTATGTTGGTTTAATTTTAAATGAGGTTAGAATCTAAATATGGTTATTTACGAATGGCCAAAAGCAATCTAGGAATAATGATCAGTTTGTTATTAACATTGAGCTATATAATCATTTACAAGCTTAGATGCTGGCTTGTAATAAAATACTTATATGGCATATCGTAACTAATGCAGCTAAAGTATTATTATAAGTTTTATTTATATTCTTTGCGTTAACTAAATCTCATCTGATGATCACCCTATTTATACCGTCCAATGAATCACTTCTTTTATAAGATGCAATATTCGTGTAAAGGAATAAGAAAAGCTGAACCCATTTTCCCACATCATACGACCTAAAGCTACTGCTTATGATGGAAACGAGGAAAGAGGCAAAGAATGTGTGAAGGCGCCGACGCCTGCGGGTCGAGATCTATAAAAAAAATTGTGGCCTGTTCCGCAATGAAGTGAAATGTGAGTTGAGTAAATGTTTAAATGAGCAGGGGGGAGCAGGAGGACCAGGAGGAGGGAAGCACAGGCAAAAGAACTAACAGAAATTATAAGTGAATTAAAGCGCCGCCGACGACGACGAAGACGGAGACAGAGACGATGCAGAGGAAAGATGCCTTCCTGGCAGGTAGAAAGAGGCAAATACGAGTCAAGTGTTGTGTGTTGCTGCCCATTCTGGGGAACAGTTAGTTTAGTTGGTTTTCGAGTCGCCGGTTCATGCTTTAAGGTCAATCAACGACAGAACGACAGAATGAGAGAGAGGGAACCAGACGGAACGAGCAAGAGGAGTAAAGTTTAAAATTCTATTTGCCGCACAGCGGCAATTTAGCAACTCGTGGCAACTGCAGCAACGGGATGCAGTGAAAAGAATGTCTAAGTATGACCGAATGTGGGGAATGAGATGAGAATGTAAGGGGCGGGGGGTAGCGAGTGGGTACATGCTGATGTTGATGCACTGGCGCTGCTGCTGCTGCCAGCAAGACTAACTGCTGGGTAATCACATGCGGTGCTGCTTAAGCGTTGCCAAGGCAGCCACAAAACCCTCGGCTCTTGCTCAGATGCATCTATGGATGCAGCTAGCTGCCATCGCGGCGTCGACATCGTGTGCCATCAATGCGAGAGAGAGACCTGAATAGCAGCAGCACCACCACCTCACATCTCTCCCCTAGAATGACCTCCCACATTTTACTCCCACCAGCAGCAGCAACGGCAGCAGCAGCAACAGCAACTGCACCAGGCAACTGGCAAATCACCAGCAGCGTCGACCGAAAGTCTGATGTATGACTTAAGATAAACTGCCAGAGAGAGAGAGAGTTATTTTTGGATGCCAGTTAAATACCCTACATACACTCTCGTCTATTAAAATCAACACTAAAAGCGTGCAATCGGCTAATGGTATTTTATTACCATTACCAAAGCAATAACTGAAATAAATTTGTTTTTATTTTTACTATAAGTCACACTTGCTTGTAAAATTGTTTATGTTTGTTTGGGCTGTTAAAGACTTTTTATTGAATTAAAGTGGTTTTAGTATCTGTGTAACTTTAAAGTTTCATGTTAACTGTACCACTAAATTAAAGTGTATATAAATTCTATAAATCTCTATTTATTGTAGCGCATCAAACAAACTGCCAACTTGAGTAAGTACACAGTGTACACATAATGCATAGCAGCACATACATACATACACGTATGTGCCAGTGCCATTTTTTGTCGTTTTTTTTGGCTGGCTGGCTGGCTTTATATCCCCTGCACACTATTTGTAACTTTTTGTTCCACATATTCATCGTTTTGGATTCTGCTTATGCTAGTTTCTTGCTAGTTTGCCATCGTGCGTTGCATATATCACAAAACTACAGGGAACTACTACTACTACTATATAGTAGTAGTTGTAGTTGTAGTAGTA
The DNA here is from genome assembly GCA_035044645.1 of Scaptomyza parva. Taxonomy (NCBI): domain Eukaryota; kingdom Metazoa; phylum Arthropoda; class Insecta; order Diptera; family Drosophilidae; genus Scaptomyza; species Scaptomyza parva. Next base: position 432,557 of record JAWNNT010000142.1, on the reverse strand, counting down.
GCCACTGCGCCTGAGCTTGCGGTTTTCGTGAGCTGCATAAGGATGAGATTCGAAGCTGATGATGATGATGATGATGCTTGCTTCCCCTTTTACTGCTGATGATGATGATGATCCCATGTGCAGTTCTCCTACTTTTGAGTCTGTGTTATGGTTAATAGCTGAAAGAGTGCGCGCTCTTTAGTGACCAGCCCGAAATAGAAGAAAAAGAAGCAGTTCTAGTTGCAGTTGAAACGTTGTGCAACGCTTTGCCGATTTACCGTTTTGCTAAACATTTAAGCAGCTCATTTCCTAGGAAATCAAGCGAATGGCGGATGGCGGGATACGAACGAGATGGAGTTTGCAGTCAGTCAGACGATGACTATTTTTGGGCTAATGATGTACTTTGGCCGAGCGAGCCATCAGCTTCATCAAGAGGTGGCCAAAGGTGATGCAGTAGCTACAGTAGGGGCCTCAACATACACACACACACACACACCCAGAGAGAAATACAGTGAGGCGGCACACCGGCAACAGCGACACCAAAAGCCACTCGATGTCCATCATTCATTTAGATCCATGTACGAGCCATGTTTATGTTTATTGACTGTTATGGACATGAGTCACAGTTAGACGACAACGACAACGACGACGACGACGCGATTTTAACGGAAGTGTTACAATGAGACAACATTACGGCAACGGCCACGGCAACGGCAGAAGAGGGATGGATGATAGCTTCTCCAAAGCTGTCTGCCAGAGTTATGCCTCTTGTCCAGGGCCTCTCCATCTCTCTCCACCATTACCCGGGCGCCCGCCTGTCAATGTCAGTCTGTTCTCTTATTCTCTCCGGGTGTGTGTGTGTGTGTGTGTGTGTGTGTATGGTCTCTGGTTATTTGCTTAAGTGCAAATATGAGCAACTATTTGCTAAATGACAGTTATTGCTGATTAGCTGTCAGACATTTTGACAGCATGAAGAATGATTCGCAATTTTCGCAAGCAGCAGCAGCAAAAGGAGTCTCTCTCTCGGAATTGGGTTTGTGTCTGGGGCCTGCAGTTAATGATGTAGCATATGGTTAATTAGAACATTAGTCTCTCTACACACACAGAGCTTGGCAGCTGTGAGTTAAGAGTTAAGAGAGTTTTGCTACTCCACAGTTTTGGTAGTTGAAACTCATTTCTTGGTAGTAAAAAAGAACTTTAAATCATTAGTCGTGCAGTAGTCGTAGTAGACGTAGTAGTCGTGGTAGTAGAGGGCAGAAAGTTAGGTGGCTGTCAAATTCATTTGGGTGTTGGGTAAAGTTTTTTGTTTTGGTTTTTTTTCGGTGCTATTGTTGCAAGCAGAAAATGGCTGGTGATGTATGAGTAAGGGTTAAGTGCTTTTTGCTTGAATGGGTTAATGAACAAGCAACAGCAAAAGAAGAAGCAGCAGTCGAACTACGAATGAGCTTGACAAATGACTAGAGAAAGGTTGCTTCTGTGTAACAAATAATGTGTGTGGGAGGTGCATTTGATCGATGTGAAGTAGCTGAAAACTAAACTTTTTTCCATGGAAAATAACATAAAATTAACTTAAACCTATTGAAATTCTCAACACTTACACGATCTGGCAATAAAATGTTGTTGTCGCTGCGAACCTCAACCCAAAACCAAACCCAAGCCCAAATCCAAATAGGGTCTAGGCCATAAAAATCAACAACAGGCCCAAAAACAGGGCCGAAAATTACGCATGCCTAAACGGTCAACACAAATTATGAGGCACAAAGAACAAGCAGCAGAAGCAACAGCAATAGCTACCAATAAAAAAAGCAATCGCTTTGCAACCAAAAACGTTTGGCCCAAAGGCGCAAAGAAGCGTCCGAATCGTGTGTACCTGTGCCGATCCCAGAGACGTCGCTACCTCTACCTCCTACCTCTACCTACCCGCCGGACCAATCGCCCTGCACACCTACCGACACACTATAAAAATTGAATATGGCCAAAAGCGGAAAAGAAAACAAGTAAATGGGCTGTGGCAGCTAGCTTGAGTGGGTCGAAGAAGCAGCAGCAGAAGGAGTTTCTTGCAGTCTATATGTGCTGCGCTTTTGCTCTTTTGCTATTTCGCCTTATAAGGTCGCGCACATAAATAAGCACAACAAATACATATATTGCTTCCAAGTAGGCTCCTCCAACTTTAGCTCGCTCGGCACAACACAGAGAGAGAGAAAGAGATATTTGGGCATCGGTATGCGGCATCTTGGCAAAGAAGCAGCTGCTGCTGTGGGCAATCGCTTCGTGCTCCAACAACAGCATCAGCATCAGCATCAGCAGCAGCGAGTACCATCAACAATTTTAACAATCAACTGATGAGAAAAGGAAATGAAAAGTCAACATAGGCCACCACAATAAGCGGCTAGAACGAGCCAAGCTTCGTAGTTGCAGCTACGAAGTCAAACGGACAAAAGCCGTGGAAAAGTGCGCATCAGTAGAAAAAGGTGGAGTGGGTGGGGTGGGGGGTGAAGCGAGGAGCAAGCATTGGCATTAGCTGACCGCAAAAGGCCAAGTTGGTTCAAAACCCAGCCTCTACGGCTACAAGAATAAGTAACATCGACAGCGGCCTACCTCTTCCAGCCCAACTGGCTGGTTGAAATGAAAATTACTTGGGCCAAAGATTAGAAAACTTGAAGCACAATTTGTGGCTCACTTCTTTCTTTCTTTCTTTGAAATACTCATCTATCGAGATGTACAAACAAATTAAAGAGCAAAGCGACTCCAAGCTAAACAAGCACACTATTAAGCGATTTATACAATAGGCTTAAGATAATTAGATATCTCGGATGGTATTTATCCCTCAGGTGGTATTGATGTTTTTCAACGTTGTTGCACTGTGAGAAAATAAATTTAAAAATCTTTTTTACATGTGCTATTTCGTTATGTGAAAAACATATTTTTGGAACCCAAAATTGTCTCAAGTGTATTTTGACAAGTTTAAGTGCAACAAGACACAAGACACAAGTTAAACACCACTTTTAAGCAATTTATACAATGGGCTAGCTGGAAATGAGTTCTCAAATGCAATTTATGCCTTTTAACAGCATTGTTTTTAACTTGGCTAACATAGTATCGTCAACACTTGTCCGATGCCATTCAAAGAGCAGTTCCATTTAAGCCTTATATCTGTCTTGTTATATCTCTCTTCGTAAGAGTCGAGTCGCGTTTTTTCATCGCCTCTTTTTATTTCGCCTCTTCGCGTCTTGGTTCGCTCCTTAACCATTTTCCGCACCCCTTTGATCACATCTTCTTCGATTCGATCGATCTCCGATCGTTTCGATTTTGCGGCGCGCTATTAAATTGTAAATTGGTTGAGCAGCGCTGCCGATGCAGCCAAACGTGTCTCAATGCCGCTTCGTAGGATCCTCCACTCCACTCCTCCGCAACCCTCGCTGCTTCTTACCAGCTTTTCGCATTTCGAACGCATCGTCGTGAATCGTGTGCAATTTGTGCTGAAAGCCAGCCCTAGTCGGGACTTGTCTGGTCTTGGTTTGGTTTGGTTTTCCTACCACCAACTCTGGACAGACCACTTTTGCTGCTTTCTGCTCAGCTTTCAGATCAGACTGTTGGAGTTAGTAGCGAGGTTCAGTGTGCGGTTTTTTGTGCTGTTGGTGCCCCCTTTGAATTCTGTGGCACTGGCTAATCAATTTTTCCACTTCATTGTTTGTCCATTGCGATTGTCGTTGCTGTTGTTGTTGCGGTTTATCAACGCTTTATTACACTGACGTTTTGTCAATTTGATTGCTTTTGATTTGACTCTGTTTTTAAAGTCGTTTCTGTTTTAGTTGTTGTTGTTGCTGTTGCTGTTTCGAGCTTATCTTTAGTTTGTTGCCCGCATTGACAGCTTCGGCGAAGCATTTCAGGCGTTTAATGCATTTACATTGGCAAGACCTTGAAATGTCGCTCAGTCGTCGGATCTTCAATTGTCCGTCGACGGACGGACGGACGGTTGGGTCGTGAATGTGTTTACTGTAGTTAATGGCTGACTTTTTAATTGCTTCCCTGTAACAGTTCGATCGATTTTGTGGCCTCACCTTAAATGGGGTATGGGGTATGGCATGGGCGGCACTTTCAGTTTTTGTTTCTCTCTATGTTTTGTGTTTCGATTATTCACTTTCATATGCCGTCATTCATTTCATCGTCTGTCTGTCTGCTTGTTTGTCTGGTCTGTCTGTTGTTGTTGCTCTTTGCTTTTGCACTTGATTTTTATGCAATCAACCCGCTGGTCATTCACAGTCATTGTTGCTGTTAGTGCAAATCAAAAATTTGATTATACTATATGATTTTTTTGCATGCATAATTTTCGTTTTATCTCTTTTTTTGGCTTATTGATTGGCTAGACAAAATGTTGTTTTTGTTATTGGGCACTGCAGGTGCAGGTATATTGAAAGTTTTCGTATGCCAGGGCAATTAATGCAGTGAATTGATTCATGTTTTGACTTTAGCCATGGGGTGGGTGGGTGGTTGGGTGTTTGTTGACAGGACACGTTCAGATTGAATTAAGCTTTAGGGTGTGTTGAAAGTGTTGGCTGACATTTGTCAAGTTTTTAGCTTCAGTCTTCATCTTTCACACGTTCTATTTTTAGTGTCAAATCAAGATATCTACATATGCAAATCAGACCCAAGACGAAGAAATGTTCTTTTTTTATGTCTGTCATATATCACAAAGCTTAAATTTCATGGCCTTCTCTTGGGTTTCAAGTCAACTACCTGACCATGATCATCCATCCATCTGCCCCTCTTAAATGTGTTTGCCACAATGCCTTTCACTCTGTTTCTAGCTGCGTGTCAGACAAATTGACAACTTTATTGCCTCTAAATATGGTTAATGACCACAACAAAGTTCTTGTCAACATCGAGAGAAACACACAGAGAGGAGAAACAACAATAAAAACCATTAACCAACAAAATAATGTCAAATGTTTTTTAATTGTTTTCAAGTGGTTTCCCCTCCACCTCCACCTCGTTCACGTTCAACACACACAAATTCAAATCTGCGTGGGTTCAAAACGCCTTCAATTTTGATTTTTTACTTATGTGGTGCGCGCACATAAACAAAAGAGACGAGGGGCAGACGAGGCAGCGTTTTGGGGCAACGCTTTGAAATGAGCCGCCAGAAATGAGAAACAACAACAACACCAGAATAAAAATTGACTTTGGCACGGCCAACACTTGCAAGTTTCCACATGTGGCAGTGGCAACCGCTGCTGATTAATATCTCAGAATATTTTTTGGTTCTTTGATGAATTATTTCACAACTCGCACTTTTTTCATCTTCTTCTTCTTCCTCTGCGTTCTGAGATTCGTTCTGCACAGCAGCGACGAGAAGCAAGAGAGAAGACGAAAAATAAATAAATAAAATAAAATTTAGCACAATTTTGCTGCTGCTGCTCGTTTGTTTATTTTGCTTTTGCGGTTGCTCGATTTTTATGGCTTGTTTAAATGCTGTGGTATTGGGGTATTATTTTTGTTCCTTCTCTCTGCTCTCGTCTCTGATGTTGTTGTTTATGTTGTGCTGCTGCTGCTGCTGCTTCTGTTGTTGTTTTTGTTGCTGCTTATGCTTTGCAAGTCGTTTATGGCACTCGAATTTATAAGTGAGCTGATTGATTGAGTTATTTGCAGGCGCACACAGAGAGAAAATGTTGGATTGATATTAAAGTAAGTAAATCGATTGCCGAATCAGAGATCACGATATGGCAAATGAAACGAAATCGAAAACGAAAACGAAAACGAAAACTTCTTCATCTATCAAACGTTACTAATCATGTTATCTCGGCTTCTCTAACTCATTTCATTTTCATTAAATTCGATTCGATTCGATTAGGAGGCCCAACACACACAATCCCAACCCATGAACATAGAGGCCGCTTGATTCATTTATGGGAATTAATGACTCTCAAGTGGCGCAAATTTACTTCCCGAAGACTGTCTGACCGTTAAGTTGCAGCCTGAAGTCGCCGCCGCCGCCGCCGCCGCCAATGCCGCCACACATTCAGTTGCAATTTAATTTCCATTTAATGTTGGGGGCATAGCAAACTCTCTCTCTCACAATACAACTAACTATTTGGCGAGACTTTGGCAAATGATTAATTAGTCTTCTGGCTGGGCCTATTGTTGCTGTTGTTGTTGTTGATTCTGATGGTTTAATAATCAGACAAAAAAAGTGTCTATTGTGTGGCTAAATGTTTTCGGTTGGGTTTCGGTTCAATGAGGCAAATACTAAATCAAAAAAAATAATTGCTAATTGTTTGTCTTTTGTTCAAGTTGACTTCTACTACGAGCTTTGGCGTCTCTCTATTCGAGTTCACTTTCTACAATTAAAGCTAAACTGTGCTCATCTTCATGTTTGGGTCTTATTTTTGTCATGGTGACACGATTTCAATTTTAAACTCTAATTGCTTGAACTGAAAGTAAGAAGAAACAAAAACTGATCCTATTGTATGGCAACTACACTTAGAGATATCTATAACTCGTTTAGCTCTTCTTCTTTTTGTTGTTGTTGTTGTTAACCTTTCTTAAAGCAGAAAAGTGAAAGTCTCGATCTGACATTAGATAATTTGTTTGTTGAAAAATAACTTACGTGAATTGGATATAATTCAGTTTTTCTTGTGTAGAAGTAATTTACGTACCTGTAAGCAAAAAGAAGAATAAAATTGTGAGTAATAGAGTTAAGGGAGAAAATCGGAACGTAAAGTTTCTAAATTGGTAAGCACTTAGCGTTGACCTATTGCCCCCTTCAAGTTGATTGACCGACCCAACTCATTTGGCATGAACCCAAAAACAAAATTAGAGTGTCAAAGCTTATTTAGGGTTGCCAATATTATTTAATTTTCACAGCTCTTTAACGCTCTACTCCGGCCACCTACTTGTTTTATTGTGGCAGGGACTGAGCGAGAGACCAACCGTTGTCAAACAGTTGCAAAACACAAAAAAAAAAAACAATAGAAAAAGAGAAAACGAAGTAAATATTGACATTGCGTTGTAATAACGCTGCATTAACGGTGCTTTTTAGTAGTGCCGTTATCGTAGAAGTGGAAGTGGCAGCCGCACAAATGAGGGCAAAAACCCAAAATGGCCGACTGACGACAACGGGAAATGAAAAAGCAAAGCCTTCTCCAAAAGGAACCCCACTCTAAGAGCACAATTCTCGGCCAGCGCGAAAGCTTAATAATGTAAATTTCGCTCTAAGCTATTTCCAAAGACTAATGGTGCGTTTAGTCAGCGCAACCCCTAAAAATGCGATAGCAAACGAAACAAAAAAATAAAAAGCAAAAGGAGAAGGAGGAGGTGGAGGTGGAGGAAAAAGGAAGAATAAAAAAACAAACTTGTCCGCACACGTCACAAGGTACAACACTAAAGCAGCCAAGAAGCAGAAGGAAGAAGGAGCAGTAACAGAACAAAACAGAACCGAACAGAACAGAAGGAGGAGAAAGAAAAAGAAATCATCACGAGCCGCAAGTTTGCGTGTGACGCGAAATGTCGCCAGCTGAAATGTCGTTTGCCGTTTGCCGTTTGCTAAAAACATTATTAAGCGCCAAAGATTATGCAAAGAAAAACAAATGTTGTGGGTAAAGACGTGAAGACGTGGAAAACCAGAGAGACAGAGAGAGAGATGGAGGGAAAAAAACAATATGGCTGACTCTTCTCGCAAGGAGATGGTCCTCGTCTTGCTTTCCCAAATTATATGCTTGTGTAAACAGCATAAATACATATCTACGTATGTATATAGAAACATACAGCTATGGGGTCAAGCAATACGTAAAAAAAATATGTTTAAAAGAATATTATTATTTACTTGAATCGATTTAAGATTGAGTATTGGAGGAAAAGTTAATTATTAAGGCCAAGTTCACTGATACTATTTGCATGTCCTTAGCTGTAAATCATATATTTATTGGGGGAGAAACAAAAAAGGAATAAAATACACGTGGAACAGCCCGTGTCCCGTTAAATTCCCGTATCCCAGACGTATCCTGTGTTCCTTTACTCTCTTCCCTTTTTTCACACACCGCATTTTTATTGCTGTTGACGACATCTTCAATTGTTTTGGGATTGTGGCGCCCGATCGTATTCATATATATATATATATATATATGATTTGGGAGTTTTTTCCGGATGCGCACAGTTTCCCGCTTACTAATCGCTTGTTTGCCTTTACCACCCATCCACCCGCGCCCCCCTGCTGTGCACACTTGTCATCACACCCCCCACCATGAAGGGGTGTGTGTGTGTGTGTGTATCCCTGGTGTATTTCCTGCACTGTGTCAACAGACCTGGTCCCAATTGCCAATCTGCTCATTCCTTGGGCAAAGTGGCTGACTTGCAGCAATGTCTTTGACTGGATTTTTTATTAAAAATAAAAACAATAACGACACAGTCACACGCCCACATGTCACGCCTTCCTTATAGATATATATATGTAAGTGTATGTATTTATGTAGATTTGCTTGCTTTCTTCTTCGTGCAGCCCTTTTTCATTTTTTGTGTTGCCAAGCTTTCATCTTTATGTCACTGAATCGATTTTTTTTTTCCGTTGCCAGCTTTCCATTTTCTTGCTTTCCTGCTTTTGCTTCCTGCCGTCTTCATCAGGAATACCACTTAAGAGCTATACCCCTTATCCATCCATTTATACCCTTGGCTAAAATTGTTTGTTTGGGGATTTGCATGTTTTTGCACAAGCTTCACCCTCTCCCTCTCCCTTTCACCACCACCCCAAGACTCTTGAAGTGCTCCAGTGCTCCCCTGCATTGTCTCTATTAGAAGCTAACGCATATTTATTGTCGGGTTTTTGCACCTTGAGCCTTCATTTTCATCTGTTTTTTCAGCACAAACACCCCCTTCATGCATACATATGTATGTATGTACATATCTATCTAGTCGGATGTGTTTTTGGCTTTTATGCTCCAATGGAAATGTTAATAAGCGTTTGAGCTTTCTCTCTCTGTTTGTGTGTTTGTTTGTTTGTTTGTTTGCATGTTGTTCTTACGCATCCTCCATCCCCCATCCCCCATCCACCCCCGTCCCGTGTCTTTGGTTGCACAGCATTGAGACAGGCGAAAGCCTTTAGCGCCTAAAATTAGACTTCCATTTGGGGCCGAGGCTCGACAACTCAATCAGCTTGATTAACATTTTACTTTCGCTCTCAGCCAGCATTCTCAGCCTTGCCACTTGCTTAGCATTAACCGTCGACAACGTCGCCGCTGCCGCCGCCACAGCCACCGCCATTCGCCATTGCCATCAACAACGATGACGACGACGACGACGACGTCTCAAGTGTTTGAAGATGACGGTGGGAAGGAAGCGTGGGCGATGCAGAAATAGCTCTAAGATTGGCGATGAAGTGGCTTTCGAGAGAGGCTGAGCCTGATTTCACTTTGGCCACAAAGGATTTATTGTTTGCACTCGGCTAAAAGCCTCTCTGGCGGGCAAACTCAAGGGGTGGGTAAGGTGAGTATGGTGAGTATTTCGGGGATGGGTGATTTTCCCAGACTTATGTGCTATTTAGTGAGTATTTTGTTAAGCCAAACATAAACTGCGTTTAAGCAATTGAAATGCCAAAGAAAACAAACTGAGTACGTGACAAGATCGGGATTCAATGATTTACTTGAAAGCAACCACAGAGTGCAAGGTCATTGTACAAATTTTGGAAAACATAAAAGTGTAAAGTCCACATTGACAATGATGTCATATATAACGAGAGCCGTGAATTCCTTTCGTATTGTTAAAGATCTTTTAGATTCTTATTGGCTGTTATCCAGTTAGGAACTTTCCTACACAAACAAATTGATATTCGACACTTTTTGTATTGTTAGACACCCGAACCGAAACGCTCGAAAACCTCACAGCTCTTGAAGAGCTTCCAACACAAACTGATTTCTGGTTTCTGGGATTCTGCAATCGATCACTTCTCCTTGCTTAAGCTTTTTTGAACTTTATTCAATGGAATGTGGAACGCAAGCTCTTTTCATCTCTTTGTTACCATCCACAACGTAAGTGCAATTAGAATATCAATTTGCTGATAATTTTGTTTATAAATTGATTTGCGTTGACTCTTTTACAAGAAATTTACTTTTAATATTAAAAGAGAAATTTTTCCTTCCAACCTCATAAAATACATGCATTTAATTTAATTTTTATTCCCAATACCACAACAGTGACTTTCAGCCGAAATAATAAATATGTATGCAGGCTGGCAACTTTGCCGTCTTAACCGTTGACAAAGAACAAAAATAAACAACAACAACAATATGTATAAGGAAAAATACAAGAAATGAAAAAAACACACGCGCCTTCTACTTCCCACCTTTTTCCTTTTTAACCAACGCTCTCGACTCCTTTCACGTGCGTTGAAATTTTAAGTGAGTTTTTCTTCCGAGTCAACATCGCGTTGCCGCCTTTTCGTGTTTTTTTCTTTTTTTTTTTTAATGACGTCGACGACAGCAACTCTGACTCTGGGGCATTCTTATGCAACAACACACACACACACACACACTCACACGACGACGACGACGACGATGTGTGTGCGTGTATATATATTTATACAGAAATTTAAATTTTAAAATAATAACCAAACAACAACGCCCCGAGTTTCTTTCAAAAGTTCTTATGCTTCATTGCCAGTTGCTTCATTACCTAAGGCCGAAGAACGAAGCCGAAGCCGAAGTCGAAACTGAAGCTAAACCAGAACCTGGCCAAGCAACCAGCCCAACCAGGTTAAGTCAACTCCAGTCAAGTCAAGCCAAGCCAAGGCGCGGACCAGGCAAGCAGGCCTTGAGGAACGCAATCGAAAGGTGCTTTATGATTTGGAGTGGGTGGATTTTGGATTGTTCGGCATAGATGTGGGAGGGAGGGCGGACATAAGTCTGACAATGTTCGTTCCATTCATGCTAACTGGTAGCAAAATGACATTTTGTCACGAAACGTTTGCAACTTCATCATCGTCATACACAACGTTCATAATCATTATGTTTATTAACACACACACACACAAAAGCAACAACAAACACACAGAGATTTTCATTTTCATGCAAAATTGTTTGTTGTCGTTCTCGTTTTTGATATTTTTCGTTTTTTCCCTGCTTGTTACCGGTTCTTCTTCGCTTTTTCCGAAGATGTCTCAGAGTGAAAGTCAACTAAATTATTTGGCTTACTTCTAACTTCAATTACACTCTCTCTCTCTCTTTCTCTTTCTTTCTGTGTCTTTCTCTTTCTGTGTCTTTCTTACTGTCTCTTCGTGTCTAACTGAGGAGCGCTTGTTTCAGTTTCAAATACCTTCAAAGGGAGCCTTCTTTTGACTGTTTTCATTCTCATTTGCTTTATGTATTGTACCCAATTTGCATATTTTTGTACACAAACACACACACACACACACCAACATATAAAGCAATTTGCAGTTGCAAGGCACACAGACACAGATACAGATACAGATACAGACACAGTCTCTCCTGTCAAACACGTGTATGGCCCGAGGTGTACATATCAGTCATACATTTGTAGATTGCACAACAGCCAGCAAGTCAATTCTCATGGGCAGGAAAGAGAAATGATTTAAAATGGATTTCGAGTTGTACGATTATTTAACAAGTACTTACAATTATTTTACCTAATTTGATTAATTCTTAATGATGTCTGTCGTGAGTAATTATAATGATTTAAGGTAATAATTGATTTTTGTTGAATTATTTACAAAGGAAAGTAACAAAAGTAATTACAGTTATATTAGTAATTAAATGTGTGATTCCTTCACTTATTATTTCTAAAAATAATATTATTCCCCCCATCCTCTCTCTCTCTATATAAATACCAATACAATAAGAGATCCGATTGCGCCACTCTTATCATAAATTCCGAAAGCCAAAATAAAATAAATATAAAAAAAAACAATTTGAAATTTTTCACGCATCATAAAATCGAAAACCAAATGAACACCAATGAAGATGATCTCAATCTGTTCGAAGAGAGGAGAGGAGAGGAGGGAAAAACCTCAACATCATTTGCATGTGGCGCCACCTCGCCGTCACTCCACACAAATACCCAAAGGAAGCAAACACCTAGAGTGACAGACAGAGCCCAGAAAAAGAAAATCAAATAAAATGCCAAAGAATATGATACAAAATATTATTATCGTTGTCCTTGCCGTCCTCGTCGTCGTCGCCGTCGCCGTCGCCGTTGCCTTTCTCGTTTCATTTCATTTCATTTTCGTTGTACATATTTTATTTATTTATGTACAATATGTACATATGTATGTATGTGTAACAAGAACACTGTCAATGTTGTCTATGTTAATTTTTATTTATTTTATTTATGAATCGCCATATGCCTGTATGTCTATGTGTCTATGTGTCTATGTGTGTACATATCTTTATCTTTATATGTTTGCATAGGGCTAAAAGGAATAACTTTGTCGACTGCTGCTGTTTGACACTGAAAAACATTTGTTTATGGTTGAGAGGTTGAGGAGGGATATAGTAGAAGCTGCCTTCAAGAAATCGACGGCAACTTGATAAGTAAATTCCGGCTTGCAACCAAATAAATTTCAATTAGTTGCAAATCTAAACGAGCTTAGCACTTGGCTCAATAATATTAATATTTGCATAAATCAATAAACGCCGAAATAATTACAATGTGAAAAAAAAACAGCACATTAATTATCACTGCAAATTGGCCATGACCACTGTCCGCTGTTCGCTGACCAATTGACCAAGTCAAAAAAATACAACAGACTTCTTCCTCTTCATCTCTGCCCTCTATCTCAACTCTTTGCGCCATTCAATTAACACTTACAGCAAGCACAGCGGCAAGCTGACAGACTCTAATTATAGACCCCACACACACACATTATACAGTACATTCGTAATAGAAGATGGGGCATAGGAGCTGCGAGGGAGAGGGGGCACACGCAAACGAGAACGGACAAGTATCCCGGACAGTTTCGTTTCGTTTCATTTGTTCGCGTAAATTGTATAATTAAGTTAAAGTTGTTCAACAAATTTGTACAACAATAAATTTATTAGCATTGGGAAGAACTGTGTTGTGTTTTGTTCGGTTCTGTTCAGTTCAGTTCTGTTCTGTTGCAAAGTTGCATGTCAAAGTCACGTGTCCCGTGCTTTGGGGCAGGCCATTAGCCAAGTTTTACACGATTTATGGATTTATTAAAAGGAAAAAGAGTTTTTTTTTTATTTGATATTTTAGGAAATCCATTAAATATGAAATGTTGTGTGAAAGGTCAAATTATGTTTTTTTGATTTTTTTTTTAATTTTCTTAATTTATTTTAGTATTTGATTACTCCATATATATATGGATATGTATGTTTATGTGTGACACTATAAAATTGGATAATAAAATATATTCAAATTTGGTTTGTCACGCTTTGACTGCACTGTGAACCAATCTAAAAGTCTCTGCCCCAGCAGCTTCTCTTTTATTCCCAACATTTATTTGTCAGCCATGTGGAAAGTCGTAAAGTTTGTCGATATATATAGTCTACACTCAAAACTCGATGGTTGATGTCGGCGCATTTAGGCGCAGCTTGGACATTTGCACGTGTCCGCATCTTTCATAGTCGTATTCTTATTCCTTGTCCACTCTCTCTCTCTCTCTATCTCTCTCTCGCTGTCTTTGCTGGAATATTCACAGGGATATTTTGCCTGCCTCAAGTTTATGATGGCACGTTGGGCGAAAAGTGTCTCAGGACTCTCTCGCTTGCCGCTTGCCGCCTACCGCAATCCTTGTCGCCTTCTTTTCACACGTAATAAACGAAGCTGTAAAGCGACGTGGACGACACACTCACACATACACACACACACACACGCACACACACTTAAGTCATGGCCATGGTGTAAAAGTTGTGCTTCCGCCCTCTACTTGGCCACCTCTTGATTTTTGTCCGATTTGTCTTGGCTTCTCTTATGGTGTACGCACGATTTGTAGTCGTTCGTGCTGCGCCAAAGTTTTTCCTTTTTTCTCCTCTTTTTTTTCGCCTTGCCATGAAATATAAATAACATTTTCAAGCGCTGAAAAATTTATGAAATACACCGCCACCGCTGCCGCATCAGAATATATATATATATATATAGTATATATACTTCAACAACAACGTTCCCAATCTTGGAGCTTGGAGGCAATCTCACGTATCGATTTTCCAGTGTTAACTTAAGGCCAGGCCAGGCCAAGTTAGCCAGCCAGCCAGCTGCCTCGTCTTTGCCATTCCATGGCATTCATTCTTTTCTGCTATTTGGGATGCTCTTTTCACATTTTCACACTTTATTAAAGCGACAAAGTAAAAGTCGAAAGTTAGTTGTAGTTTATAGTTTAGCAACTTTTCTTTTTTCTACTTTTTTTTCCCTCCCCCGGCTGTACTCTTGGACAAATTTAAGGCTTGGCTGCTTATGAAAATGCATGGCAGCATGCCATTTTTATTTTCAGTTGTTCCGTTTTGTTGTGCTGTTGTTCAGTTCTGTTCTGTTCTGTTCTGTTCTGGCACCATTAGGCAAATGTTGCAAGGCAAAAGTTGCTACTTCTACTACGATTGTCATAATGAAAACGAAGGCGTGCGTATTATTCAACATTAGAATTTTGTTTCAAGTTGTTGCTGTTTGTTGTTGTTTATTCTGATTTATGAATCATCATTAAAACTTTTTTTTTTGGGTGTATCGTGCCACAAAAACTTTATATGCCCAAGGACGTTTCAAGGCGGCTTCGCACAGTTGTGCTAACATTTATTTTGATATTTGAATTTAGCTCGCTTAAATTTTTGTGTTTTGTGTGTGTGTTCAAGCCAATCTCAATCTCAATCTCAATTTCCATTTCCATTTGGAACGCCCGAATCACATAACAAATGCAATTGTTTAGTTCGTTGCGTTTCTCCTTCTTCTGTTTCATTCAATTCTAAAAGCTGGTGCTTTTTATTTTGATTTCTTTCTTGTTTTCGGGTACTTTGTTGGCCCGCAAAATGAAATTGGGGAATTTACTTTAATTTGTTTTTCGTGCCGCCGTCGCCGTCGCCGTAGCAGGCAACCCCGTAACCGCGTTAGGTTCCTTTCTACCCTTAGCTCACTATGCTTCTCTCTCACTCTCGCACTCTCTCGCTCTCTTCTCTTCTATTGTATTCCTGCTCTTCCCCAACCAATCCTCAGAAAACCAAGTTTGTTACAGCTTGTGCTTTTTAAAATCAATTTCATCTACTTCTGTGGCTCTGTGTGATACGCCCCGCCCGTCCCTTCCCGCCCCGCCATGCCTCGCTCTAACCCCATCCCCATTGCCGGTCTTCTGCCTTTTGTTTTGTAGTTTTTAGGGCAAATTGAATTTGGCATAGAACTTCCTAGCTGACAAGCATGTTAAGGGAGCAACCGAGAAGGTGCAAAGGGAAGAGAGAAGTGATGGGAAAGCCTGTCCGTATATTTTCTTAAATTGCAATTCGTGTGTTAGTGTGTGTGTGTGTGTGTTCTTTTTGTGCTTAACCACAAGCTTAGTTGTTGCATTCTTCTGTTGCACTTGCAACAAATGCAAAAATTCTATTAAGTTGCTGCACTATTGGCCAAATATCTTTGAACATACGTATGTGTAGAAATTCCAAAACAAACATTTTAACAAGCAGATGTTAATCTTTCAACACTCAAACTGGCTCGCTTTAAAAATGCAAGCTTGTTCGGTTCAAAGAACAAGTAGTAGGTATGTGGGAAGAGTCAAGGGAGCAAACGGGGGCTAGAAAATTTTTTGAAACAGAATTTAGGTTATACTGTTAGAATCCTGTTCTTACTGCTTGTAGTTTTAGCAACATTCCCCCATATGGTTTCAATAGTTTCTTCGATTTAGCGTTATCGATATGCTGATTGATACTCCTTGGACCATTCATAAACAAGTCAGGTCATAACTTCCATATACCCTACCCTTTTTCATTCGTGTTCAACAACTTTGGCCGGTATAAAAAGGCAAATTTCTAAGCTTTCCACTTAACCACCCACGAACTAGGTAAGCTCTTCGCTTTTTTCTTCCTAACTCCCTTTATCCCCTTTTTGCTACATAACTGCCTCGGCACCGTATGACGTTTTTTTCTACGTTTACCTGTGAGGTGCGAAAATATGGCCAAAGGAACTTGACATTGCCTGGCGCTGAGTTTTCTTTTTTTTTCCCTCTGTCCGCCCGTCCGTCCGTCCGTATGTCTGTCGGTTTGCCGGAACTGGCGTCCGACTGTGTCTGTCTGTCGTCGTCGTTGTCGTCGTCTGTGGCAGGGCAGGCCCGGTCTCGCCCGGTGCGTGCTTTGTTAGCGAAAACAACAAACGACGACGACGCAACTAAAAATTGCTCTCAAGGCGCCAGTAGAAAAAGCTAAATCTCCTACTCCTTCCTACTCCTGCCTAGCTTTTGGGTGCGTGTGTTTGGAGGAGCGAGGTGGATTTTGTCTACACACGAGAGGTGTTTGGAATTTCATTAATATTTTATTACTTCTTCTTCTGTTTTTTTTTTTTGCTGACTGCATAGTTGATGAGGGAAGGGAGGGGGGAGAGAGAGTAGGAGACTGGGGACTTTATGCTGTTTTGTTGAATTGATTAAAAGTGCCGGCTGCTGTTGCCTGTTGGAATATTTTACTTACAATTCATCATGGGAGTAGAGATTGACTAGGTGAAAGATGGGAACCAGGCAAACACTTATGATATACTAGTAGTATGTATGTGTGTGTGTGTGTGTTGATCAGTTGAACAAACTGAAGAGCTTTTATGTTGCAAGCGGAGGAAGAAGGCGGGCGGCGTCTAATGAAGTCTTTATGCCATTAACCAAACCAAATGGCATAAACAAGTTTCAAGTGCCGTTCATGTCAATGTCAGAGTAATATATAGAGAAAAGAAAGAAAGAGCGCATGGCGGGGTGGGTAGGGGAGGAGAGTGAGGGGTACCGTACAAACATTGTCGTTTGTGCCAACAAAACATGATTGAACATGATTACTGTCACACATGCCAGAACAGACAGACAGAAAGCAGAGGAAAACAACAACACACAAAAAAATAACTGACAGCCACAGTCCTGTCCAGAATCCGGAGTCACAGACTAGGAATAGCACTTGGATGCAGGTCCGTCGTCTATGGATGGGAACTGAGAACTGGGCACACACAAAGAGACAGAGAGACACAAAGCACAAAGCAAACGCAAACAATTCTCTCGTACTTGTGCTCTGAAGTTATTATATTTCCACTTATTGATGGCCAAAAATGAAATGAAAACAATCAAATGACAACTGTCAGCATTACAAAAAAATAAAAAAAAAAAATACATGGAAAAAGAAAAAATCTTTCTTTCTCTATTTTTGCAATGACCAAAAACTTTTCCAGCTGCTGTTGACCATTGCAAAAGCAACGAAAACAAACTAAAGCAATGTGTGCAAAATTTCAAGTGAAACGAGCTCCATCCTTCCTTCCTTTCTTCCTCCTCCCTTCCCCCCCCCCACCCTCCACGAAAACAGAAAGAATAGTTGGCCCCCAAAAAGTTTCTTAAGCAATCTGGAAAACAACAACAACAACAAGACACTAGAACAGCGAATTGGGAATAGAAGTCGAAATAGAAGCAAGAGTTTAAGTAAATTATTTTGTCGGTATAAAACGGAGAGAACATACATATATCCTTGCTAGCAAAAGGACGAAATGCCGTCGTCGAGTTTTATTTGCTTACTTGCTTATTATCCGTCTTGCGGCAGAAACTGGCTGAAACTTTTACCGAGGCCCCAACATACGGGCTTTTCTTTTCTTTTCGTTTTTTTGTTCGCTTTGCTTTTTTTCGTTTCGTTTCGTTTCTTTTCTTCTTTTGTTGTTGGTTACCTCAAGAACCATTGTGCAATCTGCGCTCACCGACAACGAGGCGTATGCGTAATTTGTGAGGCACAGCACATCAAATAAATTGCAGTGCAATAAAGCACAGCAGAAGAAGAAGAAGCCGAAGCGACGGCAAAGAAGAAGAACAAACCCAACCAGTAGTACACAAGAGCAAAAGAAATACTTGGCATAAAATACAACAATACGAAAGCGAGCATTTTTCGTTGTTGGTAGAACGAGTAGGTGGAGCAGGAGGGGGTGGAGGAGGAGCAATAAGTGCAAACATTTCACTTTCGAGTTGAGCTCCACAAGCAGCAGCATGTTCTTGTTTGGAGGCTGACACAATTAAAGCAGTCGGTTGCAATGTGCTGCTGCTGCTTCTTCGTTGCCATTGTGTAAGAGTGTGTGTGTGTGTGGTTGTGTGTGTATGTGTGTTGCACACGTGCAAGTTTTTCACTTTCATTGAAGACTGTGCTTGTTCTATATGTATGTATGTATGTATGTATGCATGTGTAAATGTAAATTGTCATATGCAGGCAAGCAAACGTAAAGTAAAGTGTCTTAATCCCAGCAAATTCATTTAAAAAGTAAAGAAAAGTGGTATTAAAGTCAATATTTAAAGAACAAACAAGATAAGCTTGGGTTTATAGGAAGAGAAAATTGAAAGCTATTTCTATCTAAAGAAAGTTGTAATATTTTTTGGATCAAACATCTCTAAAAAATATTTTTCTACTTAAAATGACTTAAAATCATTTGATTTTATATTTACTTTTCTAATTTTTTTCTTATTTTAAACATTTTAATATTTTTTTCTCTAAACTCTTCATACAGTTAAACCTTTCGATAAAAAAAAATACTTTAAAGTGCCTTAGATTAAACTCAACCAATAAAACCAAAAAAAAAAAAAAAAAATAAAAAAGGAGGAAAAACAAATTCACAAGAATGCAAATCACAAACAAATTACCCAAAAACTGTTCAGACTTTCGGGCTCAAGCGCATGAAATAAAATTCCCGAGCAAGCTCTAGATTATTTCCACGAAATTAAAAAATTTACGCGCACACAATTAATCTTGGTCCAGAGCTCAGCCAAGAGGAAGAAATCTCGCTAGCTAGCTGCTAGCCAATAAACGCACACAGAAAAATTCCAAAGAAAATGCACAAGATTTTCATTCTTTTCAGTTTGAGTTTGAGTGTGTGTGTGTGTGTGTGTATGTTTGAGGCATAACAAACAAGACAAGAGATACAAATGCGGCACGTAGCGCAACGCTAATCAAATAAAAACATTAGGTAACATTTACACTTTGATAGCCAGTCAGTGAGCTAGACAACAAGAACAAAAGGAGAGCTGGCTGAGCGAGAGAGTGGGGGGAGAAAGTGTGTGTTTGGCTAAATTTAAGACCTGTTTTCCTGTTATGTTTTGTGTGTTTTTTTTTTCTTTCTGAGACACTATTATTATGCTTTTTTTACGACTCTCTCTCTCTCTCTCTCATCGAAGGTTTTCTCCCGCATTTTTGAGCCAGGACGCACAGCCCTAAGGGCCTTTCATTAGGCAGTGTGCCATCAGGGTGGGCAGCAACAGAAGAAAGAGAAAAAAAACACATCTGAAGCAAGTACGTTATATGATATGCATAAAATACGAGGCAAGGAAAAAAAAGGGACCAGTCGTTCGGCCGGTCGGTCAAATCCCTCTAAGTAACCTGATGCCGAGCCGAGCCGAAGTCCTGTTGCGTATCGCGTCGCCTTCAATTGTAAGTTGATATGCTGAAAATGTGCTAAAAATGTGGTTGTTATCGAGTGTTGTTGTTGCATTAACACTCTCTCTTTCCACTCTCTCACTCTATCTCTTTTTTTACTAGTAAAAGATACTTCTGCTGTTTGACAAAAAATACATAAAAATTGATGTTGCATTGTTTGTTTGTTTGTTTGCTTGTCATAATGCCTAACTATCGTAAAACTTCCATTAGCCGAACGCATTTATGAGGATGTGTTAGGAAAACGCAAACTATAGCTATTAGATAAGGCAGCGAGCATATCCTTGTTCATCGTCTAATCATTACTTTATTCCATCTGCCAAATTATCGCTTGATCTTGGCCGCGTCCTCCACTTCCTGATAGTTCCGGGGACGACTATCTCAACTCTCATCAAAACACTCAAGTGCTCTAAGCATTTTTTCCCAAGATGAGAACTACTTTAAGTGTCGTCGTCTGCCATAAAAGTGCCAATAGAAACTAAACTGAAAAACCTATGATAAAAGAAGACGAAAAACCCTACGTCAAGTTATTCCCACACACACACACATACGTCTATATGAATTCTACGGGTTTTCTTTGCTCTTGAATTTTATGTTCGCTCTCTCTCTCTCTCTTTCTTTCTGTCTTCCTCTATTGTTGTACAGCTGCTACATTGTTTCCACACACACACACAATTTTAATGCCTCAACAACAACAACAACAATGACTACAACAAACAAGCTAAAAACATTTTCCATTTTCTTCGCCTTTTCGCTCTTTCGCATTTTCCCTTTTCGTGCTTGTATGTAGTTGTGTGCGCCTATTTCGCTGCCTATTTGTTTTGGTCTCAAATGTATCTTAAATTTTATTTTATTGTTTTCTTTCGTTTCGTTTCGTTTCCTTTTTTGCTGCCTACGCTACTCATCCTCCACAGTTCTGTTTCTTCATCTCTTTCGTACATAAAAATGAAAATGATTTTCACTGATTTCTCTCATTCTTTTCTCGCTTCCTTCTCGCCTGCTTCTTGTGCTGTGTTTTTGTCAAAGTGGCTGCTTTTTGCGATTTTCTTTTCGCTATTTTTATCATACTGATAAGACGCTCGCTGTGTGTGTGTGTGTCTTTTTTCTTTTTTGCTATTTTTATCGTCTGCTTCTCTAATGATGAAATGTCAAAAAATGCGACGATGAAATGGCACAGTTGGCAGTTGGTCCTTTTGTCGGTGTTTTGTATTATGTTTATCCAGAGCTCCAAGGAAAATTTTATTACTGTTTTGCCATTTTAGTGGACCAACAGCTGTCGTTCTGTCCATCTCTGTCTATCTGTCCATCTCTGTCTCTATGTTATCTGTTGCCTAATTTTGTCGTATAAGCCGATTTAAGGTGGACAGATTTGGACGCATTAAAAGTTGTTTTTTTTTTCGTTTTATTACAGCGCCGTCTGTTTCGATTGTCCCCAGGCATATACATAAATATCTGAGCAAGCAAATACATATATATATATATATATTTATATCGGTCAAAAGTTTGCCTGCTGACATTCTGAGGCTTTGGATGCCATTGAGAACTTCCGCTGATAAGTCTGAAATCTCTTCTAGAATGTATTTCATACTAAATGTATAATGATGATTTCAAGTGTTTCTTGAATAGCGACGCAAATATTTTATCAAGCAATAGCTGCCAGGCAGCTGGCACAACAACAGAGGAAATGTAAAGGGCGTGGCTTCTACTATGTGGGCGTCCATTACATTCTTACCCACAAGATTTAAGATAACAACTAAGAGAGGGGGTCAGAGAAAAAGAGGAAGAAACGCAACTGTCAACACACATCGCTCATCAAATGCAACTTCAGCATAAATGCAATAAAAATCTCCAAGTGTAATGCACGGAAATTTGTCATTACAACGTTTTACAACTTACTAGGAACGAACAAAAAAACGTCCATAGTTTTATGACCTGGCTAGAAAGAACACAAAAAGGAGTCACTCGTCTCTCTTTGAGCGCAGCTTTGCTTAATGCAATTAAAAATAAGAAATGCTGAACGCGCGCTCGTAAAAAGTCAAAAGGGAATAAGGACGCCAGCCAGCCAGCCAGCCAGCTAGCTTGAAACAAATTTGCATTCAGTTGTGAAACATTCTATAAAAATAAAAATAATAAATTTTATGTTCGACAATAAAAAATATATATATGTATATACATGTATAAATGTATATTATACCCAAAGCAAAAAGACTCGCATATTTTTTATGAGTTTTCCGTGCTTTTGCGTTTTTGACTCCTCGACTCCTCGGTTGGGGAATTCTTAGCAATTGCTACTGCAATTACAGTAAACAATCAGTCAGCAGTCAGCCAGTCAGTCAGTCAGCCAGGCACATTGAGTTAGTCAGTCTCAGACAATGTGTACAAGTCATAAAGTTGCCATACTTTGTCCACAGCATGTGGTGACTAATGCCAGCAGATTGAGAGACTGAGAGAGAGAGGGGGAGAGAGTATCCCCCGACATATTTTTGACTAGAAATGTCTTACTTAAAAAGCAGAAGCAACAGCAGCAACAGCAGCAACATCCGCTGTGTCCCCAAGGTAACAAAGAACCAAGAAACGTCTAAAATTGAATTCTTAAATGACAAAAAACACTAAATCAGCATTAATTTTTTTGAATACAAAATCGAGTCGGAGTTTGGAATCGAGTCTGGACTAATAATATTAGGATTGTCTGATATTTTTTGTTTAGGTTAAGCGGCTTTTCCCAAAACAAAAAAATTAAATTATAATATGAAATAAGCAAGAGCATTCTACTCTGACTCTTTATCCTTTTTTCTTCCATCGCATCGCTCAATTGACTTGAGGGAAAATGAGGGAAAGGCAGAGACCCTCAAAAGACCCTCATACAAAACACAAAACACAAAACACAAAGAAACAAAAAACTGAATGCTCTTGGGCTAATCCCAAAAATGACGCAACAACAATAACGGGCTTGCAACAATGCAACTGCAACGAACCATGCACCTTGCTTTCACAGAGCACAGGTCAGGTTTGGGAAATGGTATCAACCTAACAAATTTGTCGGTGCTAATTTATGTTTGAGCCCAAGGCTCAAGTATTGCTCATTTGCGGTTGTCCTGTGCATCATTATCGTTGTCGTCGAGCGAACTCTCCTTAAGACTACTCTAACCCTCTAACGTGTGTGTGTGTGTCAGGTTGACTGTGTGGGCTTAAGGACCCTTTTTTTATATTCACCAGTTCTATTGTGTGTTTGTGTGTGTGTGTGTGTGTGCGTTGTGCGAAAATTGCTGTATAGAAACATAAAAAGGAGGCGTTCTTGGGTCTCCTGCTGTTTTACGTGTAATTTTCCCAGCATTTCGTCCTCCTCAGACTCTCCAGACTACACAACATTATTCTTCCTTTCCTCTTCTTTCGGAGGACTCCTTTTTCTTTTGTCGGTATCTGACATTTTGAATATTCCGGTGCTGTCAATTCGTTTTATTCTTCTTTATTTTTTGCCGTTACCTTTTTTTCCCTTTTTCCCTTTTTGGCCTGCTACAAATCGCTTTGATTTACATAATTCTGCGCACAATTCGACGCATAGTTTTGCATTTGCTCTGTTGTTGTTGTTGTTGCTCTTGTTGTTGTTGGGTGTTTGCATATATTTTTTGACAGCTGTCAGGAAGTAATAAGTTGGAATTTTTCGTTCGCCGGCGCCTAGTCAGTTTCTGTCATTGACAGTTTCCGCAGCCACCCACAAAAAAAACCAACCAACCAACAGAAAAAACAAAAAAAAAAAGAAAAAAACGGAGATGCGAAAATCGCTGCAGACATTTTACAAATGTTGCTGCCATCGATGTCCATATCTATCCCAACACCAACCCCAACCCCATACCGGTGGGAGTTATGTAAAGCTGGCAATTGTAAATCAAGTATTTCATTGCCCTGCTCTCTTCTCGTCCCTTGCTCTAAACAGGCCCTAATATATGACAGCTGTGCTTATGGCATCATTAAAGCCAACCAAGGTTGATTCTAAGGATTAGCCGTTGAGCGGCTTAGCGACAAGCGAGGATTTGGCCAGGTCCAGGTCCAGGCAGCCAAAGTGCAAGCGAGTTGAAGTTTGTTGATGTAAGCCGCTTTTGGGGCGAACCCTAAGAAAACATTTTTGGTCAAAAGTGCAAACAAACAGGTTATAAATTGGTTGCTTCAAGATAGAATCTTACACCAAATGGTACAAATGGTAGTGTTTTTGTCTTTAGAACTATTAGAAAATCCCACCTATTGCTATATTAAACATAAATCCAATTTTAATATGCAACAATATTCAAGTTTTCTTGTTTCTATGACGCACAACGGGGCCAACCACAAAACAATATATAATTACGCAGGCCCTCCAAAACTTCTTCTCGGGGCTAACAGAAACAGCAACGTGTGGCAGGCCATAACACTACATCAAGCACAATATTGTTGAAACATGCTAAGTTCGCTCAGAGGCAAGCATCCGCACCCATCCATTCCATTCCATTCCAATACAAGACCATAATTACCGCACAAATCTAAACAAATTCAGCAACAAAATAGTGCGATGTTTATACAAAAAATATACAATCGAAGAAATAAGCAATATTAGAGGCAGAGAGATACTCTGTACTGTATTGCTCACTTGTACATTTTGCTAGTTGCACATACCCCCTTTATTTACGTCTAGGGTATGACAAAGAAGTAGAAGAAGTGTTCAACTTAAGTCAAATACCAAACGCGGCAAGTGTTAAAACGCATAAAAATCGTAAATTTCAAGTGCCCCAAGTGGAACAAAAAAACAAAAAAATAAATAGAGAATTTGCATGAAAACGGCGTGAACAAAAATAAACAAAATGGGCAGCATTTGAATACTTCCACTTCTGCCTACTTAAGAACCGCTACTGTGGCCTAAGGTGAACACAAAATCGTATATATATCTTTTCGGGGGAGCGGCATTATTAGTTGCTCTCTGGAATCTGTGGGTCGAACACAAATCAGGCGTGGCATAAAACAAATCAGTGTGAGAAATATACATATAGTATGTAGATATATGTTGTTTGTGGCTTGTCGATTCGACCTTGTTGCCTTTCAATTCCCCAAAAAAAATTACTTTGCGTGCCGTTTGGAATTGATTTTTGTATTCAATATTTGCCAGCTGGCCCTGATTGAAGGTTTCCTTTTCGGATTTTTTTTTAATCAAATCAAGTCAAAGTGGCATCAAACAAAACAAAACAAAAAAAATTGCTTAGCTAATTTGGCTAATTGGGTCTGGCCAAAAATAAAACACACAACACACATCATAATAAACCAAGTGATGCAAATCAAAAGCCATTAATAAAAAAATATTAAATAGAATTTTTGTGTTTTTGACGTTTTGCAAAAATTTTCACACATCAACAGATGCCAGGAGGCAGCAGGAAAGAGGCAATCAGAGAGAGAGAGAGAGAATGAGAAAATGTGGAAAAATACATTTTCTATATAGTCAAATGTATTTTTATGCCAAACATAAAAAAACAAAACACAAAAATATATACACATATATATAGAAACCAAAAGAAGGCAAACAATTCTCGCTTAGAAATTTTTATGACATTCTGTGTAAGGGGTGGGTGGAAGTGGCGAGGGGGCGTATGGAGGTGTTAGTGAGTGGGAATTCTGATGGTTAGGGGTCGGGGGTTGGAGGTTGGGGCTTGCCTTTCATCCCCCCTCTTCTCCGCTGCCATCACCCGCTTGTTTGTGTTTTGCCTTCCCCACTAAAATTTTATTGAATTTTATTTTCATTCGGCAAAAGTGAAGTGCCGAAAGTCGTGTTGTTGTTGTTTTGCTGTTCTTGTTGTTGTTGTTGGTGTTGTGGCAGTAGCCGTTTGGTAATTTATTGCTTGCAGTTACGAAATTTATTTTCTGTGTGCTTTTTGCTCTTGTTGTTGTTTTTGTTGTAAATTTACAATTTTGTTTTTTGTGGGATTCGCCAAGTTTTTTTTTTGTTGTTTCTTGCAGGTATCAGAGAACCCAAACCCAACCCAAACCAACCCTAACCCACCCCAATTTTTATGTATGCAGCATGGAAAAATAAGCTTTCTTTTCCTCATTTTATTCGCCCATTTTCCCATTTTTGTTGTTCTGTGTGTGTGTGTGTGTGTGTGTTTTTCGATTCAGGCTTCAATTGTTCAGCAATTGTTTTTATAACGCCAACAGCCAAAAGTAGTTGAAGTAGATGAAGCAAAAGAGGAAATGCCAGAAATAAAGTTATGTAAATTCCAAACAAGCGTGAAAAGCATGTGTCTGTATGCCCCGTCTCTCTCTCTCTCTCTCGCTCTGTGTGTGTGTGTGTGTGTGTGTGTGTGTGTGAGTGTGCCATAAAGTTAGAAACATTGGCAAGTCGGAAATAATAAACTTTATCTACGATGTTTAGTTAAAATTTTCTGTTGTGCAACACTTTAGATTAATATCATATGAATAATTCTCTCTTCTTTATGTTGGAAAATGTATAACAATTATTCAAAAATGCTTTTTTTTATACATAAAACATACATACAAAAAAAGATTTCAATGCTCTTCTTTATACAAAGGCTTCAAACTTTTAATTTGAATAATTACAGTTACAAACTCATATCAAAATATTTTCAGTTTTTTATTCATTACATTTTCTTTGAAGAAAGAAACCTTTATACATTATATTATATTATTTATTTATATTATTTATATCAAAGTTGTTGTGGTTTTAGGTGTATGAAAAATTAATTTATTTTTTATTTCATTGGAATTTATTGTATGTAATCAAAGAAAGTTTAATTTACATCAAGTTAAGCAGTTTATTTGGGGAAACAAATCCATAAATAAAAAGAGTTTTGTTTTGGGTTAGTTGATTATAATAGATAAGCAGAAAGGCAATTGCTGGGATTTATGTGACAGGCAGCGGTTTAAATTTAATTTGCTTCTGCGACAAACGAGTCGGGATGGCAACGAATAGAAGAAGAAGAAGAACCTAGTGGAAAAACCGACAAAGGCAGGACTAAAAGAGGACTACAAAAGGCAGGCAGATAGGCGACTTCGACGTACCTAGACTGGAAAATGTAAAATGCAGGCAGTAAGCAAACAAAACCCAAAACCCAAAGGACAACACGCATAAAGAGTGACAAAAGGAGACAAAAAGAGAGGGAGATAGAGAGTGAAAAAGAGAGGGAGGGAGAGAGGATTGGCAATTGTAACCAAACTCCACTCGAAAAACTCAGTTTTTTCTTTCTTTCGCAACATCTTCTTGCCACTTCCATCCAAGCCGCAGGCAACGCGCATTTCAAATTCTTTCAATGATTGGGGGAAAGGACGCGGTTTGTGGGGTGGTAAGGAAGGTCATTTCATAATTTGCTGCCTCTACTTGTATTTCTATTGCCATTGTTGTTGTTGTTGTTGCTTCTCTATTCTATTTCATTAATAAGTAGACAAATGGAAATGGAAAACTCGCTCAGCTGGAAAAATCATCATCATAATCACCATCATCATCATCGTCATCATGCAGCCAGAAAGAGCTCAATTTCAAATCCCACTTTCCCACTTTCCCGCTACCCAATCCTTCGATACCCGCTTCTCAAAATCTCGAATGTCGTATGATGTTCTTATCCCTCTTACCACACCCCTCCTGCCCTCTTCCACACTCCTTCTCAGCTCTTTTTTTTTGTGTTTTTGGCGTGGCTTTTCCTCTAATTTGTTTAATTTATGCAAAATGTTTTGTAGCTGCGATAAGCGCCGCTAATTTGTTCAAAGTTGTCTCAAGTTTTTTTTCGTTCTCTTCATTTCTCTCTGTGTATAGGACGAGGACGAGGACGAGGACGAGGCCAAGTGTTGTGAGCAGTTCCTGGCTGAGTGAGTAGTTCCTGACTGTGGCTGACTGTGTGTTATGAAACATTCTACATTCAAAATGAAAATGAGCTGCGGAATTTTCATCATTTGCCAGCTCAGTGGCTTTGAAAGTTTCTGAAACCAGCTTAAAGTGGCTTAATGCGAATGGGTCGAAGCTTAGTCGAATATGATTATTGAATTTTAATCGACGCGGCAGCAACATTGAATAAAACTATTTGAATATTAGTATATTTCTAGAGGAATTAAAACTTTTCAGTTATTAAACTCGACTTTATTGTGTTTTCCAAATGAATTTTTTAATGGGTTTCAACTTTTCATATTTTTTTTAATAGAAGTGCAAAGAACAGTAATCGAATTTTTAAGAATATTTATTCGAGTTTTGCTTTCAAATTTTAACTAACAGAAAATGAAATTGTCACCATTGTGACCTTTAAATACACTTGTTTTTAAGATATTTTTTTGTTAAAGAGAATTACTTGAAAGGAGGTAATATTGAACGTAGATGTACTAAAATAGATAGTACATTCAAAAGGTCCAAAGGTTAACGCGAGAACCCAAGCATTAAGAACCCATTAGGGAAACCACCAAGCACATATAGACAAATGATAATCTTCTAATAGGGGCACTATAAGTGACACCTCGAAATAAAATGAAGAGCTCATTTTAGATTCGAAAAGGGTTATGTATAGCGTAATTAGTATAATAAGTTTAAAGGGAAATATATATGAAATTTCTAGTATTAGACATACTCGGAACTGCAAAACTTATTTGGTAAGTATTAATCGGTTTTCTATTTATTTATTTATTGAAAATACAGTGCTCGCTCCAAAGAGTGAAATACTCGATTATGTAAACTACTTATAAGAGTGAACAAAACCTTTTTCTTTTTACATTGCCAAATCCAACGAATGAACGAAACAGCTAAAAAAAACTCAATTTGGAACAGTGAAAAAGGCGGAATTTTGAATTTAATCCTTTATAAGTTGTCAGATTTATGACTTATCAAGTTTCCACTTTATTTATGACAAATAACGAAATTAAAGTTCTTGCGTTTTAAATGAAAAACTGACTAAAAATCTAATAATATAAAGGAAAGAAAATTCAATTGTGAATCGGAACTATAATCACTTAGTGTGAAAACTTAATATATTTCATGAAATGTAATGAATATGTAAACAAATGAACTATAAAATTGAAATTGCATAATTTAACAATTACAAAATTTTATTGGTGTAAGCACCTTTGGGTTTCAATAAGTTCATTGTTTTCAGGGAGCACTGTATTCTGTATTTTTTATTCACTAAATCTTATTTATATTTTTCACTTGCAAATCACAAATAATATTCTTAAACACTTTGCACTTTAAATAAACTTTGAGTTATTGGCATTTTTAATAAATTGTTCATTTTCCGAATAAATCATAAATATTTGTTTGGTTTTTGGTTTTTCTAAAATCTTCTCACAATGCAAATTTGTTTTGAAAATATTACAAATCATTCACTTTTAAATTTTGCAATTAAAAATATACTAAAACTATAACAAAACTACATTTCAATACAAAGTAGTGTGACTTCATTACATATAAAATAAATATATATACATAAATTTAGTTGTGAATTTCTTTCTAGAATCTTGTGTGAAGTGAAATTTGATAACTGTGTATGAAAATATTTATTAATTTGTAATTTGGTAATAAGACAAGTTTCTTTCAGTTCATCTCGAAGCTCTAAATACTTTTTGCCCATTGCAACATTTTGTTCAAGTTCTATTCTACTCTTTCAACTCTTTCTGCTTTCAAGAACTGCACTTTAAGTGTGACCAAAACACAGAGAGGGTTAAAAAGTAACTTTAACTGTTATTATTATGTCTTTTTTGTATTCACCTTGTCTTCCGTGGGTTCGTTGTGCCGTTGTTGTTGTCGTGTTGTTGGCGCCGTTGTTATTGGCCATAATATTGTTATCGGGAGGACGATGCGGCAAATGTTGATACTCGTAATCGTAGTGCGAGGATTGTTGTGCAGCAGCCGCAGCAGCAGCTAGAGAATTCTGTTGATGCTGCAACGTTTGACTGTGAACGCCGCCGCCGCCGTTGCCGCCGTTGACACCGCCTGGTGCATTGTGACGTCCTGTCATTGGCAGGGTGCCGGGGCATGTGGGGTAGGTGGGTGGTGGTCCGTTGCTGCCGCCGCCGGCGTCGCGACAGTCGAGCGTGGACTCAAACTCGTAGGGATTCATGTTGCTGGAATCCAAGGGACATTCGTCGTCGTCGGTGTCGGTGCCACCGTCGTAGAGGCTGTCCGTGTGACGGTATGCGTGATGCTGATTCTGCTTTGAGAACTTAATTTTGGCGGCTTTTGCTGGCCCAGGGAATGCCGGGACACTCGTTGTGGGGGAAGAGAGACAGACAGATAGACAGAGAGACACGGAGACGAAATGGACGAGATTTTCTTTTTTCTTTTTTTGGGGACGGAGAAAGGAAGAAGATTCGATCCCGATGCGATGCGATGTGATGTGATTCGAGTGTGTGTAAAGAACAAAAGCGAAAGAAGCAGAAAACAGAAAGTTAACTCTGCTTCTTTTTGTTTTTCCCTCTTTTTTTGCTTTCCTTTTTATTCTTTATGGATGCTGTTCAATTAAACTAAAACTTTTAGCACTTGTTCACTTTGTTGGAAAGGCAACATTTTGTATCCAAAATTTTATAATATTTATCGTTGGGACATTTGCACATTTTACTTTTCGGTCTTCTTCACTGTCGGCATTTTCACGATGTTACCATAAGAATAACAATAAAAGCGATATTTCCCAAATTCTATTACTACAATTTTGGGGGAAATTGATTTTGATTTAGCCATTAAGCAACAAAACTTTGCAGTGGGCAATTTTTCTATTTTTCTTTTCTTATTTCGCTGCACGAAATCAATTGAAAAAATCCCACACACGCGATTTTTTCGAGGCGACAAAACAAAAACGAAGAAAACGGGACCACGAATTAGGCAGGACAAGACATGAACGTTTAAATTTGCACACACACACCCACATATACAGTAGGTGCGAGGTAAGCGGTAAATTTGTTGTTGTATTTCAATTGCGTTTACTTTACGCTTTAACTTCAACTTGAACGTCGAGTTCGCGTTCGAGTTCGACGACGGTCGTTTGTTGTGTGTTGCGCGACGGCCGCGTTACGTGCGGGTCGACTTAACTACGAAGTGAATTCAGCGAGCGACGATTTCAAACTGAAGTTGTTGCGAGCAAATTTTTCTGTACGGCGTCAAATACGAGAGCGACCAACCGATAGCGATAGAGAGAGAGCACGCGCTGCTGCTGCAATAGCCTTCGTTAAGTTTTGCTGCTGCTGCTGCTGAGCTGAGCGCAGCTCCGAGCAGCTGAGAGTTGCGTGCAGAGCGCAAGTGTCGTGGGAGGGCTTCTGATGCTGCGTGTGCATTGTTATTGCTTTACTCGTTTGTCTGCCTGTCTGTCGCTGACCATGCTCTGCGCATGTCGTCGCTGCCAACGCATTGGCAGCGCTGCTGCCGAACCATGTCTGCACAACGAACGCCTAACGAAACTCTGCGCGGATGAGTTTTGAAGGTTAAAAAGTGCGTTGAAGCTTGCAAAGCTTGCAGCCAGCCAGCCAGCGTAGGGGAAATGTTACAATAGTAATGTTGTGCGTTTATTTTGCGGGTGGGGTGGTTGTTTCTGTTGTTGTTGTGCTCGTGCTGCTGCCGTATTACGCACTGTAAGTAACAGTTTCGTTCAAATTTATCTGCTGCTATTAACACTTAACAGTGGCACTGTTATTACAGCAAGCGCCTGTGGCTATTAACATTGACACTGTTAAGTATACACCATAAAACTGTTAATTGGCCAGATGAAACAAGTTCATTCATGCGTTCCAAAATTTATAGATATTGTAAAATTCTTCTTACGAACCTAATTAGTATGTAAAACTTTGTTTTTTTTTCTGGGAAAAAGTTAGACAACACTTTTTTTTAGTTACCTTCGGATCCTGCCGAGATTACAACAATGACAAAACTAACACAAATAACAGCCACCCATAAACTGTCAACCCAAAAGTACACAGAAAAAAAAGAAAATATATCCGAAAGAAGAACAAAAAATTCTTCAACTTCATTAACGTTGCAGTAAAGTTTTTTGGTTCTGGACACAATGCAGCCGAACGACAGAGACAGAAAGAGACAGAGAGAGAGAGAGAGAAAGAGAGAGAAACAAGCGAAAAACTTTGCTTAGCAGCCGAAAAATGGGCAACGCAGATTCCATACAAGGGATCCAAAGGGGCTGTCAGGGTACGATGGGTTGGAGGGAGGTGGGGAGGTAGGGAGGGTGGGGGTTGCAAGCAGAGCGAGAACGAGGATGAAAAGTTTAAAATGCTGACAGTGAAGTTGTCATTTAGCGCCAAAAACAACAAAACGCAGGCACAGTGTGTCCAAAACTCTGGCTAACGAAGCAACAACATAACAACAACAACAACAGCAAAAACAGCAACAACAGCAAAAACAACAACAACAACAGACAATGGACAGGCCGAAAAATAGAGAGAAAGAAGCAGAAAATTGCGTTATAAGCAAAGTAAAGGACATTTCGCTAATGGCTTAACTTTTCGAGCAGATTTTTCGGGGCAGGCCAATCCACATCTCAAATACTCTATTCATCTCTCTCTCTCTCTCGCTCGGTCGCTCGCTCTTGTTGATATGTTGCGGAAGTTGTTGCTGAAGCTTTTTTGACAGCTTTGAAGACGACTGAAAAAGAAAAGAAAACCAAACTGAAAAAGAAGAAGAAGTCGAAGATGAAGATGAAGAAGAACACATTGCCTATTTGCTTGCGCTCATTTCACGGAATGTGGCAACGCCGCATGACGCGAGACAAGCCTGAAACTGAAATTATTTGCGTAGCATTTTCAAAGCTTCTTCTTCTTCTTCTTCCTCATCTCCTCAACTTATACTTTTTCTCTCTGTGTATGTCTGTGTGTGTGCTGTCGATGAAAAGTCAATTTCCTGTTGTGCACAAAAATCTCGAGCATCGAGAGAAGTGAGCGAGGGAGAGAGAGAAGGAGTGATAGAGGCTAGACGAAGGAAGAAGGAGAAAAAAACGCAGCTAAACGCAACGCAGCAACAAACAAATCGCTTGCAACTGACACATTGCAAATTATGCCACAAAATTGCAAAGAATGAGAGGAATGAAATAAATGAAAAATAGGGTATGTGGTATGTGGGTGTAATGAGAAAGGTGTTTCGTATTCACTTAGAAATCAATTTAGAAAACTATTATAGTATAACTTTCTATTAGCGAATCTTCAATGGAAGGACAAAAACAAAAAACTTCGTTACAGAGCAAATTTATTATATTGAATTGTTTTCGACTCAAATCGAAACATGTAGGAATTGAGTTTGTGGGGTTTTTACTGATTAATATATAATGTACTACACTCAGAGTGAAACATAGTATAAATAAGCACATATTTAACTATTTTCGTTAATGATTTAGCATCAAATATGAACTGGCTTAACTGGAAATGTGAATATGGTAAGGTTAAGAATTACTGTAAAATAGTGAACTCAACATTTTTCATATTTAAAACAAGTAAGAAGGTTCTAGTCGAGTAAGCTTGATAAGAAGATACTCATTGACCATACATGCGGAGTCGGACTGAGAAACATACACATATGTACATACGTGTACTACCGGACCAATGCTTGATTCCTTCGTATCTCTGGTGTTTCTATACCGATTTTAATAAAATTCACAGAAGTTCATTATTTTGTTAATAGAATCAATTCTCATTTTCAAATTTTGGTTCAAGTTCAAGATATTTTGTTATCGGTTGCAAGTGTATATCGTAAACCTGACTATGCCTAGGGATTAGGAGTGCTCATATCCAAAATCTGGACTCTCTAGCTTTTGAAATCAGCGTCGACGGACAGACAGACGGAAATGGCTATCGACTCGGATTTTGATGCTGATCAAGAATATATATACTTCTTACTTGTTGATCGCTGGATGTCTGCTCTACGATTTGAATAGCGATCATATTGATTCCTATTTTTATATTTTTTCCATTTTCATAGTTGATTCTCAAGTGGCTTTTTCTCTGAGTGTACAAAAGAAAAGGTATACAAATATTTTAAAACAAAATGTTTCCTGTTAAATGCTATTTTTCCTCCAAATCATTCTTTCCGCACAATATTTTTGAAACAAAAAACAAATATTACGTTTAAAAGATTATTTTTTATTATCTATATAATAGGAATTAATGCCGTATGATGAATCAGATGAATTAGTTAAACGTATGTGGCATAAGCAGCGGGATGAGGATAGGCAGCAGGCACTGTATAAGCGGCAGGGGCAACAAATCGTGGAGCAACAATTGGTGCAGCAAGTGGAGCAGCAACTGGAGCAACAACGCGAGCAACCGGTGCAACTGGAGCGACAATGCGTGCAACTGGAGCTATTGGTGCAACTGGGGCAACAATTGGTGCAGCAGCAATACCATTGAAGTTACGTGCCACATACTGAGAGCTGGTGGCAGTCACAACACCCGCTGCGGGAACAGCACCGAGCAGGACACCAGGCTTTCCCTCAACCAGGCTACAGGCGAGCACAACGGCGACGACGACGACGATGACAGCGGACTACAAATACCACAAACAGAAACAATTAGTATAAAATTCTATATGTATTCACTTTTTGGTTTCTTAACACACCAGCTTGAACATGTTGATATGATATTTGATTGAGCTATGGAGGTAGACTATGCTTTCAACTTGGGCGTCTGTCTTTTTATACAAAATCCTCAAAAAAATATTAAAACGACACCTAATTGATGATTGGTAATGCTATTGGTAATGCAAAAAAAAAGGGCCATTACCCGAAACCGTTACAGTTGGCCCTGAAAAGCAGCTGAAACTTGGTTATGTTAAGCACGTCGTAGCACGTAGCTACCAAAACAAAACCAAAACCAAAAAACCCGCTACGTTTTCAAGGTAGCCAAAACACCCAACCAATATATATATATATATATTTATGCAAACTATATACTATATAAAGTAATCGTTAGCAATTCAATTTATGCGTACCGTTAACTGACCTGCCCTTGTATTAAATAAATA
The DNA here is from genome assembly GCA_035044645.1 of Scaptomyza parva. Taxonomy (NCBI): domain Eukaryota; kingdom Metazoa; phylum Arthropoda; class Insecta; order Diptera; family Drosophilidae; genus Scaptomyza; species Scaptomyza parva. Next base: position 398,039 of record JAWNNT010000142.1, on the reverse strand, counting down.
AAAAATATATATAAAAGTTTGCATTGTTATTTAGGCTTTCTTCAGTAAGTTAAAGTAATTAAACACAGAATTAAGCATGTCCGACTATTTTAAGTATATATGTATGTTCTTAATCGGAATCACAAACTGAGTGGATCTATCTATCCAAGCTATCTTGCTGAAACTTTTTCTAGGTATTCTTTTTGTTGCAATTAGATCTTTTGTCAAAACCGTATATGAAAAACAAGTTGAAAAGCTCTATATTCAAGCTTGCTCGACTAGAAGAAACCCTTAACCCTTGACCATGCAGACGACCGAACGGTCGGGCTAACACACATACACATATGGCTGTGTCCTTCTACCAATGCTTGATGGTTTCACAGAAGTTCATTATTTTGCTTATAGTTTCAATCAATTTTTGAAATGCAAGATTATTTTTGTTATCGATTACAAGAATATTTATACATTATGGGGTCGGAGAAGCTTCCTTCTGCCTGTTACATACTTTTGCACAAAACTATTATAATCTTTTTTTGCTCATTTCATGGGTTAAGGGTATAACAAGTTGAAAGGCTCTATTCCAGCTTGCTCGACTAGAAGAAACCCTTAGGTCTTGATGATTAAACATCAATCTCGATTGCAATTAGATCTTTTGTCAAATTCGGCAAGATCGGATCACCATATACAGCATATGAAAAACTAGTTGAATAACGATTCTATTCAAACTTGCTCGACTAGAAGAAACCCTTAAGCCTTGACACATACGGTTAAACATGCAAACATGATGATGATTGATGATTAATCTTCATCTCGATCGTTTTCAATTAACTTTCATAGATTTTTATTATATCGTCTATTATTTCAATCCCTATTCTCACAGATTTTATTGTTATCGACTGTATGTGTATATCGTAAGCCGGAAAAATTATCGAACATGAGTTGATGGTATAATAACAAATAGGGTTGCAAGTGTATATAATATTCGGTATGCCAGTGAGAGCTTAATTACATCCTTTTATATAAATTTACATCATATTAACTTTCCGAAGCTATATAAAATATCATTGTTTATTTCTTTTTTATAGATATAACTTTAATGAGGAAACCATCTGTGCTCCCAGGCAAATATCTATATTTTGATGTTGCTTTTTTCTGCATTTCCTGCTGCAGTTGTTACTTTACTTTACTTTATTGTTGACATTCCCTTCCCTTACAGAACAAAAGCCAAAAAACTTGCTTTCAAATTGACTTCCCGTTCGTTTTTTCCAGTTTTTTCCGCTTTATTTTTTTTTTTTGGGTAAAGCTCAAGTTTCTATTGGAAAAAAAACTATATTTCTCATCCTTGTTCCTTGCTGACTGACCAAACAAGTGACTTTTGCACATTTGTTGCACATTTCAGCTTCATTTTGCAATTATTCGGCCAACTTGCCTCTCGCTCTTTCTCTCTCGCTCTTTCTCTTTCACTTGTTCTCTAACTATTACACATGTGCTGCTTGGTATCCTGTTTAAAGGACACACAACAACAACATTGCAGTGCGTTGTCCTTCCTTTAGTGCCGACCAACGCCTGCCGCCTGTCACCACTTGCCCCTTGCCCCTTGCCTTTTGGCCTGCTGCACTTAAAGCTTCAATCAGGAAATTTGATCAGCACTTAAAATCAGCGAATGAAACAGAAAGAGAGAGAGAGGAGTGGAGAGAGACACGGACAGGGTTGCAAAAAAATAATGGACAACTTTAAAGAGAGATGCAACAACAAGTGTTGTTGTTGTTGTTGCCTCAACTCTTGACCCGAAATCATCAACAGCTTTGAACTCTCGAGAGGAACTGCAACAACAACAACAACAGCAACAGAAACAAGAACCAAACGTTGCGGCATTTCCTGCGTCAATTTTCACAAAATAAAATAAGAAAAAATAGCCAACGGCAACAGAAAAACTGACTGAGAGGCAACAACAACAACAACATCGTCCAATGGAATGCAGGTCATTTTGGGTGCCCGAGAGAACCGGAGTCGTCTCGACTCTGCTGAGTGGAGTTGAGCCGCCGCCGCTGCCGCGTTCATCAAGCGGCTCATTTTGCAGTCCTTCTGGATGTCCTTCTTCTTGTTCTTGTTTTTGCTGTTGTCACACATCCATATATGTATGTATGTATGTATATGCAACATCTATGAAAATCGATCGAAGCGTACGCAAAAATGTTCACTTGCCCATTTTGAAACGGTCAACAACAGGAAAACTAGGTATGCCAGAAGAATGTGATACCCTGTAGGCAAGTGTTTATATATAATGAATGAGGTAGAGTCTATGTGTATTTAAGTTTGGATAGGGAAATGTTGGAATTTTTATGATTAGTTTGAAATTCTATTCTTTTTTGAAGTACAGATATGATTGATGGTTGAACTGAACATCAAATGTATACACAGGAAATAAGTTTTTGATACTTTAAGTCTCTATGAAAATTGAACAAAATGATTTCTAAATCGTTTCATTTTTGTAAGTTTTAAGCTATATAGGTTCGGTGATGTTTTCTTTGCCTATTACAACTCTTTTAGTACAACTGCATAATACACCCTTAACCCAGTTTTAATTAATACAGGGCATACATACATATATATATATAGATATATCTGCATTAAAATACATTGAACTGGACACGCACAAAAGGACAACAGAGGCTGGGAAGAGATGAGGGCAGTGAAGGCAGTGCTGACAATGACTGGCAGTCACTTTGTGCCCCGACCGACCGACTGACCTCTTCACCACTCCCGCTCCACCACTCCACCCCACTCGCCACTCGCCACTCGCCACTCAGCTCAGCTCGGCCAGCAAGACCGAAAGAGAGCGAAATAAAATTACGCGAGATATTGAATTACGCGCTTTAAATTAAAATAAAATTTTTTCGTTCGCGATTGCATTAAACGAAAAGCGAACTAATTAAAGGGGATTTCTCTGCTCTGATGTATTTCCATCTCCTCCCATCTCGTCCCCTCCTCTACCATGCACCATGCACAATTTGTGCTTGTTGCAAATAAAGTTTGTTGCTGAAAGTGGAACAAGAGTGCAGCATCCCAAAAAAGGCGACACCCACACACACACACACACGCACACACACTACACAACAAAGGAGTCATTGTGGTGGTTGCCCGAATGAATGAAAAACCACTTGGCTAGGTCATGAACTCATCAGCAACATTTCCCATTTCCATTTCCCAATTTCCATTCCCATTTCTCTGCAGCTCGTAAAGACTTCAACTGAAAGCTCAGCTGATTGGAAAACAATTAGAAACTGAAACATAAACACGTGTCTGAATGCAACCAAATGCAATCCCATATGGTAAACTCCACCCCCCAATCCAACCCCATTCCGAATTTTTACATTCACATACACATTCTCGTATGCTGCTGATCTGCATTGGAATCCAGCTCGCATTCAACAGCTGCCACTTAGACAAAGGACGATGTTCGATTGAAAGAATTACGACCAGAACAAAGTACCAAAAGCATACTGAAAACACTTGACTAGATATGTATGCCCTTCATCCCAACTCCAACTCCTCCGCTACCTCCCTTCCCTACCCCAAATCACTCAAGGAGTCTGCGGGCGGGCCTGGCCCGGCCTGGCATCATCTGCAAGCCAAGCCAAACAAACAATGCATCAATCAATAAAGATTTCCGCACCTAATAAGCCACAGACAGGCGTCGAGCGGTTCTGATGTTTAAAAGAGTGAGTGGTACGGGCTACACAGAGAGAAATTATTGAGTGTAAATGTATTACATCTAACTTGTAATCATATTTTTTACATTATTTAGAATATGTGCCATGTAAAGAATTTCAAAAATTAAATTTAAATTAATTTCTAAAAACAAAATTTACATAATAATGTTTTCTGAACATTTTTAAAATTTAAGTCTGTAATGAAAAACAAATGAATGAAATTTGAATAGAGTTATTATTCAACTTAAATGTTTTTTTTTGACTCGAAAATCTATTCTAAATTATTTCCTCAATATTAGTGTTATGAAAGATCGCTTCACGATTTCTTTTCGGAATTGAATAATCTGTTAAGTAGTTCATTATATCTTATTAATATCGGAAAACAATCAATTAATGTATTTTATTGTTACGTATTAACTTATTTTAGAGATTCAGAAAACTATTGATATTTTTCTTATAATTTTCAGAGAAGCAAAGCAAATGCAAATTAATTGAATTGCATTGAATTTTTTGCAGTGTAACATTTGCTATTTTTGAAGGGCCATCATTTGACGCTGGTAACCAATTAAACTCCAATAGTAGACAGTGGTGTTGTTGTTGTTGTTGTTGTAGATGCCTCCGACCAAGGTGTTAATCGAATTACTGCTCAGCGGCAAACGTTGACATCAACATCGACATCGACGGCAATGGCAGTGGCAGTGGCAGTGGCTGTGGCAACGTTAAAATGCAAACTGCAACTGCAACTTTAATGGTGTGCTATGTGCTATGTGGAGTTGAACAGACAGAAGGACGGACAGAAAGAGGAGCAGCTGCCTCAGCCACGACTTCATTTCTCTGACTGTCAGGCGTTGCGTTCTTGACGTTGATGTCGTTGCCAGAGCATTTCCATATTTTCAAATTTGAATTTTCTATTTCGACAGAGTTGTCGTCAAATGGCAAAGTGGTTGCTGAGAGACACACACACACACAGAGAGAGAGAGAGAGAGGGAGTGGGGTTTGGGGGTAGAGGACATTTGAGGAGCTAGCGCGACACTTTTGAAGCTGGAACATTCGGTGCCTGGCTTGGTGCTGCTCCGTTTCATCGTTTCTGTACGTTTCGTAAAGAAAATTACACACATGTGTGGCCTTTTCAACCGACCAACAACAGCGACAGGGGCAAGGGTGGGAGGTGTGGAGTTGCAAGTTGCAAGTTGTAAGACGTAGATGCCAATAGAGATGGGAGCGAGTGTTGCCAAATGAGCACGAAACAACAATGATAACAATTTATTTAAGGTATTCATTATAATATAACATTAATAGCTTTAAGTATTATATACCAAAAAAAAAAATATTCAATAAAACATAAACTTCTTGAATAAATAAATACACACATAAACATATCATCATCAAAATATTTCTTACTTTTGCGCTAAAACACAAACTAAATCACGACACGTTCTCAACTCTAATTAAGAAGTGAGTTTGCATCTTTTGGTTCCATACTTTAAAGTTGGAATACGTTAATGTCTGAATGCATTTTGCCAATTTTGTGGCGGAGACAAAATTCACAAAGTGATTTGCCAGGTTTCGAAGATTTTAAACATAAAACGAATCCAACTCTAATAAACCTAGCTATTTTATAGCTAACCTACAACAAACTAACATATAACCCAAAAAGAGAAAGTCCCCAATTCCATGAATTGTCAACCCCCTGTGGCTAAAACTTGTCCTCTTTATAGTCGGGAGGTCCATCAACTGTCATCAAATTGCCTTGCGCCTGACGCCTGACGCCTGGCGCCTGGCCTAGAAGGACCTTCACCACGTGGGCGCTGCTGTCAACATTGCAATTACGAAACAATTTTCGATGGCATGTTCTACGAATTGAAGAACTGAAACTGAAAATAGAGCTGCCAACACTCTCGCCTCACCCGCCACACCCATTGATCGTCATTGGTTGAAGAGATAGGGAGGAAGAGGGAAAAGTGCGCGCTGTTAACAAAAGATGAAACTGAAAAGAAAAGCGAGAATAAAAGTTGAAATGCTTGGCATAAAATGATGCAGATGCAAATGGTGGAGGTGGCTTTACCAAATTCAATGCCAGAGAACCCTAGAGCACCCTAACCTCCTATTAATATTCTATTCTTCTATACACTTAAGAAAAATAATTAATATTGAAATGGGCAAACTTTTCATATTATTTTGCAGATTTCGATCTAATTTAAAAGTTAATTTCATAAGGAAAAATATTTGATTATTTAATATGAGTATAATTTGAGAAGTTAAAGTAAACAAAAGAAGCTAATGTAAGATAAATCAAATGCAGAATATGTTTTTTTGAAGTGTATTATCATATTCTCTCACACACACAGCGACTAAGTCCTGTTGTTGTTACTACACCTTTGGCTGGCATTTTCAACACCTTTTTGGGGAACTCACGCTTCATTTGCATGTAACCATGACACGACACAACAGACAGACAGTCAGACAGTTAGACAGACACACGGACAGACTGACAGACTGACTGACTAACATTCACATGTGAGAAGCGAAAGACCGCAATAAAGACCACCAACGGTGATGTGCGAGGGGCAAAAGTCGTAGTTGACGGTGAGAGTCCTTTTAGGCAGCAGCGAGTCCTTCTATTTCTTCTCATCGCTATCACCATCGTCGTCGTCGTCGTCATCATCCTTATCCTTGGCGCGGGTGACAGCCGCAACCGAGTGACAACCACAATGTGAGACCGCATATATCAGAAATAATAATAACGCACACAGAACAGAACACAGAACCCCAACAGAACCCAATTGCAGGAAGTTTCTCCCGCTCTCTCTCTCTCGAACGACAATCGAATCGTTGCAAAATATTTGAGTCTATTGTTGTGGGTGGCTGGGTGGTTGGGTGGTTGGGTGGTGGTGGTGCAGGCGGTCGGTGGGTGGGTGGCTACACTAACGACCCAGCTGCATATTTTGTCAAACTATATATGGTATATATATATGTATATGTATATGTATAGTATATGCTAAAATGGCAAAAAGGGTTGCCGCCGCCGCCAAACAAAGACAGTGCAAGTAAGAACTTTAACGAATGTGTCGTCGTCGAATCGAATCGAATTCGAATTTGAATCGAATGTTGATGGTTGATGGCTGTCAGGTCAAAAAGGTGATAAGCAATTCGATTTACAACACACACACACACACGAACAAGAAGAAGAAGAAGAGCAGCTCTTAAAGTGCCACAGGATGCGCTTGCACTTGACTTTGTTAATTTAGACGGAAAGGATATAACAAAGGTATATATACATATGTACATATATTTGTGCTTGTTATTGGGCGTTTTGTAATTATTGTACCATACTAGACATCAAATAGCAGTTAACAACAAATTGCATTGTAGATGAGCCTTGGCTTTGTCTTTGTAACTAGTTAAGTTGAGTTGTGGTTGCTTTTGTCAAACAACTGTTAAATTAGAATTCAATGGAAGTGTGAATAAGTTGAATTATGCAGGGAACATACTATTTTTGAGATTTGTCAGATCTGCCTTTGAATTTGTATTTTATTCTGTATTCTGTTGCATTGTTGTTGATAAATATTGTAATAAATATTGTAAAAATTATTTGCTTAAAATGTCATAGTGGAATCCTTAGAAAAAACCATCCCTGGTTCATTTTTGTTATATAATTTTATTTCAACTTAAATTGAATTAGTTTTTGCATTATGAGTCTCAAATATTTTGTTATATATTATATTATACATTAAAATTATTTGTATTTTATTTTTTATTTCATTTACTACTTTTTTTAAATACATTTAGCTTACTTTTTTTAAATATTGACTTAGATTTTGTTGTGAAAGGTAAATATTTTAAATCAAATATATTTAATGTCTTAATGGAAATAGTATTTGTGAGATGTTTACTTTCAATAAATAAGCAAATTCTGTTTTTTTTTCGCTCAACTTATAGATGTTTTTAGAGAGTTCATTTTTGTATTTTTTTGTATTTGGCTAATTAATATTAAATTTGTTTTCGTTCAAAAATATATTTATGAAAATTCAACCAGAAAAAGTCGAGTGGCATTGGATGATGGACCAAGGACCAATTGGTCTGTCTGTCTGTCTGTCTGCTGTTGGCTGGCCAATTAAATACCATCTCCAAAAATTGAGCAAACCCAGCTAATGCCACTTCTTTTCAGTCATTTTTCTCTTGCTTTCTCATCAGTCTCGTGCCACTGCTGCTGCTGCTGCTGCTGCTACTGCTGTCAAGGCAGCAAAACCATTTGCAGTTGCACATTGCACGCTTTTTGAGCTGTTTTGTTGGTCGCTGCTGGTGGGGCAGTGGGGCAAAAAAAAGTTAGCTAAATTGCACTGGAGACAAACGACCAACTGCGCAGCGGCGATCATCAACAAGTTCATCAACGAACAGCAGTAGCAGTAGTTGTAGGGGGGTGGAGGTGGGGGGAAGAGGCGTCGAAGAAGTAGCTGTGGCATCCATAAACGCTTGTTGATTACCCGCAGCCTTGCCACAGTTTCGCATGCAACATGCAAAAAAAAAAATGAAGCAACAACAATCTGCAAGTTATTTGCATTTGCCGCTGGATCTGTTACACTCCAAGAGTCCGCTCCCGCTGAATCCATCGTGGGATGCCCACGACATGGTCTACAATTTCTTTTTGGTCTTCTTCTTCTTATGCGTTTTTTGCTTGCTCACTTCTGGCTTGTGGCAAAAGTGCGGAAAGTGTTTGGCCGTTGTCAGTTGGGCCGTCACAAAAAGCGCAGGGCGAACCACCAAATAACTCCCAACTTCCAACCACCACCACCCAAACACCTCCCACCACCCGCAGCACACCGCGTCAGCTGACGCGCATTAAATCCACACCTGGATCTGGACCTGGACCGGGTCTGCCGGAGCTGCCTGGCATCATCAGCAAGCATCCTTTGCCACGAGTTGTTGCCATCTTTTATGGCAAACAGAGCGAGAGAAAAAAGAAAAAAACGAAATGGCAGCCGTGGATAAAATGGAATAGAATTGCAGATTCATTTCACTTAGTAACGCAAGACGAGTAAGGAGAAAGATGATGATGTTCTGCAAGGATAGTTTGCCAGCTTTTGTAGGTAACCTTTTGTGAGTTTTATGCTTTCGCTTGGTAACATTATTTTCATATTCTTTTTTCAACCAAACCGAAAAAAGGTTCACCCTAATTCCCCAAGACTCCCCCCCAAACCCAACACTTAACGGACTTAGGGCTTAAAATATTTTTATATTCATTTTTTACATTTCGTTTGTCATTAAAGATGAATTGCCAAACTAATTGCATACTATTATTATACTATATTTATCATTGTACATATAAATGTAATTCCAATCAATTAATTGGTTCAATAAATAGTGAAGTGCTAAAGTCGAGCTCATCAAATTTCAACTTAAACCAATTATTATCAGTTCAATAGATTAAATTAAACACTTTAAGATGGAGACAAACAACACAGAACGTGGAACAAAAAACTCATCAATTGAATAAGAAGAATAAACATTGTTCTTATCTAAACGTATAGGACAGTTCAGAGATAACCAAAATCCATTTATCAATATTAGGCAAAGTAAGATTATATAATTAAGTATGTTTGAAAAATGTAAGGCCAAAAATTGTGTAATGTGAAACTTCAATATTTCAATTAATTTATTTGTTGATTGCACAACTCAGATCATTTACTTAATTTGATGAACATTTTTATTGATTGATACGGGAGAAAGAAAATTATCTTCGACACTTTTGAAGGAACAAGTAAAAAAAACTATGTTCGACACTTCATAATAAACATAAACATATGGCACAGTGATATAATAGTCTGATCTCAACGATTTTGACAAATGTTATTGGCTGCAATCAAAAGAATTTTTTGATCAAAGTCTCAACTCGACTACTCAAAAACTGAGAGACGTATAGAAACAGGCCTACATGGTTATACCGTATATAGTATTATATAGTATAGTATATACATATATACTTTCTGTGACCAAATTTGATTATCAGAAAATGGCTGTTTTTGGTATTTCAGAAATAGTTTTTAATAAATTTATTTAAAAGAATTTGCACAAGAAAACTTATACAAGGATATTTTTAAATGAATCACTTGTTACATAAATCTATAATAATTTTCACCCCCCTACCCCTACACGCTACCACGCCCTTCCAAAGAAAATGCTATTAAGAAAGAATGTATTGTTTCGACTGCTACTTGAATTCAACATTTTATTCACTTGGCAAATAAATAAAAAAAAATATATATAAAAATTCGATTTGTCTTAAGATTTGTCGCATCTTGCCTCGCAACATTGCTAGCAAAAAGTTTTCTTCTTTTCTGCTCCGTCATCCTTTGTTATTTTCCATCTTCCCCTCCATCCCACCAATCTATTACCTACTAACCACCCAATCACCCAATCCACCCATTTGCTCACTGCTCATCTGATTGGCCTCCGGCAAACTACTTTATCAGCTTCGGCTTCTCTTCTATATATGTATATATATATATATCTTTTTTTTTCCTTTTGCCTGTATTATATTCACGCTGCCTGCCCTGCGGCAAAGTTGGTCGCGTCACTTGGTCCGTCCGTCTGTCTGTCTGTCTGTCTGTCTTTTCGTCTCACCATCTGCGTCTTGCATCCGCATCCGCATCCGCTTCAGAGCTTTCCCCGCATTCATGCAGTTAGCATCACCAGGATCACTCGCTTGCTTCTTTCTGGTTCACAATAAACCACTTATACAGCTACTAGATTCTTTCTTAACGCTTTTTCTGTTTTTTTCCTTCTTTCATTGTTTTTTTTTGCTTTTTTTGTTGTTTTTCAGTTTTTCTGTTCCTTGAAATTGAATTAAAATTTACATTTTTAATCATTTTGTATAGCATGCTCACTCTAACTAGAACTTTCTTCTTACTGGTCCACCATTCTACTTCTCTCTCTCTCTCTCTCTCTCTCTCTATCTTTATCTCTGTCTCCCCATCACTTTTCTATCTGTTCATGTCCTTGTCTCAGTGCAATTCATTTGCCAGTTTGTGTCGTCAGCGCGCAATTCGCATTTAATTAGTGTGAAAAGCGCAAATTATTCGCATTTTCTTTCATTTCTTATTATACGCGCGCCGCCTTTCAGGCGAACTTGTCTCCGGCTAATTGGCTTAAAATTAATAATAATTATTATATGTACTTATTGTAGGGTATTATCATTATGCCCATACACTACTATATACAACACGCAGCACCTTCAAATAAATATTTTCTCTTTATTTTACACCTCTTGTATTTTGCCTGATGAAATACGAATACAAATTTTCATTATTCTCTTTGGCTCTGTTCAGATATTTAGTATTTATTGCAACTCAGTCGCTTAACTGCCGCGCCGCTCGTCGTTTGTTATTGCTTTTTAACGGCAAAGGTCTTTATTTGTATACATATTTGTACATACTTTTCAATAAGAGTTGCATCTTTTTTATTGCAAGTTGGACTTAAGCCAAAACGATTGTTAAAGGTATTCAATAAACAAAGCACGTAAATATACAGTTTTATGACTAAGCTCGACTAGAAGATACCCTTAACCCTTGCCCATACATAAGAACAGACGCCCGACCATCTGTCTGACAGGCATACACATACGGTTACTACTGTACCAATATTTCATGGCTTCATATCTCCAGTGTTTCTGAACCGATTTTAAAAGTTTTACAGATGTTCATTAATAGCTTTAAGCCTTATTCTCAAGTTTTCGAAATTTTTTGTTATCGACTCCATGTGTATATCCTAAACCGAAAATGTTATCGAAAACCTACAGACATGGCTAAACCGACTCCGCTGTTGATGCTGATCAAGAATATATATACCATATGGGGTCGGAGAAGCTTCCTTCTGCCTGTTACATATTTTTGTTTTTTTACTCATTTCATTGGTTATGGGTATAAAAAGTGAATAGCTTCTGCTCTTTGAATTAAGTTTAAATAGTGGATTTATTATTTGCTAAGGATTTGTTGGTTATTAAGTGTTAAAAATACATTCGTTAAACACATGAAATATTTACATTTATTAGCCTCTTGTTTTACATTTTGCTAGGTTTAAACGTGTGGCTCTTAGCCTTAAATATACAGCCATGTCTGCACTATTCGGCATATGCATACAGGCTGAATTCTTCTTTAATATCGCCGATTTTGATGAAAACTTTACAGATTTTCATTATTATATTTATAGTTCTTAAAACATATTTCAATTTTGTCTAATAAAGGGCTTAAATATTTTTATCGAAAAGGGAAGTTATCGATAATTAAAGAAAACTTGTTTATAGTGAACATATTTGTGCCTGGTATAGAAAAGTCTAGCATTTATGGTATCTGAGATCGACATGTTCACACAGACTGATAGACAAACAGATGGAGCTGGTATAGCTGATCAATAACATATATATATATATATATATATACTTTGTGGGGTCGGAGATACTTCCTTCTGTTTGTTACAGAATACGTAATATAAGATGTGATCATAATAAGATTTGTATAAATACTCTCTTCAAACAAAACATATTTCGTGAAACTTTAAAGTTCTCAAGAGTTAAAGCGCATTTCTTGATCTCAATCTTTAGTTAAAATTAAATTTAAGTTATTAACTTTCCTAATCAATGCCAAATGAAAATTATAAATTTAAATGTGCACATACTTAACACTACTTAAGATATACAAAACAATACTACTCAATGCATAATTTTCAGTGCTTTCAGCAAAGTGCGCACTCATATGGAATATTTTCTCTCTGGCTCCTTAACATTGATGGTGAATATTCTATACAAGTTGTGTGCAACAACAACAAAATTTCACATCTTATTCCTGTTTTATGTCCCTTACACATGAGAAGTAAGTTAATAAATTGAATGCCGAGCCCAGAGAAGTGGTAAAAGGGCAAGCGGATTGCGGATTGTCGGATTGCCCATGACGCAAAAGGCGTCGCAAATTGGTAATCAATTGGGGAAAAAGGGGGCCAGACTTAAGCTAAGTAGGCCTGATTGCCTAATTTCTGTTTAACTGTCTGGACTGACTGACTGACGGATTGACGGAAACAACTAGAGTGAATCTAGTTGTAGTTGTTATTGTTGTTGCACTACTCATTGTTGTTGTTGTTGTTGTCTCTCGTGAGGACAAATTAAATGCAAATTCAATTAATTTGAAGCAAACAATTTGCTTAAATTAATTAATTGAATGTGAATCTAAAGTGCTTCCAATTTAACGTTGAAGAGGAACGGACGCGGATGCGGACGCGGACGGAGAGGCAAAACCAATGGCAAACTCAAGAGTCTGTGTGCGTGCGTGTGTGTATGTGTGTGTGTGAGTGTGAGTGTGTGGGCGTGGCATTTATCGAAAATTATTGGCATGAAATGTTTTTGGGCAATACAGCATGGCAGCGTGTTGAAGAGGGAGTTAAGTTGGCTCTGATGAGATGAGAGAGGTGCGGTGCGGGCGGTCGGTTTCGCTGCGTTTGGCTAACCGCAAACTCTGGCAACTCTGGCGTATGCGTAATTTGCATTTGAGTTACGAGGTGTGTGCATTGGTGTGCGTTGTGTGTGTTGCGTTTGCATGGCATTAAGTAAACTGTTCACTTGAAAATCAACTCTAAAATAAACACCAACCACCAATATACACACACACACACATCCACACACACACACACATCCGCACTCACACACTCACACATTTTTGGGCACCATTTTAGGTAAAATGGCTCTTCAATGGTTAACCAACAACAAGGCAGCAACAGCAACAGCAACAACAACAAATTCAACGCCCATTACAGAGTTAGCCAGCAAACAATCAAACCACTCCGAACCGAACCGAACCAAACCAAACCAAACCGAACCGAAAAAAAAGAAAACAAAACCAAAACTGCACAAATTCTACAAACCAATTTTGTTTGCATTTTGTATTTGCCAAGTTTTTATCGCTCGTTATTCACGTTTCGTACGCTAGAGAGAGCAGCAAATTATGCGCTTGATTAATATGCGTTCAATGTAAAAGTAAAACACACACACACACACAAACACACACATACATATACAACCACACCCAATTGCAACCACTCACATTTCCCATAAGGCAGAGTTGCATTTTGCTGTTTATTTTGATAGTTTAATGTGTGTGTGTGTGTATGTTTGTGTATGCATGTGATTGTTTATAGATGTATTGTTGTTGTTGTGTATTATAATTATTATTATTGTTATTGTAAATTGGCAGCAGCGAAGGCAGCGAACAAAATGGCAAGCTGCGCAAAATTTCCCGCACGGCAAACTCAACGAATTGTAAATTATTGTAACTTTTATATGAATTTACGCAAATTGAAGCAGTAGCGCCCCCAACAACAACAAACAATGAGCTCTTAACATACGTACACAAACACACACACACACACACTTAAACACATACAAAAAAATATTCAATCAATATTTCCCAATTAGCATTTCATTCACTACAATAAGCACTCAAAAACTATGCTATGAATGCGCGGAAAATGTTAAGAAATGATTAATCACGAACGAATCGACGAACGAACGAATCGAAATCGAAAAGGCTATGTTACAGGCCGAATTTTCACTTTCGCTCATGCAAAACTGTAACTAAATCGAAAACAATACTCATTTCAGTTTTATAGTATTGTGAATGTGTGTTTGTGTGTGTGTGTGCCGTGGGACAAAGCAAACGGGTCAACGATAATAAATTTTAAATCATTTGTCATTTGACGCGTTTTTTTTTCTCTTCTATCTATCTGGGTAACGAGTCAAAGGAGACAAACACACGCTCAGAAAAAAAAACTCCAAAAGAAGACAATGGCCAAAAACCGATAAACATCATTTGTTAAGCTGGGCCTCGATTGTTGGGTCAGCAGCAAAAGGCAGCCGTCGACGTCGCCGTCGCCGTCGCCGTCGCCGTCGCCGTCGATCAATTGACAAATGTCTCTCTGGTCGCGCTTTAATTGCCCAGAAAACATATACTACTACAGAGGTTTTTCCTGTTTTCCTCTTCAATAGATCATATCACTTATTGAATATACATACACATTTTATGTTTGGTAATTTTCAGTTTAAGCTTTTTTATTTACGCGTCTTTTATTTAAGGCTTTTCGTATACAATGTTCTGCTGATAAAATCATTAAGCTGTGGCGACCCAAAAATAAATATCAAAAAATGCGTTGAATGCAGACTGAAGAGAGGCGGAGAGAACTGCACAGTAAGCTTTGCAACAACAACAATCTAACTGTAGATTAGTTGCATTCATGTTGTTATTTGTGTATAGTATACCCTATAAAAACAAGTTGAATAGGGGGTATATAAGAGTGCGATAATAACACAGACTAACTTTTGGGGGAAGTAACTAGCCATCTTCTTACCAAGTTTGGTGACTCTAGCTAATACAATCTGGGAAAAATCGATCTTCACCATGATGTAAATCGATTTGTTATCGATTTTTCATTGGGCGTAACTTCCCAATTTGAACACTTTGCTTGACGAATACATGGAACAAGATATTTGCCAAGTTTCGGAGTATGAAACTTCTTAACTAAAAACTTATTTAAATCCTTTAAAATAACATTATATATTACATAAGTATGGTATAACCTATACTACTCGCGTCGTACAGGGTATATATCTAGTTGAGCACTCCCCACACTTAAACACACTCGTTAGTCTTGTTGCGTTGGCATACATTTCTTGATTGCTTCTTACAGTATGATTGTTTTTACGAGTCATTTTACTACTTATTGTACATTATTCCGATAGCTGATAGTGAAAGATGAAGGAAAAAAACGATGTACGGAATAGAATCCACTGCTTGACCTTTGAAAATGATTTTCCCCATCTCGCGTTGCTCGTAAATATATATGTTTCCCCATGCAACGAAGTGAAAATTGACATTTTTATACAAGTCGGCAATTTAATGGCACAATAGAAGGCAACTTTGTGCATTTAGTTTGAGTCATTACGTTGATGATATTGTTATCGCCTTGAAATATTTTTTTTGTTCACTGGAGAACAGGAAGTAAGAGTTTTATTTGTGTGTTTTGTGAGATAATATACCAGTTTAAAATTCTTAAACAATATTCAATTTGTCAATCTTACCCAAAATATTAACCACAAAGTCTACTTGAATTAAGAGTTATTCGACTCACCTGAAAGAAAAGAAAAATGTATTTTTATTTAATAAATGCAAATTGACAATTTAAAACATTTTAATCAAGTGGCTTAGACATAATATGCTTATGTATATATATTTATGTAACATTTTTCCAGCTAACTGCATTTATTTTGCAAAAACCACATTCAGTAAAAAAAATTCTGTTTATGGTTGCCTGCGAATAAATAACATTGTTAAATAAATCAAGTTATTCAAAGTAATTTAACAAATTTAATGGAAATGGAAATAAATTTGTTGAAGCAATAAAAACAAGTAAAAATGCTCTAGTCGAGTAAGCTCGACTAGAAGATACCCTTATCCCTTGACCATACAGACGGACAAACAGTCGGTCTTATAGACATACATATACGTGTACTACCGGACCAATGCTTAATTGTGTTATATCTCCGGTGTTTCCCAACCGTTTTTAATAAAAATTTTACAGATTTTCATTATTTTGTTAATAGTTTAAAGATTTTTTTTATTATTGATTCCATGTGTATATCGTAAGCCTGAAAAGTTATCGAAAATTTGAAACAAACTTGCTATGCCTAGGAGTTAGGAGATCTTAAATCCAAAATCTGCAGTCTTTAGCTTTTATACATACGTACAGACGGACGGCTATATGGCTATATCGACTCGGCTGTTGATGCTGATCAAGAATATTTATACTTTATGGGGTCGGAGAAGCTTCCTTCTGCCTGTTACATACTCTAGCACAAAACCATTATAGCCTTTTTTATACATTTCATGGGTTAAGGGTATAAAAAGCAACAGAATCTACAGCATTAATTAGTTTGTTTTAAATGTGTTCTGAATTTTTGTAAATGTTTGTTTCGTTTTCAATATATAATTTGTAGTTATGAATAGGACTTTTTGGTATCACTGAAGTATATATTGTATGAATTGGAATAATTTGTATTATATACACTTATATTCTTGTTTAAGTTATACTTCTCTTATAAATACATATGAACATATTTTGCAGAAATTGCCATTTTTTTAAATCAAATGAAAATATAGTGAACTTAATAGTTTTATAATATTTGCAGTGTTGTATTCCTTGCCATTTTAAACATGAGATACAGTTAAAATATTTTATTCAGGGAATTAGTCATTGAAATAATATTTTATTCTTCTGCTTAGCTTAAGATCAATTCGATGACCTCACATTAAGTTGCGTTTTAGACACAAACATTTCGATATTTTTTCGAAACTTTTCAGTTCAAGAACTAAACACCATAAACAGTTGTTTAGGCCAAGACTTTTGCCATATAGCTAGCCAAAGAGGCAGCTTGTAAGCTGAGTAACCTGAGATTGTTGTGGCAAGTTGAACGCATGCTCAAACTGTCTGCCACACAGGCGACAAATATTACCAAATGGCCTCTTCTCCCCTCTTTCTCTCTCTCTCTCTGCCAGCCAAAAAGGTGGCAATAAAATTCACATGGAACTGTAATGGCTCATTAAGCGAATGGGCTGATGGGCAGACCGGATCTGAAAAGAAGTTGAGACGGTGATGGGGACGGAGACTGCGACGGGGACGGGGACTGGGACTCGACTGACTTGGCCATATCGCAGTATTAAAATCGCAGGTAAAAAAAGCCAACACAAAACTCAAAACTTATTAAATGCTGCTAATGTGCGCATGAGTGCAGCGCCCAACCAAAGATCGAAACCGATATGGAAACGACGAGCTTCAACTTCGAGCTTCAACTCGGCTTAAATGCCAATTTGGCAATTGTTCGGCTATGGCAAATAATATTTCGTTGCAGCGGCTATGCAATTATCAAGAGACAAAAACAAAAAACCGCTTCGACGTGACCCTTGCGATTTTCCAATAAGCCGACTTCAGCTTAACGGTCGCTGGCAACCGGTCGTTTTAAGCACCTTCTAAAGCTGCTAATTTCCCAAAAAAGAAACAAAAAATCTTTGATTCTGGCCATGCGATTGTGAACCTCTCCCTGCTTCCCTGCTCCCACTCAGACCATAAAGTTACAGCTGCGTGTGTTGGCGTCCAGTATCTCTGAACAATTGAGAATTTGGTATTGCTTGGTTTGCTTGGTCTCTACATGTATTTTGTTGCCTCTTTTTGGCTAGAGTTGCAGAGTTGCAGTCGACTAGTTGGTCAGCCTGTTGGGTAATTGGTATATCAATTGCTTGCCGCATTGTTCGCTGCTCGCCAAATTTATGTCCATTTGGAAATTTACCTTATATGTCGTTTGACTTTATTTTTATTTTTTTTGTGTGCGGAGCAAAAAATTTGCCTTGCTTGGGTTGCTTTTGTACTCTGACTTGCCAAATGGTTGTAGAGGGTATATTGTTGTGAATAGTCAAAGATAATAGTCGGATATTTGGGGCTTGAGTATCTTCTAGTCGATCACTCTAGTAGTTAGTTTATGACCTCTTTACATGTTATTGCTGCTCTTGTCGCATACAAATTGAATTTGCAATGCAAATAAATTGTCATACAAAACGCCCTCAGTAGTATAAGAACTTTAGTCGTCGCATTTGAGACTTGGACTTGAGATCAGCGCACAACAACAAGAACAACAACAGCAATGACAATATATATATGGACAGGAAATGCAGCCTGATCTAGATTCAAATAGAAACGATGTACAAAGAGAAGACGAAGAAGAAGACAAGTTTGTCTGGGGACCACCTCGAACAAACGAGCAAACGAGCATCTATAAACGTTTCAAATCAAATCGAATGATACCGAAAATGACGCCTGCACACAAAAAAGAACAGGCTATAAATGACGCCAGCTCGATTTGGATATAGGGCCGACCGTCCGTCCGTCCGGCCAATAACAATTTTGGGAACCACATTAACAAAAGGCGAAGCTTAAGCTCAATTATCAACTGATGAGCAGGCAATGGCTTTAAAATTATTTTAAATAAAATTTATCATAAGTAGAGTGCATTAAAAAAAAAACCCCAAAGTCACTTTGTTCTTTCTTTTTTCGTTTTAACGAGCGCATTAAAAATATAAAAAAAAACCGACTAGAAAATCATAAAAAATAAAACTATATGCATATACTGCAGTAATCAGTGAAATGTAGAGGTTATCTTTAAAATGAGGCGACTCCACAAAGTTGTCGCCGTCTATACTCCTCTTTTCCCCTCTCCACACTGCCCACATAGCTCCACATTGAGGGTTATCAATTTGATGGCAGGTCAGCGCCGCAGCCTCAGCCCCAGTCTCAGTTACAGTTTTAAGTTTCAAACTGAGCCTTGCCACAGTCACAATTTTTCAGTGGTTTCTTCTGTTCAATTTGAATACTTATGACTAAGGCGGCAAGCTTGCTTTTTTTTTTGCCACAAATAGCAGCACCGCAATAACAATACCAACAACAACAGTAATAACAAGCACCCTATGCATTGGGATTACTTGTTTTATTTTGGTTTTTGTTTTTGTTGTTTTTCTGTTTTCATTTTCGAATTCATTGCACGTTCTACAAATTTGAATATGAATTCAACATCTTGTTCTCTTTTTCTCTGTCTCTCTGTTGCTGTTGTTGTTTTTGTTGTTGTTACTGTTGCTGCCACAATCGAACAGCAGCTGTGAGTCCCAATGAGTCAGTTGCGAGGCGTTGAAAGATTTAATCGTGCCGCTGAGGCCATGCCCCCGAATTGCCCACACCAAGCTGATGTAAGTCCAGTTTTCTGTTTTTTTTTTGTTGGGGCTCGAGTAATTTGTGTGTGTGTGTGTGTGTTGCATTCGTAAGAGTTTAAGTAGTATTTATGCATTGGCCTCTCCCAGTTTCATTCAATTTTAAGCTTTTTTCGTTTTTAGCTCTTTTGCTATCTAGCTTTTATCTCTGAGCTAATAAGGCATTCCCAAACAAAACGAGTCTTGTTCCACATTCGTTTTCGAACATTTTGTATACAATTGATTTCCCTCGATTGACGTTGGTTGAAACAATTTCATCGTTCTGTTCGATTTTCTGTTTATACGAATAAAATAGCAAATTGATTGAGATGGTTTTTTTCTGTGGTCTGCGGGGTTTGTTTAATTCAACAAGTGCATTCTGAATCATTGGCTATTATTATTTTTAATATCAACATTTTACTCATACACTTCCTCTTAAACTATTTGTGTGTACTATTTTCGGTTACGCCTTGTAGAATTTTCAAGAGTAAATACATTGCTGATAGCTGTGTGTAGAGATTTGCGATGACCTCATCAGGCGGTTTCTAACCCTCTAACTGCTGCCCTCGAGCTGCTGCTCGCTGTCAAATTTCAAATAAAAATGTGAAATATGAAAAACTAAATAATGAAAAGTGTTTTCACCAGCAGAAGCAGTAGCAGCAGCAGCAACAGAAGAAGGAATAGCAACAGCAACGTGCAAGCCATAAGCAGTGAAAAGCGAAATAAAAATATTATGGCTGGCTAAAGAAAATCTACAATCTAGTACAACAAGGAGCTGCAGGTTTGCAGATGCATAACACCGGCAAGGTGACATTAACTTACACTCAAAAAATAGAAATTCAGCTTTCTTTTCTTACAAAATTATTATTTTGTTAAGGTTAGGGTATATAAAAAGTTTTTTTGTATAAATATGAGGATATGGAAACAGATACAGATACAGATACTTTAATATGTAGAGGTCGATTTATTTTTCATTAGAAGACCATATAATTATTGTAAGTGTAACACAACGCAAGTATACAAAAGACGTTGCAGCTACTCCCCTAAAGTCCTTGATGGCTTACTCGCCTGCCACATGCTGGTCTCCTTAAGAAAGAGAGCAAGAAAGAAAGAACTCCAAAGCCAAGCTGGCAAATGTCAACACAAACAATGTCAATGTTGGGGTTGGGGTTGGAATGGGACTTATTGTGGTTGCGCTGCTAGGTGGGAGATCTAACTGTCATCTCAGGAGGCGCGAAGGGGGGGTTCCGTGTAGGGTGTTAACCCTTTTTGGCTCTCGGTCCGGCGCTTAGTTAACCTTACTGATGTGTCTGTGCTGCTCTGCGGCTGTGGGACAGCAATTGCAGGTGCAACAAGCTGCAGCAGCAGCAGCGACAGTAGAATGGTTTGCTATCTTAGCCACAAACGAGCCAAGCCGGCTACCGTTCGCATCCTGTGTGTCCTGTGTTGCCCTTTGTCGCCGACGCCGCAAAGCAACGCCACATGGAATTTTGCAATTTCTTTGGGATTTCGAAATTGCTTTTTCTACTTTTGCTCCGTTTCGCGAAAGCGTCGCGCCAACTTTTCAGCCCAAGCCACGCATCCCACCCACACCCACGCATCCCGCCACTTCAGCGCCATCTCCTTCTTCACCCAGGTGGATGTATATCCAACTCCTCTACTCTCGTTTTTTTTTCTTTTCGCTTGCTTATCCAGCGTTTCGCATTGTTGGCCTGCGTTTCTTTTGAGGCCAGAGCAACAAAAATAAAAAAAAGAAAAAATCGATCAAGAAAAATGACTTTTGTGGGTTTTCGTAATTTTCATTGCACGCGTAATTGAAATTTTCAAATTCCTGCTTGCATTTTTCTTTGTCCATCGCCCTGCCTGCCACCCGCCCGCCCGCCTGTCGATACCCCGACAGTCCTTATCCTTGGTGCTTATACCCCATTTTTATCAGCGCAGCAGCAGCAAGCAGCATCGCTAAAAGTGGAATTTATATGATGATAAAGGAAAATATCAACCACCCAACCACCTTTGTGTGTGGTTTCTCTATTTCTCTTGCCGTAGGACTCGCTTCTGCTTCTGCTTCTCCCGCACCTTCTCCTTCTCGTCGTGACTGCGTGTTTCATTATGGTTTCATTATTTGTCGAAAATTGTGTTAATCTTTGAACTTTTTGGAGTTTTTGGGTGGGTGGCAAAAAATAATTCGGCACAAAGACCAGTCAGTCGCTTATAAATTGATTGCAACTTAAGAAGCATTAGCTGCAGCACACACACAGAAGGAGCTAGTAGTTACTCTCTTGCCTTAGCGATTATTGAATTTACTAAAGTATTCTATGGTTGAATGCATCGAATCCATCGCGCAGGAAGTACATCTAATTGGCAACCATAATCAGAAGGATAATGCACTTGCAACGAAGGCAACACTACCTCCACTTCGGTTGAAAGACAATCCACACAAGGTGAATTGGCTGTGCCACAAAAACACACACACACACACACACACAACAACAACAACAACTGGAGCATTGTAAATCCCAACTAATAATTTTGTAACCTTATCTGGGGCTGCCTTGCTGTCACAACACACACGCACACACACAGCACAGTAGAAGGAGTGCGGGCGGTCGGGCAGGCAGAGAAAAGCGCATATCCCACAACGATAATGAAAATGTCACACGAGCCTCGCATTTTCTCATCACTATCACTAGCGTCATGAGGTGCAGGACGACAGCAGTTCCACCACAGATGACCCGGTAACAGAAAACAAGAAGATGAAGAAGCGACATGCAACACAGGAAACACACAGGCAAAAGCGCCGAGCCTCATTCTTGTCCTCGTCCTCGTCCTCGTCCATGTCCTAGGCTGATGTGCGAGTGCAGTCACCAAAGCAAGGAGCTAACAACAACAATAAGAATGGCAGGCAACGACAACAATGTTGACAACAACATAAAGGTAAATCCTAAATAATGCGCTGTGCTCACTTCACAACACTGCACGAAGAGACGTGTCGTGGGAATAGCCCCGTTAGAGATGTATGTATGTATTGCACACCTTCCACCACCTATGGAATCTAACTAAGGACGCCTACATCGACTACGGTCGACTTAAAGATACTTAGCTTCCTTGAAACAACTAGAATATACCAGTAATCAAAGCAATCTGTATCTATACTAAGTCATTGTGGTAGTTGACTGATTGCTATCCACGCATTATCTATGCTGGAAGACAAAGCAAATTGTTTGTTCGCGAAAACTAATGAACAACAAGGTATATAATTCATTTATTCATTTCAGAATCAGATAGATCTCAACTCTATAGCTAAATTAGTTTAAATGTTATGACAAACATCAGATTTATTCAAAGAAAGAGTGTGTTATATATAAGAAACAGTAGGAAAGTAGCTATTTTCGATATTTTTGATCGATTTGTATCGATATTACTACAAATACACAAATATGTGGTTGTTAGATGGGATAATGAGTATATCTACAGCTTAAAGGATATGAAATATTTCCTCCCTCAAATTACTTGAGAATCAGGTAAGCTACTTAAATCGGATGCAGTAGCTCAAGCTGTGGCCTTTGCCCAACGCTATGCGGAACTGCGATCTGGCACCAATACTAAAACTAACGAAATTTCCGAATAATGTGCTGCAAGACAGGAAATCTACTATAACATTGGACGCATCTATCATCAGGCGCACAATTTGCATCTGGCTACCGATTATTATAATCCAAACATTATCTAGAAATATCAAAAACAGAAAATGAGTATTTGATGATTATTCGTAATACTTTGCTGCTTGGAATCCAAACTCAAATCGAACGAACATTCAAAAGATGCTGCTGTTCTCGCACCGAATACTTTAAGCTGCCTTTGCTTTTTGGTTGTGGCAGTGGCAGTGTCACCTACCCACTAGCAGACAACAAAATCCACAATGTTTGGCTCTTTCATTGTCATCACTAGGAGGCGGTGTTTCTCTGTGTGTGTGTCTGTGTGTACCTGTGTACCTACTCGCAGGTGCTAAGACAGCTAAAAACTTTGCGTCAGGACATTTTGCGGTTAGCTTTAAGTTCCCAGCAAAAAGAG
Source organism: Scaptomyza parva (assembly GCA_035044645.1). Classification (NCBI taxonomy): domain Eukaryota; kingdom Metazoa; phylum Arthropoda; class Insecta; order Diptera; family Drosophilidae; genus Scaptomyza; species Scaptomyza parva. Next base: position 374,452 of record JAWNNT010000142.1, on the reverse strand, counting down.
GCACGAGGCGCAAGTACTGCTGTACTCTGGTGTTTTTTTTTTTTTTTTCTCCGTACTTGTACAAGACGATTATAGTTTTGCCTTGCTTTTGCTGCTGTGGACAGACTTAGTGGCTGTCGTAAGTTCTAATTTCTTATTATTAGGCGTGGCCCAGTGGAGTGAAGTGTTGGTGAGGGGCAGGGCGGGGCGGGGCGGGGCGGTAAGGGAGTGAAGTAAAAACCGCACAAGTTTGCTTGCTGTGGCATAAAATTATGGCGCAACTTGCGCCGTTGCATATGAAAATGGCGGCTGGCAAATAGTTTGGACAAACTATTTCTTTGCTTTGCTATATAGAGTTTTCTTGTGCTGTTGTTGTTGCTGTTGCTGTGGTGGTTGGCTTTGTTATGGAGCGTCGGTTTGTGCTTTTATGTCTTATGGCTTGTTGGTTGGCCGCTTTATTGGTTTCAGCCTCTGCTAACTCCGCAGATTTGCAGAATTGCGATGCACAAAAAGTTTTGCAGCATTGCAGGGGCTGCAGTTGGAGATTTTAATTAAAGCGGCCGGCCTAATGCCCTGCAAAAACTGGAATTGGCAAATCCAACTGAACACGAAGAAGAAGAAGAAGAAGAAGAGGAAGAAGATAAAGAAACATCATTGAATCCTGTCGCTGTCGCTATCGTCGTCGTCATCGTCGTCCAATGTCGAGTTCAAAGTTGAAAAAGGTGCTTGAGGGATCAAACAATGAAACAATTCATCTGTCAAATTAAACAATTGGCAGCAAGCCAGGCAAGGAACGGCAAGGAACGCTAAGGAAAAAGAAACACGGGGCAAGAACTAAGCATCCAAACAATGACACATTGGCAGTACAAAGCGCAAACTGAGAAATGAAAAGTGCAAGGCAATAAACCAACAATAGCGAGAGAGAAAAAAAGAAATCAAAAGCCAAATAGACAAAAAAAAAAAAAAGAAAGCGACGAGCGAAATGTTGGAAAAAATCGACTTCCACTGCTGAATCTGAACTTGTGCTCATGAGAATATGGATGAGAATCAAAATCGGAATGAAAATGCGAATGTGAATCGAGAATCGAGAATGAGGATGAAAAAAGACCAAGCCCATTATTGTTTCCATTTAACTTACAACAGTTTGCACTTTGGCCAGTCCATTGAAAATCAGCGTCAGGAAGACATACGAGAGCCAAAATAGATCAAAGGGGTGGCAAACTAGCAAAAGTGGGAGTAAAATGAAAATGATTGGAAACCGAGAGCTGAAGAAATTGATGCAACTAAACAAATACTTAGGAGATGCTTTGGTTTCAACGGAGCTTGTAAAATGCTTGTTGGATGCAGTCAAGATAATATTTGATACGTATTAGTTAGCGAGAATTGGGTATTTGATACGACTACCTGTAAATTGAACCTAAAGGATTTAATATAAGATATCAGCTTGTCAATTGGGCGATTGGACATTACATATACCCAGCAAAACGGTGATAGTCGATGGAGAAAAAACCATACAAGTGAACATAAGGGATAGGAATATAATATATATTTATGTTAATTTTTGATGCATTTTTTGGGATTTGTCATTGTGATGAACTTTCTATCATGTTTTGGACATATAATGCTTCGGTAGTGGTAATGGTAAATGTCCCATAACAAAATCACTTTCAGTTAATAATGTTTAAGAATTCTTAGCTGATTTCAAAGCACTTTGTAGTAGATCCCTCCTGATCAAAACACTCATACTTATAAGTTTTCGTGTTGTAACTTTAAATTTTGTTCCATCTTTTTGGTAAGGGGCTTTTCGTATCCTTTGGCTAGCTGGCTGTCACAACTTTACCATGAACATTATTATTATCACGAACGTCTGTGCCTGCAATGCGACTCTGTCTCTGTCTCTGTCTCCGTTTCCATATCCATATCCGTGGCCGTCTCTACGTCTATCTCTCTCTCTCTCTGTCTCTCTCTTTTCGTCTGATGTCGCGTCACCGTCGCCTGCGGGGCGTTCTCGGCACCCATTGCCATTGCCCCGCTTTCCTTTATAGTAACCGCTCGTAACGGCTCGACATTCAGCAAAAAGTTGCACCGCTTTTCTGACAATGATGACGGCGTCTGTTTCCGCTTTTGACGATGTCGCCGCCGCCATTTTAGGCGCTTTGCAGTAGTTGTATTTTCCATGATTTCTGTATGGTTTTTTTTCCTTTCTGTCTCTCTCTGTTTCAAACTAGCCTCGGGCCTACAATGTTGCTGCTTTTGCCCATTCCAAGTAATATTTTGCTGTTTTTGTTTATTGTTGTTGTTGTTGTTGAAACAACAACAGCAGCAGCAACAATTACAACCCAAGCTACAAGTTTGCGATAGAAAAACGTCGTCACACGTTGTGCAAACTTTTCCACTTCATTGCATGATTGCAATTTTTACGCAAAACAATTTTATTTGTTTGATTTTGAAATTTGTTTGCACAAGAAATGTTTCACTGTACCACGGCTTGATTGTCATCACACAAAAGCACAAAAGGTTGCAAATGCAAAACTTGCAACATGCGGGCGACAAACTTCAAGATGACCATTTTATCAAAAGGAATACTTTAATTTAAGGAATGCTTTAATAATGATAGTGCTTTGGTTGAGTTAAAGTTTTGCTGTAACTTGGTATTTTTATATGTTAGAAAATACTGTTGGAGACACTATTTAAGTTCACTTTTGTTTTAGCTGGGTATATAGTATATAAACCTGTACAATACATTTTTAATTGCATAAAAAGATTTTCCCTTAAAGTTGTTTGTTATATACCTGAGATTTTTTCTTATGAATTTCTCGATGCCTTTTCAACTTAACCTTTAACCCATGAAATGGAAAAAAAGAGTATAATGTATAAGCAGACAGAAGACGTCAACCGCCGAGTCGATTCAGCCAGATTCGTCTGTCTATCTGTCAGTCTATATAAAGGCATCGAGAGTTTAAAGTGAGGGTCCTCAGATTTGAAATATAAGTATTCCTTTACCAAAGTTTAAACAAGTTTGCTCCAAATTATCGACCACATTAAAATCTTTAACAAACTTGAACATTATTGTAAAGAAGGTTAACGATTAAGGATATCTGCTAGTCGAGCTTTCTCGACTATAGCCCTTCAACTTTTCCTTTAGCTCTTTAGCTAGTGGACTGTTTTTTGCCCCAAAGAGTCTTATACGGTCTCACACTTTACTTAATTCTTTATTCATTACATCGCTTTTATGTTCTTGAATGATTTTGTACGGCTTTACACTTTCACTTTGTAAAAAAGGAAAAAAAGAGTTGAGATATATTTCTTTTATGCTTTTTGGGTTATGTTTAATTTTTTTCAATTTGCATTTTATAATTCTCATTTGAACCTTTTATTCATTGTTTATTTAATTATCTTTTGTATTGTCAAGTGGCTACATTTTGAAGGGCTTTCCTCTACCAACTTGGACTGTGGTCTGGTTTGGTTGTTGAACCATTGTATGAATGGATTTCTATCCCTGGAATTTTAACAGGGTTTAGGGTTTATAGCGGCACGTGCACATGAAGAAAACGGCAACTCTAATGGATTAGGGTTTAAATTAGTGAAACAAAAAGTCTTTGATACTTCATTGAACGAACAAATATGCAATGGATTTAATATAAAAGTAAAACCATTTATTGAGCAATGGTAAGCCAGCGGAATTTTTGCTATTGAGTTGCTCTTTAATCCATTAAAAATTCCAAGGCAAAACTATTTCAGCGAACTGAACTCAAAAGCACAACTAAACTGAAACAACTCAATGTTCAACTAAAAAGTAAATAAAAATTGTATAAAACGTAAAAACCAGCGGAGAAACAGAACGAACGAAAAAAAAACAGAACGAAAACATACTAAAAGCAATTTAAAGCTGCAAAATTACATACACGAAAAAAATAAAAAAAAAATTCACACTCTGAAAATCATTAAAACGTCTGAGTGGGATGAGCATTAAGACTATAAAGACGTTTAGGGACAAGCGGAGAGGGGCTTCGAGGCGAAAGGAGGTCCGGAAATGTGGCAACAATTGTAAATAGGACTGAGAAACAACAACAACAACAGCAGCAGCGGACAGAAAGGATGCAATTTAGAATGAAAGAGCATTAAAGTGAATGGCAACCAGTGTTGCCGGGAATGGGTAAATTAAAACAAGAGGCGCCCCGACTCTACACAACCCTGAGAACCCTGAGAATGTGGGTCAATAGGCAAACGGAAATGGCAGGTGGGCCCCGGGTTGAGTGGGGGTGGAGGACCGGGGCGGAGCGGGGCTGGGCTGGGCGAAACCCATTCCAAAAAGTTCTCTCACAAGTTTTTGGGCTTTGTTTTCCGGAGCCAAATTAAATTTTCCTTAGCCTTTTTCTGAAGGGGTTAAAGCGAACTCGGACTTCAGCTCGCACTCGAAACTCAAACTCGAAGTCGAAGTCGAAGCACGAGAAAGCCTTCTTGCATTTGCCTTTTTACGCTTCAAAACTTTTTTAACAAACATATTCGATTAACTGGCCATGGGACTGGCTGGGCTGGTTTGTGGCAGGGGCGGAGGAAGCCTTTTTTTTGTTTTATTTTTTTTTTTGGCCTGCTATTCTCTATTTATCGAAAACCACTTGATTATGCAGGCTTATCCTTAGCCCTCCGGCCAGGCGTTTTTTTTTCAATGTTTTTCTTTTGGCTCGTTTCATTTTTGTTTTCTATAATATATAAATGTATTATTTCGGTTTTTTTTTTTGAGCTCGTGGATTGGGGCTTTAGTTTTCAGGGAAGCGTGAAAATTTGTTTTGCAAATCCTTTCGCTTTTATTTTTATTTATTTTTTCTTTTGGTTTGTGCAATATTTATGATTTCCCGTCGATATTTTTGTGCTAGGCTTTGCTGCCTCCACTGACGGTTTTTTGGCATTTATTTTCGATTTCTGTTTGATTTCGGGTCTGGGGCTGGCTAATTTATAAATTGCATTTTCTTGTTAACTTGAGATTTTATTTGGCCTTTGTTTTTGTTCGAGTCACAATTTTCTACTTTCCCCCAAATCGATTTGCAGAAATGGTTTGTCAATTATGCTAATTTGATGGGTTTGCTTCGGATTGAGCTACTTATTTTGCAGGCGCTTAAGTAATTATGCTTATTAAATTAAAGTTTCTGTGTTAATTTGATTTTAACAGCTTACTAATTAAATAACTTAATAATAATTCAGAGCAGCTTTTATAAACTCTTTCTCTTCTCGCTGCCATTTACCACCCATTTGGTTGGCGAAATAAACTTGTTTTTAATGCAAACATAATGCAATAAATTTTATTGTCTTTGTCAGCAGTTTACACAATTTATTTGTGCATTGTTATTGTTATTGTTGTTGTTGTTTTTGTTGTTTTTGTTTGTGGCATGTGAAGCGAGTAAAGCAAGCTCAGCTTGTAAATTAAAATTAATTTATTATTTTCGCAGTCACAGTTTGTACATTTTCTGATGTTGTTCGACTGAAAGTAAGTTTAAAAAGGTTTTGGAAAATTCATTAAACAATTGAATTCCTTTATATAAAACCTTTTTTGTCTAACTCTCTTGAAATTTGAGATGAAAAGTTTACTTCACTTACTGTTCTTTAATTTATATACGATTCTAAAGTTTTTTGTCATCTATTTTCAGAAAATTAGTCACCGTCAATAAAACTTTTGGTGAGTCAAAAAAACCGAAATTTTTTATTTTTTACTGCCTTCAAATTTGATTAAACATAATCATAAAAAAACTTCACAATCACCTATCGAATATTTGTAAATCCCATCGCAAAACATTAAAGTGAAAATCGTTATGCAAAATAGGTTTTACGATTCCATTCAAATTCGATGTAATGACTAATTCGGCGGTCACAATTCAAAGAATCGCTCTCATAAAAATAACTGTAAATGTACATGAAAAAAATGTATAATGTATTAAAAAAATATATATCAATGCGAATGACGCGTGACTAAGCAATAAAACAGTACATACAAAAAATCAATTTCAAATTCAATTAATGAACAAAAAGAAAATGAGAATTTTTAAAGTTCAAAGCAAAGGGATAGAGAGACGAACGCGCTCAAAATGTTAATGCGATTCTAATAAATTGTCAAAAGAGTTAAGCTAAATACACACATAAAGAACCGAGGAGCGCCACACAAAAGTAAAAAACAAAAAAATAAAAAACATAACACAAAGCTGACAAGAAGTGAATGAGAATTTTTGAAGGCAAAGGAATGTCATAAGGCGGGTAGCCGAAAAAAATGAAAATTTGAAATGCATGCGACGCACGATTGACAAGCGAAGTAAAAGAAAGAAGAAGAAGACAGCGACGGCGACAATGACAACGACAACGGTTAATGCAATTAGACATGCCCAGGGGAACACAACGGGGCAGCAGATAGCAGCATTGCGCGCTCTGTGTGTGGAATAAGGGGGAATGGGGAAGGGGGACGGCGATGCCAAGCACGAGACAACCTAAAATCAAGCTAAAAACTCTTGCTTATCGTTCGGCTTTTATCACTTGCGTAAGTGAAATGCATTAACCAAAGAAACTGTAAATTAAATTTTGAGGGTCGCAACCCTACATATATGTATAAAGAAGAACGCGCACATCTTCGAACCAACTGTACACAATAACCGTTATGTGCATAAGTTCAATGTTCTAATTACTGTATCACTTTTTTTCTTCTTTCTCATTTCGCTTGCTCAAAAACAACGCTTCATTGACATTATTTTCCAACTCATATCTCTTTTATGTTTTAGCTTCACTTATGGCATTATTTTAACACTTTAACATTGGATGCGATTGGTAAGTCATTTAATATGCAGTTGTTTGAAAGTGATTAAAAGTATTTTTATTTTTATGGTTATTGAAATATGTTATATAAATTAAAATTAATTGAACTTCTTAAATATTCTTGATCATGATTTCTATAGAAACTATTTCCTTAGTCCTTGTGGTTTCTTAATTTTAATTAACAGTAAAATACGATACGATGTTGTGAAAACTTTGTCGTTTTAGCTCACAATTTATTGGTTTAACAGTTTTGTTACTTAAGTTTCTTTGATACCCCTCTTATAGAAAAACTTATACGATTTATTATGACTATGATTATATTTTCATTTAATGGCTAGAAAGTTGTTGGTTGCCTTATCGGCAATAGGCGTTTGATTTTATGATTAGTATAAATGCAGCTTAGTATAAACATCATTTTCAAGATGAGTTAAAACGAAACAAGAGACTGCAGCAATAAAATAAATATGTTTAGTAGCCATGAAATATTTAAGACTTGTTTAGAAGTTGATCTCAAAACAAGTTTCAATTTCATCTCAAGTCAAGAAACGGAACAGTCAAAAATTCTGTGCATCTCCACACATGATGTATGACAAACAAAATGTTCTCAAATGCATCAGCATCTTTATCCTATAAAAGCAGACAAAACCGCTGGCTGGTGGCTAATTTTTGAACATTTCAAGTGTCAGCCCGAAGAAATCAATCAACAATTGACAACAATACAGTTGAGGAGCAGACAACAACAAACAACAAAAGCATCAACAATGACAACCAACATAACAAAATGTGCGGGGGTCGACACAAAAGTAGTACATTAACATTTAGGGTAAAAGGGTACCAGGGAAAAACCAGCAATCCGGCAAAGAAAAACATTACTATGCCCAGAGATAATGTTAATGCACAAAATTGTTGAGTAGATGACGCGGTGACAAAAACACAGAAACTAATTTGGGATAGCGCCGCAGAGCCGCATTGCCGCATTGCCGCAGAACCGGTTAAAGGGAACCTCATATCGGTTCATATGTTGGAACTGCATGGACAGGCGGCCTCGTTAATCATAATTGAACGGGGCTGAAAGGGGTTTACGATAACAACAGCAACATAAAGCAATTGAACAGGGAAACAAAAATGGGATGTCTCTACTCCAAAAACAATGATTATTGATGAATCTGCCACAAAATCTGAAGAGTTTTGTAGAAGCCTTTTAAAACTGCAAATGCATTTTAAAGTAAATATATCTTTCTGTACGGAAACATTGATAAGCATCTGCGGTAAAAATGGGGCGTTGCTGCCACCAAATGGCAGCTGGGAAACCATGCAGCGATTTTTCTCGATTTTCAATTTTCCCCACAATTCGATACGCCTATTAGATTTCTGTGCGGGAGGAAAATTGACTTAATTTCTTTTATTGCCGCCACTTAAAATGTTAATTGCAGCCGTGTGTGTTTAGCGGAGAGTGGAAAGAAAAAGTGAGATAGTGTGGGTGAGAGGGAGAGAGAAGAGAATAGAAATCACAGATGCACACATGGATTTTCCCAGATGTAAATTAGTTTTGATTTGAGAAAACGAAAAAAAAAAATAAACAAATTGCCTCAGATATGAAACAGCCTGGCAATAGTGGATAGAGTATACAACTAGAAAGACAATACATAATTGTGTATGTGCGTGTGTGTGAATGTGTGTGAATGTGTGTGTGTGTGCATGTGGTTGTATGTATATGCATCTCATATTTGTTTGTAACGGCCCGCATATTGGTGTAATTTTACACTGGAACGCAAAGGACTCGAGACAAAAACAGAAGGGAACAGAAGGATAATTTGAGAAATTTGAGACCATATCTTATTTGCTTAGAGAATATCACAGTTTATGTGCAGAGTGAAAATAATATACGTATGTATGAAACTGAAAATACATAAAAAATTCTCTGCATTTATCCCACTGTACCGCATTCCAGCAGTAAACGAAAACAACAAAGTCCCAAAAATAAAAGAAGAAGAAAACTGCAGACTGCAGAGAAGCAAAAACAGAACGAACATTGTCGCTATAAAGCAGGCAGGATTTTATATTATAATTTCTTTAACAGTTACCTCTTCCCCTCTCCACTCTCTGTCTCCCTGTTACCCCACCGAGCACGATGTGGCTCTAAGGATGTGTGTAATTCGGTTTGAGGTCGGGCATCTGAGAGTAGAAGAAGATGAAGAATTGTGAGCCGACCGGAGTATAAGAGCGTCTGTGGTCTGTGCAACATTACTAAGGCTCAAGTGCGCCGGGCACACACACACACACACACACAACATACCTACACACACATGCAACAAACCAAAACAAAACAGACAGGAAACTCGTATGCAAAAAGTGCACTTGAAAAAACTCTCGGTCCGTTAAGACCGTTTGAGGTTATGTTTATGTGGCACACATAAATACAAACACACGCATACACCAAGCGAGAGCGAGAGCGAGAGAGAGCGAGAGAGAGCGAGAGAGAGAGAGAGCCATCTGGGGTCCTGTCATCCACATATTTACACAACTGCAATAATATTTGTGTCGCCAGGCTGCACTTTTACTTGACGGCAGCCAAAAGACCAAAAGACCAAAAACGACGCCCGCCCAGGCAAAGACTCTTGCTTTGGTTTCTTTATCTTTTTTATTTTTCTGGCTCGTTTTTGGCTAAACTATTGAAAAATGTTCATATGAGCTGCTGTAAGTTTTCTTCTAGCGACACAACAGCGAAAGTGATTTATGACTGCGAGAAGAACTGCGGCGAGACTTGGTCTCGTTCGTTGGTTTGCTGTCTTTGTGTCTGACACAACCCCCGCCCCGACACACCCCTCCCACGACCATCACGACCAGGGCTACTTAGTGGCGACTTTTCGCAACTCCAAGTCCCGATGGTGCAGTTGAGTATTTGGCTCCTGATTCCGTGTATGTATGTTGTTTGTGCCAAATGTGCAATAAATTAGTGTTTTGATTTTGTGCATTGCCGAAGAAGAACTTGGCGCCAACCACCTTCCCCCGCCCCTACGACTCTTTCCATTTCTTGTTTTTTAAACTTTTTTATCGTTTGTAAAGAGTTCTTAAGTTGCATTTCTTATTCATAGACAGTGCGACAAACTTTAACTGATTGCCAGGCGAAAGCAAGAGAACGACTAAGGGGAGATAAGGAAACAGTTTCTGTGGCTGTTGGCTGTGTCTGTGAGAACAAACCCGAACCAGTCTCATTCAAGTGTAACGTGTATGCAATCGCATAAAGAGTCGCTTATTAAATATATTTTTCAAGTACATAGTTTCGGTTGTTTTTTCGTCTCTGTAATAAACACTTGAAAATTACGAGTGTGTGTGTTTGTCGCCAGAGTTTTGGTTATGCCTAATTTGAGGCATTTTTCAAATGTCAGGCGTGTCGATGATGTGAGGATCCCACACACACACACACAAACACACACAGCTCACAGTTCGGAGCTCGTTACGGTACTTGAAAGCATAAAACCTTGAATTGAGTTTAGTTACTAAAACTTACCAACTAAGCTGAGTGTCAAAAGTCAGGAAAAAATACATACCTGAAATGAGAAGAATGAATAATCAATGTTAAGTAAGTAGAATTAAGTAAAGATTAGTTTTCGGTTTGTATGTACAAAAGAGTGTTGTGGGTCATTAAAATATAATATAAAGAATACAGTGCTGTTGAACGAATGCTATATTTGGACCTAAGATATTTTATTTCGGGGACCAATAAAACTATGTTAAAAGTTATTTTTATTCATCTTCTTCATCGTCTGCCTGTCCGTCTGTCTGTCCGTCTGTCTGTTCGTCCGTCTGTCTGTCCGTCTGTCTGTCTGTAGGTATGTATGAGCGCGTCGATATCAGAAACTACAATAGCTAGAGACTCCAGATTTTGGATATGAGCTCTCCTAACCCTTAGGCATGACAAGTTTGTTTCAAATTTTCGATAACTTTTCAGGTTTACGATATACATAAATTCTTAAATTTCAAAAAACTGAAAATAAGGATTGAGACTATAAGCAAAATAATGAACTTCTGTAAAAATGTCATTAAAATCGGTTAAGAAACACCGGAGATTTGAAGCCATCAAGCATTTGTTCAGTAGTACATGTACATATGTATATGTCTGTCAACCCGACCGTCTGTCCGTCTGTATGATCAAGGGTTAAGGGTATCTTCTAGTCGAGCGTACTCGACTAGAGCCTTCTTACTTGTTTTTTCTTTTCTGCATGCAAAGTTATAAAATATCTATACATTTTATATAAACATATTTATCTCTGTCTTCAGCCAGGCTGCACTGCTGCAGGTTATTCGGGTCATGCGGTTCTTAATGCAATTTTTTTTCTCCAGAACGGATTGAAGAAAGCTGCAACGTTGTTGCCACAAGATGCTGCACACTCAGTGCGCGCTGCTGACACCACTGGCAACCTCTGACTCATCCTCAATATTCTGTTGCTGTTGCTGTTGCACACACGACTGCGCATATTTAATTGCTTATTGCGCGTGATTCGCAGTCGAGTGCAAGTAGCGAAGTAGTAGGGGGGTGGGGGCAAAGGGGTAGGCTCTCCCTCTCCCTCTAGAGATTGGTTGGATACAGTACTTTGACAGTTGGCACAAATTGCAGCAACAGCAGCCGAGAGTTTCGCAATAGCCTGGCAAACTTTCTTTCTTGCCATCGGAATTTTGTTCCGTGCGCTTGCGCAGCTTCTTCTGTGCCAAAGCAAGTCTCAGGTCTTAGAGTCTCCGTCTCTCTCTCTCTCTCTGTCTCTTTTTCTGTCTCTGTCTCTCACTGATTCTGTGTTTTGTCGCCTACGCGGCGCATGCCTCATTTGCATTTAGGCAGGCGTCATGCAACATTTGTGAGTTGTAGTTTTTGTCTCCTGTCTGTCGTCGATCGAATGCTGCTGCTGCCGCCGTGGCATGTTGCATGTTGTCATTGTCATAAGCAGCTGTCAGTTGTCTTTTGTCGTTGGCTACTGTGCTGCAGCAAGCCTTTCAGCTTATTGCATTGTCACCTCAACGATGTGACCCTAAAGAGGAGGCACGATACCATAGCTGATGCTTTGAGTATTTACATATTTCTGTGTTTTTGTGATCAACTTTCTCGCCGAATCAATCATAGCATATTAATAAACACGGATAGATAGAAAGAGTTCAGCTTGAACAGAAGAAGACGAGGTTATCGGGGGGATGTTCGAGTGTTCAAGACACAACTTCATAAAAATCATAATTGTTGCGTAAATATTTGGTCAGCTATAATTGCTTTAACAAAAATATTTTATTATATCTCAGCATGCAGTCCGACTGCTCACAATAACTAAAACAATAATTTACATAATTTTCTTACAAATCACGCACACGAAACTCTCCCAATGGATCAACAAGGGTTTCGGGCTGACCAACAACAGCAACAACAACAACAACAACAGAAAAGAAAAAATAGAAGGTAAATCCAGTTATTGATTTATCAACAACAACTATTTTATGCCATATCATTGTGCAACATTATTTCAAAGCATCAACAGAAGAGAGAGAACTTTTGTTTGCTTTATGTTGGATTTTTTTTCTTTGTTTCTCTAGTTTGGCATATCATTGTTGGAATCAGCTGAAAATGCATTTATGGTAGTCCCACTTGGCTATCAGCTGCGAGATGATCTTCGAAATGGGCCAACAGCATCATTAAAGCCTTCCAAATGCCTTCTGTTGCGAGTTGTGTATGTAAATTAGGCCTCAGCTCAGTTCAAGCCTCACCACTGACAGACGTTGAGCAGCAGTTGAGATTCAATACTTGAGATGTCAATTGATGGATAGATTGTTGGATAGTGGGGTAGGCTTTATAGTATAAAGTGTGTAAAACTTATTCTCACAGTTGATTTAGTCTTGTCACCTTCTTCTACTTCTTTTCTTGCCATTGGCATTGTAATCTAAAGCATTAACTGTTATGGCCAGCCCCCATACCCATACCCATACCCATTACCCTATCTAATACGAATCCCAACAGTCATTGCCCATTAACATAACTTTATACGGGACGACGACAACGACAACGGCAACGGCAACGGCAACGACATTGCCTACGTCCACATCCACATCCATTTCCCTATATCCATCCTCATTCCAAATTCACATCCACGTCCTCCTCATCGTCGTCCACTCAAACGGCACTCAACAAGTTCTAATAGGCGCACACACACACAGAGAGAGAGAATCATTTTATATAGATGCAAACGAATACTTATACTCTTACCTCCTACACGTATCCAGTTAGCTGCCAAGCTCACCTGGTCCAATCTCTGCTAAGCCCATCCGCATAACCCACGCACATACTATTCATACACTTAGCGAAAAAGCAGTGTTCCAACGCCAACAAAGCTAACTGATCATATTAAAAATACAAAAAAAATTGGAAATTCCTTGATATTTGTTTAAGAATTATTTAACTAGCTCATCAAAATTGTCAAAGTTTACCTTAATCATATTATTTTGAGAGATTGTTAAATATTTTTCTTCCCAAAGTGTAGTTGTACCCTTGCCCTCTGTGCTTTGTTCCCTTTCTTCCCGTTCTCGATTTCCTAGCTAGTTGGTGTGCATATTGCATTTATGCAATACGTGCCTTGTTATTGTTCTGTCTGGCTGAGTTCAGGCTTTAACAACAACAGGAACAGCAACGGCAACAGCAACAACAACAACAACAACTGCTGCTGCTGCTGCCACACACACCCACTGTCCATTGGGCAGCGAAGCGAGCTTGCATATAATTTATATGCATTTGACAGTTTTGACTGATTTATCGATGCAGGAGCATGGCATACATAATGCGTGCAAGCCATGAGCCGCACAACTTTTCCAGGAAAATCAGGAATAGTCATGCATACACACACAAACGAACACACACAAACGCACACACACACTCTGATACGTTAATTTTGCATAATACTTATGCATGCAGATAAGTTTTCGCAGGCCATTCAAATCGGAGTTCTTGCTGTGAATCAATTTGCTGTATTTGTATTTTAGGTTCTATTTTTTTGTTGTTTTTTTGTATTTTGTCCAAATGAGTTTGAGTATTGTTCTTTGCTTGTTTGTTGTTGTTGTTGCTGTTGCTGTTGCTGTCTGTTGTTGATCTATAAAAAATCAAAAGTCGGAAACACATATAGCTGACACTTTTGAAGCGATAAATGACAGCTGACAAGCGAAACTAGGCAAAGTGCTCGAATGAATCATTCAAATTGGGGAAATACCAGAAATTCACTTAACTCTCCCATTGTTATTTTCGGTATGGCTTGTTGTCTTGTTGTCTTGTTTTTTGTTGTATTTGGGTTACATACAAATTTTATAGCTTTCAATGGAGTCGTCGACTGCAAATGTTCAAAAACAAAAAATATGTATTGTATTGTTAAGTGATTTTCACTAAATGGAGTGTGAAATATTTATTTCATCGCAAACTTTATGGTTTGTAGGGTAATTTCAACAAAAAACTTAAAAACAGACTTTAATAAAAACGTTTTTTTATATGACTTTAAGTTTGTGTTGTGGTAAACTCAATTTTCTTGCCCTGCCATGCCAATTTTATTGAAAATATATTTTATTTAATTTCTCTTCTTTTTTGACTAACAATTGTAACATAAATATTGACATTCAATTCATAAATAAGAAAGAAGGAAATTGCTGGAAATGAAACAAACAAAATTAAATCTATTTATCTTTTGATGTTGTTTGTGATGGTAATTCAATACTTGTTATCTCAATCAGCAATCGTTTTACATGAACATGCAACATGCAACATGTCGAGGCGAGTCGAGTGTCAATCGAAAACTAATCCAGACTTTAGTTTATGATGCAGTCGGTCAGTGCTCTCAATCCTGTCACATTGTTAGTGGCCAACACACACACAAATTAAATCAAAATAAAACCCAAAAACAAAGACAATATAAAAAGACTTAAGCCCAAAAGAAAGTGAGTCGTGTTTGACTCTCTGCTCCGACACGAAGCGGGAATTGGTGCCTAGACAGAGAGTCTCAGTTGGCCAACTAGTTGGCTCATTGGCCCCACACGAAAGCGTGTTTCAACAAATTTGATTACCAACACACACACACACACACACAGGTCTATGGAGACCAATTTTTTTGTATCAGCTCGTCATTGTTTTTCCATTTCCATTTCCATTTTCATGTTGCCTGTTAGTTGTTGCTTTCTATATAAGTCTTGTTCTTTGTTTTTACCGCAGTAATAAACATTCAAACCAAATACAAAGGCGACATTTTATTGAGCAAGCTTGGTTAGGCAACTCCCCAATAAACCATACCATTTCCACCTCCAAACACCACGCCAGCCATGACTAGACGAGACGATATCCTCGATGTGGGTGCGTGAGAGTGCGAGAGTGCGAGAGTGAGACTGAAAGTATATTTATGGTGTCTGGTAAAACTTAGCAGCCAGAAAGCGAGAAAGCCAAAACACATTTGCGTTTCTTTTTCTATATATTTTGTTTGTGTCTAAATGGCAAAAAGCCAAATATATTAAAAAACGCAAACTTTTCGCTTGCATTTTTATCGAATGTCGATAATGAGAAATGAATGCAAACCTGGCGACAGCCACCGACGGCCAACACAAGTCATAATTCATGACAGCAACACTAACTCCAACACAAATACCAACAACAACAACAACGAGAACGACAACAAATCGAATAACAACAAAACCGCAACAGAACTGACTCTCTTTCTGCCATATTGCAAAAGTTTATATACATATATATATATATATATATGTATTTTTTTTGTCAAGTTCATATTCCTTGGCTTGCGGGTGCGTAAAATGATTTACCTGCTCGGGATCTGGCTGTCGGAAACTTTTTGGCTTGGAAAAGTTCAAGTTTTAATCTCATTATACGCTGACTTTTGTTTTTGGACGTGTTTCTCTAATGCTCACAGTGTAGGTGTTTGGCATTTCTTCTTTTTTTTCGGTGTGTGGAGTGGGAAGGGGGAAGAGGGTTTTGGGTTTTTGCATTGCACAGTTGTCGCAGCTGAAAACTTCCGACCATAAAGTTGTCTTAGCAGCCTGGCCGCAATCCAATTGCCAACGGCCATCCCAATATGTATATGTTGAATGGTTAGAAGGTGGATTGCTGGGTGTTGGGTTTTGGGTTTTGGGTTTTGCGGGGCAAATGGGGCTGGGAAGGGGAGGGATGTGCATAACTGTCTGCGGTATTCATTAGCCAAACAGCAACTGCAATGCGAAATGAAATGTTATATATGTATGTATCTATACGTATGTATGTATGTATACGCATCACACTCAAATGTCCAACGGAATGGGAGGCTGTGGTTTGATGAGATGAGATAAACACGGGCTTGTTCGTTAAACCTTGATGCTCTGTGGCTAATGTGATTAGTACGAAAACTTCTTGCAGTTGCAGGCGTGAGTTGACTTTAAATGTGTGAGTAGAGCGATCTTTAAACATCACATACATACATATATCTCATGATTAAGTTTGTTGTTATGTGCTGGCAAAATATCTTCATTCCTTTCACACATGACTTTCATTTTTGGGGCAAATAACAATTTCTTGCTTATGCAATTTGATTAACACTCTCAAAAGCCTATTCAGATTACACAACTTGTCGCCCTTTATATGAGAGATTTGTCCAGCTTTTCACCCAATGATTGATTTTAAGCTGGATGTATAGCATTATATTCCAATGTGCCTGACTGGCAGATACCTGATACCTTCAAGGCGGAAGCAGTTTATTCTTTAAATTTAACTTTGACAAATGCAACAATTTCACAAGTGTTGTATACACCATTTAGGTGTTTTGTAAGTATACAGGGTATGGAAGCCGCTATATACAAAAATTACCATACAAATCAGTGTCAAGAAAAGCTGTCACAATAAAAGAAAAAAGTGTTTGGAGATCGAGCAACTGTCCAAGAAAATCCCTCAATTGACACTTAAAGTGTTAACATTTTGGCCCTCTGAATAGAGTGAAAAGCAGCTTTGCCTTCGGGCTCACCGAAATGCCAGCAATGCCAGTTCATTATTGATAAGTTTGATGTCATTTGTTGATATTTGATGGGCTTTTAAGGCAGTTAATAATCTCGTCTGGGCATCAAAAACGATCATTTCGCTTGAAAACGAACGAAAATGAACGAATGCAGCTTTATAGCTGAAATTAAAAAATCGTTTCACAAATATTACAAAAGCGGCTTTTGTTCGGTCGCTCAGAGCGCTCTCTTGTGGCGTCTAATAAGCCATCAAAAGCTTGGCTATTGTCGTTGAATGTAAATATTTGGATGTAGCTTTTTTCATACTTTTTTTTTTTTTTATGTCTCCAACTGCGACTATTAAGAGGAAAAGTCGTAAATTGAAGCGCTTTTGATGTGGTTATGATTGCTGTTTTTTGTTTTCTTGTGGTAAATGTCAAGCCACTGAGTCATCTGATATGAGTAAAGGAGTTAACTCTTCTCTCTGTCTTTAGAAAGTCAATTGAATGTAAAAGTATTCTGTTCTTTAGTTGAGGTTTTCAAATGGCTATGACTTTTCTTTGCATATGCAAATGTAGAAAGAAACCAACAGCAAGCAGTTTCATAACATTCGAATACAAATTGATGCACCCAGGCCACATGTGCCACATACCACGTGCACCAAGTCACTGGCACTGGCACTGAGATGAAGATGAAGATGAAGGAACTGTGGCAAACTTAAACTGCAACTGCAACCTCAAGACGACTCTTGCCTCTTGCGACTCGGCCTGCTGCTGTGCTGCACTGTTGCACTGCTGCACTTCACTTTGATTTATCAATAAAAGGCAAAGTTTATTTATGAATTTCCGATTTCAATTCAACGGCACAGGCGGAGGCAACCGATACACTACACTATTCGTGTACGACCCATACGACTTTAATTGTATGAATTACTGCAACAAGAATCGGCAGTGTGCTCCGGTTTGTCTACACATTGAGCATTGAGCGATGGTAAGCAGAGAGTGAAAGGGGTAAGGGTAAAGGGAAAACCGTACAATTCTATAACAGGTAGTATATTGTGGTAGCTCTTTCCACTTTGGATTGCAAATGCCTTGCGGCTAACCCCATTCTCCTCTTCACTCCCATTCTCCTCTTCATTCAACTTGATTCAACTGCACTCTACTCAACTCAACTCAACTTCATTGACTGCACTTGCCAATCCGTCGGGGGCATCTTCTTTATTTTTGTTTTGCTTTTTCACGACTTGTGCGGCATCCCAATAATCATGATCAATAAATTCAAGCTGCTGATATTGGGCATCAACTTTTTTGCTTTTTGCTTTTTTGCTTCGTTGTTGCTCTTTGTTTTCTCTTTGCACTCCTCGTGATCGTTTTGACCGCCAGTCAGCCCTCAATGCTATGGGAAGATTTTCGTAGCTCATCAAAAATCTTTCACTGTTTTTGTTTATTTTTTGGTTTTTGGGGTTTTGGGGTTTCGTGTTGAGGCGACATTAGTTTATATATTTTGGCTAAAGTTCATTATCATTTCAGTTTTTCAATTTGCTTGCTGCAAGTTCGTGTTTGGCATATTGTTTCTTTCCTACCATTAGACGATTAGAGGTTATCGGATTCTATTTCAATAAAACAAAATCCAGCAGTGTGAAATGGGTCGCTGCCAAAGAATCCTCTTTGAGGGATTGGAGACAAAACTCAAATTCACATTTGTGGCAAAATAATAATAATGATAAATTCACAGCGCGCCAATACAAGAAATGAGCTTTCAAATGTTAACTTTCTCAACAAGAACAAGTGCCGTTATAATATACTACAGGAAATTGAACAAGAAAAAAAATGAAAGAACACGAAAAAGAAGAAGAAAGATCGCTCATATACGTGGGTTATTTATAAACGCACTGCGATCTAAGGTCCCACAACACACTTACTTATGGAATGGTGAAGATGTGACTGGCGTCGACTCGAGTTAAGTTCAGTTGAGAGTCTTGGAAAGAGAAACACATTCACCTTCAGCTCGAAACTCGAAAAAAAAAAATAAAATGCCATAAACAGAACAGGAAGACTTAAAGAGGGGAGGAACAAAACCACATGAGGAAGCAACCGCTGCCCGAAAGCAGAAGTAGAAGTAGAAGTACTAGTAGACAAGGTTAAGCTATACAGAATTCATTGTCCACAGTTCAAAGATCGCAAATTGAAAAATTTATACACATTGTACAAGGTGTGCAGGGACAACAAGAGATCGAAAGAGACAGAAATACAGAGAGAGATAGAGATAGAGAGAGAGAGAGGGGGGGGCAGAAAGAATGCATGCGAAACCGAGTGGGAAGTGCATGAGAATATTAATAAATTAAAGGCCGCAGATAGAGTCAAAAGACCAGCCACAAGTTTACACAAATAACCCAAAAAGCAGGCACGCAGAAGGGGTTGTGAGCGGGTGGGGTGGGGGTTACGAAACAGCCAAGACGCACGATGCATGTTGCACTTGATGAGATCTTTATTGGCGGCGAATCTGTACTGTGGTCATGCAACATAAGAGAAAAACATAAACCACATGCCTGAAATCATGCCCCGTCCACATCGTTCCGTCCTTTCTTTCTGTGTGTGGACAAGATGCACTTGCCATCAAATTTGCACTGTGTGCCACAGCTGGATTTGGGGCTTACTTTTTAGAGTGTGGTTTGCTCTTCAGCAGCAGCAGCAGCAAGTTGATTGCTGCACGTGAACATGGACATAAACATGGTCATGGGCATAGTGGACAGCCCATGTGAGTGCTATTGGCCTACGATTAGATGGGCAAGTGAATAACGTGGCTTAGCAGGGCAAGTTGAGCAAAAGCCTAATGAACTTTTTTAAGGAGAAGAAGAAAATCGAAAAGCAACAGTACCATGAACCGTAATGATTATAAGTTATATTATAAAAATCTTATTTCATTGATGGGAATATTTCTAATTTGTTTTTTTTTTTTTATCTATTTGCTATTTGATGTAATCACTCTTGTAATGATAAATTTCCTGTTCATCTTTGAAAATGTAATAATTATAATCCCTAACCCATGAAATGGGAAAAAGTATGTAACAGGCTTCTCCGACCCTAAAGCTTATATATTCTTGATCAGCATCAACAGTCGAGCCGAAACCGAAATTACCTTTTTGGTCCCACATATATTTTACCTAGTAATATAAAATGCTATATGATATTATATATGATATGATATTTAATCAATGTGAATTTAAAATAAAATTTTACTTAAAGTATCTTCAAATTGTTTTGTACTTTTGTTATATTTTAGCTGCCTTCATCAAATATTATCCTTACCCATACTCTGACCTTAGCCAAATAACAGCACGAGTTTGCGATAACTTCAAATGGCTCCCAAATGCCCAGAAACAATAAAAATTACATTTTTCAACTGTTTTTTTTTTCGTTCGTTTATTGGCAAATGAATCCCTAACATGGTTGCCAAAAGTCTAGACGGCGCATTTTAGAGCAGAGAGAGACCAAAGCACAAACAATGCCAGGAGACAGCTGCCGTAATACACGCGTATTGTAGAAGAGGGTCCAGAACGTGAACTCAACATTGTGTGTTTAGGTACCCGCAGAGACACCTTTCGGGAACCCAACTCCTTCGAATTGGAATGGATATGCAAAGCGAATTGTAATATATATGAAGGTGAAATCAAAACACGGCAATGCCAAACATTCCGCGACATAATTCAGCTTAAATAAAAGTTCAAGATCGCAAAAGGATTGCGGACTGTTCGTATCACTAAATGAACTTGTGTTGCAATAATTTAAATGAAACCCGAGAGACACTCAACAAAAAAAAACTACATACAATCGAAAGCGACGACAGAAATCGAAAATAAACTGAGAGCATGGAGGTTGAAAAGTTGGAGGCTGCGTGCCGGCATTCCCTGGATACTCGGATGGTCGCATGGTCGGAGAGTCGGCTAGTCGACTATGTGCGGGATTAAAAAGGGGGCGTGGTTGCTGTTGGAGGCGTTGTGTCTTTCGATTTCAGTTGATGCGTCGACGTCGTCGTCGTCGTCGTCGTCGTCGTCGTCGTCATCGTTGCGGACCGTCGCATGTTATAGTTGCTGTTGCTGTTGATTTTAAATGGATTTCTGTTGTAGTTTTTCTGTGTTCCCCGATGTCTACAAGTTGACTTTATGTTAACAACGACAATCAATGGCTATTAAAATCCGCGATATATGTTAAACATAACTTTAAAGGTAAACTGAATGAATGCACGAATGTTGAATGGGGGTTAACAGGCCACACATTTGTCAGTGTAGACATCTTGAACATACATAAATACTACTGGCAACAGGCACAACAATTTGAATTAAGCAAATCGAGCACTTGAACACCACTCACAGAACTCACAGAACTCACAGTAAAAGTCAGAAAAATAAACAAACCGACAAATGATAATGAGACATTTTATAAACACAGCGTCAAGTCTGTGGGCTCTTTCCACTTTGGGTATGAGTAATGAACCATCATGGGCATTAAAAATATAAAAACCAGAGCAACAGCAACAGCTAAAGCAACAGCAATAGCGGCCCGAGCCAAAAGCAGACACTGATTGTGGTTTCAAAGTACAAGTTAGGCATATAAATTTCCTCATTTTTATTATAATGCTGCCATGTCTTTTGGCCATTGTCAGTGTGTGTGAGTGTAGACCGCCGTGATTTTGTGTTTTTTATTAACTCTTTATGGATTCGCAAGAGGATCTCATCGTCGACGTCTGCGACTGCGACTGCGACTGCGACGACGTTGGCGACGATGGCGATTAAAAAGATTTTACGACTTAATGAGCCACTCGCCGGCTCGATTTTAGATGCTGCTGCCGCTGTGGCATGTGGGTGCCACATTGCCCCCAGGCACTGCCTCCCGCCTGAAACAATAAAACGATAATAATGATGATGTGGCGCATAGAGGTGACAAAATTGCTGTACTGACAACTCCGACTTGGACACAAACACACACACACAGACATATACACTTTGCATTAAGGCTAACTTGAAGCGGTGAAAGTCGACACTGCAGATAAACGAAAGAATCTTAGTAGAATAAAAATGTTTATGAGTGCCAAGGAGCATTAGAGATTAGAGTAGCCTGGCAAAACAGTTTAATGTTCCCGGCCATGGCAATTAGCAACAAGCACACTCAAGTTGGCTCAGAGATTTGGGCCAAATTGAGTAGCAAACAATTCGGAGTATTCACTGATTCTGGTGATAATTAAGAGAACAATCCATTACAAAACAAATTCTAAAGAAAATTTACTTATATATTATCTATGAGAATGATTTAATCAGTGCAAAAGTTTAAGCAAACCGAACTGCAAATCTTCAATTTTTACAATAGTTTCCTTTGAACTGCAAATCTTAAATTTTTATAGTAGTTTCCTTTAAAGGTTAAAATTAATCCTTAAGCCCGGAAAATTCTAAAAATCCGTACCTACTGGTATCCATAATATATGTTGGCTATATTATTTGTGTTTATATTAATACTCTGATACGAAAGGTATAGGAAAAGTATATTGCATTTGTGCAGTGTCTATTCTAGAGTCTTTAAATATATAGGCTTCACATCTGGTAGCAGCTTGCAAAATCGATAACAAGTCGATACCAACCAGGGGCAAATCGAGAGGCCATTTACCTCATTTTCAACGGCTAGAGTTACCAAATATGGGCAGATAGAGAGTGAACAAGAATCTGAATCGTATTGTAAGTTAACTTCTTTTTCATAACACCCGTTGTTATACTGTAATCAGAGTATTATGCAGTCACTTGTGTCCGATTAAAACAATTTTACTTTGTTTAAACAATATACAAGTGACAAAATAATCAATAATGGAAAAATAATTTGATTTTAACGCATTACAAAGTACTATCGATATTTGTATGTACATTTATGTAGTAAATGTTGGGTAATGATTAATTAATTAATTCTTTTTATACCCCTAACCCATGAAATGGGTAAAAAAGGGGTATAAATGTTTTGCGCAAAAGTATGTAACAGGCAGAAGGAAGCTTCTCCGACCCCATAAAGTATATATATATTCTTGATCAGCATCAACATCCGAGTCGATATATCCATGTCCTTCAGTCTGTATGTATGAACGCGTCGATCTCAGGAACTATAAAAGCTAGAGATCCAGATTTTGGATATAAGCTTTCCTTATCCCTAGCCATAGCAAGTTTGTTTCAAATTTTCGATAACTTTTCTGGTTAACGATATACACGATATACACATATAACAAAAAAAATCTTCAATTTGGTAACTTTGAAAATGGTAATTGAAACTATCAACAAAATTATTAATAACTGTGAAATTTGTATTGAAATCGTCAAGAGTTAAGGGTATCTTCTAGTCGAGCTTACTCGACAAGCATTTTAACTTGTTAAATTGTATTTGGTTGTTTTTTTTTAGACCCAGTATTGAATCGTCTGACTGTAGTTATTAATTTGTTGACACGTGTGGTCGTGGTTTATCGTACTGCCTTCTTGGCAATAGCGTGACGAAGCTCAACGATTATTTATTTCAATAAAGAGTGAAAAAAGTCAGACCATGCATTATATAATCTCTCAATTATCTAGTTTTTGCGGATGAGTGAGCTAAAAATTATTTATAATTATGTCATTGACAACTGAATATAATATTTAAAAATAAATATTGATATTTTAATAATTTAAAAAAACGAATAAGTACAAAGATATGGCAAAAAAATGAGAAATTGGGCGCTTATCGGATGGCTTGACTAAGAGATACCCTGCACTATTGCACCAATACGCGATGATTATACTTCAATATTTCATATCTTTCAATACTTTGGATATGGTTTCAATCACCATTTTCAAAAAATTTTTAATTTCCTGAACTCAAGATTTTACTTAGTTTACCTCATATAGACAATTTAGGTAACCAAGTCAATTTAATTTTCAATAGTTTCGCATCCAATTTCAATGGAAATACCATTAGTATCTGAAGCAAGTTCCAAAGTAACCAAATTATAAATTAAATTGTTATCATGAACATTTCAAGTGTTTTGGGCTATAAAAACACAAAATATTTTGTAGACTTTAGGGAACTGTAAAAAATAACATGTTGATATACATTTGAAATGTAAAAATGTAAGAAGCACAATATAATTATTTTTATTTTTAATTGATCAAAATAGTTGAATTTTTTTTGGGCTTCCTTTTTTTCAATGTGATACGGTCCATAGTTTGTGTATATAAATCCATAGTAGCAATAAATACGGGTGGAGAGTTTGGAAAATTCTCCGTACAGGTAGTTTTTGTTAAATAATAACCAAGTGGTATTGGAGGAAAATAGTTTTCATCAATATAAAAATCGCGGAAATTAAAGGCACCTTGGAGAGGGCAAGAGTGATTCATAGTTGTGAACCGTGAAAATAAGTTTTTAACTATAATGCCATATGCCGAATAACTGCGTCGACCAAACACTTCGCATATATTTATGGTTCCATATATTATCCATGGTTGATATTTGTTGGTGTAGTCCTTCTTAAAAACCTGGAGTGCAATCTGCAATATCGCTTGTTAGCATTTAGAAAAGGTGAATTCACAACTTACAGTAAAGTTTCGCAGTGGTTTGATTAAAAAGCCATTTGTCATGGCAACTCCTTTGTTCCAGTTAAGAGCTTTGATGGCACAAGTGGAATTTATCAAATACGTGGGATTATTTGTGCATTCAATACTTCTCAATTTATGTACAGGCTTTAGTTCACCGGTCTGAAATTATTATCTTTGTGATTTACTTAGATTTTCTTAGTTTGAGGAAATCTCACTGTTTTCCAAATTAGCCAGCTAAGGCATAGTATTAAAAACGGTTTTTGCAGCATGGCAAACGTTTACTGATTATTCATTTCAATATGGAGGAGACTTATATAAAGCATCATGTGGGTATCTAGTGTTTACGGATGATTAAACTGAAACTTATTTACAATTATGAAATTGACGAAAAAGCTTTTTAAATACACAATTTAATAATTTTCAATGCTGCACTGACAACTTCGACCTGTGCACATAAACACACATACACTTCGCATTAAAGCTAACTTCATTGATTCTGGTGGTATTTACAAAAAAATTCTAATGAAAAATCACTTATATTTTATCTATAAGAAAGAATTAATTAGTGCAAAAGTTTAAGCAAACCGAACTGCAAATCTTCAATTTTTACAATAGTTTCCTTTGAACTGCAAATCTTAAATTTTTACAGTGGTTTCCTTTAAAGGTTAAAATTAATCCTTAAGCCCGGAAAATTCTGAAAATCCGTACCTACTGGTATCCATAATATATGTTGGCTATATTATTTGTGTTTATATTAATACTCTGATACGAAAAGTATATTGCATTTGTGCAGTGTCCATTCTAGAGTCTTTAAATATATAGGCTTCACATCTGGTAGGAGCTTGCAAAATCGATAACAAGTCGATACCAACCAGGGGCAAATCGAGAGGCCATTTACCTCATTTTCAACGGCTAGAGTTACCAAATATGGGCAGATAGAGAGTGAACAAGAATCTGAATCGTATTGTAAGTTAACTTCTTTTTCATAACACCCGTTTTTATACTGTAATCAGAGATCACAGTCACTTGTGTCCTATTAAAACAATTTTACTTTGTTTAAACAATATACAAGTGACAAAATAATCAATAATGGAAAAATAATTTGATTTTAACGCATTACAAAGTACTATCGATATTTGTATGTACATTTATGTAGTAAATGTTGGGTAATGATTAATTAATTAATTCTTTTTATACCCCTAACCCATGAAATGGGTAAAAAAGGGTATAAATGTTTTGCGCAAAAGTATGTAACAGGCAGAAGGAAGCTTCTCCGACCCCATAAAGTATATATATATTCTTGATCAGCATCAACATCCGAGTCGATATATCCATGTCCTTCAGTCTGTATGTATGAACGCGTCGATCTCAGGAACTATAAAAGCTAGAGATCCAGATTTTGGATATAAGCTTTCCTTATCCCTAGCCATAGCAAGTTTGTTTCAAATTTTCGATAACTTTTCTGGTTAACGATATACACGATATACACATATAACAAAAAAAATCTTCAATTTGGTAACTTTGAAAATGGTAATTGAAACTATCAACAAAATATAAATAACTGTGAAATTTGTATTGAAATCGTCAAGGGTTAAGGGTATCTTCTAGTCGAGCTTACTCGACTAAAGCATTCTAACTTGTTAAATTGTATTTGGTTGTTTTTTTTTAGACCCAGTATTGAATCGTCTGACTGTAGTTATTAATTTGTTGACACGTGTGGTCGTGGTTTATCGTACTGCCTTCTTGGCAATAGCGTGACGAAACTCAACGATTATTTATTTCAATAAAGAGTGAAAAAAGTCAGACCATGCATTATATAATCTCTCAATTATCTAGTTTTTGCGGATGAGTGAGCTAAAAATTATTTATAATTATGTCATTGACAACTGAATATAATATTTAAAAATAAATATTGATATTTTAATAATTTAAAAAAACGAATAAGTACAAAGATATGGCAAAAAAAATGAGAAATTGGGCGCTTATCGGATGGCTTGACTAAGAGATACCCTGCACTATTGCATCAATACGCGATGAATATACTTCAATCTTTCATATCTTTCAATACTTTGGATATGGTTTCAATCACCATTTTCAAAAAATTTTTAATTTCCTGAACTCAAGATTTTACTTAGTTTACCTCATATAGACAATTTAGGTAACCAAGTCAATTTAATTTTCAATAGTTTCGCATCCGATTTCAATGGAAATACCATTAGTATCTGAAGCAAGTTCCAAAGTAACCAAATTATAAATTAAATTGTTATCATGAACATTTCAAGTGTTTTGGGGTATAAAAACACAAAATATTTTGTAGACTTTAGGGAACTGTAAAAAATAACATGGTAATTTTAAATGTTGATATACATTTGAAATGTAAAAAGCACAATATAATTATTTTTATTGTTAATTGATCAAAATAGTTGAATTTTTTTTGGGCTTCCTTTTTTTTAATGTGATACGGTCCATAGTTTGTGTATATAAATCCATAGTAGCAATAAATACGGGTGGAGAGTTTGGAAAATTCTCCGTACAGGTAGTTTTTGTTAAATAATAACCAAGTGGTATTGGTGGAAAATAGATTTCATCAATATAAAAATCGCGGAAATTAAAGGCACCTTGGAGAGGGCAAGTGTGATTCATAGTTGTGAACCGTAAAAATAACGAATAACTGCGTCGACCAAACACTTCGCACATATATATGGTTCCATAAATTATCCATGGTTGATATTTGTTGGTGTAGTCCTTCTTAAAAACCTGGAGTGCAATCTGCAATATCGCTTGTAAGCATTTAAAAAAGGTGAATTCACAACTCTAATTATTATCTTTGTGATTTACTTAGATTTTCTAAGTTTAAGGAAATCTCACTGTTTTCCAAAACGGTCTTTGCAGCATTGCAAACGTTTACTGATTATTCATTTCAATATGGAGGAGACTTATTTAAAGCAATATGTGGGTATCTAGTTGTTACGGATGATTAAACCAAAACTGAAACTGACGAATAAGCTTTGAAAATATGTAATTCAATAATTTTCAATTCTGAAAATCCGTACATACTGGTATCCATAATGAATGTTGGTTAAATTATAGTGGCAGCCACATTAAGTTAGGTTTTTATATTAATACTCTGATACGAAAGGTATAAAGTATATTGCTTTTGTGCAGTGTTCATTCTAGTGTCTGAAGCTCTGTCTGAATGAACGCAACTATTTTTTATACCTTTAGGTATATATATTTTAAAGCACTATGTTTTTTATTGGTAATTAATCAAAATAGTTACATGTTTAACACGTTGAATTTTTTTTGGGCTTATTTTTTTTCAATGTGACACGGTCCATAGTTTGTGTATATAAATTCATAGTACCAACTAATTCCGGTGGAGAGTTTGGAAAATTCTCTGTACAGGTAATTTTCAATACATAATAACCATATGGTATTGGTGGCAAATAGTTTTCATCAATATACAAGTCGCGCAAATTGAAGGTTCTTTGGAGAGGGCAAGTGTGATTCATAGTTGTGAACCGTGCCATTAAGTTTTTAGCTATAATGCCATATGGCGAATAGTTGCGTCGACCAAACACTTCGCACATGTTTATGGTTCCATATATTATCCATGGTTGATATTTGTTGCTGTAGTCCTTCTTAAAAGTCTGGAATGCAATCTACAATATTGCTTGTTAGCGATTAGTTGTGTAGAATAGATGAATTCACAACTTACTGTATAGTTTCGCAGTGGAGTTATTAAAAAACCATTTGTCATGGCAACTCCTTTGTTCCAGTTAAGAGCTTTGACGGAACAAGTTGAGTTTATCAAATACTTGGGATTATTTGTGCATTCAATACTTCTCAATTTATGTATTGGCTTTAGTTCACCGGTCTGAAATTATAAGCTTTGTGATTTGCTTTGTCGGTTTTTATTATTTTTGGGAAATCTCACTGTTTTCCAAATAAGCCAGCTAAGGCATAGTATTAAAAAAGATCTTTGCAGCATGGCAAACGTTTAATGATTATTCATTCCAATATAGAGAGACTTATTTTAAATAAAATGTGGGTATCTAGTTGTTACGGTCGATTAAACTAAAACTTATTTACAATTATGAAATTGACTAAAAAGCTAAGCTAAATATACAATTCAATAATTTTCAATCTCAATATTATAATGTACTCTAGTCATGTGTAAACCTATTCTAAAAATAACAAGTTAGAAGTCTCTAGTCGAATAAGCTCGACTAGAAGATACCCATAACCGTTGACCATACAGACGGAGAGTCATATACAAACCTGCACTACCGGACCAATACGTGATGGTTTTATATCTTCCGTGTTTCTTAACCGATTTTAATAAAAATTTCACATATGTTCATTGTTTTGTTGATATTTTCAATACTAATTATCCAATTTTTGAAATTCAAGATTATTTTTTATCGATTACATGTGTATATCGTTAACCTGAAAAGTTATCGAGTATTTGAAACAAACTTGCTATGAAATATGAATTAGAAGAGCTTATATCAAATCTGGAGTCTCTAGCTTTTGTAGTTTCTGAGATCGACGCGTTCATACAGACGGACGGACGGACAGACAGACGGACAAATTGCTGATAAAGAATATCTACACTTTATGCCTGTTACATACTTTTGCACAAACCATTATACCCTTTTTTACCCATTTCATGGGTTAAGGGTATAAAAATAATATCAGCCCATTAGAGGCTTGTTGGCTTAATCAAAAAAATGGATTATGACACAAGTTTTGAATTGTAGTCGAAAAATGATCATAGAAGAAAAGAAAAGAGTTTTTCCATGAAGTATATCATATCAAGCTATGTATAGTATATGGCTGCGATGATGATGAACTGCAACCAAAAGAAAACTTTGATGGACAGACGGACATGTCTTTGAAAAATCCTCATGTCTTCTTTACTCTAGTGTGTTGCTGATGTTCCTTAAATCTAACTTTAAATTAACTAGCCAACAATTTCATATCGGTTTGCGCTTTTTATTTTTTTTAATTCTCAAGTATAAATTGTAAAATAAAAATATCCAAGACTTTTTAGTAAAGGGTCTTACTTCGCCCACGACAGTAGCAACAACATTATCAGTCTGACTATATGTTCACAACAACACCCACGACTGCATTTATTGTTGAAGAAAGAGTTGTTCCTGTTGTTGTTGTATTTGTTGCTGTAGTTGGTTTCGGCTTGGTGCAAGTTTAGTTGCTTCAATCAAATCAACGAAAATTTTCACAAACTCAATTTAAATCAAATGCTTTGGCGTCGCAGACACTCATCGACATACAGACACACGCACACACGCCCACAAAAATACACACACACACACATGTATGTGGGAACATGAAAAGCATTTGGAAAAGATGCCATGTTAGCTGCTTTTGACTCTTTTGGCTGTGTGTTTCGTTTCGGTTGTTTCTTGGGCTGTGCCGCCGCAGCAGTTTTCACTGTCTTTGAAGACTTTGATTGTCAATTTGCGATTGTCTCGAAATTGAAGCCAGCGACAGCAACAGCTACCCAACAGCAACAACAACAACAACAACATCAACAAGCCACAGAAACAGAGGGAAAGAGAGAGAAAGAGAGAGAGAGAGAGATTGGCAACATCCGAGGAGACTTGGGTTCTCGGTCTCTGTCTGTGGGTTCTGTCAGTTGGCTCGTCTATTTTTAAGTCGCTTTTATTTCACCATTGAACGATTGTTGTGTGGTTTGGTAATTGCTGCAAAGGGCGCACGCTCCCAACCCCTCCACCTCGCCATCCACCACACTCCAAAAAAAAAATTGCCCAACTTTAAAATTGGTAACGCACAGAGAGACAGAGACAGAGTGAGAGAGAGAGAGAGAGAGAGAGAGGGGACGTACAAAATAAAGAGATGTGTCTGTGGCAGAAATCCCAAAAGCGGAAACAAATTTCCAAGAGTAACGACTTGCTGGCAAAAGGAAATAAATACATATAAAAACGGGTTACAGTTCCCATCTGATTGACAGTCGAGCATTGGCAATTGGCACTTGCATTAACTTTGATTTGGCTAGAATTGAGGTAGAGCCACATACAAATACAGATAAAAATGCAGATAAATATATATATGTGCATGCACACAGATCAAGATACATAATGGGAACTTGTATCCTGCAGCTACAAAACTGTTTCTAGCCCTTATTTGGAATCTGCATTCGAATTGTGGCCCAATTGACGAAATGATTTAACTAAATTGCGAACCAGTCAGTATTCATTTAATTGAACTCGCTCGCTCGGTTAGATTATTTGCGAAATTTACATTGGAGAAATACAAATGCTAAGTTCGATTGGGATTGAGTTTGATTAAAATGTTACTAAATGAAAAGAAAAAATTTTAAATATTCATAAATATAAATTAAAAATTTAATAGAAAAGTATCTCCAACAGCATAGAGTGTATATATTCATAATCATTCTTAACAAACATCTCGATTTGGCCATGTCCATCCGTTTATTTCAGTAACAATTAGACATTGTGATCCCAGTATGATGTCTGGTTAACTGCAGTATAAGCTCTCCTAAACTTATCGATAATTTTCAACTTCAACTTTCCGGTATACAAATGTTATCGATAAAACTAAAATATTAAATTTGATAATAACAGTAAGTGCTGTAGAAACTAAAGCTGAATTTTGAAGTTAAGTAAAAGTATTGCATGCACTTTCGGTATACGCATTCATACATACCCCTTAAGTAAAGGGTTTAGAGTGTCTACTTGTATTGAGTTCCAAATTATGCAAATTAAGTTGTGATATTAATCTGTAAGCCGTTGACTTTTAACTTACTGAAAACTTCTCTACGAATTTAACTGCAGAAACCGAAAAGCGAACTCAGGTCATTGGCCATTTCGGTTTTCACATTCCAACGAAAACTAACTAAGAACCAATAACACATCCGTTTGCCATAAAATTGATGGCCCAAATCCAAAAAATGCTTTCCAAATACTAGCTACTTTAACGGTCATAAAAGAGAGCGCGCAACACTTTACCACACCACCCAACACTGATCACCCTCAGCCTGCACACCGGCAGTCAACCGCATTTAATCACACATTTTCCAATGAAACTGCAGCAAATTGTTTATTTAATTTTTAATGTGTGCACTAAAAAGACACAGAGAGCGATAGAGAGAGAGAGAGAGAGAGGGAGACACTGCGACTGAGAACCGCCAAAGGAGACCCATCCAAAACCAGAGCCCAGGCAAAAGACGAGTTGTGTTGTGTTTGTGTACGTCTGTCTGTCTGTCTGTTGTTGTTGTTGCATTTGGTTTTGCTTTTGCTGGCCACGTTTCGCGTATCTTTTGGGATGCGCGTTGCGCACTTTGCTTTATGGCCATTAGCGTATGATTTGTCTTAACAATTAAGCGCAGGCCGACTTCGGCTAGACGTATGTACATATGCAGCATGTACACTTGGAGAAAAGTGTGACAGCATGTTAATGATATCAATAATATAAATTTATTTATTTTGCTTCTCATTTGTGATTTTGAAGCTTATAGAAGTTTTTAAAGATATTATCATTGGTTGTAACTTTTTTAAAATATTTTTCATGTTGATTTAATATTTCTAACTTGCTTTCTTTGCTAAATCAATATTTTTAATTAAATATTATACTCTCTTATTAATTTTGATAACAGAAAATAAACATTTTAAGAACTCTGATTCTATATATACTTAACATTATCTGGATATTAAATAGTATTATTTTTTTTACTTCTTTACTTTCATAACTTAACCCTGTTTTCATCTGAGTGTACCAGCTAGACTCTTTCTTGGCGTAGCTCACTTTTTATCTGTATCTTTAAGATACACATGCTACATGTCTACATGCACTGCAGCATGAGAGTTGTTGTAGTGTTGTTGTTGTTGCAACGCTTGCGGCTGGCAAGGAGGCACTTCAAAAGAAAAATGTGCATGGTGCATCTCATGGCTCTGGCTCTGGCTCTTGCTCGATGTTTATATGTTTTATTTCCACTCGTTGGAGTTGTTGTTATGTTGATGTTGGTATTGGTGTTGGTGTTGGTGTTGCAGTTGTTGCTATTGCAATGTTCGGGTGTCTGGTGTTTTATGAGTACGCCTAACTGATTGATGCGCCTATTAAACGATTTCTCATTCGCTCAGGGTCTACTTACGCGAGTGTATGTATGTATGTGTGTGTGTGTGTGTGTGTCTATGTGGTATGTGTGGCGTTATTTTGACGTTAATTGGATTGCTGGGTAGAGATGCCCGTTTTGGCCAACAACATGAATAATGCCACACGAATAATGTTTGGGGAAAAAATAATTGAATAATCATTTAATGATTGCTTTCAAACGATTGTGGGTGTGATTGTGTGAGAGCTTAAACGAGACCTGAAAAATGATGAGAGCGAAAGAGAAACTTCAACAGAAAGTTGTCTAGAAATCTGTTAAGTGAGTGGGAGATGTAAAGTTTAAAGGCGAAACCACTTGAACCTTATCTACTTACTTATCTCCAGTATCACAAAAACTGTGGCCACAACACTTTTACCTTTCAGCCTTACACAACTTTTCTCTCTCTCTCTCTCTGTGTGTGTGTGTATTCTACCTCTTAATTTATTTATGATTGTAATATTTTTGGCAAATAAAGCGACCTTTGCTCAACACAGACAGCCCCAGCCAAATTTCATTAACAAACACACACACACACACACACAAACAGCGAGAGTCTAGTTTGTTGTTGTTGTTGATGGTCATACTTTTTTCATTAAAATACAATTCCATAGGAAACCCAAATGACATCAAAGATTCATTTTTATCATGTCGAGTTGAGAATGTCTGGCTAGCTCTGCCTTGGACTTTACATTGTCTAGCTTTCGCCCCCAACCCTTCACCCCTCTCTCACTCCATCTGTATTATTTTGGTTACTGGTTGTGGGCCAACCGTTTGGCGTTTGCCGTTTGCCCACAGAATGAGAATCGTCGCGACGCGCAGCTGTCCCTGTTCCAACAACAACAACAACAACAAGAGTAACAACGACAGCGGCGGCGGCGGCGGCGGCGTCTATCATACTAGTGCTTAAATATTTATAAATTTAAATTCATGTGAAAAACAAAAGCGCCTATCGCCAAGGCCCACCAAGGCCCACCAAGGCCCGCCCGGCGAGACCGAACAACCGAACAACCGAACGACCAAACGAATGAATGAACAAATTTGCGAGGGAATGCAACAGAAAAGCATGGCGCATGGCGCACAATTCAACAAAAAATTGAGAAATGTCAAAAGGAAATGGCGTAATTTTGTAATTTGCACTCGAGCAAAAAGCAAATGAATTAATCTCATAACTTGTGGACCATACGAGCATCCAAACATCCAGCACCAGCATCACGTATGGCATATCACACTGGTACACTGGCTGTGTTTCCAAACTTCCAACTTCCAACTTCCATGCCATATTGTCAACCTCATTGTCGTCATCGAGCTGGTTTTTGATTTACGTGAAAAATCGCTTATGTGGAAATGTTTTCACATTAAAATAACAAAAGCCATCCATACATACAACAAACAGCAAAAACGAATACTGGAGCTCGCGTTTGGGGTTTGGTTCTGGGGAGCCGTGTTGCGGATTTGACTGCAGAATTTATTGGACACATTTTTGCTGTTGTTGTTGTTGTCGTTGTTGTGCTTAACGCACTTGCAAAAATTATAAATATATTTCCTTGTTACACATATTGAAAATGAAAATTTATTGCGTCTTAAGGCGACACATTCGCGTATGCATGTTAAATGGGGATTAGGCATACAGAGAATGAGAGACGAAGATACGAAGAGAATTTGGCATCGGCATTGGCATTGGCATTGCCTGCCTCTGCGTGGGCCAGCCAGCCATAAAAAATATGCTGTCAAATTGTTGATTAACCCCCGATGAGTTTTTATGTATGAATATCTTGCAATTGCAATTTTATGGTCTGCTTGCATTCGGAAACAAAAGAAGTTTATTAATTTTGCTTAAGTAAAGAAAGCCCTACCTATATATTTATTCTTCCTTCCGCCTCTGCTGCACCTGACGCTTGCCAAATTCTTACAAAAGCGAACGATTAGCGACCCTTTAGTCTTCTCATATACAGCGGTATTTTTTTTAATTTCCGTTCCAAGTTTGGCACACACTCAAGCCAAATGAAGCCACACCCAGTTTGTATTATTTGTGTCCAGCTGTTCACAGACACAGTCTCTGTCTCTAAGCTCATTCATAAGACGGCGGCAACACGGCGAACCTCTTGGAACCTCTGAGTCAGCACAACGTACGTGCGAGCGTAGGTCTGCCCGTCGGTCGCTATGGTCAGCAGCAGAAGCAGCGGCAGCAGCATCTTGCTCAATAATAATAAAAATCAACACACGCCTCTTTGATGGTGAATTAATTGCTAATTTCGAGGGAAATAAACGAGCAAAAATATTTAAAAAAAAAAAAATGCCGATCGATGCGGTGTCATAAACCAGGCTTAAGAGATCGTAAACAAAACCGTCCAGCAACGAAGCTTAGGCGGCGTTTTGCATTTTTTATATGTTTTCGTTTTTCATTTTTGATATTAAACATTAAAAAAATATATATAAAAAGAAATGAAATTTCAAAAAATCCACAAATAATCCAGAGAACAGATTGTGTGTGTAAGATGTGTGGGATATTCTGGGAATTTGTGGTTGAAAACAAAAACTTGACAGTTTTGCGGCAGGCTAAAATTAATTGGCATTTAAAGGCGTGCTTCAGATTTTTAGCATCTCTTTT
This sequence comes from Scaptomyza parva, assembly GCA_035044645.1. Lineage (NCBI taxonomy): Eukaryota > Metazoa > Arthropoda > Insecta > Diptera > Drosophilidae > Scaptomyza > Scaptomyza parva. Next base: position 339,337 of record JAWNNT010000142.1, on the reverse strand, counting down.
ACTCGTTGGCCTGATGTGTCCATGTGGCAAATTTATTAGTTGGGTTCATTTAGAGTTTCAAAAAGGTATATTCTCAGGCATTTAGATAATAAAGGCTAAAAAAAAGCACGTGTTCCACCAATCACTTAATAATAAATTATCTAGTTTAAGCATGTTTGGTCAGAAGGTTAGGTAAAACGTTTCCCATTCAATGGGTGATTATGAAAAATGTTTGTAATTAAATATCAAATCAAATATAGTTTGTTAAGCTAAGCTCAAGTGATTATTTGCTTGCATTCGGCTTCTTTTAGAGACAAGTTTTGAAATGATTTTTTTATTATTCCCATCTCATCCACGCAGTTTATGCGCAAAATGAATTATGTGAATGTACCACGCAAAATCTCAAAAGGATCATTAATAAATATATTTCACTCGCCGACTGCCTTTAGGTCTTCAGTCCTTTTGGCTGCCTGTCAAATCCGAAAAGGCCTAACACAAACATTCACTCGCATACACTTACATTCTGGCACAAACGCAGTGCCAGTGCCAGCAGAGCTTAAAATGTTTTCGCTATCCCTCCAGCTTCTATCTGGTTTAGGCCCGCTGCCGCCAGCCATGTCAGTCACCAGGCGTTGAGCCCTCAGACCCATTCACTGATGGGCTCCCCGACCCGAAACCGTAGCCAAACAAAAGTCTAAAGTCTGCGACGCATCTCCCTCTCTCTCTCTCTCTCTCTCTCTCTCTCTCTCTCTCTGCAAATAGCATGCAAGAAATCCACTTCTACGCTTTTGGGTAATCCGCATTTTAATGACTTATTTTCTCGGCTTGCCTTTTGGCAGTCGCCAGTTTCTGCCAGTCTCTGTCAGTCTTTGCCCTCGCATCTCTCTTACAGAACCGCAGATCTGGCACCAGCACATGTGACTCTTTCGAGATGGTATGTGCTGTTGGGATGGAATGGGGGTGGCTGGAATGGGGGATGACTGCTCCTACTCTCTGTGTCATGTGTGTCTTATACTCATTCTTTATTTTCAGGCAAGTAGACAAACACCTACAGTAAGAGCCGTTCAAGACACGAGACAGCTAAAACTCCTCAACTCAACCCACACCATAAAATTGTCATTTATTATTTTTTTGAATTATACATATTATTTCCCTTAGTCCCCCTTATTTTTATGCCAGCTGCTTAAAGACTTAAGCTGAAAATAAAAACTTGAGTTTTATTTAAATCGTTACAGCTTTTTTATTTGGTATTTGCATTTTTCACTCAGGAAGTTTTACAGTTATTATTAACCCAAAACATACTTAAATATATCTGAAAACATTCGTGTAACCAGTTTATGTATAATTTCAATGCATTGTTCGGCCTTAAAGACTTCGGCTCTATAACCCACCGAATCAGGGAAGATTTAATTACTTTACCCGGTAATATTGAATTAACCTTCAGCCCAAGTATTGGACAAATGAAATTAAAAACTTGCAAATGCAAATGCAAAATAAATTATCTGCCCGTCGTCCCCTCAAGCAAACAATGCAATCGAATGGAAGTGCATCAACCCTTGCAAACCATCCAATCCATAAAATGAAAATAGAAAATGGTAAGACCCCAGTCAAAATTGGAGGTTTGGGTCTTAAATGCTAAAGTGGCACTGCAGTGGCATTGCGACTATTAAAATATATTTACCAAAATTAACCCTTTTCTCTCCGTGTGTGTGTGTGCTCGACAGCAGTCGACGCTAGTTAATTTATGTTCGGTTGCATTGACTGCAACGCGCCTGCAAATATGCAACAGAAATAACAGCAACAACTGTGTTTGTTTGGTCTGCATGTCTGTTGGTCTGTTGGTCGATTTGTTGCTTGTTTCTGCTCTCTGTTCAACTCAAAAGTTGGCGCTGTTGGCTGTTGGCTGTTTGCCCTATGCTGCTGATTAATTGCAAATTGCAGGGGTGTCTGCCTGGCAAACCACATTAAACGGCACAAAGGTCACGACGACGGCGACGGCGACGACGACGACGATCCCATCATGTTGCTACAGTCCTCCGTGCGTATTTCTAGTTTATTATTTTTGCCAATGCTTTGCCCTCTCCTCGTCTTCCCAGCTCGTCGCTTATGCAAAGTGGCGCACCAGGAGCTGCCACACAACAACAACAACAACAACGAAAGCAACAGAAGCAGAAGCACCCGCAGCCAATCCTCAAACTCAACAATATTGAACCCCGTAGCGCAGACTGGCACCTTTGATGTCCACGGTTGGCGAGGACTTTTCAACCAGCAGCAAGAGCAGCAACGGCAGCAACAGGAGCACTTTCATCATTTGGCTTTTGCCATTTGCACCCCGGCGCCACTTTTGGCCACTTCGGGCAATGGCACAAAAAAAGGGGTTTTTGCCACTTGACCATTTGCCGCTGTGCCCGTCAGGCTACCGGCTACCGTTTGCATTACCTCACCCTCTCTCCTTCTCTCCCTCTCTCTTCCTCTGAGCTGCGCTTCAGGTCACTCAGTCAGTGCTTTGGCAGCTGTTAAGTGTTTTGTTTTGGTTCGCTCGCTCGTTCTCTCTTTTCAACTCTATCTTTCTTCAACCATCTTTTTCCACTGTTTTGCCTCACTTCTCACGCCTCCTCAGACAGACTGTCTGCTATTTGTTATCGTTGTGTTTACTGATTAACTTTCTGCCTTTCGAGAATTGACGACGAGAGGCAAAATAACAAATTGGTCTAGCATACTCTTTTGGGGCCTCTTTACGTCCAGAGACTACGGTCTAATAGTTCCTATTACTGTACTGGTTCCCGGTACCTGGTAAGATTATTATCGGTTTCGACGTTTTGCATGTAAATTTGCTGCCCAAGCTGTTTGGCTGTTAGGCAAAGGCAAAGGAAATTAAAAATGCAACGGAAGTGGTTTGTTTCAGACAATTTTTCACTCCATTTCGATAAGATAGCTTCTCCAAACGAAGATAATCGAAATTGTAAGAGGAAAGGAAAAATCTTCAATGAAGACTTCATACACTTTATACTTATATAAAATTCTTACTGAAAATTAATATTTTGTTATTTTCTTGGTCTTCTCACCAAATTATCCCTTAATGTACAAAAGATAACCCGAACTTAGAAACACTTTTAAACTTTAAGATTTAGTGTTTATAAACCTTTCGTAAATTTCATGGAATCCATTGATAGAGTATCTTAGAGAAGAAGACAGTTAAAAGCAATCTCAGCCATGCAAAAAGTAGTAGGCAAATGCATTCATTAATAAATTATCGAGGCGCACACAAGGCCCCAAACTAAAACAGCAGCCGCAACGGGAGAAAGGATGAAAATGAAATGGCTTACGAGGAGGAGGCAAGTTTGGCGATGGGGACAAAAACAATGTGTATAAGCCGCACTATCCACCGACAACAACAAGAACAATAGCAACACAGAGTGAAAGAATGGGATACAGATAGAAAGAGATGGAGTGCCCAGCCTAGGATGCCAAAGAACGACGAGGACAACGATGACGACGACGACGACGACGACGACGACGACGTCGATATCATTACGTAATCGTAAAACTTCCGCCTTCGAAATTCAATTAAACTAATAAATTTTCCATTATCCTTATCGGTGGCCGTGTTTGCCGTCGATGCTGAGGTTTTGTACGTGGTTGCTGGTGCTGCTAGGAGGCTGCTTGGTCGAGACGGAACGGGGCGGAGCGGGGCGGGTGGAGTAGAAGTAGTTGGAGTGTTGGAAAGGACAGCGGGAGACTGAATTTAAATGCGTCTAAAGCAAACATTAAGACACAGACATCGAGACAAAAAACACACACAAACAGAAACACACACGCACACACGCACACACGCACACATAGAAAAATAGAAGAGAAAGAGCAACAGACATGTGCATGTTAAAATAAAGGCAACAACAAATAGCAACAATTTGCATATATTAAAACTTAAAATCAAGCGACGACACAAAAAAAAACCCTCACTCCTCCCCCCCACACACACATATCACCACCTGCTTAGAACGTAACTATGGGTTAAAATCAGATATTATGCCATTAAAACTACGAAGCTTTAAAATATTTACATTAAGAATTTTAACTTAACCTAAAACAATTGATGTCTATTCGGATTAAAGCACATTGAAAAGGTATAAAAGAAAGTATGACTAAATTTTATTTTAGACGTTTTTATGAAATTGATCTCAAGTGCATAAAATCTTTTCTTTGCATTAATTCCAACAATAATGTCAATAGTTTATAACTAAAAGTTCTAAATATTTTTTTTTCTCTTTTTATAAAATAAATCTCTCTTATAAATCTCAAAATTCTACATTGCAAATTTAAAAAAAATAATTAAGAATTGGTCCCAAAAGGTAAAAATCAACATACAATAAATTCCGACTAGACAAATAATTGTTTTTAAATATAATAAATATTGAGATTTGTTACAAAAACATAAATAAACCTTTCCCAATAGATTTTACTTGAGCTTTCAACCCACTGTGTTTGCTGCATCAACAATTACTTCAGAGACCTACAAATTGAAAAATTTCAAATAGCATAACAGAGATAGAGTGGACAGTGGACGAAGAGAGAGCGAGGGAGATAGAAGAGATGTATGCGGGGGTGAACAGGTGTAATTGCAAGGCATTTGAGGGGCGTTCTTGGCTAAAAATTGTTATTCAAAATTAAAGCATGTTGCATTTATGTATACAGAACTTTTCTGAGTGGTGTGTGTGTGTGTGTGTGTGAGAGTGCGTTGTCCATTTAAATTTGAGCACATTAAAGGGAGGATACAAAATTTACATAGGAAAATTTGGTTGAGGGGGAAGGCGAGAAGGAGAGAAGAGGGGTCGCCACTGCAAGTAAATACGACGACGGCAACATGCCTCTCAGCTTCGGTTTTTGCATGTGGAGCACCGCAGCAGCTGATTTCTTTGTCAGGACACAACACACACATAGCTTTAGTCCTGGGTGCTGGGTGCTGGAAGCTGCTGCTGTGGCGGCAGCACAAACACGTAAATTAATCTGACAAGTGATACTTCTGGCCTCGGGCGGTCTAGCATCCTCTCTCCTCTTGGTGTTCCTTCTCGCACACACACACTCGATCCGGGCAAAGTGACAAGGAGAAAGAGAGAGAGCAGGGAACGTCAAAATGTCGCTGTGCTGGACAGCAGCCATGTGGCAAGCACAAAAGTCCTTTGGACAGCACACACACACACACAGGCCCACACACACACACGCACTGGTATATACACACATCCTGCCTAGAACGCAAAATCCCGGACGTAGTACAATGGAGCTGAATAGTCAGGTCGGGGCTGGTCTGGGCTGGGCGGGGCTAGGCGGGGCTGGGCTGACTTTTTGCTTGGCTGCCAGTTGATGAGACGCTGACGTCGACGTTCTCCATTTCTCCCAGCTGGTCTCGACTGCCCCTTCTCTTTCTCTCTATTTGCAGTGGGTGTCCACTTTTATTTACATGTATTGCAGTTATTTTGTATGTAATTTATTTCCCAACAGCCTGTGTGGGAGCACTCAAATCACCTACCGCACAAACATTTCCCCGTCTCCTGCTCACATTTTTGTTTATTGGTTTTTCAACTTGGTAGCCTTATGTGTCCTGTTCCTGTTCTTGTTTGGTGTTGCATTTACTTCTTTCGTTCGCTCAGTTCACTTGCAGCTCGACACTGCGACGGTCAAGTTTGAGTTTTGGTTTTAATGGTCTGGTCGGGCTGGCCAGTAAAGTGGCCAAGAGCTGCATCCAAATGTCACCGATTGCATTCAGAACCGCCAGATCGCCAGCAAAGTCAAATGTTTGAAGGTATCTTGTTCACAATTCTCAGTGAAATATTACATATATCAAATCAGCACAAAAATTTACACATTGTGCTGGCCGAAGTTACAATACATACTCAATGTGCGAGCATGATAACTAGATCGTTTAGTAATCGTTGACATGTCCGTTCGTTTTAAGGATTAACGTATCATTGACAAATTCATATGTTTTGATCAGACTCTGTTTGATTGATATAAGCAGTTAGTTCCATTTTTATACCCTTAACCTTGAAATGGGTCTGTCTGTCCCTCCGTCCGTCTGTATGAACGCATCGATCTCAGAAACTACAAAAGCTAGAGACTCCAGATTTTGGATATGAGCTCCCCTAATCCCTAGGCTTAGCAAGTTTATTTCAAATTTTCGATAACTTTTCAGGTTTACGATATACATATGCAATCGATAACAAAAAAATCTTGAATTTCAAAAATGTGAAAACGAGGATTGAAACTAATATCAAAATAATAAAAATCTGTAAAATTGTAATTCAAATCGGTTGAGAAACACCGGAGATATGAAGTCATCAAGCATTGGTATAGTAGTACACAGTATTTCTAGTCGAACTTACTCGACTAAAGTCTTCTTACTTGTCGTTAGTAAATCTTTGTATATTCATTAAATATATTCTATTTACAGATAGATGATATGCATATGTATATGTACTTAACGTACTAACTTTTGCTGTTATGCTCAAATAAATTTAAAAGTAAACCCTTCTAAAAAATTACATATTGAAAATGGCTGCAATGTTATAAACTTTCTGAAATTCTGACAATCAATAAGTTGGAGAAGCAAAGTTATAATTTTATATACTCCTCTGCAAGTCCAAAGAAGTGAATCAGCCACTAAAATATCCATTTAGCTTAGGAAACGTGCAAACAAACAAGAAATTTTATGATCTTTCTATTAAAAGCTGGCTTGGCGCCGCTGTCAACATTATTGAGCTGACGACGGATATCAGCTTATTAATTTCCCTTATGCAACCCAAGGCACAGCCAAAGAATTTGTAATACAAGAAGAGAAGGAACAACAACAACAACGAGAACATCAACATTATTAACAATAATATTAACAACAATGCAATGCGGCAGGCGTCGGCTGTGTATGTCGGATGCGCCTTCATTGATGGGCCTGGCACACTTTGCAGCTCGTTAATCAATTAAAAACATTGGCGTTTCTCGAATTTGCATAAGCAGAGTTTTCAGCCATCATTTTTGCACTTGGCAGTTTGCGTTTTGTTTACATGGACAGCCGAACGGCGAAGGGGAGAAAACGAGAGAGTGACAGAGAGGCAGGGAGGGGGGAGCAACTCGTTGAGAGTCGCCAGCCAATTTGTAAATGTGGCAAACACACAGAGTACAAAAATTGATTAAAACATCACGTAATCGCAATCGCGTCGATGTATTCGGCGCCAACGTCAGTTGGTATTGAGAAGAGAAGAGATTCGTTTTCGTAGCGTAGCTGAAATGTTGCACGTATTGCCCGTCTCTATATATATACATATGTGAGTAAGCACTTGCTATGAGTATATAGTATGTGAATATTAATTTAAATCAATTGAAATGAGTTTCTGCGAATTTGCAGTCGATTCAGCTATGGCGCGGTTTCAAATAGTCAAATAGTGTCCAACTCAACGCGGGGGTTCCTACATGATGATGATGATGTGCCTACAACGAAAGACAAATTGAACTTCGATGATGATGATCTCGAGAATGTTGATGATAATGATGTTGATGACGGGAAAGCAAGAGCAAGTGACTCACAATGGGACAGCAATTGACCAACCTGACCCGAACGAACATCAGCATCTTATCACTATCGCCATAAATAAGCCAAAAAGGGAATTCGGATTCCCGGCGCTGCAGATTTAACGGCACAAGAAGGGACCAACCGGGCCTGACAACGCAATTCGTTACTGCAGTCTTCATAAATTTCATTTTTACATGCAAGAAATGTCAGTGCCCCGCCCGCCCGCCAGGGAGGAAGCGACTTTTGCTACGTTGGGCTGGGCCTCGGCTGGCTGGGCCAAATATGGTTAATGACTTGTTTGTGTGCTGGATTATATATAAATTATATTTTTTTCTGTGTGTGTGCCCGAGATTGGAGAAGAAACGCACAATACACACAAAACGAAAAAAAAAACCAGTTTCGTGATTAAAATTGTATTCCAATAAAATTTGTTTGCATGCTCGAAACTGTAAAAAGGGTCATGCAAATTGGAGACAGACACAAATAAAAAGTGCGACGCAGAGTACAAAGTATTGCTTTATGTTGATACATATATAGTTTACTTTTGTGGCCACTCAATTGACATTATTCAATCTAGATACAATTAAAAGTGTTCCACATTCGTTCACATCAACTAGGGTCAAAGTAATTAAGATCAAAAGCCCTGTGGATTTGGATTCATTGATGGCAAATAAAGTACATAAACTTATCAAAACCATGCCAATACTAATTGGAGCTATTATCGAGCTCAAGTTCTGTACGTCATTTGCAAAATTTATCAAGAGATTTAAGCGTATGTTGTAGCCAAGTATTTTTTATTTGGATTTTAACATATGACCCGAATATATCAAAAAATTTGGGCAAAAAAGACTGCACAGGATGGAAAAAATAATAATTTACAATGGAAATGTGTGAAAATTTATGTGCGATGAGTGCGTAAAACTCGACAATAACAACAACAGATTCTTGTTGCTGGGAAAAGGTTCCACTTGATGTAAAAAAATTGACCAAAACTTAACTTCAATGGTGCGTATGAGTAATATGTCGAATGTGAAAATGGTAGCTGGTTACGAAATATGTTGCCAAATAAATAAAAGTATGCGTACAGTATAAATGATGTGCTCTTAGTCCTTGGTCCTGTGTATGTATGAACGACGACGACAGGAAACTGCATGAAATTGCTCAAGTTGTCAGCTGTGATAGAAGAGACGAAGAGAGAGAGGGTACAGGCAGAAGACAGGGGCATTGGAGTTGTGGGTGTAGGGTGTATGGTGTAGAAGTTGCCAAGCGAACTTGAAAGCTGCCGACGATCAATAATTCCCACACACAAAGTTATGCAAAGCTGTCAACCAGGACCAGGTCCAAAATCCCAGCACATGTTTATGAAAATGTAAACGAACGCAACGCAACACAACACGACACAACAACATCGAGAATCTTCAGCCGGAAATCGAAATGTCTGTCAGTGGGAAATTTTATATAAATAGCAGCAGCACAGTGTTGGTAAGTAGCTTCGGCGCCGGCTCTACTTAGTGCTGCCACTGTCAGCTCTATTTTGCTACACTAAGAGAAATACTACTGTCATATGATGAATTAATGTGCTTCATCTATATATTTTTATTCCTTTCTATATAACACTTAGAAGCATATCCGATCCTACAAAGTATATCAGTCTTAACCAGCATTGATGATACTACTGCATTCATCTTTTCGTTTCTTTCTATGCAGCCCATTTCCTCAGATTTATAGCTTTCGAGCTAAAAGTCAGCTTATGTCGAAGATAACTTCCTTACTTTTTTCAAATTGCAAACGAGAAGCTAATGTTCTTGAGTAGTTTAGTGTACAATTATTACGGCTTAAGCTTTTAGAAATAAAAAATGAAAATAAAATTGAACATTTTTCTAAGTGTACAATTGAGTCCACTAGTTCTACCCGTGTGCACCCAACATAATTTATGCAAATAAGTCGACACATACACACACAAACACAATCACATACACACACAGACACAAACTCATATCGCTCGCTCCAACTTGGCTTGCCAATGAATCATATGGCAAAAAGGCATTTGACGGCTTGATGTTGCAAGCTTGTGTAATAGGCCCGTCTGTGCCCGTCCGCCTGCCACGTTCATATGTATGTATGGTGTGTATGTATATATGTTTGTCTACATGTCGTATGGGTAATGCACTTAGACACTCGAAACGTCCAAAGTTTTGTGCTCCAAGTCTGTCAATTTCAGTCTGCATGCTTTCAAGGATTTTGGTTTAAGTTCCGAGCATTTGTCTGCTCACAAATCTTGGCTGTGCGACGGAGTTTTTCTTTATAATGTGCCCAAGCACTAGGCAAAGTGTCAGCTGTTCGCTTCTGTCGTCTGTCTTTATATCTTAGGCGCTTACCTGCAAAGAGAGAAAGAAAAGAAATAAACACCAGTATTAGTTAAGAACTCGGCAGGCGATAAAGAATCTAAGATTAACTTTAATCAACACAGGGCCAAGCACACTACTTAACTCCAATTACTGAGGAGCGGGAAAAGTCGCATAAATTAGTTCTAAGGATAGTCTAATGATGCCCTTGAGCTGGGGACTACGCCAGGGCCATGCCACGACCACGCTTTAGCCAATAACATTTTGCATATAATCAAGGAGGCCATGTGCGAGACGCAACCATGCATGACCTTTGGAAGGCTCTCTGGCTTCGAGGTCCTGCTGCTAATCCAACAACATGAACTACCATTATATTTGGCCCAAAAGGCGCCCACGGGCGCAGGTCGTGCACAAGAAGCAAGAAGCAACAAAAAACGTTCATTTGCTCAATCGTGCACTCGAAAATGTCAATTTACATTTGCGGCAAGTGATGTGCTCACCCAGTGGGGCTCCAGTGGGGATAATGTAAGGGGGCGGGTAAGGTGTCTCTCCAGTGAAATGTTAAATGGGAAAGGGACCGATGCTGTTCGGTAGCCCTGGGCTTAAGATGACTTTAACGCCTGAATGCAACTGTGAAAAAGCTTTAGAGAGCGGCCAAAACTTCAAGTGAAAGTTTTTAGTTGCATGGCCGGAAACTTTTTTATTAAAGCCACCTAGAATCTATGATAGCAGGTTTGGTTTTAAATTTCCACACACTTCCTTCTACTCCCCTTCCAATCACTCACTCTCTCTCTCTCTCTGTCTCTCCTCTTGCTCTCTGTGTGCGTTTGACAATGTGGACGTGGCCGTTGTGGGCTGTCTGTTGCTCTCTGGTCAAGTTAATTTGTATGTGTGGCCGTAAACTTTGCCAGCTTAGACTTGCAACACGCCCAACTGGGCATTTGCTGATCTAATGGATGGATGGACAATGGTTGTTCTTCCTTCTCCCTCCCACTGCCACTCTCATTCTCATTCTTTTGGGGACATCATGCTCTGCTGATATCTCAAATGTCCAGTTGCTAAGACCATGTCTCTAGTCTCACAAGTCTCTCTGCCTCCTGTGGCCAATGGCCACAATGTGTGAATTTTGTTGGCTTATTGCTTTTGTATGCCGCATAATTGCTGACTTCTTTCACACAAACACACACACACATGTATGTGTATGGGTGTATGTGTGCTAGACGCTTTGTCCTTGAGCGATTTCGCATAATTCATAAGTCGGTAGCTCTCTTCAAAATGTATGCTTCATTGCATTTCTGATGCCATTCGACGAAGGACGGCGAAAAAACCTTTGGGTTTGGCTTAAATGTATTTGGCCAGTGGGCAAAATAGATAACAAGAGACACAGCAACAGCTACAAGGCGGATCTCAATTCATGTTTGGGTGACTAACGAAAAGTGTCCCTCAAGTTAAAATATTGTTTCACATTTGTATCTTCTGTTTTTTCTGACTAAGGGTATACATTTATTTTTATTTTTTCACTTTCTTACAAAAATCCGTTGAATTTCAATCGAAAATTCCAGAACTACATTACCATTTCTTATTTTCTTTGTTAATTTCAAAAGCATAATACAATTATAAGTTTTGAGAAAGCTTTAATGCATTTTCAATAATTATTACAACAGATTTGAAATTTAACGATTTAAGTATGGATACAACTAAAATATAGTTGTTTTGGATAATTTAACTTAATAAGATATACAAATATGCATTTGATTAAAATTCTATTAGCTTTAAATTTTCACGTTTCAAGGTGGAAATAATAATAATGTTTGTTCGCTTGAGGCTTATTGACCTAAGAATAACAACATGAATTAAGCAATTATAATACTACCCAAAGTACCAAACGGTTGGTTGGTCGACTCTGGACCAATTCGTAAAAATTTGTTTATTTAAAAAAGCTGAAACAAATAAATGAATTATACACTGAGGTATCAAATCGACTAAAACCGTATTGAATGTAAATAGACAAAGGCACAAATATTTTGACAAAGGCTGACAGAATTTTCTAGAATCCTCGAATGCTTTTGCACTTGGGCTGTACGTTGGTAAACAGTAAGACATACTTCTATATATGTACATATATGGAAATGAATGTTGTGATGTGTATTTTTGATAGAACCATATCACACCCACTGTCAGGGTTACCAAACTGCTGTCAAGGTGATCCACGCTTGCTGTATAAACAAACACATAATAAAAGCATGGCAACTGGTCAACAACTGAATGTTGTTTTTTACTCAAATTTCTTGTCAGTGAGTTGGATTGGATTGGATTGCGTTGCATAGTGTTGATTCAATTGTTATCCTGTCAAAATGCCTTGCCTATCGGCTTGTAATGTGCGCTTTGTTAGCGCCGAGTCGCAGCTAAAGCAGAAAAGTCAGGAGTTGAGAGCAAGGCCTCAGACTGCAGCATATCGTCCACCACCCGGTGGATTCAGACCATTCACATCCCATACTCATGGTCAGTGTTATACGCCTTTTCGTCGGCACAGCGACCGGTTTGCGGCGTTCGACCAAAAGCAGCTGAAACGCAATGAGAGGGAAAGAAGACGCAATCAGGGTGCCAAGGAGCTAATACTGCGACCCACTGATCTAAAGCGACTGAAGGATAAGTGTAAAGTAGAGACCATACATAATAAGCTCAAAGTGATTGAGCAGAGCGAGGAGGAACATCGCAGGCAGCTACAGCTGGTTGAGGAGACCAAGCGACGCTTCAGGGAGATTGATGCCACTAAAAAGGTGGAGACAAAGGAAGCCGAGCCAAGCAGTGATCTGAACGAGGCTCTGGATGAGCAAAATACGGTGTTAAGTCGCGCTCTGCTTGCCAAACAGGAGCAGGAGGAGGAGGTGAAGCAAATTAATCGCATGATACTGGACGCCAAGTGTAAAGCAGTGAGAGAGGCACAAATCCAGGAGAAGCAACTCCTGGCAAAGGCTTTGCGCGAGGATGATGAACGTCTGGCCAAGATGGTCAATGCGCGAGCAAAAGAGGCACTTAATGCTGAGGATGAGCGAGAGCGTCTCGAGATTGAGAAGAGAGCCAAGTATGCTCAGGAGATTCGAAAACAATTGACGGAGCGGGAGAACAAACGCATCCTGGAGGCCCAACGGATTGCTGCAGAAGCCAAACACCTGGCCAAGGCCACCGAGTTGATTAGGGAGGAGGACGAACGTCAGCGCAACTTTGTGGAGGTGCGGAAGCTTCGTTTCAGGGAGGAGCTGCAACGTATTCGAGAAATGTCTAACGTCTTTAAGACAATGCTTGTCGAACAGGAGCGTCTGGCAGATCTTAGAGTGGCTGCCTATATGCGGGAGAAACAGGAGAAGGAACGCCAGCTGAAGGACATACAGAAACTGGTGAAAAAGGAGTTCGAGAGAAGACAACAACGCATCTTTATAATTGCGACTGAAGCACAGCAGACACGTCAAACGAATGAGGAGCTCAAGTATCTCAAGGAACGCAATCGAGTTGAGCGCGAGTATCGTCAGCGGGAAAAGGAAGCCGCAATAGCTAAACGAGAAGCAGAACGGGATCTTTTGGAGTCCCGAGCCCAGCAAGCCCAGGAAATGAAGCAACGCATTGCCCAAGAGATTGCCCATGCCGAGGAAGAGTTCAACAAGCTGCTCGAACGCATGCGCAAGGAGGAGGAGAAACAGAAGCGACTTGATCGGGAGCGTGAGATGCGCAGTGAAACATATCGCCGGGATCTTAAGCAACAGATGACCGATAGGAAGGAAGAACGCCGTCGCCTGCAGGACATCGAGCAGGATCGCATGCAGAAGTGGCTGGAGCAGGAGCGTCAACGTGATGCAAACATCAAACAAGTCATTAGTTCCAAGATTGCGGCTATGCGGGAGAACTGCCTTCCCGACAAGTACTTAAAGGAAGTGGAGAAGCAGCTCAAGAACATTCAAGGCACTCGTAATCGTATTCGCTAAGCCGAGCATTGACAAAATTCAATTGCATATCTTGGGGCGCTAATTTTAAGCGCTGAACTCAACTTAAGTTTTTATGGGACCGCCTGTAACTATGCAATCATCACCAACTGAACTAAGATATAATAAACACTTAAGCTTCACTTTTTCAAACAAAGAATGTATTATATAAAAGTAAAAATAGCATTTCAATAAAAGCAACATCTTAATACTTTGAACGAAACATTTTCGCATATTTAATCTTGATAAAGTTCTATTATATCAATATTTCAAGAACATAAAGTGAATTAATCTATATCAAGATAAAGGAACAAAATAAATGTGCTCGAAAATTTGTTGTTTATGCGAAATTCGGACTAGAAAACTTTTTCAATAGCTAGTTTTTGAAACAAAGACAGCAAAATTCCCCATTTCGAAAGTGTAAAGGGTAATTACGATGTGAAACTAATTTGCTTTGGTGCATATTATTACTAGGACTACCATTTTTTTTAAGCCACATTAGGTATATGCAGAATGTTTGTACAATAATTTATTGCATTAAGACTTCATTGTACGAATTTTATGATTTAGTTTAAAGACATAATGAATAATAAATTGTTCGCATTTGGGTACAGCCCAATGGACATCTTACCGCTCATCCATAAAGCTACCAAAAATTAAACTTTCTGCCTAAAAGTATGCTGTGAAACTTGTTGTAGTAGAAACCCACAAGCCGTGCACGGCCGTGGATTAAATTACTGAAAATGAAATCAAAGACATTGACATTGTAGCATACACCACATACATACATACATATGTATACTAACACACACACACAGTGAACACTAATTTCTTGGTATGTGGGTGTTTAGTTTGCCATTCTGCCTCAATCTGAATCGGATAGCTCCCAGAGGCACAAACACACACACACGCACACAGACTCACCACAAACAATTACGACGAGAGAGTAGGAAAAAACTACGCCTCCGACTACCGTGAAAGAGTGGTAGCAACTTTTGGCTACAATAAAATTTTATTATGCCACACACATAAGCATCTGAAAATACACACACACACATACATACAGATACAGATAGACATACGGGGAACAAACAAAGCAGCCAACGATGCTGAAACTGAAGTTGAAGATGCCTAGTCTGAAGTCAATGTTGGCTGCGGCGGAGACGAACTCTTGTGCATGGTTCAATTATCGTATTTCATGATTCGTTAAATTTTCGCATACGCCAAAAAATAAAAAAAAATACGCAAGACATTGCTAGTATAGTGGAGCATCCCAAAACTCTACCTTCCTCTTATCCCCCTGCCTCTTCGCAGCGTTTGCTTGCCAAAGAAAATCCACAACTGAAAAACAGGTTTTCCCCTAGCAACCATTGTGATTTTCTACCTACAATGATGTTGATGTCGTCAACGACGCACAGACCGACGGACGGACGGACGACTGGCTGCTTGGCTGGATGGGCTGCTCCACTCGCATGTGCCAGTAATAATTCCAATGACAATAAACGTTGTCGTATTTACAAGTACCAATACACACACACACACACACATACACATGCGAAACACAGACTCCCGCACCCTGTCATGAATTGATGAGAAAAGTTTTTGAGGAAATGTCAATATAGTAGCAAAGACAAACTATGCATCGATATATAAGAAGTCTCTAACAGTGGACAAAATTTGATAAATGTTGATAATAAAAATAGTTGTAGTTAACATTGATCGATAGGTGTGAATGGGATGATTTATTGATTATTATATTGAAATATGATAAGAATGCTAAAAAAACTATCATAAACTTGTAATGTTAAATACAACATTATCAATAATTCTAATTTGGCTTGGACCAAATTATGGACCACTGTATGAACAGTCATGATAATGTTTTGAATTTTTTTTTTAAGTTTGGTAGCATTATAGAATTGATTTCTATAAATGTTATTATCAAAATTACCGAAATGCATTATAGACATATTTTTAATTATATAAATCAATGTTAATTAGAAAGTTTACTCAAACTTAAAATTTTTATTCCATAGCCATTAAAAAATATACAAAATATTTCTGTATTTTTTATTTTTTCATCTTTATCTTTCGTTATGATTTGATGATACTTGTAATCTAATGCCCACTGTTCGAAATATTTACCACTTATAAGCAAAAGGTAAGAAGGCAAGAAAAGAGATATTGTAATTGGGGGGGAGGGCGAATAGCAAAAAAAAAAAAAAAAAAAAGAAAAACGAGTTGCAGCAACTGCATTGCGCAAGGCGCATACTTAGTTGCCACAACCTCTCATCCTCCAGCAACCAACCCTACCACCCTCCAACCCTTTTTGCAGTGGGTCACCCACAGTCGAAATTTATCTGCAAGATTGCACTCAATTGTTTTGTATTAGTAAAGAGTAAATGTGTGTGTGTGTGTACAAGATATGTGTGCTTAAAAGTAAATTGCTCGGCTTTAGTTTTGTGCTTGATTTCTATGGCTTTTTCTTTTGTGGTTTGCATTACGTATCCAAGCAGTAGCATCTCCCCTTCACCCTCAACCACAATACAAGTCTTTTGTTGTGTGCAGCATTCAGATATCTCTGTTAATGCATCGGTATCTGTAAATGTATCTGCAACTGGTATCTTTCGCTAAGTGTATGCATATCTGGGTGAGTGGGTAATGCGTCTCAATTGCGCCTTAAATTTAAAACATCAATCGGGTTGGGTTGGGCTCAAATGAGGGCAAAAATCAATATGGACTGCCTGCCAATTCACTTGATTAGACATACTTACGCAAAAAGATAAACGATGGAAAGGTATTGTTTAAGTAAAAATGGATTTGTGGCACGACAGTATCATATTATTAAAATTGATTCTTTTCCATTTCAATTCCAATTTCAATTTCAATTCAAGTTTCTTTTGTTTATTCCAATTACGGGCGCCTAATGTTGTGGCCCCTACTCATCTTTGTTTATTTTTGTTTTTATCATTTGAGCTATGCGAAATGAAAACACAGACGTCTCGAAAAGGGAGTACTATAAATGTCTAAGTCTTTTGATTGTGAAATTGACGTTTTTTTTGTATGTGGAGGTGTGTATACTATGGTATTTATACTAGCAAGCACCTTATCAAGTGATTAGATAGGAAACATTTTTAAATACTTGTTTATTTTTATGTGCAACCACAATTACATATTGGTTTTATGTTTATCGACAACTGGCTATCAGAATATTTTGCGGTTATAGTCTTTGTCTTATCTGGCGCTCTTTTATCTCTCCCCCTTTGTGATTTACACACTTTATAAGAAATTATCAACCAGATAGGTTTCCCCAGAAGTCACAATGAACTGAGACTGGAAATATTTCATATAATTTAGTGTTTGGTTTGGTTGACTTGTACTAATTTATGGCTAATTGGCATCAATTGTAGCTTCGTCTACTAATTAAAAGCACAAACAATTATGCCTGAATGGTACTCGACATACCTACAAAACACATTTGTAGTTGGTTTCAAATTCGAATTCGAATTCCATAAATCATTTAAAACAATAATCGATTCATTTATTTTGTAGAGCAAACATTCGTTTAATTAAAGTGTTAGCGGCTAAAGTAAACAAGAATCTAAACTAAAATCTAAAAATAATAAACATTAAACAAATAATTACAAATGCTAATAAATAGTTTTTATGTTCATAAATCTTCACGCATGGCCACTAATAATAAATTGTTAAATGCGGTTTAACCACACAACCAAAAGTAAAATGCTACAACTACAACTATAGCACAACATCGTCATCATTACGAACCATTTCCATCATTATTATTTTGTACATTATTAAAAGTGCTTTATCGTCCAAAACATTCAAAACTCCGACTGCAACTGCAACTGCGACGTCAACTGCGACGTCAGCTGCGACATCGCTGCTTATAGATTGTCACAGCTGATTGGGAACCGAAACGCTCCACGTTGCCGTTGCCGGTCTGTCTATCCGTCAGCCTGATTGTCTTCAAAGCGCCGGCGGCGACATTGTTTACAAACAAACAAAAAAACAACAACACGCACGCACACACACACACAAGAAGCAGCAGCTGCTCTGAAGCCGTGGAAAAAGTAGCCGCCTATAATACAATATCAGCTGAGTCGGCAAATACAATGGGAGATCAGTGATAATTGCGATAAACGAAAGTCTGCAAAGATATTTTTCTCATTTTCAGAAAAATAAAAGAAATGATAAATGTTGCAATTACTTAAAAATGCGAGATTTCAATCCTTTCAATGAGTGTTGGACAGTGAGAAACTCAGCTAAAAACATATTTGAATATTGCCGGTTGTTGTTTTCTTCAGGAAAATCGTTTTTAAGCTTTTAATACACGGTATCAGACAGTTTCTTTATTATTATTGACCAATTTATTTAAAGTTATTTTACTGATACTTTGAAAATCATATATTTTTTGAATTGCAACATTTTCAATCCTTTTTACAAAAGGCCCTATCAATATTTTGCTGGCTTATATAACATTCAATGACCATTGTGCGCCCGAAGCGTTGCCAGACTGTTGCACTTGCACTGTGTTGCACAACAGTGGCGACGCCGGCTCGCCTCGCGTCGGATTTCGTAAATCATTTCATTCCAGAGTTAAGCGGCATGTGCGGCATATCAGGTAAACAACAGTGCGCCGTGCGCTTATCACATACATACACATATACAAATGCATATACATATTACAAATATTCGGTTGCATCGATTTCTAAATGGAAAAATAGTCGAAATACTCAATGGGTAAGTAAGATAAGTCGACTTAGACCGTATTTGGCAAGACATTGGACGCCGCTGGTGTCGCTGGTGCCGCTGGAGTCGCCGGTGTTGCCGGTGCTAATGGTGTTGAGGCACGTGATGTGGGCGAATCGTAAGCAACATCAACGTCACATTCTCCGTCTTCTTCGTCTACTGCTGCTTCGTCGACTTCTGCTATGTTATGGACATGATGATCAAGATCATAGACGATGTTGTGTGGTCCACAGTCCAATTGGTCTTCAGCAGTTGTTGTTTTGGTCGCAGTTGCAGTTGCAGCTGCCAAAAAATGCACCTTAGTTGATGTTGTTGAATTATTATTCTCGGCTTGCAACAGCTGATGGTGCAAGTGATGATTGTGTCGCTGCTGGTGCTGATGTTGGTAGCAGTAGCAACTAGTTGGCATATAACCCAGGGCAACCGGGCTTGCAGCGTAGGGTCGCACATGCAACAGATCGCCCACATAAATCGCTGTGATTGTGGCATAAACAACGCCCAGAACAGCGCCCGCCAGCACATCAGACCAATGGTGCCAATAGTCTGCAACGCGACTCAACGACACATACCACGCCGCCATCAGCAATAGGAATTGGAGAATGTGCCGCATAACGCGAACACTGCCACGCCCCTGCCACACGTGGTGCACATAGAACGCAAGCAGGCACATCGAATAGAAACTCAGACTGCTATGAGCACTGGGAAAGCTAACGTGCAGCTCACGTATCTGCTGCGAGGACAGATTCCGATTGCTGCAGTAGAAATGTTGCATGTAGATCTCAGCATTCTGGGCATCTTCGCAACTAGTTCCATCGTTCAATCTCGGCTGACACGCACTGTAGAAGTGTGGACGCAGTCGACCCACCACATGTTTGGCCAACTCTGTCGTCAGAAAGGTGGCAATGAATCCGAAACTGAACGTTGCCTGTGAACGCCACAGATTGCGAAGATATCGACGCATGCGCAGTTGACGACAGATGCGCATTATCTCCACGACGCTGATGAAGAGCATCGGCAGCAGGAGCATCATTAGCAGTAGCATTGGCACGGTAATGGTGCACTCATGGTATGGATATCTGAGCGACAGATCCGAGCAGAAGAAGCCGCGTTTAAAAGTTCGCATATTGATTGGTATTCACAAAAAATAGCGCGTATATAACTCAAGTTAAGATTTTTAGATCGGAAAGTTACCTTTTTGGCATTGATTTAGGGATTCTGTGCAAGTTCAGAGAGTTTAAAGTATGTTTTAGATAGCAAATGTGAAGTAATTCAGCTTTCGGAGTTAATTTGGTTAATTTCGGAATAAATAATTGCAGTTTTTGAA
Organism: Scaptomyza parva; assembly: GCA_035044645.1. Taxonomy (NCBI): domain Eukaryota; kingdom Metazoa; phylum Arthropoda; class Insecta; order Diptera; family Drosophilidae; genus Scaptomyza; species Scaptomyza parva. The sequence continues at coordinate 319,381 of JAWNNT010000142.1, read as the reverse complement.
ACAATTCTGTTTCTTGTTTGTTAGTACTCAAAGTTTGTTTCTAGTCATTCGGAGTAAGTTTGGATATATAATTTATTTAATACTCGTTTCTTGTTTGGAAATTTTTTCTATTAAATACTTTGTTTTACTATTGTTATAAAGTGTTAATTGATTGACACATACAAATTATTCACAGTCTGTTGTTGTTTTCGGAGTAAATATGTATTCGATTTTTTGCGGCGTTTTTGTTTTGATTTGTTTTTTTTTTCGATTTTTTTTAGTTTTTGTTTTCAAATTGTTTTATTTGCGTTCTTATCGCTTAGGCGTGCACTAGCTGAAATTTGTATGGCATCTGCTTGACAATCAGCAGATTGTGTTTTTTTTTCGGGTATAATATGTTTAAATCAAACAAAAGTTTCACAAACACACGCACACACACAAAGTTATTTGACTGTGTTCAAGTTGGTATTTTGGTATTTTTTGGGCACTTGGCACACACAAATTGCGCATTTATTTATTATTGTACATTTATCAATTGGATTTGCTTTCTAAAAATTCCCTTTCACGATTTTGCAACGAACGCGACTGTCAAAGGCAATTTTCCATTGTGTACGTTGGCAGCAGCAAGGAGTAAAAATAAACCACGTGCAATTTGGTTTCTTTGAACTATTATAACAATCGCGCGCGTTTTTCCTTTCCGTTTTCTTTTGAGATTCGCAAATTATATAAATTATTGGTGTATTGGGCAGATTAGCCAACTCTGTCAGTTGTTCGTCACAGTTACTTCGCCTTTGGGCTGAAACTGTTAAGTTGTGGGCTTTGTTTTGTGGACTGCGGGTTTCCTGGGCAGCCTACCTTGCTTGCTGGTCGCGCTCAGTTTGTTGTCTATTCGGAGAGCTAACAGCGACGACACTGTTTTGTTTTGTTTGCGAGACCGAATCTGACTGTGACTCTGACGGAGACAGCGACTGCGATCGCGCTGCTTCTACTACTACTGCTGCTGCTGCTGCTGCTGGTGCTGTTGTTGTCGCTGCCGTCGCTGTCGCAGTAGCGACTGAGGACGAGCAGAACCCATCAAAACCCACCACAGCGTGTGCTGTGTGGAGGAGTGCTTCTTTCGGTTGTTGCTGTTGTTGTTGTTGCTGTATTTCGCACTGATATTGTATTTCATTGCTATGCTTTCCTTATCAATTTAGCGACGTCAGCAGCGACGCAAACGTTGACATCGACATCCACAACGACATCGACAGCGTCGTCAGCGTTGTTGCTTGGTGGTTAGTGCACTCGTATTTCTTTGGTTGGACGCTAATGAGGAAACTGTTGAATTGTTTCAAGGTTTACATTTAGCGCTCAGTTTGTTTAGGCCTGTTTGCCAGAGACTTGGCTTGCTTGACATTTGCGCATAATGAAAGAGTTGCATTTACTCGACGAATGCCAATGGGAATGTGAGCGGGGAATTGGGAATGGGGAAGGAGTGCCCTAGCCTGCTTGTAAACAAAACTCCCGTTCCGCTCTTCCCCAACTCCCTTCACTGGAGTAGGTCATTGCAACGTGACTAAAGTTGGCTGCTGGATAGTATTTAGTATTTGCTGCGTGCCTTTAAAGCATTTCTGTTGATGTAGGTCGTTGCACGAACCGCGAACCGTCGCATAAGGAAGCCAATATGTAATGGATACCACAACTGCAACAACAACAAACAATTCCACTTCGGACTGGTTAGTAGTGAGCAAGTACTCCGAACTTTGTACAGTGCAAATGGAGTTCATAAAGTGTCGCAAGTTTATGGCCACTTTTAGTGTCTGTGCAATTTTCTTTATGGCGTTTTTCAAACTGCTCAATTTACATATACATATACACAGAATATAGAAATTGTCGCACTCTTTGGCCATTTGTTGTTAATTTATGTTAATTTGTACGACTGTGGTAAAAGGGTACGTACCGTACTCTAAACTGCATTCACAGCGTCGACTTCTCGTCGTTTGCCCAGATAAATATGCCAATATGCTAAATGATGATAATGGAGCTCAATTCGAGAGTTTCATTTACACGCTAAGAGATCAATTTACGACATAAGTTTTCGAAGTTTGGAGTAAAAATGAGAAGGAGTGTTGAGCCCCATTTGCCGTAGCTATCATAATACGGTCGAACTTGTCACAAATGTATGCATGTATGTTAAAATACAAACTCCATATTTGATTAGTTCGCCCAAAAAAAAAGTGAACTAAACTTATACAATACCTTACTGTGTGAATAAGAACGGATTGCATTGATTTTAGTTTCTTACTTTTTGGTTAAATATTCTTGAAAATATTGGTTGAAGCTTTAAATATTGTTTGCATGTCACTTAAAGGTAAATGAAATGAAAAAGTAAAATGATTGAGAATATGTCAAACCTGATAAGACGACGCATTTGGCAATTTAACCAAATAAGCAAGGGAATTCCAGGTAAGGTAACTTGATTCCGAATTGAAACATAATATCTTCATTCACATACAATGGTAAACTTGTGTATTGCTTTGTTACAAATGGTTTCATTGAAATATTAGATTTTCATTCATTTGTTTTGTTTTACGAAAAAAACAACAAAAAAATTGTCTTTTACATCATTCAGCTTTATTATCAGCCCTCACTGTAAGACAATAGCCTTGAAAATGCATACATACATACGTATATGCTACTCACAAACATATAAAAAAAACCACAAAATAAAAATTAAATACGCCCCACTTATTGATCCGAATAATTCGCAAACCACTTGCAATGATCGATATCCCGTATCAATAAATGACCGCAGCACGCGCCAGAAACCCAATCAACTAAGAATTTTATCATTTCAGACAGAAAACAAAGAAAAATAATGAGAAACAGATCAGCACAATTGAAAGCTTAGTAAGTAGAAAGCTTGATCGAAAGGTTTTCTGATTTGCATTCAAACGATAAATAACTAAAATTGATTATTGACACAATTTAAAAAACAAAACAAGTAAGAAGGCTTTAGTCGAGTAAGCTCGACTAGAAGATCCCCTTAACCCTTAACCACACAGACGGATAGACGGTCTGGCTGACAGATACACACAAACCTGCTCTACCAGACCAATGCTTGATAGATTCATATCTCCGGTGTTTCTTAACCGATTTTAATAATCATTTCACAGATGTTCATTATTTTGTTAATCGTTTCAATTCCCGTTATCAAGTTTTCGAAGATTTTTTCGTTACCGATTCCATGTGTATATCGTTAACCTAAAAAGTTATCGAAAATTTGAAACTAACTTGCTAAGCCTAGGGATTAGGAGAGCTTGTATCCAAACTCTAGAGACGGACATGAATATATCGACTCAGCTATTGATGCTGATCAAGAATATATATACTTTGTGGGGTCGAAGAAGCTTTCTTCTGCCAGTTACATACTTTTGCACAAAACCATTATACCCTCTTTTACCCATTTCATGGGTTAAGGGTGTAAAAAAACATGCTGATCCAGCGTCGGCGTTCGCTCAGCTGCAATCCACAAGTTACAAAACAATGCAACTACGTCGATATCTGATTGGGTGCATGTAAACAAAAGTTAAGCTCAGACTGTCTGGCCCACCCAGTCCACAGCTCGAGTCCGCAAGTGTATGCAAACAATTACTTAAACAAAAAGAAAAGCATAGTTATGTTATTTGCTTGAACACATGTACAACAAAAAACATATCTGACAAAGCAAATAAATACAAAAAAAAAAAATGTTTTGAATATTAAATTTTTTTCTCGACAATTATTATAAATGGTTAGAGATATATTTATAAAAAAAATAAATAAATGTATTTTATATATATATGCATATTATATAAATTATTTCGGTGAAAAAAATGTTTTCAAAATGGAAATCTTCATCAAAATTAAAAAAGAATTTTCCTTGACGCCTAAAAATGTATTTATAAGAAATTATTACAAAAAAATGTGTTTATTATTAAATTAACTTTTCACACATTCCACTGTTTCGCACCAGTTTCACCAGGTGTGACTGATAAGCGAAAGGTGTAGAAATCATTCGATTACGATGACAAATGCTGATAACAATTCAAGAGCTTGCATTGCTTTCTACTGCTGCTGCAACGCAATATATCGAAGACGAAAGCTGATCAACTGCCCCCTAACTTACCCCTGGGTCTGAGCCGAGCCAATATTGGCTATAATCGTCACTAGATGCAAAGGGATGTGCGAGAGGGAGATAAAAAGAGGTTTTTTGTTACACTATATTTGTACTTTTATACCCCAAACCCATAAAATGGGTAAATCAGGGTATAATGGTTTTGTGCAAAAGTATGTAACAGGCAGAAAGAAACTTCTCCGACTCCATAAGGTACATATACTCTTGATCAGCATCTACAGCCGAGTCGATTTAGCCATGTTCGTCCGTCCGAATGTATGAACGCATCGATCTCAGGCTGTAAAAAAGCTAGAGACTCCAGTTATTGGAAACGAGCTCTCCTAATCCCTAGGCATAGCAAGTTTGTTTCAAATTATCGATAACTTTTTCAGTTTACGATATACACATGGAATCGATAACAAAAAAATATCTGAAAATGAGGGTTGAAACTATAAACAAAATAATGAACTTCTGTGAAATTTTCATTAAAATCGGTTCAGAAACACCGGAGATATGCAACCATAAAGAATTGGAACAGTGATAAACGTATGTCGGGTTATCTGTCAGCCCGTATAGGTCAAGAGTTAAAGATATCTTCTAGTCGAGCTTACTTGACTAAAGCCTTATTACTTGTTTTTGAAATGATTTTTGCGAGGGTCACTTTAGTTGAATTTCTCAAGTACCAGCAGGTGCAGCCAGACTAATAAGATATTTATTTACGTATATGAATTTGCGAACTTTTAACAAGGCGTGTACTGAAAATATTTAAGGAATGTTTTGTTGTGAGCAATTTAAACGGGAAATAACTGATAATTTGTGAAACATTTTAGATAAGCAAAAATATTGCTTAATTAAACCTGAACACTAATATGAATGATAACAGGTGAATAACCGAACATTGTGAGTAAATACTATATATATATATATTCAACGAAAACTCATTTGGTCTTAATCAATCATGGACATATGATCGAAATCAACTTTCAAAATTGGTTTCACAATGTTTTATTTAAGTTTTGTGTTATAAGCATAAATATATGTTTATTTGCAAGTTTTGTTTTGCAACTGAAACTTGACCTACGTAAACTTAAAGCAATCTACACACAAAATAAATTTAAAAATAATAAAAATCAAACGATTTCAATGCTAAGCACGTGCAACTCAGTCAAGAGGAATTAACATAAATAGAATAGTTAAGATATATTCATTATCAGCTGGTGTCTGGCATGCAAATATGTAATAAATATTAAGCAATTACTCATTAAGCAATGTAAGAAAACTAAATAATAAGTTAATACATGACACATGTTAGGGAAACGAATCCAAGCCAAGATAATAGATTTATTAAAATAATTTTAAATGACATGATTTTAAAAGTTTACCACAAATATGTAAACAGTTTCTTGTAAAAAGATTTTTAAACATTAATCACAAATATATAATCAACTATCAACAGTTTAAACATTCTAATTCACGAAATCGCAACAAACAAAATTCAATTAACATAATGTCTAAATTAACACTCAAACGTATATAGAAGCAATAAAGTATTTTAATGCTAATTTCTTGCCGTTAAACAGTAATAATTTTACAAGTTAACGATCCGACAATTGCAAATTCAGTTAGTAAAATGTATAAAAATAAAAACGCGAATGAAGCGTAAATCGCGAATGAAACTCGTTTTTGCCTCACAGAAAAGCTGCGCATCATTTCAAGCACCGAGCTTTAAAGCTCTCGACCTCAACGTCACTACACCAAACACTATCGAAAGAATGCACACTGACGTCACAGTTTCAGGTGTGGATTCTCCACGTCTTTGGATTGGGTCACTCTGAGTACTTTGAACTCTGATCGTGAATCGGATGAATCATCTGAAATGAAAATCCCAAAACCCAAACAAACGCAGGAATCATTCGGTTTTCGAAGTAGCAATTAGCTCCCCACCTTAACACTTGAGTGAACACGGTCAAAAACGTTTTCGTTTACCGCAATGCGGTTCCACATCATAGCCACCACAGAAATCTCACTAACTCACAAATTATGCACACGCATCAAAAAGTGAAGTTTTTCTCTTATGACTAAAGATGCAGGCGAAAAGAAAGAAGACAGAAAAAACCGCACTGGGGCAGGATCTCCCTCCTCCTCAAACTGCTTGCCACCGCCTGTTGCATATAGGAGTATATACTTTTATGTATCAACAAGTTTTCGAAAAGCACACTTTTAGCAGGTAGGTCTTACATACATACATGTATAGAGAGTATGATGGTGATTCGTTTTGGCTCTGTTTTGTGCAGTGCTAAATAATTTCTCTAAGTGAAACCAGTTTTTGATATGCTCTTTTGGGAGTTTCATTATTTCACATGATTTATCTCGGTTTGCTATTTTTATTTTAGTTAATTAACTTAACTTCTTAACTTATTAAGCATGAAAGAACTTAAGTACCAAGAAATTATTAAAAATTTGCAAGAATTATTGCAAATAATTAACGCTGGAAAATATCAATTATACATGAAGTAAAATGTAAACAATGGAAAGTTTTTTTATCGTTCATCAAAATCACATTTTTAGAGTAAATTTCAATTAAAATTACTTGGGATAAAATGTTTAAATGTAGTTTTCAATTATTAAATTGAAATACAATAATCAAATTGTGTATTGTTTTAAAGATATTTAATCAATCAGCTCCCATTTATGAAATGTTATGTTGAAAAATGATATCTTTGATGGTGTGTCTTGCTCTAATTATGTTATCCGATGCAAAATTTCGGTTTGCAGTTTATTTAATTATAAGCAACAAAACTGAGTAAATAAACAATTATTATTTATGGCTTGCTCACGTTGCCGGGCAACAATGGATCAATTGGCTAGGGAGAAGGGGCTCTCCGCGGGGAGTGGGTTGTGGGTGCAAGTAAAGCACGCACAAAACGGTAGCCACAAACGTGTGTGTATTTGAGTATGTTCATACGTACGTATGTGACGCGACAGACCGCAAAGAGAACTCAACTCATCGAGAGAGGGAGAACGAGTGAAAGAAAGAGAGAGAGAGAGACTGAGCGAAGAATCATGGCCAAGTTGTTTGTGTGTTGTTTGTTTGTGCGAGGCCCCCTGAGCCCAGACGAGATATTCAAGCGTTTAGTTAAGCTCGGTTTTTCATACAGTTGAGACCGCTCATATCGTCGGATATCTCGGATCACACACAGTCCAAGTATGTCCAAGTATACAAAGTTGGCTCGCGGCTTTTGCGATGTGTTGCTTTGGGCCGCCCTGACCGCGGCCACATTGCTGTTGAACAAGCATGTGAAACCTTTTAAGAGGGGATTCTTCTGTAACGATGAGTCATTGGGTTATCCGTGGCGAGAGAGCACCATTGGCACAGCCTATGTGATTGGGATCACGCTGGCAGTGCCCACGTCCGTGATCTGTGTTGTGGAGCTGTTCAAACAGTTGCCCGTTGGTGGACAGAGGGAGTTCGCCGCGAGAGAGAAACGTGAGAATGGCTGTCGATTTGTGCATCGTTTGGGTCAACTGTACAAGCAGGCAGGGTATTACCTGTTCGGTCTCTCGATGCTGACATTCACAACGATCTTGACGAAACTGTGCATTGGCAGACTGCGTCCACACTTCTATGCCGTGTGCCAGCCCATGATGAGCGACGGTTCCAACTGCCAGGACGAACAAAACGAGGGAAAGTACATCGATAGTTACACTTGCAGCAATGCAAATATGTCAGATTCGCAGTTTGAGCAACTGAATCAATCGTTTCCCAGCGGACACTCCAGCATGATGATGTATGCCATGTTGTATCTGGCCATCTATCTACAGGCAGCACTCAGCACACGAATCTCTAAGCTTCTCAAGCACCTGCTGCAGTTCCTGTTTGTCATGTTTGGCTGGTATGTGGCACTCACGAGGGTTGCGGACTACTGGCATCATTGGTCGGATGTGCTGGCTGGCGCTGTGTTTGGAGTGATCTTTGCTTGGCTAACCAGTGTCTATGTTGCCGATCTGTTTGCCTTCAAGCGTTGCAATCGATCCGGTTACTCGGCGAACACGCTCAAGAAGTCTCAAGTTTCACCCAAGAGCTCTACCAAATCGCAATCCAATGCCAACGCCGCCGCCGCCGCAGCAGCAGCAGCAGTTGTTGCAGCCAACAGCGGTGTGCCCCCCGCTCTGCCCGCGTACACGTTCGGAACTATACCTTATCTGGCCGCGCATCCAGCTCAAGCGCAGTATGCTCAAACCTATCACAACTATGGATATGTGCCTTGAGCGGGAAGGGAACATAAAAACTGGTTGATTATCTATTGAGGCAAGGTGCTTTAGAACTCTTTTGAAGAAGCCTCAAAAAACTCTGTTTTACATTTTAGCACAATAAATCGATTCGATTACAAATTATTTATTATTAAGTCAAAGCAAATGTGTTTTACTTTTCAACAGAAAGAAAGTTAATTAATGATGGTCAATTAAAGCAGTTGAGAAGCTTTGAGTTTTATTTTTGCGCACCCGATTAATAAGCGAAATTAGAAAGTGCCCAAAATCGATTGAAACTTATCAAGAGATAAGCATCTGCAAATCTATTTAAAAAAACGCTTTTACTCAAGGTTCAGCCAAGTGGAACGTTCGAAGATGATGCACACACAAACTCGGAATCATTTACACTTTGTTGCAACTGAAAGTTTAAGTTGAGTTAAATTTTGATAAAAACGGCTAAAAATTTGTATAAATATTTTTGTTTTGTGTTTTTCCCCATCGGCTCTAACCTAGTAAATTTTTATAAAATATTTATAAACATGACCTCTACACATTAACAGTTACTTTTGCTTTTGTTTAATCAGCTAAAACTTGGCACAAAAGATTATACAAAAATCGCAAAACATATAGAAAAAGAACAAAATTTGAATAACTTTGAAGCCGAGAGAACATTCCAAACTGAAATTTTGTTTGTGGTTACAAACAACTTCTCAGCTATTTAAGAGACTCTGGGCATAAATTAATAAAGATTTGCATACTTGAGCAATCGATAAACAGCTTGGGAATGAAGAAAACAACAATTTGAATTGTGCTGCTTATTTTTCTATACCCAGCACAATAGAAAAGAACGAGTCGCGTCGCGTCGCGTCGAGTCGAGTTGAGTTAAGTTGAGGGTTTTGAAACAAGTTTTTCATCGTCGTAACACTTGATAGAAATGTAAATTAGCCTCGGACAAAACAGCTGCAAGAGACCAACCAGCCTAAGACCCTACCATCTAACCATCCAAATCTTTACAGGCAGTAATAAAATGTGCGGCAATCCGAATACGCGACTTCTCTCTCGGCTTATCATAGACTTTCTGTTGCTGCTGGGTGTCTACTGTGTGGCATTGGTGGTCTTGCCCCAACAGTTGATCACCGTGCAACGAGGTTTCCATTGCAGTGATGCCTCATTGCGCTATCCATATCGCCAGCCCTGGTTGACCAAGGTGCACTTGACCATTGCAGTAGTTGTTCTTCCCGCTGCCTTTATGCTTGTGGTGGAGATGTTGCGAGCTGCTTTCGTGCCCAATTCGGACGAACTGAAGCAGAGATTTGTGTTTGTTGGCGCACGGATACCGAGCTTCATCAGTGAGTGCTATAAGATTATAGGAGTCTATCTGTTTGGATTGGGTTTGGTGCTGCTCTTCCTAAGAATCACCAAGCATTCCACGGGCAGATTGCGTCCCTACTTCTTTGATGTCTGCCAACCGAATTGGGGTGAGGATGATCTGAGGGAGAGTTGCTCTCTCTCCCCAACGAACTCAACCCGTTACATTGAGGATTACAGTTGCACAGAGTTTGCTGCTTCGCAGGAACTGCTGGCTCTGGTGCGACACTCGTTCCCTAGTGGATTTGTGACCACCACCAGCTATGCCATGATCTTTCTGATCTACTATGCTCAGGCACGGCTCTTTGCTCCCTGGCTGCGAATCCTTCGCTCCATTTTGCAGCTAGCCTGTGGTGCAATGACTTTGCTCGTGTGTGTGGAACGTATTTCCACCTATCAAAACCACATTTCGGATGTGGCAGCAGCACTGGCAACTGGAGTGGGTGTTGCGTCATTTATGACCATCTTTGTGGCACATCTCTTCAGGCAGGTGAGAGTAAAGCGAAGACAATGGCCCCGAAATGAACAGATCTATGGATATGCAGGGTACTACAATAGGGCTACATATGGTTATTAATTAAGCGTTTATTAAATAAGTAAATAAAAGTCAATAAAGGTTTGTGAATTAATCAATAGTTATTTTCATTGTAATGCGAGTAAAGTTCTATAAATGATAAAAAAAGGGGAATGATCAACCTACTTTTAGTCGAGTTGCAAACCATTAACTGTAATCGGTTAGCTTGCGATCCACACAACAAGTGCGAGACCACCACACTGACCACTCAGTCCACAAGCATGCTTATTTACTCTCTTGCTCCACTCCCACCATCTACACATGCTCTCCCTCTTACTCTCTTGCGGTAGCATTGCAAGCCTACGTTGAGCAATACCGATCGAAACGAACACATTAACATTAACAACAGCCGAACAAGTGGACCGCAAGCGATTTGTTTACAAACTCAACAACAAATAACAGCGCTCCATGGTAGTATTTGTTGTCTTTTTTCATTCAGTCGCGATCGGCAAGCGCCGCTTCAAAGTTTACAATTCCGGCATTCGGAATAATCGTTAAGCTAACAAACGATCGTCATAAACTTGAACAATAACCGTTTACTTTTTACGGGCATTGTGCGTGGTCCCCTTCCAACTGTACTCATACGCAACAAATGCGATATTTAAACAGAAATAAGTACTTTATTAAGTAGCCATAAAACATGTCATAAAACATTCCCATAAATGTGAGTGAGAATATACAAGGATCTATAATTAATATTAGCAAGTGAATAATAAAATAAACATTATCTTGACAATTTTATGTGGGATACACCGAGAGAAATGCAAAGTGGTGATTATAAATAAGTTCATTAAACAAAATTAAATTATTATAATGTAAAAAAAAATGCACAGTGCATTTTATACAGCATGTTTCCATAGTACACACACAATTTCATGTTTGTACAGTTAAATAACAGAAAAAAAATGAACTGAAAAATAAAATGCATTCAGTGAATTAAGTTCAAAGTGCATTTTAAAATACCAACGGTTAACCCGCACAGAACTGTGAAACAGAGGCAAAATAAGCGCCAGTTGCCCCAATGAATATGTTATAAAGAAGCACATACAAACACACACAAGACACAAATACATATGTCCATACATATGCGGAGCAAATAGAGAGAGACTTAATTCAATCAAATGTCGCTTATTCATTCAATTAAAGGTCGCGCCATTTGACGTCCCACTACGAATACGAATACGAAAACGAACCCGAATACGCATACGCATTCGAATGAGTATGAGTGTATTCACTTGGGTATGAATATTTGTTTGTGTTTTTAATACAATTGACTGGTTCAACTTTGTGAATATGTCATAAGCTACAACTCTCATTTCGGATTCCCTTCTTTGGTATAAAGATCAGCTAAAGATCAAAGCACACACACACCCACACTCACACATACTACTACAATGGGGGCCATTCTTGGGTAGAAACTGCCATGGACATGCCAAGACTAGCAATTCCAGATTAGCAATTGCAACCAGATGAAGCAAAAGTTGCACTTTCTGCTGCCGTATGCCCCGTATGCCGTATGCCGTATGCCGTCGTAGTCCAAAGATGATAATGCAAATCTTATTGGGTGCGTAAGTGCGACGCGCCTATTTGATGCATCATTGACTTTAAACAATAGACAACTACTCAGTGGACAAACAGTGACAGACAGACAAACATAGTAATGATGTGAATGATGACGATGATGATAATGACGTTGAATAAGTTGTAAACCAAGTGACTCATTCATTACTCTCTCCTTAAAGGCGCCTGCTTATTGACCTAAGATATTGCCCACTCTTGTTATTCTCTCTTATCAAAAAATTGGTGTAGTAGTAGGTGAAAGTGTATGTATGTATATATGATATGTGTGTATTTTTAACTCTTTCCCATTCTCATTTACTTTTATCACAGCAATTAAACGACGCCGTTGTTTATCGGACTGCGGCTTGCTTAACAAAAATAAGCTGAACATCAATGAATTTGCACAAAAATGTGCCAGTTTGATGTAGGTAACGCGTCTGACAAATCTTTCGAGGCATGCGGGCTTTTTTCGAGTGCTTTTATGGTGTGTGTTATCTGGAACACGCTTTTATTTATCTTATCAAAATGATCTTGAGTGCGTTTCTCTCTTGTATTTGTCAAGGGAAATACACATAATACCTACACTGGGGGAAATAAAAACTAAATTGCTAAAAATTTTTATGGGGAAAAAAAAAAAAAATTCAAAACTGTTTTTATGCAAACATTTATTAATATCGTTATGAAATTATCAAGTAAAATTAATTGTTAATCACAAATTCAAAAGAGTTCTGACCCAACAACAGATGTTTGTGGAATCTGTTAATAATAACCATTGAAGAAAAACATATATATAAAATAAATAAATGACAGACACACTCATCTGTACGTGTACCGCTGTAACAATGCTTGATGGTTTCATATCACCGGTGTTTCTAATCCGATTTTAATAAAAATTTCACAGATGTTCATTATTTTGCTAATAGTTTAAATCCAAGTCAAGTTTTCGATTTTCAAGTTTTTTTTTTATCGATGACATGTGTATAAAACCGTAAACCGGAAAAGTTATCGAAAAACAAACTTGCTATGCCTAGGGAGAGCTTATATCCATAATAACAGATGGACGGACAGACAGACAGACGGACACGGCCAAATCGACTAGCTTTTGATGCTGATCAAGAATATATATACTATAAGGGGTCGGAGAAGCCTCCTTCTCCCTGTTACATACACATGCACAAAACCATTATACCATTTGAAGTAGTTGAAGTAACGATTTGATTGATTATTATTTTTATATGCATATTTAATGTTTTTTCGTTTCGCTTTTTCTTGCAGTGCTGCCAAAAGCTACCGCAAATACAAAGTAAATTGGTTGTTGTCTAATCTGTAGACATAGTATGTGTACTATGCGGAATACGCCTACAGTTAGCTACTTAACTAAGATCCAACGCAATAAGCGGTCTTTGACGCAGTCTAAAAGAGAGGAGCAGAGAGCGAGAGAGACGCCAGAGGCCAGACACTAAAAACAATGTGAGAAGAGAGCCGTTGTGCATGAAATGATTGTTAAATTAAAAGAACGTTACCCACTCGAGGCCGGATCAGTCAGCCGCTGACAACGAACCCGAAACAACGCCGCCAAACGAATCCGACAAAGGGTAAACAAAAAAAAAAAAAAACCCAACGAACCCAAAACTTAATTAGACAAAAAGCAGAAAACAAACAACAACAAAATTGGAATATTAACTAATTAAAAGAATAAACAAAGAGGAACGCAGTGAAAAATGCACGACGACATAACCAGTGAAGATGACACAAATATAGCAACCGTTAATCGGCGGGATAGCGACGCGCGGGAGGCAGAAGTGAAACGTGCCACAGATGCGGCACAACGGCTACTCGCCAGACGCTTCCTTATCGAGCTGCTCTGCATTGTGGTGCTGCTGATACCCATCTGCATCTATGAGTTTGTCGTGGAGCCACCGACGCGAGGTTTCTTCTGCGACGATGAGAGTCTGAAATATCCCTTTCGGGATAATACAGTGACGCCAGTGATGTTGGGCCTGCTAGCCGGAGCTCTGCCCATGCTCATCTTTCTGGTTGTGGAGTATGTGAGATTTATGCGTGCCGATAAACTCAATGCGACGGTGCAGCTGTTCGGCTTTCAGATGTCTGCCTGGTATGTGGAACTGGGTCGCCAGTTCACCTACTTTAGCTTCGGGCTGTTGCTCACCTTTGATGCCACGGAGGTGGGCAAGTATACGATTGGAAGACTGCGTCCACACTTCATAGCTGTGTGCCAACCCCTGCTGAGTGATGGAAGTCTCTGCACGGATCCCGTCAATCGGCATCGGTATGTGGAGAACTATGAGTGCCTGGGTGAGGGTTACACCGTTGCGGATGTGCGACAGACACGACTCAGCTTTCCCAGTGGACACTCCAGCATTGCCTTCTACTCCATGCTCTATGTGGCACTCTATCTGCAGAGGAAACTCTGCTGGCGCACCTCCAAGTTCGTGCGTCACTTCCTCCAGTTTGTGCTCGTCATGCTGGCTTGGTATACGGCCTTGAGTCGCGTCATGGATAGCTGGCATCATTGGTCAGATGTGTTGGCCGGATCGTTGATTGGTGTGGCGGGAGCTCTGATTACAGCCCTATATATTGCCAAGTTGTTCAAGGTGCCATATCCAGCTGTTGCCGGGCGGGGAGGACTGCGAAGGGAGGATACCTCTGCCACACTGCAAGTGGATGTGTGTCCCAACACACCACCACCATACTGTGTCAATTGCAGCTATAACGAAGATCAGTATTGTACCAAAGTATAAAAAACCAAAACTTTTGCGTGCAAGTGCAAAATATCGTAATCGTAGTAGAAATTACAGAAAACATAAACATTCCAAAGCAAAAACAATATATATTAAAATGAGTATTTTTAACTATCAAGCATGAAAAGATATTGTATGTTTTATATATATTTAGTTTAAGTAGTTAACAAACCAAACGTATTTCAATAGTGTTTAGTTTTAGTTCTTAGTATCAGATTATATTGTTCATTTTAGTCGTATGCGTTTGTAAAGTTTTGCTCTTATTTTGTATAGGTTAACCTACAGATAAGTTTGATTTAATTGTGTGTGTGACAGACAGTGTAAGTGTAGTGTGTGAGTGTATTCTGTGTGCGTTTTATGTATGATTTTTTGTAATAAATGTGAAAAAACGAAACACCATTGCCAATGGTGATGAGTATTATTTAAATACTTAACGCTTGGTTGCCTTTTTTGTTTGTTTTTACCTTTTTGGTGATGCACATTTTTATTTTTATACTGATTTCTTTTAAATTGATTTCCATTCTCACTTTTACTCATTATCAGTCTCAGAAAAACTCGCATTCTTTACTTTTACCTTAAACCACATTTGGGTGTCATTATATTTTATTGACAACTGCTAAAAATAGCTGTGAAATTCACCGTTTGTATGACTCACAAATAATAATACACAATTAAATAGACACACATGTGTTTACTCTACCCCATAATCAAATAAATTGCTAAAATTGGGTTAGCCAAAATAAAGAGTCATATAATTATAATTATTCCATATATCTACTCTCTGTGTAAAAACAAGAACACCTTTAGATTTCGAGAAGATGCAGCTCTATAGAGTATTTTCTATTCTATATTACCCATTTCTTTTGTCTTTTTACAAAACCTACTTTTTTTGGGCAGTTAATTTCTGCTGCGTCATAATCTCAAAACCAAAAACAAAGTAAACAGAATTAATATTCGTATTCGTAGGTACACCGATGGGCTCCACCTTTGAGATGATCGTGGGAATTTTTCAGTGTTTCAAGCAGATAACTCTCTGGAGCATATTAAATTCCAGCGAATCATGAATAAATTATGAATCACGTGTTTCCATTGAATCAAATGTTAAAACCAACAAATAAACTAAAGAGCTTTTGAAAGCTTTTGCATAAGCTTCAACATTGACTAAGCAGCTTAAGTTCAACAAATTCTGTTACCAGGCGCTTTAAATCGAAAATAAATATATATTTAGCTAGCTTCAAAGTCATAACAAAGTACACGTGCGTGATTTTTAAACTTGCAATGCCAGACAAATGACGAAAATAACAGCAAGTATATTTTTTTCCAAAACAAGCCCCCGGTCACCTGAAATCAGTTCCTTATCAGCTTATGTCGAACTATGGCTAAAGCAAGACCGAATAGAAGTCACGTTTCACAAAAATTCAAAATATATTAAAAAACTAGCATTTGTTCCGTTTTTCGTGTGTGTTTTTGTTTTGCTGCAAGTAAATAATCGTAGATTGGCAATTATGCCGTATCATGTATTATTCCTGAAATATGTTTATTTTTATAGCTATAACGATTTTAACGGTCAGTTTGCAGCGTAAATTAACGTAAGTATTGCCTTTAAAAATTAACAATGCATTTCATATTCCCCAATTGACATTGTTAAAAGTTTTTTTGTGAGAAGAAAACTGCAACTGGAGCCCGTTAAACGAATAACAATGAAAATTACGGAAAAATATATATAAAGTTATTTGACGATAAAATGTGTACTCTTAATAGGAAACATATCTGAAGATCATGGTGACAGAAGAATTAACTACAAAAACTACAAATTTGCAAAATTTGACACGAATTTTTAATTATTATGTCAAGTCAAACTATTACATCTTGAACCGATTATAATATGTTAAATTGAATATTTCATATTTGCCATTTGAAGGGTATTCAGAATTTTGCATGTGTCATATATTATTGGTACGAATAAATATGAAGCGCATGAATGGCAGAAATTGCCTCGCAACAACAAAAATAATAATAAATACTAATAATAATACGAAAACACTGAAATCTCAATCTTTAAAGTACTATTTTGCTATAACGTTAAGCTCGACTTTTCGTTGCGATCAGTGACTAGTGAAACGTGAAAGCGCACGGATAGAATCATGATTCCCGGTCCCAAGCTATGTCTGTCTATGGGTGGTGTCTACCGTAGCCCACTAATCGATACAGTTATATTGGTTATCCTGCTCGTCGTGGATGCATGCTTTAAGAGATTGTGGTGGCCAACAACACAACGTGGCTTCTTCTGTGACGATGAGACACTAATGTATCCTTATCGTGAGGATACGGTGACTTCTGGAGTGCTGCACGGCTTGGGCATTTATTTTCCACTGGCAGCCCTGTTCGTACTGGAGACGTGTCGTTGTTGGCGAGCTGGAGGTGGAGGATCAAGGAGGCAACAGTTTTGGCCAGTGTTCAACACTCTGCGCTGGTTTATCTTTGGGAGTGCGGGCGGATCACTGATCAAGAATATGGGTAAACAAACACTTGGTAGACTGCGTCCACATTTCTTTGAAGTCTGCCGGCCTCAGCTAGCCGATGGCAGCTTTTGCACCGATGAGGCAAATCGACAGGGTGGCATCTACCATTTGGCCTACACCTGCCGCAAGGATCTATCGAATGCCACAGAGTACATGTTGCGCGATATGCACGTCTCCTTTCCCAGCGGTCACTCGTGTATGGCATTCTATGGTCTGGTTTTCCTGGCGCTTCACTTGCAACGCACTCGTTTCCCATCGCCGAGCAGTTTGTTGCGTCCTGTGTGGCAGCTGTTGTGCATCGGACTCGCCTCATTTGTCGCCCTAAGCCGTGTCATGGACTACAAACACCATTGGTCGGATGTTGTGGCCGGTTCGCTGCTGGGCTCCATCGTTGCCCTTGCGGTTGTGTGTGCGGCAGAAAAGGAACACCGATTCTATCTAGAATGCATAAAGCAACAGCAACAACTGCAACACCAGCAGCAACATGGAAATACTACAATGGCACCTCAACCAACCACCGATGATAAAGTGTGCAGAGAAGGAGCAGGACCTGGAGTAGAAGCTGGAGTCGCAGAACAGCTGCCGCCACATGATTTGTGTGTTGTTACGTGCCATAGTTCTAATTAGTTTTTAGTTGCTTTTTAGCCTTTTAGCTCGTTAAGATAAGTGACAGAGAAGATAGATAATTAAAAAATGTAATCTGTTGTATTGTTTTCCATTTATGTCGTCAAAAATTACAATAATCTTCAGATAACTACAGTTTGATGAACGAGAATCTGACAAAATGTTAAGTTTATTTGTCAGTTTGTTTATTAGCATTGGATAATTGGATAATTTATTATGTTTACTTATTGTTTGTGTTTTATTAAGATAGAGGTTTGGAGAGATGTAAAAATTTAATTAAAAATTAAAAGTTTACATTTATTTATTTAGGGAACAAAATTTGATTAAGAAATTTTTCTTCAACGTAGTCGAAAAAAAATATTATATAAATATAATTGATAAAATGAAAAATGAATGAGCTTTCTTTTATAATGTTTCTAAGTACATAATCAGAAAAAAATATAAACAATAAGAACACTCATCTGCTTTGTTTGTTTTAGTTTTTGTTTTATTTTTTTAAGATTTCGCTCACAAAAATTTAAATACTTTTACAAGTTTGACGATGACTTTTTATATCTTTTACTGCATAATCTCACATTATTTAACTTGTGTTTAATTTATGAAAAAGAGCGTAATGAATGAATGTTTAAGATATGTGTGTATGACGCAAAAGTGATTTTGCTTTTTGGGCACTGAGACTTGTTTCTTAGAATTGAAATAAACAAGTAAGACGGATCTAGTCAAGTAAGCTCGATTAGAAGATACCCTTCACTTTTGACCATACAGACGGAAAAATAGACGGGCTGACAGACATACGTGTACTACTATACCAATGTTTGATGGTTTCTTATCTCCGGTGTTTTTTAACCGTTTGAATAAAATTTTACGGAATTTTCATTGTTTTATAAAAAATTTAATCCTCATTTCCGAGTATTTGAAATCCAACTCAGTTAAATTTTTTTGTTATCGTTTCCATTATCGAACATTTAAAACAAACTTACTATGCCTAGGGATTGCGAGAGCTCATATTCACAATCTGGAGTCTCTAGCATCTGTAGTTCCTGAGTTCGACGTGTTTATATATATATACAGATGAACGGACGGACAGACAGACGGACACGTTTATATCGACTCGGCTTTTGATGCTGATTAAGAATATATATACTTTATGGGGTCGGAGAAGCTTCCTTCTGCCTGTTACATACTTTAGCACAAGATCATTATACCCAATTTTATCCATTTCATGGGTTAAGGGTATAATAATCGGGGATTTTTTCGTTAGCTTACCAATAAAACCACCCAAAATAGCAACAGATCAGTACATACCTGAAAGAAGATAAAGAAATGTTATTATTAGAAACACTTAAAGCTTGAATGCTGAATAATGTATATAAATTGCTTAGTTATATGAATATTTAAACAAACTTTTTTTAAGAAGAAATAAATAAAAAATGGAATAAGTATGGAAGCTGTCTATATCGACTTAGCACTTGATGCTGATCAAGATTATATACACTTTATAACGTCGGATATACAACATTTCATCAAAGTTATGTTTTATTAAGGCCGTATTTTTGGCAATCCTTCTTAAGACAATTAAAGAATTGATTTGACCTTAATATGATTATAAGAGATTGCGCATTGAAATTTAAAGAAACCAAATAAAACTGTTCAATCATCAAGTTAACACTCTTCTTCAGTTGCTTAAACAATTGTTTTGAAATAAATCAATATTTTGCCAATGTAAACTTTTGTTATTAAAATGTCTCTAGTTTTGTTATGAACCGCAGACAATTTAGCGAAGCACCCAAAAACTGTATAGTTGTATAAACTTTTGCGCGTCTCCCCAAAGCAAATTGATTTCAATTGGCAGCCGCAGGAAATTTTGCAAGAGCCCCAGAAAACCCCAATTGAAAGCCACAGTCGCGACGTTGACAGCGGTGCAACAATTAGCGGCTCTTTTAGTTTCATTAGAAGCAAATTTTCAAACGACTTAACCTCAGTCAACGCTAGCTCCACCTCTCCACCTTAAGGAATCTGTGGAGCCGCTGTGGGAAATAAATAAATTTCAGTAGCAGGCTCGCAAATTGGGGAGAAAGTGAGAGAATCAGCGCCCGAAATCCAAAAGGCGCTGATGATGATGCGCAACACCTGAGAGCCTCAGATTTAGCTGGATTCGTTTACTTCTTCAGGGTCTTCAGCCCCCCGAAACAATTTTTGGGACTACCCTCATCAGGAGACGCCACAAGGTGAGTAGACGAGAGGAGAAAGTGGAGGGTTTTTGGCAGCCATTTTCACTTGTGGCCCGCTTAATTGGCTCATTTATTTTAATGGCAAAGAAAATGTTACAAAAGTGTGGCCTTTTTTTCCATCTTTGTTTGTTTGTTTGGTTTTGTTTTTTTTTTTTTTGTTATTTTGCTCGCCTTTTACCTTGCTCGCTACTGTCTCTTCTGGTTTTATTATGATTAATTATGGCACAAGCAGACAATTACAACACACACACACACACACACGCACACAGAATGACCCTAAGCTCCAGTTTCTTGGCAAGTTTTGTAAGTGTGTCAAGTGTTGTTGTAAGTCCCGTCGCATTTGTTGCTGTTGTTGCCTGCTCTGAGATTCGAATGATAAATTTCTATGCAATTTATTTTAATCTGCTGCGACAGAAACCCACAGAAAACCCCACCACTCTCCGCTCTCTCTCTCTCTCTCTCTCTCTCTCTCTCTCTCTCTCTCTCTCTCTCTCGTCTAAAACTATCTTTACAGCTAGTTTCCATGCGTTAATTAAATGGAAAATATTTGCACATAACAAAGTTAAAGGTAGCGGCAACGACAGCGGCAGTGGAAGAGAGGGAAAGAACGGGGTTTGGAGTCAAAAGTTTTTGCTGCAATCCAACACAGTGACCTACATTTTGCATTAGCGAAAGTTTTGTTTTTCCTCAGCACAAGGAACAACAAACAAACAAACACACCAACCAAGTGGAGCAGGGTTTTGTACCAGAAACTGGTGCAATAAGATCTCCTCCCTGTGGTCCGGTTAAAGTTACCCAAGCCCAAGAGAAGTATGATGATATAGCCAACTATCTAGTCGATACCCGGAAAAGTTTAACTGCACGTAATACAAAAATAAAATACGCCATTTGCATTTACACTTTGTCTAATTAACTGGGTGTAAGGTATCTGTTTGACTAGTATAGAATATTGTACGAAATATTTTGATACAAACTTCACTTTTAAATTGTTTTAACTTGATTACCATTCATTCCGACCAACTCTTTAATTGACTTTCATTGCTTCTCAGTCTTTATGTCTTTATGCAGCCATTAATCAGCCAGTCGCTTAACTCATGCTACCACCAATCAATTGGATCCAAGTTCTGTCAACTCACATTCGGCACAAAATTTAAGAGCTGCGCTGCATTTCTAATTGCCGTCAGGTGTTATAATGTGGCATGTTCCGAACAGTCCAATGTCCAGTCTCTACTGTCTAGTCTAGTTGAGTCGAGTCGAGTCGAGTCGAGTCAGTTTGTCATTGTATGCAGGCATCGTCAACATGCGGCTCCTGCATTTTCTGCATGTTCTATCGCTCTCTCTCTTCCTCTCTCTCTCTCTCTCTCTCTCTCTCGCTCTCTCTGTCTTTCTCTTAGCTGTCCGCTCAACAAAATATCCCCAAGCATGTCGGGGATTTTCGACTTTCTGTATAGTGTCATAGAGACAACACCTTCCCTAAAGCTGTTCTGCGTTCAATACTCTTACAAAAGGATATTGTGATTTTGTGAGTACATATGTAACACATTGAAGAAAGTACGAGTTATCCAAAGTAAAGTATCTAGAAAAGTTTTATTCAATGTTCGTTCTAGTCAAATATTCATCAAACTTAATCAACAAATTCAACTAAGGGTATTTAATCTTCGATGTGCTATTAATTTTACTGTCATCAGTCGCATCGTGTGCTTCATATTTCTGCGGTTGCCAGTTTGTCCATTCAATTTTGCATGGTTTGAAGGGATCTCCAACGATGGCTTTCGGGCAAGTTTTGCACTTGCTATTTGCCATCAGCTACGTTCTGGCAGTCGTCAGTTCTGGCCCGGTGCTTGATGCTTGGTTGTTTGTACTCGAAGTTGGCTCCAGCCCCTCATTGGCTTCATGTGTGTAAAGACAATTTGATAATCGCAATATGCAGCATAGTTTGAGTTAATGAAGCTTGTGTACCATATGAGTGCCACCTTCGCATCCTCATCACAATAAATGTGTACGTGGCTGCTATATGGGTGTGTGTGTGTGTGTGTGTGTGTGTAGGTGTATGTGTGCAGACTAGACGAGCAGACTCGACCACAGCAGCAAGCCATAGAGAAGAGAGAAGACCTGGTCCTTGTGTTGTTTGTTAGAAAACAAGCAGAGCGTTTTGCTTGCCAATTAGTAATTTGTTTGCTGCTTGGATAACTTGAGGGAGAGTAACATCAAAAAGTGAGACACAGTTAGAAAGAGAGAGAAGGAGTCGCCACTGCCTCAACTGTCAGTGACATAGTGTGGTATTTTTTGAAAAATTCCAGCGAATTAAAGCTAGGTGTGAGGTTCGAGCTTGACTCTGTCTAGCTAAATATTCTTAAATTTTAAAGAACCTCAACCTGAAATGGAATACGAATTTGTGGGCTATAAATTTTGTGTAACCCTTCTCTTGGTGTTTTGTTTGGCGTTGTTTGAAGTAAAAATTATACAACTTTATTCACGATTTATATTTTTAACCCAGTGTTTAGTGTTGTTTTTAGTTTGCTGCCTTGTTTTAGCAAGAAAGTCCATAAAACTCGCTAAAATTTGTCAAACACTTTAAATGTCTACAAAAATGTTTTAAGTATATATAAATGATTGTGAAATAATCTCTTTATATTTTAAATCAATACATTTGACATACTTTTGTTTATGTATGTTGAAGTTCATTAAAAGTTTGAGAAATTGTTTTAATTATTTTTATTCTGAATTCATTCAAATTGGTAAACATTATTTAACGGTTTTGTGCAAAAGTATGCAACAGACAGAAAAAAGCAAAGTAATACAATAACATCAACTCATCCTTCTTTCTTAATATCGGGAATATTAATGTCTGGAGACATACAATTAAGGTTTATATGTACTACGCTTACTACGCAACAACAATAGGATTTTTCAAATTTTAACGAAATTTCATAAAAAATAATAATTACAAAATATTGATCATCTGTGAATGATTCATCGAAATGAGTTAAGAAACACCGCAGATATCGAAGTTTGCATGCTCCCTCACAAATATAAGCAGTGTCTTTAAGGTTCAGGGTATCTCGTAGACGAGTCTATTGTACACTAGATGTCACATAATTGTTTTTTACTTATAATAACTTATTATTACTTTTTTTTCCAAGATTGCTTGATTTATTTTCAACGCTTTATATTTAATGTCGGCTTGACCCAGCAAAAAAAAAAGAACATTTCCCCTTCCATATGTTTTGTAATAGTATTTGCAATGCTTTGTTGCAGTAAAAATCGTTGGGGAAAAACAGCATCAACTGTAATAATAATAACTCAAACTCTGCACATTCCGCACACAGCAGATTTTTCTCTTCTTTCATTTTCATTTTCATTTTCAGTTTATTTAAATTAATTTAAAAACGCGCTCCACATGACACATTACAATGCATTTATCAGAGATTCAGAGATGCTGTCTGCTTTGCGTTTGCCACCTCCTCCTTCAACTTGCTCTTATTCTTTTGCCGTCGACTACCAGCTGTTCTCTCTGCGACTTGTTCTTTTGCTCATGCTGTTAGCTTATTCAATTTTTATCGACTGACAAGACGAGCGAATTCGATGTGACAATGCGACAGCTCAACAACAACAACAACAACAACAACAACAACAACAACAACAATCACAGCAATCACAGTGGTGACTGCAATAATGGAAGTTTGTCGCTACTGCTGACCACGGGGTTTGAGTTCACTGTGCCAGCGTCGACGACAGATATCTGAAGGTGCATGCGGGATGCCAAACGATCTTACAGCAATAATAGAATGGGCGCGAAAAAAAAACAAAAACAAAAAAAAAAGAGTTCAAGCGAATTGCAATTTCAGCTTTCCCCATTGGGTCCCTGGGTCCCTGACTCGTGGTTATGCGAAATACTCGCCACCGTCCGTTTTGTGCGCTGTTGGCTGTTGGTGTCCTTTCCTGTTAAAATCACACGCAGCCTCGACACGTGACGTCGACAGCCAAAGTGACGCGTCGGCCATTTTGCGTTTTGTTCGATAGCACCATCATTATTAATACCAGCTAGGAGGCATCCAGGACCAGAGGACCAAAACGATGGGCCAACATCGGAACGATGTAAACGACATTTGCTTTTGCTTCAACTTCCGTTGCGTGGCTGCGAATCGTGCTGTGATTTTTTTGTTAGCCTTTTCAAACGTTTTTTTCTAGCTGCTGCTGCGCTGCGCTGCTCTCTTTGCTTCTGTGACAATTTTGATTGCTGTCCACTGACCAGGCTGTCCAACAACTGGTGGCGAGCAGGTGCACAGCACAGCACAGTGCAGCAGTCGAAACAGGTGTGGCCGTCAAATGGCAATCAACTTTCATTTAGCAGCATCATTTGTCACGCTTGTTTATTGCCCGGTTACGTGTTGGTCACACTTAATGGCTGTTATTGTCACTGTTCCCAGAGACAGACAGAACAACATAGTAAGACAGAGAGAGAGAGAGGGAGAGAGAGCGAGATATACAGTCTCTAGTTTCAGAAAACACAAGAAAAACTAAGTTTAGCAATAGACAATTGAGTTGAATGTAACAAGAAAATATTTAGAAATTCAATTCTATATTAACAAAATATATTAAGCTTATTTTATTTCTTTTTTTATCCATTAACCAATCTATCTAAAAATTAGACATCTGGTTGCAATACATTTTAAATACAGTTCAAAAAAAGAATAACCAAACATTTTCCTAGCATATAAGCAAATCTCTCACGCGCTATGCTTAAGTGGAACATAACCTAAATTCTGCCACAAGCGCGCTGATTCATTGTAGGCTTAGTACTATCAATGCCAGCCACCCACTAGCTGGGAGTGGTTCGTATACGTATAGAGAAGGGAGGAGCAGAGGAGGTAGAGCGCGACAAATCGAAACGAAACGAAATTCAGATGCAGTCGTTGCTAATGCCGCCGTTGATTATGAATATTTTAGCGCCCTCTGCCAAACTGATGATAACCCGCACCAATACCAACCAGCGATGGCGATGATGACGATGTGAGTGATAATGATAATGATGATGATGATGATGATAATGGCGTTGACCGCATACGCCGCGAATGAGCAATAAATTTGTATGCACATCCCTCCTGCCATATGTGTGGGGGGCGGGGATGTTTGAGACGGGGAGGGTGAATAGAGAACTTGGTCGCGAGCATATGAAAATTTACATTTTGGCAATTTCCAGCATTCGCAGAATGGTTCCTGCCTCTCCTGCTTTTCATTGCCGTCCAGCCTAGCTAGGATCCCTCGGTTCAATTGGTTAGGCTGCATTTGCCTATCGTCGATTGCAAATCTTCTTCGCTGGAGTGTAAATTCCGTTACCACGTCGCTTATTTCGAACATGAACATGAGTCCGTTTTGCTGTTGGATTTCGTTGACTGGGTTTCGGGTTCCTGCTGCCACCAAATGCAATTTCCTAATTTCTCACTGGGGAAATGCCGTTAAGAACCCCGGCCAGAGTCCGAGTCCGAGTGCGAGTCCGACTGCGACTGCGAGTGCGAGTGCGAGTGCGAGTCCAGCTCCTGACTACTACTGTCCGCCTGATTGGGTTGAAGGGAAGGTTAAGAGTCGACGGCTCTTGCTTCCAAATTAATGACTCGGCGCCGCAGACGATGAGCACCACGAAAAAAAGATCCGCAGACAAAGGCGCATAAATGCATAAAGTGGACAAACGAACGAACGGACGGTCAGAAATTGCTGCAATCGTAGTTGGACGCGTCATCCTGGAATACGTTGGCTCCTACTTATTTTACCCTAGTGCGCCTGAGCTTATGCAAAGCAAATTGGTTTATGCATGAGGCCCCCAAACGCACAGACCGACCGACAGACAGACAGACACGGACAAACGGATGTACTCGTCGAGATCCCCAGCCCGGTTTGGTTCTCTGCCTGGCATGCAAGGAAATTCACACGGAACGACCTAATATGATGGAAGTACCAGATGGTTGAAAGACCTTCTCCCTTTCACAGTCCCACAACAACAACAACAGGTCAACAGGCAAAGCGAGAGAGAGAGAGAGAGAAAAAGCAGAGAGAGAGTCGTGGCTAAGTAAATTGTTGGCATAGCCCTTGATTAGCTTAACCCCAGCTCGAGTTCTCCAACGGCAGCAGCACTTTTGGGGTGGTCGTAATGCATTTCAAAAACCACACGAGCGGAATTTATATGCATCCATTGGGTAGCTCGCTAGTTGGGTGCATCTAAGAGCAAAAGGGCTGGTAAACGCGCACTTAAAAGGTCGCTGAAATTGAGTATACCCATTAAAATTGCAGAGTTTCGGGTAAAAGGATTACCTTTTGTTTCTATTCATTTTCAACTAAAGTAAACCCAATTTGAATATGTTTTTTTGAATGCCACAAACAGACATTGGAGATTTGCTTATGTTTATTTCATAGGTTATTGATTTTATAAAAATATCCTCGGTATAATGTATAAAAATTCAACATTCCCCGTAAATTTTAAATAAAAGCTAGCCTTTTTTCCTAACCACATCAACAAAAAAAATCTCAACTCCTAGTTGAATATCGCAAAAGATTAAACTGCAGTATGAAATGTTTTTCCAAAGCCTATTAAGTGAGAAAGCGTGTGGTGTACAAAAACACACATGTGTTTTGTGCTTTGTACAGTTGACCCTCAGGCCGCGGTATTCCCTTTCCGGAGTGCAGTTGTGATAATGCGACTGGATGACTGGTTTGGTTTGGTTTGGCGAAAATCAATAAGCAAACACAAAAATTTCTAGGGCTTAGCCGACAAATTGGATTTGTGAAAATAGACGAAAAAGTAAGAGGAAAGTTGAGAACGTCCGATGGGTTCAATACGGTAAAGGGGCCAAGGGTTTTGGCAGGATAGAAAAGTAAGCATATAATATCACATAAATGATTGGTGGGCGAAGGTAAAAGTAAAGATTTTATTGTGCTTTTTTATCCCCCTGGGCGGATTAAGATTTGTCAAAGCTGCTGATGCTGCTGCTGTTGCTGTTGAAACCAACGACGATGACGACATAAGAGCGACGCTCTTAACTGTTATGGGGCGAAAGCGAAAGAGTAAACGCATCATCATCACTTTTAACGGCTCTTGAGAACAAAAATGTCCAGCCAAGGGTGCTGTTGGTAGTGATGGGTTGGTTAGTGCAGAGCCACGAAAAAAAGCTGTTCTTGTAGCCGAAAAAAAATCTCGCGTATGGCTTTTCAAAAGAATGACAGCAATTAACGCAGTCAATGAAGCCGAGGCCATTGTTTACCACGCTGCCAACTGCCCGGCCATTAAAAGCCGCCATCGTCATTGCGTTCATTGCCATTGCCATTGCCAAGCACATACACACACATACCCACACACACACACACAATTGCAGTCCATGTCATGGGCTGGCCACCATGGTTATGACACATAAAAACTGACCGTCAGAGAGAGTGAGAGAGAGACAGACAGACCGAAGAGTGAGTAGGAGATAGATCCTGAGCTAGCTGGCCCCATTTTGTTGGTTTTAGAACAAAGCCAAGCGTTATCTGGAGCTGCTGTCTGCGCCGCTTTTCAAAAGGTCCACAAAACAAACAAACAAACAATCAAAATGGTTGGTCCCTTTGCAGACCGGGAACACTAAATCTGTTATTTATATGACATCAGCGGGTTATCATCGTGAGCAGCAGCAGTACAGCAGCAGAACAGTATGTGAGCATATTTTAAAAGTCCTCTGTGGTTTTGTCCACAAATTTTTGCCATCAAAATTGAAGTGGGCCTTTTTCGAGCAGCAGCTAAAGTAGCTTTGACAAAATTGCTGCAAAAAATGTGAAATTTTAATCTTTTTCCTTTCAATTTAATAGGCAATACACTATTTTAATTATTATTTTAATATTTTCAAAAACCTACATTTTTAACACATTTAAAATGAAAAATTTAAATACAAAACTTATATTACAAAATCATTCTACTCTACATAATAAACATTATTTAACACTATTGGTCATACACAAAGAAGTTGACTCTACTTTGCTTACCAGTTCCCTCTCAATCAAACAACAACATGGTTTTTTGTCCATTTGCCATTCACACACATACACACACACACACCTGCATAAAAGTGAATGACAAACTAGATGAATGCAACCTGCGGCAACGGCGACAAGCTGCAAAAAAAATCGACATTTCAAAGGCAAACCGAAAACATTTCGCCTACAACATTTTCGCGTATTTTAATGAGCATTTGCGTTGCGTGTCGATGGCAGTGATGACGGCAGTTCCTCCAAATAGGTCGCAACACGAGAGCGGGCAGGGTGAGGGGAAGGGGGCAGATGTTGAAAATTATGCATGTGACCGCGTGGCACACACGTCGTATGTGTGATACTTATATCAAGCCCCCGGACACATTTCGCGTGGCGAGGTTAGAATGCTGCTGCTGCTGCATATGTATGTATATAGTTTTTGCCGCTATGCCACCACGACATTGACAATCAGACCGAGGCAGGGCAAGCAGGCAGGGCAGACAGGAGTTGGGCGGTAGCGGGAGCAAAACAGCAACTGGAAGAAATTTTGACTGTGTACGTGTTGGACACGCAAATTTAAAATCAGTCGTGAGTGTGTTTGTGTGTGTGTGTAGCCGGGGCCATCATTTAAATTCAAAAAAGCGATAACGACCGGGTAATGATGAAGTGCATCCCAGCGCCATAGTGGCCTCTGGGCAGTGGGAGCACCCTCCCACACGCACACAAAATTGGTTACGCGTTTGGGTCAACAGCTGGCAACGTTTTGGATTACAAACTAAAGGTGGAATGGTTGACTCAACGACCACCCGACCACCAGACTACCCGACCGACCAGTCAGTAGTCGCTCCTCTTGGTTTTGTGACAGCACAAACATATATGTATGTATGAATGTAAAGCGTCAGCGATGATGAAATGAGTAGTGCAATGCGAATACGAAAGGGGTCAAAGTAACAGACAGACAGTCAGACAGACCAAAGCAGCGTGTGAAAATGAGCTGCGAATTCGAATGCGATTACCTTCCACGTATGTGTTGCAGCTCGACTTCGTTATGGTTGACTGCCTAATTGCAGACAGGCGTGCATTAAGGAAAAGTTTTACAGGCACGAAAATTAAACTAGCATACATTAACGGTGCTAAATACAAACAATTTAAGATATAACGCAAAATATACAAATCAAGTTTCTCATATTTTAACCTATATTTTGTGATGTTTCAGAGAAAAACCCATTCTTAAACTATCCAATCATATTAAATACTCTCTTTCTTTATTTATGACGATCTATGTTTTTCTTTATCTCTCGTTGTGTCTGAAAAGAATTCTTGATATACAAATTAAAATTCGTCCACTTTGGTTAAACAAACAAATTATGTATAAAATACTTTTGGAAATTAGTTAAGTTCTCTTTATTTTGGAGAAAGTCAGCAGCTGAAATTGCGCTGTTAAGGAAAACAATTTAAAAATCCTCTTAATTATAAGAACAATTGCTTTTGATCTAGTCTGATACCCTTTCGATTAAGCCTTCGTCTTGGCAGTTAAGCTGTTGCCGATCATGCTTCCATTGTTGTTAAGTCTTTATGTTAACTAAAACTAAAAGTTTGGCTCAGATTTAGGTGGAAAAGTTTGTTCCAACTTTATTGATACATACAAATCAATTTTGGACAAATTTGTATTTATGATGCCTAATCATTTACAAACTTTTTTATTAAAGAACTACATCAAAATTAAGCTCCATGAACATGATTTTCCCATACCGATAGGGATAATAATATCAATAAATACATTATTTACATTTACTCATAAAAAAAACTTATAAATTCTGATACAAAAACAATAGTTTGCTTGCAGTTCTTATTGGTGAGATCGTGCTGGCCATATCTATCATATCCACTAATGAAATTGCAATGTGCACGTACCATAAGAAATGAAAAAATATTGCAATACTGGCCCATAGCATTCATCTCTTTTTTTGCTGCCTGATGCTGCTGCCACTGCACAAACGAAAGTGCCACATCAAAAAAGACAAATAAAGAAAGAAAACTGGGAGCTCTACGTTTAAGATGCTAAACACACACACACACACATACAGACACACACACATATACAAACACACACTGGCACTCACAGTCAAACTGCACAATCTCGCACACACTCGGAGGACACTCAAAGCTGTTAGTGAAGTGGCCATCCGGGCAAAAACGCCAACGTGCAATCAACATCGTCAGCAGAGCCGCTGGAGCAGCACGCGCCTCTACCACGAAAAAAAAAAAACAAAATGACCAAACCAACAGCGGTTTAGAGGAAGAGATAGAGCACTTCCTCGTTTCACTCTCCCACTCCTTTGTAGTCCTGAATTGTTGGCCATCCAACGATCCAGCTGCTGCCCATCATCTGCAAAAGCAATAAAACTCACCAAGGAGGCTGCATCAGTGACCCTTGCCAAAGGGCCGTTGGCCAACTGCGGCGCATATAAAATATTTTGCCACAAACCAAAAGAAAAATGAAGAAAATACACTGCAAGAGATTGCAAGTGTATGTGGCCAATGCGGCAGTCGGCAGTCCAACACATACGTACATACATATGCCAAAAAGGCCAGAAATTATGTTTCGAAAGTGAAAAATTGGCAGCTAGTCTCTTGGCCTGGCCATGCATAGATAGCCATAAAATGGAGAGTTATTATTTTGGCATAAAAGCACATTTTTATACATTTTCAGTTTGAGCATAGTTATGTTTTTATTGCAGTTACCTGTTGTTAAATAAAAATCAAATCAGTATCTCTAAAAATAAACTTTATTAACCTTCTTTTCTATCTGCTAGCAAGTGTGAAGCTTAAAGTTAATACCAACTATATAAATCCGATTTAAGATCTTAACCCTCGAGTGTGTGTGTGATTTATATGTATATTAAGCTTATTTTTTTATTTTACTACCATCAATTGCGTTTTTTCATACTTATTTTTATCGATCAAAATCAAAAGCGTTACACAATTATATATTTTATAATTATTAATTATATACTTTGTTTCAAGACGATAAAGTAAAATGCAGTTTTTAGTTTGTAACGAAAAAAAGATTTATACAATTATGTTACACAAAATTTTTTTAAAAACTAAAGTGTCTTTCAAAATGGTTTTGGATAATATTTCGTGTTTTATGTATTATTATAATCATTAATAAATAATTAAAACAGTTTAATGTTTTATACATCACATCACAAGTCATTCATTATTAGTTTATTAGCAGATTAGCTTTGACAAAACACAGGCTAATTTATGTTTAAAAATGGTGAATGGTGAATTACTGCTGGCGGCCATTTAACGATATATTTATCACGCATCAAAGCTTTAAATATATAAACAATTGTTTTAATCATTATACGATTTAATTATAATCTTCACTCATGGTCTTATGCTTATAGGATATGTGAAAGTCAAATTCTCTTGAAATCTAACAATCTTGCATGCTTATTTTAGAGTCTTCTCCTCTGTGTTTGTGGGCCATAAAAATGTTCTGGCTGCTGTCTCGGCATTGCCATAAGCTGCATATCAAATGCACATAAAATGTGAAGCACACATTCGACAAAAAAAAAGAAAAGTAGAAAGAAAGTAGAGAAAAATAAAGAGGGAAGGATGAGTCTGTCGCTCATCGCTCGTTTTGTTAATTGTGCGATATTCTTTGCTTTGCTGCGCTTGCAGTTTGGCTTGGCTCTTGTGTGACTCGTTTGCCCATTGGCTTGTTTTTAATGGCAATACTCCACTCCAATGTTGTTTCTCTCTTGCTATCGCTATCGTTGTCTGTTGTTTCTGTCTCTTTCGTGCATGGAGTGCAATTGTTAAAGGATTTCGTGCGGATTTATTGCTGAATGCTTTGTGCTTTGGGTTTGTTGTTTTAGCCATTGAAAAGTTGTGTACATACATTGATAGGAATTTGATTTGTCAGTAAGTTAATTTATGACAAGGATTATTTTTAGAGATTTATGCTGGCTAGCATCGCTTGATTCTGAAGCAAAAAGCAAAACATGTGAAGAGATCTCTAATATTGAACTTTAGTAGTATCTGTATCGATCCAACGTTTCCTTTAGCACTTTACTTTTTTGGTTAAACACTAACTAAGCCAACATTGCTGTTTTCCTCTTCGTTCTGGCCAACAACTCGCCAAATGGCTAGATAGATAGACCCATGGCCCAGTGAAGTGGCATCTGCAGCAGTTGCCAGCAAGTCTTCGTGCTGGATAGTTTCTTGCCTTGGCCAAATAAACTGTTAAAAATGCGCTGAGTATGCGCGATTCGTTGGAAGTGAAAAAGTGCCGGAGAAAAAGTGGCAACTGTCATACAAATGCAACAACTGACG
This sequence comes from Scaptomyza parva, assembly GCA_035044645.1. NCBI lineage: Eukaryota > Metazoa > Arthropoda > Insecta > Diptera > Drosophilidae > Scaptomyza > Scaptomyza parva. The sequence goes on along the minus strand of JAWNNT010000142.1, from coordinate 287,033 downwards.
CCAAAACAATAAATGGCACCGAACACTGAACAACAGCAGCTGCAGCAGAGTAGGCAACAATCGACGAGCTCAACAACAACAACAACCACAAAAAGGATACAAAACAACAGAAGCGCCAAATGGCTGTCTAAAAATATAAAGAAAAAACAAAATCCAGAGTGGAGAAGCTGAAGAAGATGGGGAAGAAGAAGGAAGAAGCAGTAGCGCCAATGTTTATACTCATAGGAGCATAGCGAACACACATGTGCCACAAGGGGGCAGGTTGAGGACGTTCGAGGTTGGGTTGAAGCACTCGAAAATCGACGAAAATCCTTTTGCATGTTGTTACAAGTGGCCGGGACGAAACCCTCCCCACCCCCGACCACCCTTCCCCACACTTTACTGGGCCTCATCGCCACCATTTCGACAAATTCAATCCGTGCGACCAAAAACAGAAAGAAACAAAAAGAATGAAAAAAACCCCAAATAGTGGCACTTTTGGCTGCCTCTTCATCCGTTTGCAACACGTTGCTTTGCTTGCCTGCTTGCTTGCTGATTCAGCAGCAGCAGCTACCACGAAGGACTTGCTCCAAGTCCTTGTCTTGGTTCTGCCCTCTCTTTTTATATGTATAAATGTGTGTTTTTTTTTTTGGTGTTCACTGTTTCTTTTAGTGTAATGTTTGTTTTATTTTGGCGCATATCTGCAGATATTTTTGCAACACTTCATAAACCATAAAAGCACAGCACAGCACAGCACAGCGAATGTGGTGTAAAATGCAGCCAAATTTAATTTGCAACACATAATTTCCATTTAACGTTCGCCAAGCCAAACACACAAGATGCAGAAATTGTTTTCTTTTCTTGCCGGAGCCAGAGCCAGAGCCAGAGCATTTGAACATTATTAATTTTGTATTTTTAACAGAGTCATATGTATGAGATAGTATACTCTGAATAAATGACACATCGCCAGGTTTAGGGCAAAATGTATAAAGTTATAGAAATAATCTTTTTTTGACTCAGCTATCAATTTTAAGTAGATACCTTGCTAAACGAATTAAATTAGCCGAGGTGTTTACGCTCAACATATATTTGTAAAGCTCACTAATACTTTCTGTTGGTCTTTGAAAAGAAATTGAATTCGGTGAATGAACGCGAAAAGATCAGAAAATCGGATTTTAGCCTGCAGCAGGTCAAATCTAATTAACACTAATCAAGGCGCAGCTTTGCTTTTTTTCCAGCCGGAAGTGGACTTGCCAGCTGAATGCGCTTCATTCTATACAACTTCCGGACGAAGCAGACGGAGAGGTGGGAATGGGGGGGCTTGTGTCCCGACGGCCTTCTCGAATGTCCAAAACGGACGCGCGAATGTCACAAGTGTCGAGCAAACATTTCATTAGAGCCAAATTTTGTGTTTTCTTTTCACAGCAGCTGCTAATGAGAAATTTTCGTGAAATCGTGTCTGTGCGAGAGAATCCTTTTCAAGGTGCCAAGCGCAAAAGGCGGACAACGTCGCAATTGAACATGGTCCACACACACCGACAGAGACAGAGAGAGAGAGAGAGAGAACAAGAGCGGAAATGGCATGAAAATTAATTAAATTTACAAAAAACGAGCAATAAAAAACGGTAGAGAACAGAGAGAACTGCTTAAAAAGTGGAAGAACAAGAAGCAATGCTCAATTTGAATGAAATGGAATGACAAACAAATGGCCTTCTAATGGTCACTGATTATGTTTTGGCGTTGATTTTGTCACATGAATAACAAAATGCAAGCGAAGAACTTTTCTGGGTCTGTCTCGCCAGTCTGTTTGCCTGTCAAATACCTATTAAATTGTGTATAAATCACAAACAGATGACGTGTTTTTTTCGTTGTTGGTGTCTCAGTTTTGTAACGCTTTTTATGCTTTATGCTACTTTGCGTATTATTTATTCATAATTTCTTTTTATTGTGTTTTATTATTGTCAGGGTGCTTGCTTTGCTGTGTTGGCATAGACTTTTTTTTTTTTTTTTTTTGCCAGCCAAGTTCTTTCGTCATTTGTCGCGACACACGCACAACGAGGCGTATACGTCACGTGCAGGTTCGCAGGGTTTCCCATTTTTATTTGTTGCTCTCACTTCCTTTCCTTGCTTTCTTCGTCTCGTTTTTGTTGTCTTCTTTCTTCTTCTATATAGTACGCCTGCCTAGCTCAGCGCAATCAGTTGACACTTCCCTGAGCATGTCGCCATTTATCCAACAATGAATGCTCCTCCCGGCCGCCCTCTGCTTATTTTGCAAATTTGTATTTCTTGTACAACTGTCACTGAAACACACACACACACACATTGAGAGAGATTGTGATGCGTAGAGGGTGGAGGTATGGTGGGTGCAGAGGGGAGGGGTGTAGGGCTAAAATAGTCACACACAGCTGCAACAACAGCAACAACAATGGCACCAATAATCATTGCACGGGGACAGTAAAAAGCAACATCCATGTCGTCTCGTCTTGGCCTTAAGCTTCCCTTCCGCCCCCTCCCCATCCCACTCCACATCGCTACATTCCCAACCCCGTCGAAAACTCCTGCTCCTGGCCGTTGTCACACATGTTTGTGTGTCTCCAGTTTCTCGCTTGGCTGACTGCCCGCCACCGCCTCACCACGGCAGTTGTCATCATCAGCATCCAGTCGGTGGCAGCCACACACATACACACACAAACACACACAGCTGATCGAAAAGGAGAAGAAGAAATGGTGGCATTAACATGGCACCAGAGCAATCATTGTCATTATCATATGCGTCATGATTTCTGGCTACGTCTGTCAAAATCAGTCTACAGAGCCCCAACATAGTCAGACAAACAGACACACACATCTCCCTCTCCCTCTCTCTCTCTCGCTCTCTCTCACTATCTCTATCTATCTATCTCTCTCTATCTCTGATGGCTCACAGTCTGGCTGTTGACATTTACCAATGATTGCCACACGATAAGGCAGTGACAAAAAGTTGCCAACTTATAGTTGGGGAACAGCAAAGGTTTCTCGAATAAAAACAAATTAATGGGTCCCCTAAGGTGTGTTAAAACTTTAGAGAAGTGACTTTACATATAAGCAAAGATAAGCTATATACTCTTTTATCAACTATTCTTCTTACACTTGAAAGGTAGAAAGTAAAATCATAATTTTGTCATGAGATATGTAACATATAGAAGAAAACATTCGTATAAGGTATTCCTAATATATATTATGTACATATATATTGCAACTTTAGTCAATGAAACCATACAAACTAATATAATCAAGATACTGTAACTAAGGTATTCAGATCTTGGATCATTTCTTAATATTTATGAGAAGAAACCACTATTTCATATAGCTTTCAAAGAAATTCAAAGACACCTAAAAAGATTAAGCTATCACAAGAACGTAGGACTTGTAAGTGTCCATAATTCATCATGCCTTCTGTCATTGTTTTTGTTTAAAGATATTTGTGATTTATTAGAAAGGATCTCTTGTAATATTGGATTTTTTCCGATTGCATTGTATTTTAATCTGTAGAACAAAAAGTTGTATTAATTAAGAAATAATATTTTATACTGAATGTTTAGTAATAATAAACAGCATTCATTTGATATATTTGCATTACATTACCTATAAGCCATATTTGTATTATTATATGGAATTATATTAAAAGTTTAAGATTTATAATAAACAAATTTTAAATCTTCTTATGAAAAGGTATACAATGTTCATTAAAAAGCTTTACAAATTGTCACATTTTGAATAGAATTCAATGACGCTTTTACCAGGCACATAAAGACATACATATATCAAAGCCTAATGCTAAACAAGTGCGACATTCCCATTGAACCAGCAGCGGCAGCAGTCGGAACAAACCAACCAGAAGCAGAATCAGAATCAGAAGCAAAGGCAGATGGTGAATGCGACCTGGGTCTTAAGAAGAACACACAGGAAATGTGAATCAAAGGCGCATACAAACACTTCAATGTTAATTTTTCAATGGCGTTACAAGAATTCCGTGAAGTGTCATCGAATGCAGAGAGGAGGGGATGGGACGGGATGGAATGGAATGAGGGGCAACGAGGGGAGATGTGGCAAGCATTTCACGGCACTTAATCCATATGTCGCAGTGCAGGACTACTACAGCAGGCAGTAAGGGCGAATGAATTATGTGCGACATGTACGAAAAATTACGCTCAAAAATTGCAATGATGAAAAATGAAATTTATTGTGTGAAAGAGCGTTCTTGAGAAGAGAGAGAGAGAGAAAGAGAACAAAAACCCCTTTTGGCTGGCGAATTTAACACGCTTTTGAAATTTATAATGACATTTTTTTCAGTATTCGGCTGCAGTAGAAGGGGTAAGCTGAGCAGAAGGTGGAGAAGGAGGAGGCGGGGTAAGGCGGGCGTTGAGCAGCCTAATTTTCAACGAGCGGTGTTCAAAGTTTTTGCGCATTTTAGCGTAGAACATGCAATAAATTAAGCAAAATACTTGAGTCACCTTGAGTCCTGATCCTTGAGCCGCGTTCCAACTTAATGGCATGTTAGGGTATGCAGGCAGGGTATGCAGGCAGGGTATGCGAATTGGACATGAAGGGATGCCAAGCAGCAGCAGCAGCAGCAGCCAGCCAGCCCAGCTAGCTAGCTAGTAGTATTCTGTGCGACAGCAGGCGTCACTTCGAAAGTTTATTCTGTCCTTTTCTTCTTTTCGTATTATGTTTTTTATTTTTTGTTTTTTGTTTGACTGAGCGCGTGATTAAATGTAAAATTGGATTTTTATTATTTGTTTGCAAAATATCCTTCGTTGTTGTGTCCTCGTCCGCCTTTTGGCAAGTTTTCAAATTGCGTGGCACAGGCTTCAACACACACACATACACATACACACAGGCAATCTCTTCCAAGGGGTAGCACCCAACAATTCTAGTGCGCATATTTTGCACAATTTTTCAAGGGGTTCGCTCCGGTACAGAAAGGAAAAACCTTTATAATGCGATTTCGCTACTCACTTTTGTGCTCGGTTTTTGTTTTTGTTTTTGTTTGCCCTTCGTCTCATTCCTAAGCGTATATTTCTGCAGTGCGTCAGCTGTTTAGCATGCGCTTGGCATTTATAATGAGTACAAACAAGTTTTGTTTTGTTGGTTGTAAGACCTAAGAGCTTGCAACTGATGGAGTCTCTTTTTTAATGGTAGTCATATGTGTAATTTGTTTGTTCTTTATGGATTGGAAATGGGAAACCCATTCCGGTCATTTTGAGGTAAGTAAATGATACTCGAATATGAATTCTACCCTTATATTTTAACTGGATCACAGACTATTTCATTGAGTTTTAGTTCCGATCTGGTATGAAAACACAAAAGCTTCTGACTTTTTGTGGCTCATTCGACAATGCACACCATATTGGAATGGTATATCGAAACGGATATCGAAATAAACTTTCGAAATCTAAAAATGCTACTGCCAACAATTATCGCAAAATGCATTAACTCTTTCAGTAGTTGTTGCTTGATGTTTACTAAAACTAAACAAACAAACCCACACAGATACACAGATACACAGATACACTCATAATGATACAATAGTCAAAAGCCGCCAGCTAATTGACACTAATTGCAAATAGTACGTAACCAACAATTGCCTGTGGAGTTGCAAGAGCTTTCCACTCTTCACTCTCCCCACTTCACTCTCCACCCTCCACCCTCCACCCACTGGCTTAATACCACTGCCATACTGATTATCGGGCCAACAACAATTACGAAAAACCAAAGCAACAACAATTACAGAAGAGGCACACAAACACAAATGAATAGCTGCAAAAATATTTGGTGCGAGTAATTGCAATAAAGTCGTCAATAGAAACAGAACCAATGTCAGTTTTATGTTCAGTTCAATTCAGTCAGTCGAACAAACAGACAGACAGACAGACAGATAGAAAAACAGATGGAGAGACAGACAAACCTGACTCTGATAATGCGCCAAAATGCATTTTGCTAGCTGGCCAAAATCGAAATCCCAATGTGTAAATGCTGAATACTGAATTGTGAATGGCTGAATGAATGCAAATGGTAAATGGGTGTACATAGATATGTATATGTATATATATATATATGTATGTATGTATGTATGAATGGGCTTGAATGGGTTGTTGCCACAGGAGCCGCAGACAGCAGCCAGGCTGCAGCCGCAGGACTCTCAAAACTTGCTCAATGTCTAACGCAGATGCAATAATTCAAAATTGTCTATCAATTGCTTTGAGTCGGCAGTTATTATTGTTTATAATGTCTATACACGTATAACGAACACAAACACACACGCACACCCGCACACTCATACATATATAAAATTGAAGAGTGTTTGTGTGTGGGTGTGTTGTTTTTTGCCATTGGCTTTTGGAAATTGGTAAGCGAGTGCGAAACATTTGCAGCATTTGCGGTCAGCAATTTATGCGTACACTGGGAAAAACAATGGGAATAATGTCCAAATAATTATAGTAATAAAATTAACAAATAGAAAGAGAATTAATATAAATTAAATAAATATTATAATACACAAATCGATTAATGTGGGTTTTAAAATTCAAGAAATAAAACAATATTTTCACAAAAAACGAAAACTAATTGCAATTTTTTCATTATTTAGCTTAATTATAATTAGTTCTAAATGAAGAATTTAAGCAAATGCATGAAAAATAAATTCGGGTTTATGGCATTTTAAAACATTTAACTTTGTAAGAAATATTTTTATGCAAATTATCAAAAATATAATACTTAAAGTAATTAACACAAATGTTTTTTATTTAAAAATATGAAAAAAAATTGTGTATTTTTATTATTAAGATATTGTAGAGATTTACCAAAATTCTCAAAATATTTAGTTGACAGCAAACAAAGTTGAAAGAAAAATAATTCTTATAGGTTTTTAAGGCCTGCGGATGTTTTTTTTTAACATTGCTGATAAAGCAGCTAGGACATATGTACATCAAAAATGCATAAGATAACACAAATTTTGTATTATTTCTAAGTCTGAATTTTTCATTAAAATATTTTCAAACTTAAAGCGATTAAGCTAGAAAGAGCGCTCAGCTCAAAGAGTACTAAATATTTGGATTTTTGTGCTATATTTGGTGGATGTGCATTAAATTGTCAGTCGGGTGGAAGTAATTTTTACTGGCAGTCCCTAAACAATTGGCGTGGCAAATCTCTGTAAGCTCTTGCAACATACTGTTGTAGCAGCTACACAGCTACAACAACAACACCAGCAAATACAACAACATACAAGAAACATGCTTGTAATGTTCACATCATGTGTCTCAGCGGCGCCTAGCAATCAAAATGCCATGAAGTCTTCTGCCTGGCCATAGACATCCTTAAGTGTTGTCCCTGGCTTTACTCTTGCTGACAACAACAACAGCAACAACAACAACAGCAACAACAACAACAGTAATAACAACATCAGAGAAGCCATAATCAAATTCTGTCACATTTAAAGCACTTTTGACACATTTTAAAATCAAATTTTATGGCCAACAAACGTTTGGCAATAAAAACGAAACGGTATACTATAAGAAAGATTCTGATGTGATGATAATGGGCAAAAATTTGCCAAAAATTTGCGTTTAGGGACCGATGAAGACAATCACGAGAAACAAACAGCAGCAACAGCAATAACAACAACAACAGCATTAACAAGCACACATGTTTAGGAAAATCCGGATTTAAAATCGGTTGGGAAAAGAGTGAGGGGGTGGAGTGAGGTATTCAACTCCCACATTAGTATTATCTGCTTGTGTTGCTGTCGAGTGTACTTAAATCCAATTGACAATTTGAAATTAAAATGCCGAAAAGTACAACACACACACACATACACAGACACAGACACACACAGATACATGCATACATGACCGCAAAAACAAAACGAGCCAACGGAACAGATACACTTGCAACGGATACACATATACAAATGCAGTTGCAGTTGCAAGTTGCTGTAGATACAAATACAGATAAATGGAATGCAACGCTGCACATTGCAAACGCAGCACATTTCACTGGACAAAATGTGGGTGTGTCTGTGTGTGTGCATTGGACTGTGTGTGTGTGTGAGTGTGTCGTTGTGTGTATGCCAGGAATAGAAATTGCAATGTCAGCAATTGGCAGCAAAGCAAAATCTAAATAAACATTGTCACAAAATGCAAGGCAACATCCAGGCAAAAAAAAGGGGTTAGCCGAATGCTGCCTCCTCGAATGCTGCTTGTCAATAAAATTGCCAACAGTTCCACACAAGGGAATGTCGGGGGAAAATATAGAGAGTATCTGCATGTGTGTGGGTGTGTTTGTGTTAGTTTGAGTGTGTTTACAGCCAATAGGTAGTTAGTTAGAAGTGGAAAGTAGACAAGAGAAGAGAAGAACCGAACCGAACAGAACAGAACAGATAGACAAGTGCAGTTTTTGCATTTTCATCTTCATGACTGTAGCGAGCATGCTGTTCGATACGAGCGATACGGATAAAGATACATTCACAGATAAATAGCAGATACATCCTGTTGCACGTCGTCGTCAGAGCTTTATGCCGTTCACTTGGGACTTTTGTCGTTTGCCTTATAAATAAATGCATTTTCATTTGAATGCTCCACGCCCATATTACATATACTATACTATATACACTATATATGTATGTCTTCTGATTTGTCAGCTTGACGCTCTTCAACCGATGACAACTTCTTCACCCCTCACACACACGCTCCCTCTCGAACTATCTATCAGCGTGTTTAAATTGCCATTTGAGAAGGCTGGCACCCTTTGTTTGCCTTAGCCTTAGATCCACCCAACTGCATTGTTAACTTGGACATTAGGCGAACGACACCTTTTGCCATTGCTACTCTCTGTTTGGCAAATATCTGCAGGACATCATTTTAATAAACTCACTGTAACTCTAACTTCTAGCTGCAACCTTCACTCTTTCAACGGGCACTGGCAACATGTGTCTGCCTGTCCGTCTGTCTGTCTGTCTGTCTGTGTGTTGATTAGAAAAGTTGCATTTTGTATTAGTTTTACAATTGTTTGAGTACTCAAGTGAGCATGAAGGTATGCTTATAATCATCAAAGAGATTACAACAATCAAAGCATACAGGGAGAAACTATTTGAAATGTGAGAACTACTATTTTACATAGAGTTAACCATTTGATTTAGTTGAATATCTATTTAAATTTTTGTGTTCTCTTTTCTTTTTCTACTCGCTATCTTTTTATACCCTTAACACATGAAATGGGTAAGAAAGGGTATAATGGTTTTGTGCAAAAGTATGTAACAGGCAGAAGGAACCTTCTTCTCAGTCTGTCCGTCCGTCCGTCTTTCCGTCCGTCTGTATGTATGAACGCGTCGATCTCAGGAACTACAAAAGCTAGAGACTCCAGATTTTGGATATAAGCTTTCCTATCCCTAGGCATAGCAAGTTTGTTTCGATAACTTTTCAGCATTACGATATACACATGGAATCGATAACAAAAAATCTTGAATATCAAAAATTTAACAAAATAATAGTAATCTGCGTAATATTTATTAAAATCGGTTAAGAAACACCGGAGATATATAACCATTATGCATTGGTACAGAAGTACACTTGAATATGTGTATGTCTGTCAGTCCAACCGTCTGTCCGTCTGTGTGGTCAAGGGTTAAGGGTATCTTCAAGTCGAGCTTACTCAACTAGAGCTTTCTTACTTGTTACACAGTATTTTTGCTGTTAACGCTTTGCTACTATAACTTGATAATCTACAATTATCGTTTGCTGCTGCTCCAAGGCTATTAAAAATGCAATAGAGTTTATTCTTATTATACGTTTTATTTTTTTATTGCTGACATATGTGGGCAGAACTCGCCGAGTAAGTGCAACTCAACATACTGTTTTTACAGCGACAATCACAGCTCAAGTTTTTACTGTGTACTGCACTTATTGTACATGAAGATATATAGTTTTTGAAGGAAATAAATTACAAACATACAGGTAGCTAACTTTTGAGCAACATTTTCATTTCTATGTATTCTTCAAATCTGTTCATAGCGTTTTCGTCCAACAAATTTATTCATATTTATTCTATTTCTTTTCATGTATATTTGCCATAACAATTCTACACTTGCTTACAGGGTAATTCCCAAGCCAGCACCTTAACAAGAAAAAAGTCATTTTGTTTTTTGCTGCTATTTATTGTTGCATGCAATAATTTTTAACAATTAAAGTGGACATAAAAAAAAGGAGAAAACAACCATGACAAAGCGACGACTGTGAAATGCAGTTCACCAACTGACAGGGGTGGGGGTGGATTGAGCGTAAGTACGCCCTTTAACCCTTCACTTAGCCATTTACATGTGCCAATGTGTGTGTGTATGTGTAACAAACCAGCAACAATCACAACCAAGCACCTAGACAACAAAAAAAAAAAAATGTAAAACAAAAGGCATTAAAAAGTCACCTTTGGTTGCCCTAAGGCAAGGAGGAAAGGAGGGGAGGGGTGTGCAGCACGTTCTCACTCGTTGTTGTGTTGTCCTTCCTGGTTGTCCTTTTTCGAATTGTCATTCGCTTTGTTTTATGCCTGCAGTTGTTATTGTTGTTGTTCTATTGTAGCTGCCAAACTAATTGTACGCAACAAAAAGCACAACAAATATTCCCCATGTAAAACATTTGGAAAATGTTTCTCGCAAGGGGCAATTGCACTTGGTGACAACAACAACAGCAACAACAACAGCGACCAACGACCAAACTGTGTGACTGCTTGACTATTAAATGAATGTGAAATAAGCAGGACGAAAAACTCAAAGGACGAGTTGGTGTAGTTGGCCTTTAGTTTCATACATTGTTGTTGTTGTTGTTCTGCACGCTCTACAAATTAAGCAGCATAAATAAAAAAACATATACATATAAATATATATGTCGGTGTATTTTTTATTGCTCCCTCTCTCTCTCTGTATCTTTTTCCACCTCTATTCAAAGTTTTCGGGCCCCTGCCCCGTGCCACGAATTTTATTATTGCCGCGGTGGTAAATTGTAAATTAGAATTCAACAGCAACAGCCAAAATGAAACGCTATAAATTATCGCATCCTTTTTTCGGTGGTTGTTGGAAGTTGTTGTTGTTCTAGTTGTTACTGTGCTGTTCTCGCTTTTAGAAAGAAAAGCATCTCTACCAACTGGGGCAGGTAAATTTAAATGCGATTTGTTACGGTTTTGGCTCTGTCGAAATTAAAGAACATACCAAGGGGGAAACGCGAGGAACGCGGGGAAAGCGAGACGTACAACAAGCTGTGTGCTTCGCGGTCAAATTCGTTTTAAATTTGGTAGAAAGAAATGGAATTATAGTGACAACATTTTCTTAATATATTAAGTTAAAAATGCCAAAGTGTGTTGTGAATATAAATTAAATGATTGCAAATAATATAACATTTTTAATTATTTAATTTTATTGACCATAGCGAACTTTAATTATTTCTTAACCATTTCATTTTCAGCAACATTAGACATTAATTGCATCGTAAATATTATATGTATGTAATAAGGTAAATAAAACTATAAGCTTTCAGAAAGGTTTCCCTTTTTATCATTTAAGACATTTTCCTTATAGCTTCACCAAAAATTTGGTATTAAAAAAGAAAAAAGCAAAAAGTAATTTCTCTTACCAGCCAAAAATAGAAAGCCCAATTAAGATTGTGATTTTGTTGGTATAGGGAAAAAAAACCTTCGCTAATGACCCAAACCCAAACAATTTGCCTTTAATCGCTGACCAAAGCAAAAACCGCAAATGTGACCCTGACACCACCCTGCCCATCCCGCCCTCCATCATCCTACCAAAAAATAATGAAATCAACGCCTTGGCACACAAAAAGTGATAAATTTGGCGGCATAAATGACACAAAGTCGAAAAATCCTCAACAAAATGTGCTTTAATAAACTTTAGAGAGTGAGAGAGAGCGAGAGAGAGAGAGATGAGGCAAAGGCCGCTTCTCAAATTTGTGCTGCCTATGCGACCAGAGATAATAAAAAATAAAATTATCATAAGAAGAAAATGAAAAAAATTAATTTACATGAATTTTGCTTTTTCTTCTTTTTTGTTGCCTAAAGTAAATTATACACCATCAGCTTTGTCGGTGGGGGAGGTGGGGTAGGGATCCGTAGTGGGTACCATTAGATGTTATTAGTGTTGGATTTCCTGCACGCGTTTGGTGTCAACAGCCCCGCCCATTTGCCACACCAACGCCTACTTTAGGCTGATTTAAAAATCTTCAAACTCAAGTTTTGTTTTTTCCCAGTTTATTATTGTGTGTGATTTCAAATTTGGATTTGGCTGCAGCAAACTGTTAATTGGGTTTTGTTAATCTAAATGATAAAGTACTTACTCAAATATGTTTTTTTTATATTTTGATTATATTGGAAACATACCTGCAATGAAATAAGTAAATGAAGACATAATGAGTGTTTTTGAACTGAGAGATACAAAAAAATTGAGATATGTTTTGAATTTAATAAAAGTATAACAAAACTTTAAATGCAATTTAATCATTCATTGTCTATTTTAAAATCGAATGAAGTTCAACCAAATTCTAACCACATCTCTCACACATTTTAAATTTCGAACCACGCAAAAGAGTTTGTAGCGAAAGCATCCATTTACAATAAGTCAACGATTACAAATTACTAGTTGCAGCTTTGCTGACGTCTCACTCTTCTCCCCGTTCCGCTTCACTCGTCTGGTCGTCTGGTCGTCTATGCTCCTGTTTCTATTCGTGGTCCTGCCAACTAATTAAAAGGCTACAAGCGCGCGCTTGGCGCTCATGCTTTGGTGTTTGGTTGACAACAACAACAAGGGCAAAAACAATGACCAAAACCAAAGGCAGAGACAACAAACAACTAGCAACAACAACAGCAACAGCTAGAGAGGCGACTGCGGCGCAGTTTGCTGTGATTTAATTAATTTCAATGCATAACGTCAACTGTGAAACCGGAACCAGAGACCAAGAGAGCTGAGATCTGAGGCACGACTCGGAGTCGGAGTCAGAGCAAGAGCCAAAGAGTCCAAGCCGGAGCCCATGAACGGACGTTGTCCAAAAACTTGACACCGAAAACCGAATCCAACACACAGTGTACAATGAGAGAGCGAGACAGCGAGAGAGAGAGAGTGAGAGCCTCTCAACCAACCGGAGCTGGCAACTGGACTGGAAAATTAAATCGAGTATAATTTTTTGTGACTTTTTTTGCATTAAATTTAACGCCATATACAACAACAACAACAATAACAACAACAAAAACAACAAGCAACACAGGGATGACAATGCCGTGCGACAGAGATGGAGACAAAATCCTGCCAGCTGTACCAGTAAACATTTAAAACAGCAACAACAACAACAACATCAACAATGACAACAACAATCATAAACCTTAAAGTTTTTGGTTTCCCTCTGCGCCTAGCTGTAAACATTTTTCCGCAACATTGCGTTTTGACTTTAATTAGCATTTTTGCATATCCAACGGGGTGTGCAAGGGAGAGAGAGAGAGAGAGAGAGAGCGAGAGATAGAAAAGCCCTAATGAAAAGGGTGCCAGGGTACGCCAGGGTGCGCCAGGGTTTGACAAAGGCAGCAATTTACATTTCTCAGTAGACAATTCAAAATATCCTAAATTTCTTGTTTTTTCTGTTGCACTACAATATTAAAACATTTAAAGGATGTGTAATTTTTGCAAGGAAATAATAATAAAGTGTAAGAAATAATAGTTGAAAAATTGTATAATTTAGTCAATTTATTTCTATTCAGTTTGATTTGCCAATATTAAAGAGAGTCAAAGGGAAAAGTATGGAATTCCAACTTTTATTACTTTATTACTTGTTAAAGTTCTCAATCAATTTATTGGAAATTTTATGTTTTATGTTTTTCTCTTTTGTAAATAAATAAATGAATGTAGAAAAATAGAAAGAATTGTCAAATAGTTTTCGCCATAATATTAAAATAATAAAGCTTTCAAATTTAATTTTTTTTTTTTTCAAATTTTATATTAGTTTTGCATTGAAAACGTTCAATTCGTAAAGTTTATTGAAAACTGTTGTGTGTGTTGTTGTTTAGCAGAAAAAATAAACTCCCTTTCGCGCAATTCAATGTGCGTTGTTCATGGCTAAAAGGATTTTCTATTGCTATCTCAACATACATTTACAGTATAAAGTATTTCTATAGAAATTATGCAGGCAAATTTATCACAGCACAGAATTTAAATGAGTTGAAATCGTTGTCATTGTTTTATTTATACAAAATGTGTGCACATTGTTCTTGTTGTTGCTGTTGTTGCTGTAATAATGAAAGTTACTCAATTGGAATATTTCAACTTATGTGCTTAACACACAAACACACAAACACACACGCACACGCACATACACATACACATACACATATATATTCAATTGCACAGATATAACAACAATGAAAGTGAACATTTGACAATGCAGTCTCCAACCCTGACAGATACTATGTTGTAATATTCGTAGTCGTAGTATCTCTGCTGTTGTTGTACCCATGGGAATCGCCAATTTATGCGCCACTCTTTGGCTGACATCTTTTTTTTGGTGATGGGGTGAAGGGTTTCTCTGCATTCCCAGCATGTCCTGCGACATATCGTCTGACTGACCGTCTCGCTGTCTGTCTGGCTGGCTCTCTCTCTCAGTCCATTAGTCAGTTGGCGCGGGTCTTCTGTTGACTTCATTCAGTTTTGCGGTACATTTGATTTGTATTTTTGCTTTGCATCTGTTTCGCTCTCTCTTTGCCTGTCTCTCCTTTGGCATTGTTTCGCTGTTTGTCATTTTGTGCTGTCCCCAAAACGAAACAAATCCTTTTTCGTTTGGTTTCATTGCCAATTGTCGTCATTATAATGTCATTTCAACTGAAAGTCCAAATCGAAAGAGTTTAACTCACATGTTGTTCTGGTTGCTTTGGTTGGAATTCGTCCTTGTCCTTGGCTCGCTCGTATTAGAAGGAAGACAAATGAAGTTGGTTGAAGTGGTAGAACAGATTGTTAACCAACCCAAAATCAGTGTGAATAAGAAATGGGAATTTCGAATTGATTTTAAGAAAAATGTGTGTGCTATTGCTCGACAGTTTTCTTAAAGAGTGTTCACGTGTTCACTTCAGGTTTAATTTTCACACAAGTTGCACAACACAAAGACAATCGAAAGTGTCTCTAAGAACTCTATTAAAAATCTTTTAGAGCTTTGAAGTAGAAAGCAGATGATGAAGTAGATGCAGCACCAGCAGCAGCGGCAGCAGCAACAATGCTGCTTGGTGCCCCCAAAGTTGTCGCCTTGGCGCTATAAAAACCTTGAGCCCAACAACAAGAAGAAAAGAAGAAGAAAACAGTGCAGCCAAGGCGAGGAGAACACTGCTGTTGCTGGTGTTGCTGGTGCTACTGCTGTGGATGAAGATATTTGTTTTAGGGATAAAAGGAATTCAGTAGGGCTTAAAAGTGCGGATGAGTGCCACTTCACGAACAGCACAAGGAGCACAAGCGACGCGAACGACGCACACACGCGACAATGATGTCGCCCAAGGAGCAGCCGGGCCCGTCTGACAATGGATCTGTGAGAGGTAACCGTTACACAGGACTAGAGAGGCTGAAGAGGCAGCAGAGCAAAAACGAAACGAACGAACGAACGAACAAAGACAGCGGCGAAAGCGCTCAAGAAAACACCGAAGAGTTGAAAATGACGTTAAAGTAAACAAGATGAAAATTAAAAGCAGCGAACGACCAAAGCGCAATGCAGAAAGCTGCAGCATACAAAAAAAAAATGGAAACAAAAAAAAGGCACAGGACAGGCAGCCTGTGCCAGGATTTGATTTAAAAATGGAGTGGTATTTAAATAAAAATCTTGTTGCATATTTACGGGCGCCAGGCACTGTATATGTATAAGCGCCAGAAGCAATTTTAGTTGCAGCTTAATTGTCACTGAAAGCGCAGGGGGCAGGGAGCTGGAATGGTCTCGCTCACTCTCTCTCTCTCTCTCTCTCTTTCCCTCACAGTTTTTTTGTGGCTCTTTCGGCTTTTGCATGCACTCTCTGAATAATTTAAAACTGCCAAAAAGAATGCAAATGCGGTTCAGCATTTTTTCCTTTCCCCCCTTACTGACCATATATATATATATATACATTTTTATCCTTTTTTTTATTTGGTTGCCAGGACCACCTGTGCAGGAGTGTGCTGTAAAAAATTCCATTACGCTTATATTTCTTTTTACCTTTCTTTTTTGTGTATTTTAAGCTAAGGTTAAGAGGTAGTAGCTTTGGTAATGAGCAAAGAATTTTTTTTCTGTATTTTTACTTTGCGATTATATAAATATATATTCAAGAGTGTGCACTTAACTGCGGAATAAATCAAATTCAAATTGATTTCAATGCAGAAGACTTTAAATGTTAAGCTAAATATATTCATAACTGCGGGTAATGTTCTACTTTCAGCTATGATTATATAATTATACCTATTCTAAGCTGACTTCAGGCCCAAACACGAACCCAGATACAATGAAAAGAGAGTTCGATTAAAAAAAACCAGGCATGCAAAAAACCCTATTTGCCATAACACATTCGAATGCAAATTTATGCAAAACGTGTCAATGTGCTAACAACAACTACAACAACAACAACAGCAACACAAAACAAACAACTGTCGGCGAACGTGTGACTAAAACTACAAAAAATAATCCCAATCCAAAGTCCGTGCAAAGTCAAACAAGTTAACGCGCGAACAGATGACGAACTAAGGGAACTGGAACAGAAACAGAAACAGAAAAAAAGTGTGCCAGGTTCTGCTCGACTGACGCGATTGACGCGCGCGTCCCAAGCGTCGTCGTCGTCGTCGTTGTCGTCGTCTCGCCTCTCTCTAATCCGTTAATAGAAACATTAACGAGGCATTTTTCGAAAATTATTTCAAGCACGCGACACCCAGGCAAGCCATAGCCCAGGCAAACCAATCAAATCAGTCCTGGCATGTTTTCGCTCAGCCAGTCAGCTGGTTCTTCAGCACGTCAGTCAAGTTCAAAGTGGAAGTCGTGTAAGTGACGCGACGTTAGTGCTTGCGAAAAGGGAGCCACAACGAGTCACGTGATATGGGGAAACTCTTCTCTCACTCTCATTTCGCTTTAATTTTTCGTCGTTCGTCGATCGTTAACCCTTTTGCCGCAGACTTGTTTTTGTATGGGGTTGGACCTGAAAATTAGAGCGCTTCCATTTGTTTTGGCTATTATTGTTTAAATTCGCCTATCCATATCTACTGCTACTCTATCGCCGACCCACTGTCTGCTTTCCTGCCTGGCTGACTGTGAAGTTCAAGCAGCCCTAAATAATTGCATTGTAATGCGAAATAGCTACCACCCAAAGGTACCACTCACCACTCTCTCATTTCATATACCGGCTACATTTGTCCCTTCCACTTGGCTTCTATGCTTGACTTCTGTTATTTTTGCACGTTCACATGCCATTGCCCTGACTTTTCACCGCTTTTCCGTGCCCCATTCCCATTCCCATTCCCCATTCCCCTCTCAGCTCGTGCTCGTGTTTATGTGTCGGTAATTTCCAATCTCACATTGCAATCGTTTTACAACATTTTGCTTTTATTTTATGCCACAGCGTCGCTGCACAACTTTTTTGATAGCCAGGACCCTTGCTCGACTAGCTCGTTTCTGCAGTGTGTTGCACATACATATCTCTTCTTGTTCCTCTTCTCCTGTTCTCCTCTTCGCTCTGCATTCGTTTGGGGCCTTGCCATTTTTACTTTTATTGCAACTTGCTATTTATGTGTCTGCTGCAATTATAACGGAAACTAGTTGAGTGCCACAGTGGGACCATGGTAATACGATTAAGAATGTTATACACAACAATTTAAGGGCAGAAAACTTGTATGTGAAAATGAATTACTCGAAGATTTCGCTTGTTGGGCAAGGAATATTCTATAATGAAAACACAGCGAAAGCTATATTACTTTTTTAAGTTGGTATTAATGTTTTTCTATGCATTGGAAGCTAACTCCAACAAAATAATTAAAAATATTATCTGTTTCTTTTTCTATACAACATGTTATATTTATAACTTAAAATATCTTTTAGAACAATAAGCCCACGGTGCAGTGTGTGCTGCCCATTAGAGAACAAATTATTGCTAATTAGTTTTAAATCGATGACCAGAAACGTGCAGACTTTTTATTGACTCTGTTCATGCACAGGACCTGAATATGATCAAGAAGCAACAAAAGCAGGTAATGCAAGTAATAAGCCCAACCAAAAGAACCCTTGATCGTGGTTGAGAGCGAAGGGGAATTGAAATTTACAAAATATATGCAGTAAAAAGTAATATTCACCAGAGCTAGACAAGAACAGCTCACAGTATAATTCAATAACTTCCAAATGAATTCTGGCATAAAAATTGATTAAGTAAGACTTAGGAAATTTCAAGAAAGAGTGTTTGCTAGTGTTAAATATACCCTGTACGGAGTTAGTGTAGAAAAATAAATCTAATTTACTCGACTTAAATACTTTTAAGAGTTGTTAAGTAAGACCGTGCGTAAAATAAACTTTTTATCATATATTAATGTTTTATTAAATATGCATATAATTTCTTTTAGCATTAAATTTTCCAAATTCTTTCCATTTTACCACTCCCGTGTTGGCTGCTAAAAAACAGCTCCAAACTCAAATGTAATAAAATAAAGTGTTGAGAATTTCGAATGCTTTCTGTTCGGCTGTTTGGCTGAATGGATAGGAAAGGGCTGGTGAAGGGGCACGGCAAGGTCGGATGGTTAGGGATCGACTAACGGGATCGTAGGTTGAAACACTGGCCGTGGGCGCGTCAATGGCGTGAAGAGTGAACAAAAAAAAAAAAGAAGAAGAAAAACACAGCTTACAATAACAACACGCGAAAATCGATTGAAAAACTCTTAACAAAATCAAGCTCTTCGCATGCAGCTCAATGGGGCTGGGCCACCCAAAGGGGTCTCTGACATGGCCGGACACATCACCCCTCGACACACACCCATTGAATTGGGTTTTTGAAGATTCGCTTTTATTGTGCGGTATTTATTGTGGTATATGCCTTTTTTTATGCTGCTCCAAATCGCAGCAAGCTTTGCCAAGTGCCAGTTTCGATGGTTGTTTCAATGCTCCTCCGCTGTCAGCTGTTCGCTTCGGGTCAGACATTCGAGTGGTTGAGTAAGTGAGTGGCGGGGGAGCCCGGGTGAATGGGCTCACACATAAGCCGCTTAAATTGGTTGGCCTTTTTTTGGTTGGTGTGTTTTTGGGGTTTTTTTTTTGTCGTCGTTGTTGCTGTTGTTGAAAATGGCGTTGTATGCGTCGAAATGGTTATAAAAATTGTTAATTAAGTTAAGTTCGTAATGTTGTTTTATAGTTTGGTTTTCGCTTCACAGCGTATTTTATCGGGGTCTGGGTGTGGCAGGACTTTCACATGACAATAAAATTTGTATCCACTTAATTTTTGGTTTTTATAACTTTACGAGGGCTGCAAAACAAATTAATCAAAAATGAGGCTATTTACTTATCGATTTTTAAGGAGTATTCGATACACTTATATGTAGCTAACTTATATGAAGCTGAAATGTATTCTTCTCAATTATATTTGCCATCATAAGTTTCCATTTGGCCATTTAACAAACTTGTGCGATACAGGTTACCAAAACTTGCTTGTCTTACATCTAACTAATTACATTTAAGCTCTCTCTGCACTATAAACAATAAATGGTTTTCACAAGGCTTTTGAAAGTTTGCATATTATTTAAAATCATATAATCCAACAGCCGGAGCCCACAAGAAACTCAGTCTTGATTGCCAACAACACGATCGTTCTGGCATTTGTTTGTGTGTTGCTGTAGCTAATATCATTAGAGGTAACCCCTTTATTCCAGTTGAGCACTTGGCGTTCTCTATTCCCTGAGTGTGTGTATCTTGCCTTTTGTTGTCTTTCACGCACTCTTTCGCGCCTCCTCCTCCTCTTCTGCTTCTGTTTGGCCCTATTTTATGCTAGTTTCTGCTGCGTTTGTTTGCTTGTTTACTTTTTGCTCGGCGCGTTATCCCATCGCAAATCCGCCATTGGTGCATTGTCTTGCTTATCTTTGTGGCATGTGGCCGTGTTGCACAGTGTGCGAGTGCTTATGTATATGTACATTTGTGTACATGCAGCAGGAGCAGCAGCAGAAGCAGCAGCAACAGAAGCCGAGAGAAAGATGTTGGCTCTGCTATTTAAATAAATCGTTGCATACTTTGCGGCTGGCTGCGGCCATCAACGCGCTCTTTGCTCGTTATGGTATTCTGTATGTGTTTGTGTCTGTGTGTGTGTGTTTAGGTGTTTATGTATGCAACTCGAGGGGTGTTGGTGTGGGCGTGGTTGTTGGAAAGTCCGACTTTAAATCTCATTTGAATTATTATGGCAAAATGCATGACATTCGCGATGTCGTCGCATTCTTCTGCATACTTTATGGCATTTTAAGTGCTGCAAGTGCTCAAAAATGCTTTTGCAGGTGTCAGCCGTTGTTATTTTTAGCCACCCCTCTTTGCACTCCCCTCTAAAATATTTAGCATACAATATTTGTTGTTCACAATTTATTACCCAGCCTCCACACATTTTTGCCTGCAACATTAACAGAAGAACTTGAATTCGTAGAATTTTAGAATGTTGCATTAACAATGAAGATTTTATCTTTCCCAGGATTTATCTCATTTTGAAGTAACCGTCATGCAATTATCCCAAAGGTATGTTTTAGATCTGGTTCATATACAGATAATCCTTTGGAGTATCTAAATAGATATTAAGTAAGTAATTAGTTAGTAACTAACACAAAAAAGTATATTTTATAGGTTGTAATGATACTTTAAAGTACCATCAAATACATAGATGGTAGGCGCACATAGTTGAAACCCGGTAGCCGGCTAGGCAACTAGCCAACAAAAATGGCGAAATCTGTAGTCTGAAAAAACGGTGCTGGTACTAACAGGAGCCGTCCGCTATTTAACAGCTTGGAGCAATTGCGAACGTAAATCAAATGAAACATTTTGCACTGGCAGACTCGCAGACTCACTTCCTCCTTCACACTCTCCTTCTCTTGTACTGCACGTTTACTATATGATACCCATTGAAAAATTGTAGAAATGGGTATGATGCAGTAAAATGATAACTTAAATATTTTAACTATAGTATATTTCTGGCGGTATGCTTTATGTATTCTTAGTTTTTTTCAAGTTGCATGCAGTAGAGATATACTAACTGAAGCACTCTTGATTATATCACTCTTATTTTGCATTATACGAAATGGTAACAGTTTGAAAATGTTGTGGAGTGTGGTATGGTGGACGGTGAACAATAAAGTGCTGCAGAGATTCGCACTCATATTGTGTATCAGATTTGCCCGAGATGCAACTACAAAAGGCGTTGTAGTGCCACAACACTTGCAACACTCACAGGACTTGGCGAGAATTGTGAACTGGAATCGTTGCCAACTGTTGGCTGCTGCTACTGTTGCTCCAACAACTACAACAACACTAACAACAGAAACTGAAACCGTAGGAGTAACGGCTGCATCCACAATTTTGATTTATTATTTTGATTCCTGTTACTTTAGTACCTGCCAGGATGCTCTGCGAGAAAGGAGAGAGAGAGAGAGGAGGCAGGGAGAACCCTCTGTCAGGTCATTCCGTACCCATTGCAACATTGTGTCCTTGAGTATGCTTTCCGTGTCGCCTTCTTTATTTTTATTCATTCGATTCGTTTCTTTTTGTTTTTATTGCTCCAATTACTTCATGTTGTACTCGCTCGCCATGTGTGGCACTTGAGTAAATTAAATATTTTTCCCACCTGCTTGCTGAATTTTTCCATCATTTTTTTTGAACCAAGTGCGTCTTAAAAGGCAGAAATAAGTGCTGCACGTTTGTTAAGAATGGAATTTATTTATTTGTACACAAATTTTATTATTTTTCAACATCAGTTCGATATGAGTTTAAATATAAATTCAATTTAATTAATTTAATATTTATTCAGTTCAATTATAAAATTGAAGAACAAATATTTAATGCCAATTAAGAAAACTTAAAACAGTAAATATTCAATAACTTTTTATATGTTAAGAGTTTTCGTTTCCATATTCAACCGTTCCATTCATGTCGAAGTTGAAACACTTAACTGAACATTAAATGCATAGAACTAACAGACAAGTGGGTTTTGCCTTTTACATGAGTTAAGATACACACATAGAACGGCGAGAAGAGGCATACGTGTGCTTTTGCTCTTATGCACAAGAACAATAGCAGTGGCAATTAAAAAAACAGCAGAAACAAACCAATCCAACGAGCGTCGCAAAAAGGTAACTGCCATGATTGCTTTGCACATCCTGCGTCTCTACACAGTTTACCACTTGATTACCCTGTTACTATCTGTGTGTGCAAAATAAATAAACATATGCATAGTTGCAACATGTTGTACAGAGTAAGCTAAGTCGATAATACTATACTCATTTATCTTTGTTTGATTATATATCGGTATTA
Organism: Scaptomyza parva; assembly: GCA_035044645.1. Lineage (NCBI taxonomy): Eukaryota > Metazoa > Arthropoda > Insecta > Diptera > Drosophilidae > Scaptomyza > Scaptomyza parva. Next base: position 264,510 of record JAWNNT010000142.1, on the reverse strand, counting down.
AACGAGTCTTATCAATATTTTAGACAAACTTCATCTTCAGCTAAGCAGAGTCGAACTATTGGCTTAACTAAAGCGAGTCTTAAAAGAATATCGTTTAGTCGCGCTTCTATAGCTGTATCAATTATACTTGATTGTTAAGAAAACTTGCACTCTGTTCTTTGAATGGTAATGTGGAATGCGTATACATTAAATAAATTCATTAAAAAATACTTTCCCATATATTAATATTTATTTATTGGCCATAGCGTATATAAACTTCGGTGCGGTAGCACATTGTACACCCAATGGTGGCAACAAACCGTGTGCCGGCGGATACAAGGCAATACAAGAGTCAACAGCAGGAGGAAAGGATGTGTAACTACGTTGGGCGATATGTACATGGATACAAATATATAGATTCAAAAAAGGGATGCAGGCATAGATGGTGACTCTGGCAACATGTTGTAATTGCGTATTTCATAGATGCTCAACACCAACAAAAACAAACACGGTGGGGACATGATCCAACAAAGCAACAACAACAACAACACAAGAAGGCGAAGAAGGGGGGAGAGATGAGTTGCTGTTATATTTGCCGCTGGATGTTTGCATTTGTTCGGCGCGAAAATGGCAACTGGTGTGCACTGGAATATGCTATACACAACAGCAACAACACAACAACAATGAGAACAACAAGAATACACATACGCCATGTTGCGCCATTTGAAGTTGTGTTAGCGTATACGTAATTTTTATTTTGCAGACAAAAAGCCAAAAGATTAGTCACTGAAAAATGCATTCAGCGAGAGCTGCAAACGAAAAAACAACAAATGACCAAAAACCAAAAACAGAGCAGACAAATTTTAATTGCTCAAAAGCGAATGCATGGGAGAAGGGACGCGGTCATCGGTGGAGGAGAAGCGGGGGGACAACTAAATTGGCTTGTGCTGTGCAGCGTCCATTTATGACTTTTTATTCAATCACAGTAAATTAAATCAAATAAAATATTTCACTATGCTTTCTCTCTCTTTGGAATTTTTAGTTAAAAATTTGAATTTTGCTTTGATAGTTGCGCTTTTTGAATTACAAATATGAAATGGACTTAGATAGACTATGACGTGAATATTGTAAGTGGAAAGACGAACTCAAATTGCAAACACACACATACATAAAAGACATACATCCAAGAGCAAAAACTGCACGAAAATCAACTATGAATATAGTTGTTAATTTAACTATAAAATAACTTGCACAGGAATATGAAATCTATTTAAATCAAAGAGATAACACTTTCAAATGACTATGCCATGTTACTTTGATGTTGAATGTATTTACTTTTATATTAAGAATTTGAAGCGTATGCAAATCAAATCTAGCTAACACCCCAAAGCATTTTCGTTTAATAATCAAAACTTACGAACGAGAGTATGCTGGTCAAATTCCGACATAGTCTTGTATATTTTGTACCTCGTTTGCTCGATCGTATTTATTTTTATTTTATTGCTAGCTTTTTTGGTATTATAAATAAAAATGCGCCTGGGTAAATAATCACAAAAGTCATATTTTATGTTAAGATATCAGAGATGTTCTGTCAAAAAGGTTTCGTATTAAGTATGCTCAATGAGTTTTTTATATAGAACTTTAAAATTATCTTATAAGAAAAAACTAAAAAACATAACCGAAACCGTTTTTCAAAAAACATCTGCATTCAAATAAAGCTCACCTCGTTTTTATTTCTATTCACAAACGTCCTTGTGCCATCTTTTGCCATTTGGTGCGTCCTTGTTGGCACATTTAGCACACACTTGTGCACATTTTTATACACTAAATGTGTTTGTGTGTGTTTGTGACTGAGTGTTTTTTTTTTAGAAACGTATTTATGTTCGTTTATGAACGACCGTATCAAAAGCGAAAGGCTCATTTAAAATAAAATTCACAAAAAGCCGCGCACAAATGCGCACTTTGCTTTGCTATACTTTCTATGCCCTTCCTGGGTGTATATATGTATGTGTGTGTGCATTATCAGCCATGCGTAAAAATCAGGACATGCGCGTGAGAGAAACTGCTATTGTTCGTTTGGCAGGATTTTCATACACTGCATGGGCTGAACTAATGACGATTATCTGTGGGTGTTGTGTATTAGGTTTTTCCTCAAAAAAAAAAAGGGAAAAAGAAAACTCTATCAAAGGATAATCATTGCAGCTATAGCTGTTTAAGCGATATAGAATCACACATTTTGTGCTGCTCCAGTTGAGTGTAAATGTTCTGATAAGCGGTGGAAAGTTTCAAATGAACGCACAACAAATGAACACGACTTTTGCCAAATAACTCTTCATTGGTAAGATCGCAAGAAGCGATGGCAAAGGAGATTTTCCTATAGGTTATATGGAAGAAACATAGGAACATTTATATAAATATTTCTGTTGTTCAAATTATGCAATTTCTTAAGAATATTGTTTGATTCTTTGGCTATTTTTGAATATGCGAAAAATAGTTTTGATTTCATTTCAATCAACTAAAAATTTAGCAGCTGGTAAAAAAGGAGAATAAGCTATCATAACATTATATTAGGACACTGTTTTTACTGCTGATCTTTGTAAATTTTGTCATTTTCATAAATACAACTCCAAATAAATCTAAAAAAAACCAAAAAAAAAAAAAATGTGCCTCTGTTCTGTGTTTGTTCTTCTATATATTGTCAAAGAGTGTGATGTGGGGAAAAGTTATGCAAAACTCCCCGATTACTTCAGTATAAGGAGCAATGCTGTCTGGGGCTGCCTTCAAATATTGGGAAAACGGCTACCAAAGCAAATTTATGAAAGTGCTCTCAAAAAAATGAAGTGAAAATTATTGTATTGAAATTGTTTGTAAAAATAAATTAACTTAATGGAAAGATAATTCTTTTTAAGGCTTACAGAACTCACAATATATGCAGAAATATTCATTGAATCATCCCATAAACATTATAGCTATATCGCTTAATAATATTAACACCGACACAAAGTTACAAGTCAAAAAAAAAAAAATATTTGATATAATTCCTGTTAAATTGTTAATCGTATAAATAAAATAAGTGCAACCACCAGTCGTAAACTGGGTAACATGGTTGATCTTGAACTGACTTCCATATTGGAGTCCATGTAGATGATGACTGACGAAATTGACTTTGTCGCATGCACATCGCTGGGCTTTTTACACTTTTTGTGCAGTTCATCAACGTAGGTAAAAGGAAAGGGTAGACAATTTATTCTAACGTCACCTGCCAGCATCAACGGGTAGTTTTGTCCATTACAGTAGAACTTGCCATCACTGAACACTAGATTGTAACATTCGGTCAAAGCGCCCTCGTAGAACACGATGAGTAGTATCTTGGAGGCCAAGTAGTCGGCTCGTTGCCAAATGGCGTACGGTGTATCAGCAGCCGGATGTCGATCCTTATAAAGCAGGCGCAACTCACGATCGAAACTCCCGTGGCACACGAAATCCAGAATGTGGCCTTCGATGCAGGAACAATTGGTTAAGCGGCTTGAGACTTTGGCGGGGTAAGTAAGAAGTATTAGAAGCCAGAAAGTAATCAGATTTATATTGTAAGATCCTGCGCATTGATCGCTATATACCATGGCCTATAACAATTCGAAAGTCATTGTTTTGGCAAATTGTTTTTAAGCAGTGAGTGACATGATATACAAAGTAAAACTCCAAATTTATATATACATTAATATTAAAATCCCTTGAAAAGCTACAATTTTCATATATGGCTTGTAAAACCATGCTGTATGTCCAATCTATAAGATTACGATTTCAATTTTTCTTTGTTCTGCCAACAAACAAGATAAATCATTAATTTCTGACAATAAGTTCCGAGATAAGCACACAATCAAATACGCGATTCAAATAAATTGAATACTTGTTATAAATGTTTTATTCACAGCAGCTACTACATTTCTGGCATTTGAGAAACTCAATGTATTTCAGGTAAGTATTTAAGGTAAGAAGGTAAGTAATATGTTATTTTAGGTGATTAGTTGGGTTTCACTGGTTTTCAGACGGAGATGAATTAGGAGAAGTGATAATGGCCAGAATCCCAGTTACCAAGCTGCTTTCTGGTGGTAGAGGCGGAGCAGAAATCATCTGATCTCTACAGTCACAGACTTGGAGTAGTTCAAGGTATCTTATCTTTCATGTTAGTGCGAAAGCACTTTCAACACACTAAATAGACTTCTAACAGAAGCCCTTTGGTAATGATCATAATGACTTTAATGGAGTATCGGAGTTCTTGCCTCTGCATTATCAAAGACTATATATTTAGACAGCGGGCTCCTTGAGATGCAATCTCAGTCACAATGTTCCAAATCAGATATATGTATACATATATGTTCGATTCTAATGAAGCTCCTTGTCTCTGATAGTATATTCGTTTGCTGATATCGACATCGAATTACATTTAAAGAGATCCAACTCAGAAAATGAGACGAATAGTTGCATATATTCCGCCTATGTTACTTCCCACTGTACTCAGTGCCTTCAGGAGCACGCTCGCCTCGCCATTTTCTAGCTAGTGCTTATTATTTCTCTCTACACCATCTACTCTGTCACAATTTCCCGCGTTGAATTTAGGAGTTGAGCTGTTGTCATGGAATTGCACTTTTGAATAGCTTCGCATCAGCCTTGAAAGAATAAATTCCAAAAACTCACTTTCCATTATGTATTTTAGTATAATAAAAAAAGTTATCTGATGTTAACATGTATTTAAGCACCGACTCTAAGAGCAGATACATTTCTCAACTTAACATCCACAAATATACTGAATTCATTGCCGGCATTTCACGAACTTAAGAAGAATATTACCATTAGTGCCAACAAAAATACCCTAAATACATAACATACATTTCTGCCATCACTTTCATTATTTTTTGATGCCACCACTTTCATTATTTTTTGGCAGAGTGACTATAATGAAGTATCGGGGTGCGTGCAGCTGTGTGGTTATCAAATACTTCATTTAAACAGTGGGCGCGCAGAGCTGCTGGATAGATCAGATTCCTGGCTATGCAATGTGTGTTCAAAACTAGACTTATATTCTGCATGAAAGTAGGATCTTGAGTGCCTTGGCTCGGAAAGAAATTGTCGCTGATATGAATGTTAATATGAAGGTAGTCAAAATCCTTTGATTGCCACAAACTGTACAGACTGCCTTCAGGGGCGCGTTTATCTTTCCATTTTCTGTCTAGTTTTCTGGTGATCCTATTAGTGCAGACTCGGGTGAATTGTGTACCATTGAATTTATCACAGTTTCCCGTTTTGTAATTAGGAGTTAAGCTGTTGTCGTGGGATTCTTCTCCTTTTGAAAAGCTTAGCAAAATACTCAAAAGAACCCACCCAAAAAGCTCACTTTCCATTCTAAATTTTGAGTATTATTGACGTTTGATTGAGTTTAAATATATGACAGATATTTCCATAGAGCAAATATATTGAATAGTGCAAATTGCAGCAGTGAATGGGCGACAAAGCAGTGCAAGCAGTGTAATTGAGAAAAAAGAAAGCAGTTCCACGCAATTCACAAGTATCATTTGGATATTCATATCGTATATCTCTGAACACCCAAGAACAACATATAGAAGATAAAAAAATGTAATTTAAGACATGCATTAAAAAGATTATTACAAGCAGCAAAATGACTTTGCACGTAGACCTTTTGAAAGTAATGCAAAACTGCAGTAGGTACGTGATTGAAAGAAAAAGTTCAATATATATCGGGAAAATGTTGAAAAAGAAAGTTTGCTTTTAAATTGATTTACATATTCGTACATGTCTGAAGACTACTGCCGAAAAAAAGGAAGATACAGAGAAAGGGAGAAAGAAGGTATATAAATAAATAAAATTGAAGCGATGAGAATAAAAACTGAATTTACTTTCAGTTTTCCCTTTAATGACAATTCTGTAATTTTACTCCTTTTTCCATTTTATGACGACTCTTTCAGTCTGCGTGTGTGTGTGTGTTTTTGCATTCTGTCCTTTATTATGTTACAATAATAAATTGTATTAAGTGAATTTTTGCAGTGGAGCGACAAGCAGGTCGGCAAACTGAATGCCAGAACCCAGGTGTATTGACTGACACATGAAAAGCAAAATTGAATTAAGTGACGAAATAAATGAAAAAAGAGAGTAAAAAGTGAATGGAAAATAAGCATAACGTACATAATATACACTACTTCATAGTACAATTTTGTAAAAGACTTTTGCACGGCTTCTTAATGATATAGTGGTCTGTCTATCTGGTCTACATTGACAAATAATCTAAAAGAAAAAAAAAATATCTTAACTAGCTTGCATAGAGCAGACGGGCAAAAAGATAAGGCATTACCGAATCAGTTCGCTCTACCGATGACGAAAATGTATGCTTCTTTCTAGGCGTTATACATTTCATGACAAAGTTAATATACAATTTTGAAGTATATAAAAAAATACAAGCAGAAAAAGGAAATTTTATCGCATTTAGTTACAATGCAATCTGAACCCTTCTGTACCTATTCAAAGCTAAAATTGCAAATTTCTATACAAGAAGAATTTGTATTAGACTGTGTGAAAAGCTTTTCCTGCACGTTGGCAATGCTCAACACGCCGTTCTCTTGTTGCCAACATTCACACTGTTGTTATGTTAATATGTGTCACATGATTTACAGCTGACGCCCTTAGTACTCTCTCTCTCTCTCTCTCGTTCTTTCTTTCTTTCTTTGTACAACTTAGCAGCTTCTGGTATTGACAGATTTTTCGCACAATACGTCAATCTCAGTTCCAACTGAGGGTTCCATTTATACATACTGTCAATAATAAAAATCTCATAAACAGAAACTAACCAAACAGACATTTAGTTAATATTTCGTAAGTATGATTTCAAGTCAGTTTCCTTAATAAAAATCTATAACTATATACCTGTATATATGTTTCAGTGCTAGGTCCAACAACTACCCATTAAAATTGCTATAACTGTTGGGTATTGAGTGAAAAGTCATATTGATATACTCACACCTTCCTTCCACAAACCGGCCAATAATTTAGTTTGTCATTTCCCTGACACGCCAGCGAACGAACGAACGAACGAACGAACAGCAGACGCATCCAATTTGCTCCCAACACCCCGCTTAAATCAAAATCCTCGCCGCCTTCAGAGTCAAAGCTTCGAACTCACGTGCTGCCATAACAAAAGCCAAAGAAAAAATCATCGTGCCAGGGCAAGGCAGGGCAGGGAAACATATATAAACGACAGCAAATTATTTTCTGTCAGCTGAGCGGGGGCGTAACAAACTGCTTTCTGCTCTTTAAGTGTGTGTGTGTGCGTGTGTGTGTTAAATTCCGCAGGACAAAGGCGACAATCGACGTTGAAGCAGAAGCAGAAGCAGAAGCAGAAGCGGGAACAAAATGCATTGCGTGTCTCAAAAACTAAAGAAAGAACCGTAGACCAAAAAATTAAGGGAAATTGATATTAAGAAATTGCATGAAATGAGTAAATGAAGCGTGGAAAAACACGCCCGTCTAATGGACTGCCTGATTGCCGTCAAAGCTTACAGGTTATAGCCGTCTGCTAGAGGGGGGGCTGAGATGGAGATGGAGAGCCCATAGATAACGTCAAGAGGTATATGTATGTGTGTGTGGTGTATTAAAAATTCTTGGAAAACTAATCAATGTCAAATGTATTTTGATTGTGTCGCTTCGACGATGTCGCCGCCCTAACGACCAACGCGACCAACGACCAACGACCAGCGACAAATAGACAGATAGACAGATAGTTAGATGTAGGACATTGTTCTTGCCCTTAAGCTTGACTGCATCGAACCAAGTCATGTTTGGGTTTGTCCGTTCAGTGAGCAAGCAATAGCAGTAGCAGCTAGCAGATGAGCGCGTGATTAGCTGAAATTAGAAAACAATTTTCCTTGTACCATGAAAATTAACTAGCTGCCATAAATTTGTGGTGACACATTCTGTTCTGCCCTGAGAGGAGTGGCCAGATGGAAGAAGACCTTGCGCTTAATGTGTTCGCAATGTAAACATAGGTGACTTATCAGTATTTAATCGAAATAACAGATTATTGTTACAACTTGTTGAAAGCCACTAACGAAAAAACAGCAGGTGAAGCAGTAACTTAAAATTCCTCAAAAAAGTATTAATTTACACTTCATTATTATTATATTTTTTCTGTATAGTACTTAAGCATTTTAGAAATGCACAAAAGTAATAAAAAAAAATTTATATGCTGCACTGAAAAGATTTGCAGTCCTAAAAAAATACAAATAGGTGATTAAAAAATATAGGTCCTGCAAGCGTAATATTTCCCACCAGGATTATGCTGCATTTGCAAACAAATTAGAGGCAATGAGTACTGTTCATGAATGGATTGAAATGAAATGTTGAAAAAGCGTATATACAATTTTTGCTGACATTGAGTGGAAGTCAGCATTCAAATCGAATGTTGCACCCCCCTCTGGTATGCTGGTATGGAACTTGCCACCCTACCCTCTACCAACAGCTGCTGTCAAATTGACATTTCTACTTAACATCCGGCGCAGAGAGCAGCTCAATTTTTAATCGGTTTTCGAGCTGCTTTCCGAAACAGCAGCGGCAACAGCGGCATCAACGGCATCAGCGGCAGCAGAAACAACTCATTATTTTTATTAATATGATTTTCGCTGCACTGGAGTTGAGCTGCGAGCGGCAATTTTGCATTTTGTAATTTAAAATTTTGCATACATTAAGCGGCGACGACGAGTGATAAAGATGATGAAGATGCCAGTGTCAATACATATCATTGTTTTCTCCAATGAACAGTCATTTATTTGCAATTATTTGTTTTAAGCATTAAAAATACAAAAGCTGCGAGTCAGCGGAACGCCACGCCACGCCTCGTCTCGCCGCCCACCCTTGCCTCTTGCCACAACTCCCTACACACACACACACAGCATTCGATTGCTTGGGGAGATGCTGCAGTTGAAAAATGAACAACTGTGCATTGTCCTGGGACTGATATCGGATTGGTTGAAAATGCGCTTTTAATTGCTGTCAGAAAGGTTCTGAACACTACGCTGGCATGAGTTCTGTCACACAAGTTGTCAAGCTGTGGCCAAAAGGCGACCGATCCAACGTAGTACTATAATTGACGTTGACACACTTTACAGATTTCATTGTAAGTACATTTAATTATATGCCCAAGCAGAAAAGGTGTAAAAATGTATACAGGTGTGTCCGTCACGGCACACGAAAAAAATACAGCTTGAAGCGGATGTTGTGAAGTGACAGTTCACTTAAAATATTTGTCTTTAAGTTTATCCTTTGGCATGGAAATTAATAGCTTTGTTTGTGGCACTTGTTTCTTGTTACTTATGAGAAGTGGAGTATTAAGTTTTCATTTATTTTTCATTAATTTAACAATTAACAAAGTCAATAGAAAGATTGACAAAATTACTAGACCCAGCGAGTCTGGATTTATAATTAACATTACACGTTCATTAAATAAATAATTTTACATTTTTACTTTGTCCTTGTCATTAGAAGCCAGAACATAGTTCAGAAACCAGCCAACTAACCAACCAACCAACTAACCAACCAACCACTGCACACATGTCCTTCGGGACTTATTATTGCTTCGTTGCAAAAATGATAAGCGTCCTCCGAGGGGCGTGACGGGGCGTTACTATCCAGCTGTCTGTGGGTGTGTGTGCGGATACTCGTGGCATCCTTATAATGCAACTTGAAAGGGTTTGGTTGGGTTTGGTTTGATTGTGGCTGCTTGCAGCTGTGTTGCCTAGCTAGAGTTGCCATTGCTGCTAGTTGCTGCGGTTGGATGCCTCACTTTGGACTTGGAACGCGGCTAGCTAGATGACCAGCTATTTCCCCTTCCCCCCAGCGACCTCACCAACACTTCTGTCTCTTACTCCCTTACTCTCTTTGTGTATGCGATGCTTATATGGATTTTTATAAAAGTTAATTGCTTAGTTTCAATGTTTGGTTAACAGCTCTCTCCGTTGTTGCCGCTGTTGCCCTGTACTTCGCCAGTAATCGCCAGCACTTGTAACGGCCACCAAGAGCTGGTCCGACTTGGTCTCAATGGACTAGTTTGCATGTTATGTAATTTTTACAGTGCAACAGTCAAAGCGACCTTTGAAGCATTGAGTAAGTGTGCTTAAACAGAATGTAAGAGTGGAATATTATTGCCAAGGAAATAGAAAATAAGTTGGTAAGCTCTAAATAACATGAATACAATTTAAAGATTCAAGCATTAAATAAATGTAAACAACCCAATCTATGATAATGCTTAAAGTTGGTTTTGGTCAGGCTTTAAAACAAAATAGTTCCAAGTCTTATATAATTTATTTTTAAACAATTTTTTTTTCTAACCACACTTTTAATAAAGAGATTTCCTAAACTAAATATATAAAATCATCATCTTATGGTTCACGCTCAAGTCATGTCATGCCACATATATCACAATATTGTACGATGCAGGCGCACTTAAGGGCCGAGTTGCAGGAAATGCTTCAAGACTCTGCCCCAAAGCACGTTAATACAATTAAAAACCAACCAATTTACTTACGACAACAGCGCGACATGGCGACATGGCGACACAGCCTCAAAATTGATGTTGTTGTTGTTTCTGGTGTTGTTTGTTGGTGCTGTTGCTGTTGCTGTCAGGTATAGCAGCTCTCTGATGCCATTAGGCGTAAGTGGCATTTTCCTTTTGATTTTGGTGGCATTTGGCTTTATTAAGCAAAACATTCAGCACACTTGTCCAGGTAGGCAGTAGTAGTCGAGGAGTAGAGGAGAATGGAGTCTCTCCGTCTGTCTTTCTGTACTCTGGCCAGGACTTTGCCAGAGGGGATTGTTTGACGATGTTCAAATGGGTCAATATGGCATGGTACGTGGCAATGGCTGAGATACACTCATGCAATATTCACACAGGACACCACTACCACTACCGCCACCATCATCAGCGAGTGACATCTTTTGAGGCCTCACACCAGACCAGATTGTAGGTGTGTGTGTTCGTATTTGCTTATATGCACGATCTTTGTGGTAACCTATGTCATTCACATGCAGGTGTGTGTGTGTGTGTGTGTGTGTGTGTGTGCGCGCGTGTTTTAGTCATTTTCGGTGGGGAAATATCCCCAGTATCCTCTGAAATCGCGTGCGCGCTTCGACAAAGAAATTAAAGTCTCCTTGGAGCACCGCTACTCAATCATTCATTTCGCTTTTGCTTATTTATTTAACTAATGGAATTATTTGGTATCCCTTCTTAGTTTGCTCTAAATAGTTTGTGGCTGGTGGATGGTTTCTATGTATTTGTATTCGTATTTGTCTACGTGTGCACTGAGATTTGATTTGAAGCGCCTTCAGAGTTCATCAGTTTCAGACCTTTTCCTGTCTGCTTTTGTCATCTTTTCATATTTATTTTACTTGTGTGTTGGTCTTCCCGTTGCCTTCTAATGTGGTTGGAAACGTGTCTTTTGTTGGGCACAATGTTTAATTTGTCGCTTTCGTCTTTATCGCTCATTTCTTTGTGTCTAATTGATATGGTTTGACATTTAATTTGCCTTTGCCATACCGTCACTCTCGACCTGATTAACCAGGTTCTCCACAATCCTAAGTATATTTGTAGAAGAGTGCATATAAGCCAACTATTTTCTCAGTATTTAAACGAGCTAAAAGTGTAGGCAGATCACGTCGGTCACAAACGGAAACTGTTTTATCAAACTCGATTCAGCTTCAAAATATCGATAGGCAAATGCAACCTTGTATTTGTATGTTTAAAAATTAACAAAGTCAATTGTCTTTTGCTATATATTGACTTTACTGCTGAGAAGTAAATTAAAATTGCTAGGAAAATAAAGAATTGATATTTATTTTACAAAAATCAAGTTAACATCTTGACTTAACAGCTTGAAGAGCGAAGAGTTGAACTCCTAGCTAAAGTTGACAGGTGCATTTCGTAGCTGTGCAGCGTCCGACACCTTAGCTGGCAACGAAAGTCCCTGAAGGGCAACTGGAGCAACTGGGCAAGTCTGGCTAAATAGCCACTGAATGAACTGACAGGCATTCAGGCAATGCAACCAACTGAAATGAACTAACCTTTATATATATACAACAAAGTTGTCAGCTGCAGTCTTTCTTTGGGTTAGTTGCCTTTGGGTTCTGTTCTGTGGCGAAATTAAAAACATTCTCTTTCAACACAATTTACCACTAAAGTGTGTGCTGTGTGCTAGCTATAAAACTTATGGGGTTAATCAATTTTGGGGAAAAACAGCAACAGCAACAGCAATAGCAACAGCAATGCTTGACAATAACTGCTTGCTATACAATTTATGTGATCCCTTTCTCTCTTTCTCTCCTCTTTCATTCTGTGTATATCTTGTTGCAATGAATAATAATTTGATGCATGGCTGCAACAATTCCCTGAGCTCTAATCCTTAGCTAGCTTATTGAGCTGCAATCGAGTCGCACTTTGGAAGCAGAACAGTAGAAATTGAATAAAAATGCTAAGAAGGCACAGCTCAAAAAAATATGGCAATAGCAAAGGTTAACGCCGCCGTCTGGTCTGGGACCAGGACAACACGACCACGATGATGACGTCGTAGAGATGAGAGAAAACATGGCAAAAGTTTTCTCACAGTTTCCTTGGTCATGTCATTGGCCTGTCTGTAAATCTGCCATCTTTGCAGTTGCAGTTTCTAGTTGCTAGTTGTTCGTTCGTTCGTTGCTCGTTGTTCGTTGTTCGTTGTTGTGGCTTCCAGTCAACGTACAAAATTGACTTGATAAAAAGTTTACTTATTTTTTTCGACTTCATTTGCCGGACGTGGGACGTGGGACGCAACGGACAGCTGAGCTTCGGGTTAGTTGTCAGTTGTCAGACGCTTTTGTGTCTCATCCACACGTTTTATGAATTATAATAAAAGTGCCCGGGTGTATGTTTTTTTGCATCAACTTTCCAAAGACCTCTTTTGAGTCCTTAAAGTCTTTGGTGTGTATTGAATTGAACACAATATGGATTTGCCACAAGTTCAAAATATTAAATTAACTTAAAGAATCGGCTAGTTTATATATTTCTTTTCTCTCTTTCGCTTACTGCACGCATCCATTTAACAGACACCATAAAAAATATAAAATGAAATCTCAGAGTCTGCACAAAAATCATAAAAGCGTATAATAATATTTAAAATGGATTTTACCCGATTTATGGCATTTCACTTGACTCTTTGTATGTGTGTGTATGTTTGGGGATTGTACTATTTGTGTAGACATATATTTTTTTTTGGTCCAAATGGGTCCCGGTACATATGTATGGTGGTGTTATTTATGAAATTTACGTTTTACCTTTCATTTCGAAAATGCGAGCTTCGGCTACAAATTGATATTTATTTCTTTACTTTTCATGGTGCAAAGAGTAAGAACCAACATACAGATGACATTAGTGAAAACCTGCATGAAAATGTCCACAGGAAAACTGTGGGATATTTCCTTTAAGACCCATTCACAAATTACCGCATTTACATGTATAGATATAGAACCCCCCTGCAAAGAGACCACACTTAATTGAGCATCTAAAAGATGCACTGAACGAAATCGGGATTTAAGCTAAAATGTATACCTAATGTCATATTAAACATAGATTTAAAATCAGTTTTAGCGGTTTTCTTCTTTTTTCTTTAAACAATTTTGCTTCTTAAGTTATAAATATAGATAAAAGCATTGACATATGTTTGCATTTATTTTTTAGTTTTTCTTACATATTTAAATGTAAAAGGCAAGTTAACAACATACTTAGTTGTATTCTAAGTTCTTGTACTAAATATATATATACAAAAATTAATTTAAATTAATTTAAATTAATTAAAATTAGCAAATAGTATTATTTAATGTATCAAAATAAGGCAAACTAAGTACAGTCATTTGGGGTTTCTCGCTCGAAAAGACTCTTGTAAAGTTTTTTTGCTCGTAAGGAATTCGTATTTCGTATCTCATCCAAACTCTCAAGAGTTTTTAATAGAAGTTGTAAAAAAACAAATAAAATATGGTTATAACTTTCGATTACTGATTTTACTAAGCTCAAGGCAACAATAATGACTGTAATTTTCATGTTATACACTATCTCATTTGAAATATTGAAAGTTGGTCTTTCTTAGTCACCGTTACCTTTACCGTTACCGTTACCTTTACCTTTACCGTCATCGTTCCGTTCCGTTTCATTCCCATGAGAGGCGACTGACATTTTGAGTTTGCTTGACTGCCTGAAAGTGCTGCCTGCTGTCAAGCTTGCTTTTGTTGTTGTGCTTGTTCTCGTTTTGTAGGCATTTCTGGCGTGTTGCAACTTCTTTGCTTCTTCACCTACGTAACACTTCATTTTGCAACTTGCAACTTTTCAAGGGTTGCATGTGAGTGTACTTTATATCTGTATGTATATGTGTGTGTGTGTGTGTTTACGAAATAGTTATATACTTACTTCTACTTGAACTTTTTAGCTTGCTTTCTTTTGCTTGAGGGGGTGGGGGTGGTGCTAAAAAATGCTTGCACAACTTTTTTGCCTGCATTGTTTTTGACTGCAGTACACTGTGCACACTGTCCTACGTAGTTGCCCACTATACAACCCTAACCCTTTCTCTTTCTGCCATCTTGCTGTCTCTGTAGCTCTGTACTTTAGTTTTGCATTAGCTCATTGCAGTTGTTGTTGTTGTTGTTCCAAGTCGGGTCTGTTGCTGCTGTTGCTCTCTGCTTGTGAAGCCTGTAATTTATTTCTTGTTTTGATTGAAATATTGCTTTACAAGCAAAAAGACACGCACACACATACACAGGAGCACAAGAGCACAAGAGGAGACTGGTTCAAGGGGGTGGCAAGGCTTAGCAAATACGCAGCATAGGCTCTAGGCTCTGGGGTTGCCTTGTCTGCCTGCCTGGCCTGGCCTGGCCTGGCCTGGTTGCCGTTGCCTGGCCTGGTTACTGTTGCGTTCACGCTGGAGTGACGGCCTGTCTACAATACGCACACCCTTCGCACAGCACTAATGCACTGAGAGAAATGCTTAATGCAGTCAACTAAAGGTACCAAACACACTTATTTGATATGGTTTGAAAAAAAGTCAAGTCTTTCTTCGAGTGCAAATGAAAAACTCATAAAGTTCTTCAAGCACTTGTTTTTCCCATCTTGCTTACTTGCTGTGTTTATGTTTTAACTGTATATACCGTAAACAGGCATATTTCAATCAAAACTTACATATTGAATGTTGTACCGAAAATATTTTGCAATTGGGAGCAGCAGCCGCAATCAACTTCAAAGTTGTTGCCGTAAACTTTGCAAAACGTTTAATATTTTGCAATTAACTGCAGGAAGTAAGTGTTTAGAGTTTCATTTTGGAGCATGCTTTAGGCAAACCGAGCCGATGTAATAATGCCAGGCCAGCAATTCTTAGTGTGCATTTCAGACATTGAATTTTATTCAAATGAGACTAGATTATGACTATTCTCCACGAACCTGACAATAAGCATGCAAATCTATATACAACCTTGTTTAAAAAAACCTTTTCCTAACAATGACAAAAATTAATTCCAAGTGCTTGTCAAAATGAGACTACTCAGGGAAAAAATAAATAAACGACTTTGCAGCGGCTTTTGTGAGATCGCTTTGACTCCAAAAGTCAAATTGAATCAACAATATTAGCAACAAAGAGTACACGTCTCTCTAACAATCTCAACCTCCTCATTTTCATTCCCTCCACCGCCATCAGTGTTGAACCCTTGCCGACAAGGCGTAACTTCATCATCATTATGATGCTCAATATCTCAGAGGCGGCTGCTGCTATTGCTGCCATTGCGTCTTCCCTTCTCTCTTTAGTCTGCCATTTTACGTTATAAATTGCATTATAATTCAAATTTTGCAATAAATCTCAATTTCAGCACAAAGACGTAAAGGACGACAATGAAGCCAGAGGCTGACGCAGAGGCAGAACGGAGAGTTTTGAGTCAAATGGCAAAGGCAAAAGTAAAGGCATAAACTTTATAGCCCTCGACGCACCTTGAAAAGAAGTGCCCGGCAAATCAATCGATTACGCGACTTAACTTTTCAATAGCTTTGCGAAAAACCAGGCAGACAACCAACCAACCAGCTGGACAACGGGTAAGAGTGAGGAGTTACTATGCCTTTTATGTTTATGGTCATAATGCAGAGAGAGAGAGAGAGAGAGAGAGAGAGACAGAAAGAGAGAGAGAAACAGAATGATGAAGATTGAACTGACGGTTGTTAGCTGTCTCAGGAAAAAATCAGTTGTGTGCCTCTTTCTATAGAATATACTTATTATTATCAACGAGTGGAAGTTGTTGTCATTGTTGTTGAGTTTATAATTGTATTACTAATAGAGAGATGGCTGCATTTTAAGCATTCAAGAATGGATTGGTTTAGAGCAGGAACGATGCTTAAACTCTACTTCAATATGTAAATAGTTTTACTACAGGTTGAATATAATTTTGTCTCTAATATATTTATAGTTCATACGCAGATATGATAAATGATATTACTGAAATACAGTTGCTTACAAAGCAAATAATTCTGGCAAATATTCCACCTTGAAATAAAACGCCAACAATCAGGAAACTCGATTTCCCCGTAAAGCATGCAACTGCCATTTGGACATTGATACGTATTAAATATTTACACTCATACACCCATACACGCACATACAAGTGTGCCATCAAACGTGATGGGTTGTGTGTGCCACAAAAAGGGTCACCGAACAAAGAAGACATCCACAAATGGGGCAATATGTACATATATATATATATATATATGTGCCCCAAATAGAATTAACGGCGCAAAAGCAAAATTCGCTTTTAGCTTTATTTTCAAGGGAGAGATAATCAATGACAACTTTGACCATCTAGGCTATTCCTCAATCAATTTCCTGTATACAGGTATACATAATGCTTTAAGGCGTAGCTGAAAACATATCTTAAGTGTCTGTACATTAGTGATATATGTGTATTTTCATAGCTTTGTACGCACTTGTTTCCTTGAACAATTTTTCAATATTCAACGCCTTCGGATTAACATAATTTAGCAATTTTCATAACCTCAACCGATGCTTAACCCTTTTGCAAGGTAATGGACATTTGGCAATTTAATTTCTTGCACGCACAATCGACAAGCTAAGCTTCAGTGCCACGCCCAACCGCCCAACCGCCCACAGACACACACACGAACACACATACACACTTAGGTTGAGAATCGTCTTCTTACCCAGCAACTGGCAATATTGCCAGTCATAAATCCTGCTTAAATTGTGCATGCAGAGGATTTTTGTTCCAGAACACTACCCTCTCTCTACACCCCCCCCCCCCCCCCCACCCACACACACACACACAACACACAAGCCAACGGATACCTCCCTCCCTTCTCGTAGCCACTTAGCTTCAGTGTTCAACTCACTCTTTCCCTCTCTCTCCAGGAAAACTACCCAAAAATATAACGCACGTTGGCTTGCTTCTGTGTCTCTTTCTCTTTCTCTCTCTCTCTCTCTCACTCTCTCTGTTCCTTTGGCTCTTGCATATGTTAATAACCGAGAGCTTTGGCATCAGTGCGTGTTTATGCACGCATGCTATCTCAATCACTCTTCCACTCGCTCTCTCTTTCTCGCTTTCACTCTGTGTACTGGTATTCTTTTTTTGCTCTCCTTTTGGCACTGCGTTCGAATGCGCTCCTTTTTATTTGATATTATTACGATAATTTATTTGGGCAATAAATTTTGCAAGAGAAATGCATTAAATTTTTTTTCGGGTATCCCTGTGCCATAATTTCAATCTCTTTTTGTGATACTCTCTCTGTCTCTCTTTCTCTGTCTCTCTTTCTCTGTTTCTCTGGGCTGCATGATGCATGCAGGCGTAGTTTAAGGTTTTGCGGTCACTAGCAATTCACATTGAATAATATTCTTTTATGATATCCATTAATATCACAATTTAAATCTAAAAATACCTTCAAATTGACTTTTTACACATAAATTTGCAATGAGTTTCCACGCAGTTTCCCTTCAATGAGAAAAATCAGTTATTAATGATTATGATGATTATAGCTATTCGATATTTAATATATATAGAAACACTGAGAAAAATGTTAGAACAAATTAAAAAGTTTATTTTTGGTATTACAAAGTGAACGGCGTTTTTAAGTCTTTTCCCAAATTTGTTCCTTGTTCTTAAATTATGAACAGAGTGTTTGATTTGAGAGCTATTTGCTTACATTGGCTTAATACTATATGTACTTTGGTCTATGATTGAGTGCAAGTGTAGCAAACAATTCGACTTAACTGCACACAAAATATGTTCGACAACAGAGCTAAGGTTCAATTCCCAGCAAAGACAATAGTTTTTTATAATAATAATATTACTAACAGCATGGCAATGTGTGACACTCTATTCACTCATGCTGATGAAGAAATCTCAGATTGTTCTTATTATTATTATTTGCATTAAAGAGAACAAATTTATTTTCTTAGTGCACTGGGCATAGCAATAACTATGTTTACCTACCATAGAAAATAATAAGAGAATAGTTACTAAAAAATAGTTTTTATATTTGAACCCGATGACAAAAACAGTATGATGGTTTAGCAACATATAGATTTGTTTTTATAAGTAGTTTTAAGATTTCATTCATAAAGATATGTTTGTATGTGCACAAGATAAACAAGAGGAAAACAAAAACGGAACACACATACAAAAGCTGTCTGCGTAGAAAGAAGTAAAAACTATAACAAAATGCATATAAATTAAAGTAAATAGCTTGTAAAATGCATAAATCATATTGTTAATGGTTTTGTGCATTCGACATAGTCCTTTATTATTTGTTTATACGTAGTAAAACGTATTTCTTTTTAGACACTTTCATTGTACGCCACAAATTTATCACTTTTCACAAATGCTCGAAACACTTTTTGCTGTCACTTGTTGTTAATGTGAGTTTTTTTTTAGGTTTTCAGTTTTTTAGATTTTTATTTTTCTTTCCATTTCACTTTTTTATTTAGTTATTTGTGCATTGTTGACACGTTAATTTAAATGGTGGAACACAATGTAAATTGTCCTAGTTGAAATATTGTTAATAAATCATTGGAGTATTGCACTGGCAATTAAAATGAAATAAACAAAAATTCTATTTTCTGTGTATGTGATGAACTTAAAATTGGTTGTTCTATATTTTGTCGATATTTCATAAAGTTGTTTCACATAAAATATATTAGTTTTGTTTTGATTTTCTGTCGGAATGTTTAAATAATTTAATCATATATTTGTCAAAAATGTTTGTACTATTTTATTTGTATTTTATTGAACAATTTCTCCTTTTTCTCACTTGTTTGGATGCTTTTACCGCACAATTGGCCTCAGTTTTGGACGGTTTCAATCGGAACAAAACTCCCAAGCACACCAAAACACGTCTAAAACTAAGAACCATTGTTGGTAGATATATGTTTTTTGGATTTTTAATTGTTATTACACATTTAATACTTTTTTGTGTATATTATTGAACACTGCTTCATAATTTTTATTTCTGTTGATTTATATTTGACGATAAGGAATTTTTGCAAATTAATAAAACTCATAAAACTTACCTATGAATTATTTAAATAGCTTTATCAATAAATATTTTAAACTTCACTCACCTAAAAGTAGAAAAAGAATTTACACAATAAGTAAAGTGCTGTGTTAAATGAACTTATTAAAATATCATAATTATACTTTTGAACCACAAAAAGACACTTTAAACACATTCAATGCCTTTCCATAGTTCTGAAAGATATCTACTGAATGAAAATGTTAAAAAAAGGTGTAAATAATTTGCATTATTTTTATTTGGATAAACAGTTAGAGCGGTACTCGTTACTTAAATTTTATGGAAATGTGTGTCATTATTAAAGCAAACCGAATGCAATCTGATAAAATTCACACTCAGTACAAGCTTCACTGCACTTAAAAAGACCACAAAAAACACTTGAAACCTAGCAGACTAAACGGACTAAATAATACACAAATTGAATTAAACAAAGAACCCGTTGGCAATGGCATTCAACTGAAATATGCACGGAAAAGCCAGAATAAAACCGCAGTAGTGGGCACTTCTCAGATAAGTTGACCGTATTTAATAGGGCGTACGCCTGGGTAAAACCCAAACCAAACCGAACCGAACTGAACAGAACCGTTCCGAGCCACTTGACAGAGACACACACGTACATATGTACAGCATGCAAACAAGTGTGTGTGTGGAATGGAGAGCTTAATACATTCAGATTTTAGGATTGAGAAGAGGAACAACTCACTTGGCTGGTCGGTCATATTTCCAATGGCTTAAAATAACACTAGCCAACAAACTTATTGTTAATACCTTGCTTATATCTAATTTACCAAGGTATTTATTGTTAACAAATAAGTTCGTGAAACCCCTTGAGTTTATTTGACGTGTGAGTCTCGTCATCTATATGAATAACCAAAGTTACTGATGGCGAGTCTGACTTTGAACATATGCGTGGTGTTTTTCTTGCAGTGTTGAAAAAATCAAAAAATCAACGGGACTCGAGGGGTAAATCAAGTAATGCTAGAATAAGATATTTAATGCTCGAATTGAATAAGAAATTGTAGTTTTAAGGAAATCAACTCAATTCCAAAATAAATATAAATACCAATTGGTTTATTTATAGCACCGAAGATATTTTTATTACATTTCCAATCATGTCAGCCAGTGTAATCAGGTAAGAGGGTTGAGGCACGCACAACTTCTAATTAAACAAACATTTTGTAATTTTCGTTTAACGGCAAAACGACGACACGTGGTAGCCTCTCAGGAGGGGAGGCGTGGCACAAACCACTTAAGTGCCAAAGCAATTTAAAGCAAGGCCAAAACACAAACCCGAATTTGCTGCAGGTTGAACACGGACAAGTACACAGAAGTGTGTGAGTAAAAGAGTGAAAAAGCAGCCCAAAAACCCACCCAAGTTAGCTTGTGTGTGTGTGTGTGCTCGTGTATTGATAAGTTTACATGTGTATTGTGTGTGTAAATATGTGAACAACATATTTTGCAAAAATAAACATAGCCCCAAGCTGTATAAGCAATCCCCACCCTTAAATATTTCTCCCTGCTTCTCGTTTTTTATACACTTGAAAAGTGAACATAGCTTTTGTTATTGAATGTGTAACGCATAGAACGAAGCATATCCGACCCCATCATGAATACATATATATTCGTGATCAGCATCGCAAACAGTCAATAAAGCCATGTCTTTCTGTTCCTATGAAAACTAGGTTCTCAGTTTTTGAGCTATTGATATGAAACTTTGATCAATGTTTACTTTTTGTTACAGCTAAAAACTTTCTGAGATGGGACAACTATTTTATATAGCTGCCATACAAAATAAAGATTTCTTTAGTGTATTTAATATTCAGCATGCCAAAGATAGCTTCAGTACTCGCTTTTTTTTAATTTTTTTCTTGGGTAAAGATGGGTCAAATATATTTTCTTGTGGCTGCATTTGGGAAAATAATTTGGTGGCCCATTTATGTATTTTAAATTATTTGTTTATTTATTAACTGCATTTTGTTTATTTCGTAATTTAAAGCCGCCGGGGCTTCAGGTCTGTTTATTCTTACCTACATAAGACAGTAGCCTTCAAACTTGTTTGCGGAAGGTGAGCTGAATGTTTAAGGGTGTTTTCAGTGTTTTCAGTGTTTTTAGTGTTTTATTTGTTCTTAAAGTTGATGCTAGACTTTAGCCATAGATGCCGTATAACAGAAAACTTCTTTATCAGACAATTAGCACTTTATATCATTTTTGGGGGCGCACAAAATATCTGAGCATCAGCAAAAATTATTTATTAAGCCATCCAAGTGCAACAGTGAAAAACTTTTTCCCCATTTCCCGCTTTCCAACTTGTTTCCTCTGTATTTTCTTGCAAACTCAACTCATAATTTGCTGTTATTTAAAACCATTCATTTCCGCTCATTTTACTACTTGTACAACTGTACTCCCCATCCCTCCGCCCAACTGAATGGTGTCTATTTTTTGATGCGCTTTCTCTCTCGCCACTATCGAACCAAAGAAGTCCTGGGTCCTGTGAAATCCATTAAAAGTTTTACACGAAAATAGTTGCACACTAAAAAGCTATAACTGTTAAATTATAGTATCCACGAAAACTTTACCAACTGAAGTAGCGAAAGAGAAAGAGAGAGAGAGAGAGAGGTGGAGAGAGGAGAAGAGAGGGAGGGCAAAGAGAGCGAGAGAGCAAGAGCAAGAGTAAATAGCAACTGCAGTAAACTATATAAAATGGGAAGCAAGTCCAAGAGTTGTACGGAGCCTTATTAATAATTTTTAATTTCCTTGATGACTTCCAAGTTATTAACAGCATCACGATCAAGAAATTGTAGTGTACTATAAGCACACTTACTTTGTACAACATGCATCGCACTCTCTCACTCTCGCACTCTCCCACTCTTTCTCTTCTCTCTCCCTCACTCGTGTGTCCCTTATTTTTCACTCTCTTTTGGCGTCCTGGACATTTCAAAGTTTTTGACAACTTGAAGAGGACTTTTACGCGCATTTTGCTTATATTTTTTATGACTTATAATTATTGTACTGCTCTCTAACAGCAGCAACTGCACTTGAGGGAAAAATTATGCAAGGGTTTTTTTTGAAGTTTTCGTGGAAACAATACCATGAAAACATATTTAGTGGTAAAAATATTGCAATTAATGAGCAATAAAGTAAAACAGCTAGTAAAATACTATAAAATCGGATTTAGTCCTATGACTCTTGTACTATATTTGCATAATGAATAATGTTTACAATAAAAATCAAATTAAGCTCTTAAACAGTCTTGAATTGCTGCTGGCGTTGTTTTAATTGTTCTTCACTCTTTTTGCTGATTATTTGTTTGTTTTTATATCAGTTCTGTTTGTCCTGTTCACTTCCTTGCAGGCATCCGCTTTGCTTTTTAATGACAGCTGTCAACATTTACGTTGAAATTGCCCTTCTTTATAATTGCTCGTAATTTGATTGATTGTCAATGGGCGAGTCCATTCAATTCTATCAATTTTAGACTTATGCAGCAATTAAATAGTCAAATATATGAATTGAGCTCAATTGTACCAAAAGAAAACGTTGAGAACAATATACTGTTGCATGTTGTGTTTGTTGTGATTCTCAATCATAGAATTATTAATCACTACACGTGTCCGGTGTCAGAGGAGTACAAATTACCACGGCAAACATCAAGCAACAGCAACAGAAACAGCAGAAAAGGGAAAACTTTGGAAGGCAACTGCAATAACTCTGAAAAATAATTTAGATTTCCTTTAGAAAATTGCAGAAGGGAGTGCAAATGCAAACAGCACACAAAAACTACACAAAAATTCCAAAAAACCAACATACATATTTACACACAGAATGAGAAAAAAGATGTCGCTGTGTGTGTGTGTGAGAGTGTGTATGTGTGTGTGTGTGTAGCAAGTTTGCTGCGTTTGCTTGCCAGTTGCACAATGCCAAAAATGTCATTTGTCAAATGCAAACAGCTAAGAATAAACATCAACGGAAGTAAGGCAGCCACAAAATACATAAAACAAGCGACAACAACAAGAATCAGAGCGACAGAGCGAGAAAGAGAACGAGAGAGAGAGAGAGAGAGAGAGAGAGAGAGAGAGGGAGAACACAGAAAAGTGTTGGGGCAAAACCAACAGACAGCAGCAGCTAATTATCAGCAACAAGAACTCTGCAACTTCGCAGCAAAACAAGGCAACAACAACAACTGTTGTAAGAAGAAGAAGGGCTAGTTGCCAGCAAAAACTAAGAGTATTAATGAATAGCAAACGACTTTGACTTTTTAGCAGTGTGAGTGGCCAACCAAACCAAACCAAAAAGACCAAAATAAAGTTCCCTACCAAAAAGCAAAAAAAAAAACCCAAACCCTTTAACTAAGGTGGCAGTTTTTACTGCACGCTAAGTAATTTGGCCAAAAATTGCAATGGTAATAAGCACAATGATGATGATAATGATGATGATAATGATGATGATAGTGCTGCACTGATGATAATGGAAATGCATTGAGCGTTGCAGCCAGCGACATTGGCTATTAATCATCTTTAAACAAAAGACAGGCATCAAGGCAGCATCACAAGCAGCAGCAGCAGTAACTGCAACAACAACTACAACTAAAACATAAACATCAGGTTAACCCTTTCCGGCATCAATGACGCCCTCGTTGAATTTTCGTTAGCTTAAAGACCTAAACCGCGTACAGTGCAACAATGTCTGACATGGTATTTATATTTTAAGAAATTATTAGCCATTTGGTATAGGAACTGCATGTGCTAACATAAAAAGCATTTCAAGACAATAATATATGTGTAACAAAGAAAAACTTTATTGTTTTTATAGTTGATTTTACTACGGAATGTGTATAGTTTTAGCCCACTGTGCGGCTTGAAGTCTGCTGCACAAGGAGTGCAGTCAACAATGACAGACGAGCAAATGCTCTGATGTACGATGGGCTGCTGGGGGGCTTGTTGATATATGTCGCTTGGCTTGCCTGTTTGTTTGTTTTTGGATGATGCAATGGATGGGGTGTGGGAAGGGGAAGGCAAGAATCGATGAGGTAGCGGGGGGGGGGGTGGGTTGTGTACTGTGTTGCTTGTCGTTGTTGTCGTCGTCGTCATCGTTTGTCGCATTGTCAAGAAGATGCATGTTGCTTGTCTTGCCAAACAGGGCAAGGCAAGTGCATCCCTTCCACACACTCCCCCCCCCCCCCCCCACACACTTCTCTTCTCAGTCTTTTTGCACATCTTGGCGGCCATTGCCTTGGCAATGCCCAAAGCCACTATCGAAGGGGGAGATGCATTAAATCAGCAATTGAAACAACATCACTCATGACACGTTTTGGCTGGGCTGGGCTGGGCTGAGCTGCGATGAGAATTGAGAATGAGTATCAGATTGAAAATGAGAATGAGGATGGAGAAAGGAGGCTGCCATACCCTTTTCTGTAGGGTAGGTATGTGTGTGTGTGTGTGTGCTTAATTTGCGTCCAATACAAAACACCAACAAACATGCACGCACACGCACACCCTTGCATACTTATGTGCATTTGGTTGCCCCCCAAAGTGCATTTAGTTGCCAGCATTTATTGTTTGCGGTCAAATGTTCTGGGCAGGACGACAGGTCGAACTGACTTTCGGTCCATTGTCTTTGTCGCTGCTGCCATTGCCATTGGTGGCGCTGTTGCTGTTGCAACCCATTGTCGTAATGCAGCCAGCCACACAAATGTGTGCGGCCAACATATTGCAACGACATAAATGCATAATTAATATGGCTTTCTGTGTGAGCGCTAACCTGGCCAAGTAAGTAGCACGGGGCTATCCCATTGTCCATTACACGACTTCAACTTAATTCTCTCACATTGAACTGTTTTGGTCAGGTCGGCTCGATTGTTATTCACCAGCTTCTTGTTAATTAGCCCACTCAATGTGTATGCGTTATTCATAAGCGATGAAATCTACCTACGTTAAATTCTGCTCAAGGCAAAACTTAACTTAAATCAGCTTATTGAGTCAATACAAATGCTTTTATAATAATACTGCCTAATAAAAATTACCTTTCGATTTTGGGCTTGGAATTTAAATAAATATAAATGGTAGCGAAAAAATTATTATTTAACTTTTATTTGAATATGAGTGCAAAAAAAACCAATTCTTAAAAAAAAAAGTAAGAAATAGTTTCAAAATTTTTAAAATTTAAGATTTTATTGTCGGAAACCGAAAGAGCTATCGATATTTTAAAGCTTATTTAGCCTAAGGCTTAGGAGAAGCTGAGTTCCAAATCTGAAGTGTCTCATTTATGGGTATAAAATGTTACCGCTAATACCTAGCTAAAACTAAATCTAAGATAAATAATACCCACAAAACAAACTCAATGGAGAATATAAAATAGTTTTAAAATATATAAGTACAATGAAGTCATTTTATAGAGACCAATAAATCTCAATAAATTCTTTATCTTGTTTAATTTGGTAACAGAAAATAGAAAATAAGAAAATTAACAATAAATATATTTTAAGCTTGCTTGGTCAACATGTTTTAGCTTTTCAAGCAGATGCTTTATTTAACATAAGATGCAAGTATTTAGCTTACTTTTTGTCTATAACTCAGTATTTGAACTTCTAGAAACCCAGAAAGTAGTTTTGTTCAATATAAATACACTAATTAAAAAATACAGAGAAACAAGTGCATCTTGTATTAATGCTGGTACAGGTCAAGGAAGAAGTATACTTGAAATGTTTTCTGTTTAAATCATTTATCTTTGCAATATTCATAGAAATCCCAGACGATGATGATTGGCGGTAGAGTCAGTCGTTTTGACGCTCTGTTAACTAGCAGAAAATGAAATGCTTAATGTGCACACACAGAGCTCATTAGTATCCATAATTTATGTCAAAGTTCTTTATGTGAAGTGCCAGCAGGCCGCAGGCATCCTGCCAGAAGAACGACTCCAGCAGTCGCCCCACAAATAACACCATTCCCATTTCCATTTCCATTGCCATTGCGTTTTGCCTTTTGCCTTTTGCCAGTTCCAGTCGACTTAAATCATAAAATCATGAACATACCGTATAAATACATATTTCGATGCTCTGGTAGACTGCGTTGCAAATAAATTTCACTTATAAGTTGAAATCGCGTTGTAATCGTTTCATTTAATGGGAAGCACGTGTGAAAACTGCAATTTCTCAGACACAATCTAAACCGATAGGTTAGTGTGTTGGGAGGGGGGAGGGGGGCAGTGATGATGCGTTTGCTTAACAAAAATTATATATTCTGTCGAGGAGAAAAGAACGATCGCAACAGCAGCTCATTAGTGTTTGGGGGACAGTCACAAGTTAAGTGTCTCCTTCATTGCGGACTGTGGACTGAAAATTCAAAGTGTCAGTTGTTCAGTTTCCCAGACCAGAAGGGCTCTTTATTTATAGATATTTTTTGTATCTCACACTTACCAAGACAGATTTGCCAATGATTTAGTTGCATTCGGGCGTCAAGTAAATCTTAAACTTAGCTGCCAGTGAGGAGTGTGGAGAGGGGAGAGAAAAAAATCAAAGAGCAAACGATTTTCTCTGTATGCGTATAATTTATGCGTCTCTTTAAAATGTCACTTGTCGGGCGTGGACAGCTTTTCAATTAAGGCAGCAGCCAAATGCAAATTTATGCAAATCCTTGGCCAAAAAACTAAGCAACATCCAAGTCCAAGAGCAAGTCCAAGCAGAACTCATACAGTGGCCAGATTTGTTAGCCCAAGGCAATGCCATTTTCTGACATTGTTCTGCATAATTTGCACCTAGAGCTGCCAGCCAACCAGCCAGCCAACTGAATCGGAGCTGCCAAAACTACCGATGGAGCAGCTACTTTTGCCACCGTTAAATTAATAAAACGTAAAATTTCCCATTTTAATATTTATGAGTTTTTCGCGCTGCGACGTTCCAACCAAATTTTGCATACTTTAACGCCCAGCTGACGACGATGGCACGACGATGGGAATGAAATCATAAGACTTTCTATCATTTCACGCAAAAAGATATTTTGTCGTCAAGCGGGGAAGTAACTTGCGGCAACACTGGGTGAGTGAAGGGGAACTTCAATATTTCTATCTTTCACAGCATTAAATACAATATCTCCAACATGGTGAATACCAACAAAATCAGATTTAACGCTTGGGAAAGGCAAATTAAGCTTAAATTAGTTGAAAACATATAACTAAACTGAATTTGAAGATGAGCTGCCAAGAAACTATTAATACAAAAAATATATATGGATGTATATTTATATTTTGGTAATCAA
This sequence comes from Scaptomyza parva, assembly GCA_035044645.1. Classification (NCBI taxonomy): domain Eukaryota; kingdom Metazoa; phylum Arthropoda; class Insecta; order Diptera; family Drosophilidae; genus Scaptomyza; species Scaptomyza parva. The sequence continues at coordinate 236,655 of JAWNNT010000142.1, read as the reverse complement.
AATATTGTATGATTAAAATATTATTAATTTATAAAAGTTTTTGTGTAATAGTTTTTGTTGCTGAATTTATGTATTATTGATAAATAAGTTTTTTATATTATTATAAAGATTTATGGTTTGAATCAACTGTAGATATTCTGTGAGAAAGATGTGGGTCGGTTAAATAAAGCATAAAGAATATCGAACTCCTACAATATTAATATTTCATTAACAACTAAAGTTCAATTCATCAACTACTTTACCCACTGACCCAAAATAAGAGAAAAACACTGACTTAAGACTTTCAAGACAAACAAACAATACAAACCGAGTGACAATTCGAACATTTTGGACAACACCTCCCTCAGGGCAGTTGGCTGTCTGCCTTCAATCAGCCAGAGACACCCAAACTGACATACCAACAGCAACATTCACATACATTTCGTCTGCCTACTTTTCGCAACCTATATTTTTTTCCTCCGTTTTTTGCTTGGGTGAATGCCTTCTGGTGAGGCAGGTTGCTGCTTGTGCACATTGAAAGTAAACGTGCAAGAATAAAGTCATTTTTGTGTATCGTGCCAATCGCATCGTTCATTTACCTTCAATGCTTCATCGCCTGGACAGTGCAATTGCAAGAAATGCACGCAATCTCCAAGCAACAAGCAGACAGACACTGAAACTGAACCCATCTTGTTGTAATAGTTGTTGTCCTTGGCTTGAAGTCTGCGCCAAAGCTGGTTAGTCAAGCTGGATGTGAGTCCAGTCCAGAGTAGTTCGTTCGTGTTCGTGTGTTATTGTTCTTGTGCTGGCTTTTCTGCCTGATGCCTTTTTCCTCAGTGTGTGTGTGTGGAACTTCCTCTTCTTCTTCTGCTCGTGCTCGTGTTATGTTTAATTGAATGCGATTTTATTACGTCGCGACGTAGTACCAAACGTTCCCACTTCAACTCCTTGGCCCACGCTCATGCCCACATCATTGAACGTTGAACGGGCTGCAAGTTGAGCCTGGCCCTGCGGAAATTGAGGCATTATTGTGATTCACTGATTTTGCTCTTTTCCGATGCATACACACACAAACATACTCTCTGGCAACCATACTAGTTAAGAGAAAGAGTAAAAGCTGACGTTGCCTTGTTGATTTTGGCATTTCAATGGGTTTTTGTGTGCTAATGTGTGTGTGTGTGCTCTGCTCGGTGGCGATTCGATCAGGTTATTAAGTGCACACACACACACACGCGCGCGCAACACACACATACATACAATGGCATTCCGTTCAGTTCATTCAATTGCGATGTCAGTTCGCTGTGAGGTGCGAAACTAATTTGCGCTGAAATTAGTTTTCTTTCTCTGCCGAAAATTGACGTTGCAACCAAAATCAAAACCAACCCCCTTGCTATATTCACTGCATGTTGCAAAAGCTCGGCAACCGGCCTGCATTCGGCCCGGCCAATTCAGCGCTATTTCTCTTCCACCACTACACTCTTCTCTTCTTTTTTTTCGTTTAGTCCGGCAACATTTTAATGAGCCGCACATGTCCAGCTTGAACGTCTGACTGACTGAATGACTAACTGCATGGTTATATGTGTATATGCGTGTGTATGTGTGTGTGTGTGTTGGCCTCGTTAAGCATTTCGTGCGCTTGTGAATCTGGCCAAACATCGGAGCATTAACGAGGCGTGTGGCATCCTGACGTCAGTGATTAGAGCATGGCATGCGTTTGGGGATTTGAGCACACGGCCAGCGGAAAAGACCTAAGGGTCGACAATTCTATTGAGGATTTTCAAATTTTTACTTGATGATGATAATATCTATGCGATTAAATAAACTGTTATATGTATTTTCTAAGTAAATTACACTGCTTACACATTTTCGTTTTTAAGGTAAATTTAACACACAAATATAAATAATCAGGATAAATTTAAAAAATTAATTTTCCATCAAACACTGATATCTAAATAATAACTTAACTTTTTTATTATAGGACTATTAGGACTATTCTCCAGAAGATATTGTGGAGTTCATCTGAGCTTCTTTTCGCTAGGCAAAGTCTGTTTTGAAGAAGTTTGAGTTTTAAAGCGAAACCCATATTAAAAGCCAACGAATTGATAAATACGGTTTCCAAAAAGTTTGTTTGTTGAAATTTCTCTAATATATAACTCTATCATTTGGCAAAAAATAGATATTTTCAATTTTCTTTCAAGTGAACTTAATAATAGTGTAACATTAACATTAAGAAGACAACTGAATTTGATTTTGTCAGCTTTGAGGGTTTTTTTTTAGAACGCATCTTGGATCCGCTTTTCAACTTGAACAATACATATGAAACCTGTCATTAATGAAGACATTCCTGATGCTGCCACTATGGCTGCTGTAATCCATACACACTAAAGTAAAACGCAAGAATGCACAACACAACAAAACACACTGAATCCCATATCGCACCCTTCCAGAAGGCAGCTTCTTTCAACCTACTGCCCCCCGATGTCGAGGAGAAGTAGAAGCAAAAGGAAACGGAAGCAACTGAGCACACTTAAGTGAAGCGCGTAATCCGAGCCACATAAGAAATGCCTCAGTGAAGGGAGGAGAGAGAGAGCTAGGATCAACGACAGCTTTGCACGTTTTGCCCAAAACCAAAATATACGAAACAAGAAACAAAAAACCCGTGTTCAGGACATTTACTGACCGATGAGCAGCTGAAGGAAAGGTTCGCATCTCATGTCACATAGACAACAACAGCAAGAATGAAGTCTTGTGGCATAAGGAGGTTGCAAACAACGCATGTGACAATGTTAAACTGGAAATCATTGCACGGTCACGTGTCAATCTTTTATGTTCCACCCAAGCCCAGCCAGTACCCCAACCAACATGAGAAGGCTTCTTTCTTTCCTTGGGGGATGCTTGGCAAAAGAAACTGTCAAAGCGCATTTGACTTTTGCATTGCCCGAAAAGCAAAAGCTTTTCTCTCTTCTATTTCCTTTGCTTAAAACTTTGTTTCCTGCACAAAATGACGGGCAGTTGAATAAACTAATATAATGGTCAAGTCGAACTTAGTGTTAAGCTAATGTTAGCGAATGCTGTTGGATATTAAATTACCAGTCCTAAGTGTTTGGCATTCTGCTCAATGGGTCATCAGGTGGGTTTGGTTACCTTGCTTACTCTATTCCCACTTTTAACAGCTCCTTGGTTGGTTTAACCAGAAAATGGTTGCACTTCCAAATGGTCGTATGCTCGAGTAATTTGGGCAAGGCCACTTCGAGAATTGTCAAAGTTTCGTCGAGTTTAAGCGCTGAAAGTAGCACAAAACAGCTGTCTGCCCACTATTCAAATCTATTACTGTTGTTTAAAACTATCTAAAAGAAGGTCGGCAACCCGAAATGAGGTAATAAACGTTTGTGTTCTAACTAATAAAGCCCTGAAATGTATCAAAGTTCTTATTATAGCCCCAGGACTCTGTAGAGACAACCCAAAAAGGCTAACACTTAATTTCAATTGCTGCAATTAAGAGCACATGTTTAGAGAGAGAGAGGGAAATAGAGGGAGAGACACACAGAGACAATTCCCCATTAATATGTGTTTAAAAAGTTGGTCACTTTAAGAGGACCGAAAACCAAACAGGAACGTAAAGCACAAAAAGTTCCCAACTCACATGTCTAATTAACCAGCTAAGGGAAAGGGTGAATAAGAGAGAGAGAGAGAGAGAGAGAGAGCGATGTGTAGTAAAGGGTTAAAAGGTGATTTTCCTCTCTATCTCGCTCTCTGTCACATTTTTCACATGTGATGTTGGCTAACGCAACTTGCTGGCTGACCTTTTTTTCTGAATCACTAGCCACAAGCCGTGGCTATACTCAGGGCCACTGTCAGGGCCAGGGCCAGGGATTGGGCAGAAAAAAAGGGCCAGACGCCGCACCTAGTTAGAGAGGCAAGAATAGATGTTATAGTTCCTCAACTCGCAACTGGCGCCTCCCCCGCCCCCCCAACTGTCTGCTCGACTGACTTTGCCTGGCTGCTCGCCCGGCTCGGCGGCGGCCCGGTTGGGCAAATTAGTCAACCCTTAAATTGGTACGCAATGTCAGCGATGAATTATCTGCAACCTGCTAAACAAGCAAGAGAAGCGGGTAGTCGTCGTCAGTGGAACTGTTGAACGGGAGAGAGACCGCAAGCGAGAAGCACAGCAACCAAGCAACCGAAGCATCCAAGCATCCACAGTGGTAAGCTCAAAGGGGAGCTTAGGAGGGTGGTCGTGGGTGTTGGGTGGAGGCTGCTCGCAGAGCTTTTGTCAAATGTCGGCCGATGTCAAAGCAGCAGCAGCATCGCGCCGTGGTCATAAATCACAGACGGGGCCAGCGAAAATGTCCGAAAGCAACAAACGGTGAGAAGGGGTTAGAATGGGGAAGGAGAGGTAGGAAAGGTCAGACCATGCAGATTGAAACAATAATTTTTGGACCATTTAAAAGTTGATTTATGCAAGCAATACGAAACATCTTTAAGGTTCAATGAACCACAAGAAATGAGAGAAGGGTGTATTTGAAAATGTTAAATCTAAAGATTCTTCAGCATAATCTAAAACACAAATTGTAATAGTACAGAATAAAGGCAAATATGCTTCTAATCAAACTAGTCCCTCAGTTTTGGAGCTTTCGAGCTGAAACTTTGGTCAATGTGTTCATTTTGTTGCAGTTAGATCATATGTCAAAATCAGTTAGTTTATACTACTATCAATCTCAAGAACTACAAAAGCGAAAGACTCCAGATTTTAGATATGATATGGGATATCTTTTCAGGTTTACGATATACATATGGAATCGATTTCAAAAAAATTTTGATTTTCGAAATTTTGAAAATTGGAATTGAAAACACTTACATAATATTGAAAATCTGTGATTTTAATTGTGTTAATATCGGTTGGGAAACACCGGAGATATGTACACATCAAGCATTGGTACAGTAGTACACGTATGTGTATGTGTGTTAGCCTAACCGCCTGTCCGTCTGTATGGTCAAGGGTTATTTTTTAGTCGAATAAGCTCGACTAGAGCCTTTTTTGCTTTTCTCAAACACTGACCGTTTATTCATTTTACCAAGTAAGTGCCCAAAAAATAATATATACTAGATTAAAGTCAAATCGTATATAAACTCTTAAGAATTCTAGCTGTCAATAGATTGTAAGTCTCGTTTAGATTCAATTGTTTCCAATTCTTATATTCAGGCACATATTCGCCTTATGGACAATTGTTGGTATTGCTTTTTTTTAGGGGAGGCTCGGACTCAACTCAAGTGTAAAATTAAAACTCGAGCAATGAAAAATCATCAACGTCAGCCCCATGCACACAGTTCTTGAGACGAAGATACACTCATCCACACTCCCCTATCTCCCCGGCCAGATCCAAGGGCGTTTTGTGAACAAAAAAAAAAGAAAAAATGAAAACAGTAGCAACAAATTTTGTACAGGGGGTTTGTCGACAATGCGTCAGGGTATAGTACTGCAAAAAAATATGAGCTACAGAAACGCCCAACGATCAAAGGCAGACCAAGCTGCGGGTGTGGAGCGCACTAGAATGATAGGAGAGCGTGGTGAGTGGAGGAAGGGAAGGAACCAAGGTAGACGACAGACGACAGACGATGGGCGGCAATGAGAAGATGATGACGACGACGACGACGACGACGATGACAATGTCAATGGCGACATTGAAACCGGAAAATTGCTGCGGGTCTTTGGCAATTTATAAGCGACCCTCTCTTCCCTCACTAGCTGAATTCCCATGGTTGTGGCTCCCGCCGAGCATTTATTGATAAATTTTCAAGCAAAACGAAAAAAAAGAGAAAGCTGCGCAAAAATCCATGCCTAATTGAGACGATTAGTGGGTGGAAAAAACACATACAGAAATATCTGCCGTGTCACCCGAAAATTCGAAGCAAGTGAGAAGCTTCCAACCTTTGACATGACTGAACCGTGTTATTTATGAACTTAAAGTAAATTGTGTTTCATCCCAAGTGTTGTACATTTAGCTTGACGACCCTCTCCACTCTCTCTCTCCACTCTCTCTTTCTCTGTCTCTATTTTTCACTTTCTCTCTGAGTCTGCTTCATATGTCATTGACATATTGCGCATCATCAAAAAAATATTAACTGTTCATTGACAAGTGCCTCAGTTTGGGCCATCAGAGCTGTCAACAGTTTCCTCCTGTTTGGCCAAGTATCAGATCCATTCTGCAATAGTTGAAAAATTGCAGCAAATATAATTGAAGTTCTCTGATGGAAAAAGGCAAGCGGACAAAGACACTTTGACTGGTGTTCGAAACTGTCTGGCCAATTTAACACAACCAATTTGGATTTTCTCATGAAATGGGAATAAGTGTTAACAGGAGAAACAAGTAAGAAGGCTCTAGTCGAGTAGGCTCGACCAGAAGAGATCATACAGACGGTCGGGCTAACAGACATACACATCTGGCTGTGTACTTCTGTACCAATGCTTGATGGTTTCATATCTCCGATGTTTCTTAACCAAAAATTTCACAGAAGTTCATTATTTTGTTTATAGTTTCAATCCTCATTTTCAATTTTTTGAAATCCAAGATTTTTGTTATCGATTACATATGTATATCGTAAACCTGAAAAGTTATCAACACTTTGAAAAAAAAAAAAAAACGTGCTATGCCTAGCGATTAGGAGAGCTAATATCCAAATTCTGGAGTCTCTAGCTTTTGTTGTTTCTGAGATCGACGAGTTCATCTATATAGACGGACAGACAGACGGACATGGCTAAATCGAAAAGTTCCCAAAAAGCTTAAAGTAAGACAAACTTTACTAAATTAATTTATCAAAATAATGTTACGTTCAATAAAAATTTGCACTAATCTTAATGGATCCGATAACACTACCTCCCACGCATATATATTTATAGGTAACTTTAACCTGTCAAGCGCATACGCAAAATACTAAATGCAAATTGGCACAAGACCGAAGGACCTGTACGAAGGCAACTTAATTAATTCACTAACTTTGTGGGTAAAACTTCGGCCAAAAAATGTCAATAGCACTAAACTCGCGACTTTCCAAGTAAATGCTGTAAAAAATAAAAATACTCTAAGAAATAAAAGGAAAAAAAATAAGAAAAAAATAAAAGCTTCGCAGAAGTTTTTGCTATTGCCATTGCCGTTTGCTGTTGCCATCGTTTTTGTCGTAGTCGGCGTCGTCGTCGAGGATATTCCAAAATCCATTAAAATTCTATTTCCTGCCATCAAACTGCCCAAAGTTAAATAAAGCGCGGCAAACACTCGCCGACCGTATAAATCGGGGAAAAAGCAAGCCCCGCAACTGAAACCGAAAAATACATAATAATAATAAACGACGACAGCAAACAAACAAGCGGCCAAAGTTTTCTTCTTCTTCTATATATATATATATATATATATATATATATAAATATATATTTTTTTTTGGAGACCGCGCTCTGCAACTGAAATTAAAGGCAACAACATGTCATTGACAAATGCAATGGTAGTAGGGTGTGGAGGGAACAACTTCAGAGTTTTGTCGCTACTCGAAAATGCAGGCAGGAACGTTGACTGCATATTAAGGAAAGACTTGAAGGAAAAACGAAAGAGTAGGAGAGAGTAATAAAAAAAAAACACAAAAACTAATAAGCCAACGCAGTGAACTGACTGCAGTTGGCAGGCTCAGTTTTACCAAACTCTCCTAACGTCTCTCCCACGGGAATCCCCTTGCATCTCGCCCAGACGCATTAAAAAGGTATAAGCGTAGTTAATAAAGTTGCAAGTGGTCGTCAGTTTTTTTTTTTTTCAACTCCACTCGAACATCGCTCTTTTTCCCGCTCTCTCTCTCTCTCTCAGTCTCTTACTGTGGTTGAGTTTTGACTCTATTGCGAGGTCTCCTATTTTATTATAAAATGCAGCCTTGCCATCGTCATTGCTTATTAATCCCCATGTAAATCCGGGCTGTGTAACACACAGCTCTACTATATTGCTGTTGCTGATGTTGCTGTTCGTGTTGTTATTGTGCTTGTCCAAGCATCAATAAATGTTCTATAATGCCAAACAACAACCCAACAACAACAGCAACAGCAACTCGAGCTCGAGCTCTCGTAATCCCTCCAACAACTGCAATTTTGACATTTGCGCTCAGTTTGCAGAACAGCAACAACAACGACGACATTAACAACAACAACAAAAAAGTTGCGCAAATAAAAAGCATAGTTTAGATATAATGAATACAGCTTAACTTGGCTAAAATGAGTTGGCGTTCCACAACTTTTCACCCGCTGAGCAGCGCATTTTGCTGATGTTAGCTGCTTTTTTGCTTTTTTCCACTTGTTCTTCGTCATTTTTAGCTATAGCGCGTTTTATGCACAGTTTGCGCCACCATTTTATCAAGTACTATTTTTCCCATAGATTTATGTTTGTAATTTTCGTGGATTTTAGCGCATAATTAAAACAGAAATGCGTTATAAACCAAACAAGAAAGCCAAATAAGGTGAGAGAATAGAGGAGAGATGGTAGATAAAGCTGCAAAGTTGCCACAGAATCTGTTGATTTTTATAAAGAATATAATGAAGCTCTGAATACCGAAACAAATCTATGCATAACATGTTATTAGTTTGCCAACCTTAAAACGTAAATACTCAGATATATTTGTTGAAAATTGTTCATAAGCGATAAGAAATCATATGTATATTCATTCCGGTATTTTGTTATCTGGTATATATTACACTGAACCACTTTAAATGTTTCTCAGACAAGATCTAGAATAGTAGAGGCAATATAAAAGTGCAAGATGCACAGACTCTGACGGACTGGGGCCAGCTGGATAGTTGGAGTTGGAGCAATAAATTTGTAGTTGTCACTACAAAAGTTCATTATTTTTACTGTGTTACTGTGGAACTGCGTGCTTGGCACTTTTGGTCGGTATCAGACCATGGCCGACACCATCAGACCCGACCAGCGCCAATGCCAGCCAGATGGCTTGGTCCAGCCTTTCAGCTTGGGCTTGGTGAGGCTGGCAACTTTTGCTGGCTGCTGGAAAATAAACAGCAGCCGTTACCCGTTTTGCCAACCAATGAAAAACAATTAAAAGAGCTCCTCTTACAACACACACACTCGAATTGTTCCAGAGAACAATTGAAAATCTTTTTAAGTAATTTCTGCACGTAATCCAACATTATTGCTGTTATTTATACGCTTATACACAGGGTATGGGTGGTTTGTCACAATATATGTGTAACCCATTTCCGAAACGGAACAAAGATAATAAAAACGATCATGTTATAGTATATGAATTTTAAGGAATATAACGTATACGCCACGTTTTCGATGAGCAAGTCAAAACCTAAATAAATCTGAGCAATAGAGGATTCTACCATTAGGTATTTGATAGTCGAGCACATTTATTGGCAGCCCTCGTGTTTGCTTGGCTTAAGCCAAATGCGGTAAAATACGGAAAAAAAGAAGAGCTTAAGGAAAACAAAATATATATTGCAAGAAAACTGCAATTGTATTGCGCCTCGTAACACATTGCAGATGGCGCATGTTTTTAATTCATTTCGGTAGTTACTCAGAGGCTTGTGCTTTATTGTCTTTTATATGCAGTAAAAACAATAATTGGTACAATAACATAAGTGAATGAAGTAAATTGGAAAGAGATCGAGTGGAACCAGTCAGGTTTTAAGTCAGTTGCTTAACTACAATTTTTAGTGAATAAGCTCATTAAATATTAAATGAATAATGAATAATGAATGGCAGAATTTTAGGATTTAAAATAAGCAAAAATTACCAAAGAAGGTAAGAGCTATAAATCCACATAAGAATATAAACAAACACAACTGTTTCGCCTTATCGACAGTCGAAAACAATTTGCACTGCAATTACGACAAACGTTTATTGCAAAAGAAAACTAAACTGCAACTGCAATTGGAACTGGAACTGGAAAAAAGGACTATTGTGTGTCATTTTCAATCGTTTAATAATTTATCAAAACAGTTTAGTTGAACGCTGATTTGAGTGGTTGTGGATATGATGCGTGGAAACTTTTATTGGCCAGTCTGTTAACAAGAATCAAATAAATGGCAAATTACATTTCTGTTTGAATGTTAGCACTTAATATTTTTGTAAATTTATTTGTTGAGCCAGCTGCTATTAATGGCTCTAAACAACTTTAACGACGTGTCTTTAATTAACATTTGTTCATAATTGATTTAATCAGCTAACTAGAATTTTTCATATATAATCGATATAAATGCGATTTTCACAGCGAAAAGCTGATTTCCATTTGCATAAATATTTATGCTAAAAATATTTTAATTAGGCTTTATAAGTTTTTTGTATTTACAATTTAAAAACTCTGATTAGCCGAACCCAATTAATAGACATTTTCCCAGGATAATAGCACAACAACATCAGTACAAAAAAAAAACCCCCTCAATTAATAATTAATGTCTAGTATCCAGGATTCAGCCGCACATCTCCCGAGCTACTCATCCATTTACTCATTTTATTCATCGCACTCTCATGCTGCCACCTTGGTAATTACGCTTAACTATCTCATTGTCGAAAGCACAGAGTATCAGACTGATGTGGGGTGAGTTGGGATATTGTGCCAGAAGTTGAATTAAACATGCGGCATCCACCCAAAGGCAATGGCAAGCCGATGAGCTTAACCCCAAGCGCAAAGAAAAGGAACAACAAAATAAGCACAAGCTGCCTAGAAGATGTATATGCAGAGTGTAAAAGAGAGGATGGATGGATGGATTCCATGGATAGGAAAGAAACGTTGAAAACAATGAACCTATGAGACAACCAAATGACACTTAATTTTTCAAAATAGCGAACGACTTTCCAACAACTCAGGATGAAGACTAGTTAAGTATGGGATAGGATAGGTGGGGATAAGTTGGCGAGGGGATGGTTGATTCCGACACCTGTTCATTGTTTTTAAGTGCAAAAATCTGTATAAATGTGCCGCGCGTCCCCCCTCTCTCGTTCTCTATCTCTCTCGTGTGTGTGTGTGTGTGTGTGTGTTCGTTGCTATCTTGCTGCGTAATTTGTCGCCCAAGTAATTAGTGAGATTTAAATTGCTTCTTTCTGCTGTCGTTCTTCTTCTTAGTTCCTTCTATCCTTTGCTTTGGCTCTGCCACACTTAACGGTAAGGCAACACTTCGACTTATATTAAATGCATTAAGTGCTTGTCGCTGCCAACTTTCGCCTAAGCGTTTCAATTAGTTTTCATAGTCACAGGGTGGCCAATTCCCTTTTTCTCAATCTATATTTCTCCAGCGTCTTAATTAGTATACGTGCATTCAAGCATATATACATACATATATACATACAGACATACTTACTAACCTTGCAACGAAGTGCAAACAAAAAATAGGTTCGTTAAAGGCAACAAGAGTTGTGGGGCGTAACTTGTTCGTTGTGTAGTGCGAGACAAACGCGTAAAATTGCCACAAATTGGATTTTAATTATAAGAAAAAATAAGCGTATGTATATGTATTTCCTCCATTTAGCCTTAATTCTAGCTGTATTTGCTTCATGAAAGTAAGAGCTGACATAAATTTGCTCAAAACAAACAAAAAATATAAATGCAATAAACTATTAAAGTCGCTTTTTAAAGTAAATGATTATGACTGTTCTTAGGTTAGCAAATATATTGAGCCCATCAAAACGAGAATAATGGTTTTGTGCAAAAGTATTTAACAGGCCGAAGGAAGCATCTCCGATCTTAATCATTCCCGTTTCTGAGTCTCTCTGTTTGTCTGTATGCATAAACGCGTCGGTCTTCGTGACTTAAAGAGCTAGGGATTTTAGAATTAGACATAAATTCTCCTAGACCGCACGCAGAACAAGTTTGGTTTAGGTACCTGTTTCGGCTTCCGACATAAACATATAATCTATAAAAATATCGAATATGCGCCTTGAAAATCTGTGGAATTTGTATTAAAATCGGTTAAGAAATACCGAAGATTTGAAAGCATTGGTACGGTAGTGCAGGCATGAGCGTACTGTATCGCCTAGCGAGCTTACTCGACTAGAGCCATTTTTTTTTTTCATATTATTATATTTTCTTATAATTGAATCACTGAACATGCTTTTTTGTATATCACTTACTCATTGATTATACATTGTATACATATATATTTTTAACATTCTTTTGACTATTACACATATACATATTTTTAATCAGGAAAATGAGTGCACGCGCTAAGAAGAAGAACTTATTGAACTTTAGCGAGGAGGTCGCTTGGGAGCGAAACTACCTAAGGGTAAGACTTTCAAATTTTTGAATCCTACTACGTACTACTACAATCACCATAGAAAAAGTGCGTGGAGGTTGGTGTGGAGCGAGATTATGTTATGTATGAGAGACGACTTCGTTGCAATGCGACCGGTGTGTTCCTTTTTCTGCATATAGCTGCGACTCTTCTACATTGTTCTCTAATGTTAGGGACATGTGAGGTTGGCTTTGCTACTAATCCAATATTGAATTGATGTTAACTTAATCATTTGTTATAGTATAAGGAATTTATTTATATCGATATTATTGCATATGTTGGAAATGCAACACTAACGACTTTCGTTCTGAGCGTCAATTTTGTTGATAAGATCGTTATTAAACATTATTGGATAATGCATGTAACATCTGCGATTACCGTTGGCCTAATGGTTATTGTAGGTTTGTACAAAATAAAAAGCTGGGACTAACTTTATATATAGGCGAAAAATTAATTCAATCCTTTGTAGATTTCGCCCTTTGTATGTATCATCATCATTACAACAACTGGACTGTCAATTCTTTCTATGATGCATACCTTCTTCTGGTCATATATTTATTTTTGCCTTTACCCTTTCTTAAATGGCCGATCTTCTTTGGAGCTATGGTAATGGTATCCTATTGTATATACTTTGGTGTTTTCCTAACATTCAAGTATAAACCTGGACCGTATAGTAAGGTCAATATTGCTCATGTTTTTGTGGATTTGCTACATTTTTTGTGCTTCAATATGATGGGTGTTTTCTATCGCGTAGTGAGCGACATTTTAATTCGCTCCTCATTCCTCGATCGACATCAGTATGTAATCGAAGAATTTCGGTTACGCAGCGCCCGTAAGCGGGAGAAAGTGTTGATAGACAGCATACTTCCCCCGCAAATAGCCAGAGTATTTCAGGCAAACATTCGCAATCGCATTGCAATTGCGAGCAAGCAGCGACGAGGTCAACCAATCCCGCGCCTCGATGAACGCATCATGGCCGTTAAACAGCACACAGATGTTAGCATACTCTATGCCGATGTTGTCAACTACACTCATCTGACCACAACGTTGACTGTGAAGGAGCTTGTCAAACTGCTACATGATCTGTATGGCAGATTCGATGTTGCTGCCTCACAATTTAGGGTGCAGCGCATTAAGTTCTTGGGTGATTGCTATTATTGTGTGGCAGGCTTAACACAGCCTGACCCTGATCATGCAAAATTGTGCGTGGACCTTGGACACTGTATGATTGCAAGCATTCGGGAAGTTCGGTAGGCCTAAAGCAGTTAACTTTGTTCTAACTTATATATAACTATACATTTTAGAGCCAAAACACAACTAGACATTGATATGCGTATTGGAGTACATTCTGGTTCTTGTCTAGCTGGTGCCATTGGCTCAGCAAAGCTACAGTTTGATATTTGGGGTAAGCAATCATTAACGTATCATAATATTTTGTTAATATATTTTTCGTTTTCTGTGTTAGGTGATGATGCGGTCATAGCAAACCTGTTAGAATCGACAGGCCGGCCCGGACATATACATATTAGTGATAGAACACTTGGACTATTAATGAATGATGAGTATGTAATACTGCCCGGTACAGAGGAGGCCCGTGACGATTCTTATCTTCAAAGTCAGAAAATTCAAACGTATCTCATTGCTGCCATTGACGTAAAAAAAATCGAATACCATTCAACCACAAGTGTCACATCTTTAGACGTAAATAGATCCATTGATGAATCGGATGACACAATTGCGTACAAAATGCGTGAAGAGCTAGCAAAGATGCCAGTTGGCGCTTTTCAGTAAGTATAAAAATATTCAATAGTTTATTACTAAAATATTTATATCATTGTATCTTACCCATTTAGTATAAAAAAGTTTGTTTCATTTTGGAAATTAAAACGATCAAAAGATAAGACGGACACTGCTCGCCCAAATGTTGGTTTTTTCCTATTGCACTTTCGCGATCCTCGCCTCGAATATAAATATATGCGCCAGCCGGATTACATGATCAAATACAGTGTACTTTTGGCGTGGATCGTTAGCATCAGTTTGGTTTACATGGAAATGGTGTATCATACAGCTTCGCATGGCGACAATCTTGCGTACAATTTTGTTGTCATGTTGACCAAGACATTAGTCCTTTTTATAACTTGGTACAAAAAAATGTGCTATGTTCGATTCAGAAAGACGCCAAATCACAGTTTTTCCAACTTAAGCGCTTCTATCTTTCGAATAGCGGACTTCATACAGCGCAATCTTATCTGTAGAATGGTTATTTACATGGAAACTGTAATTGGATACTTTTGTGTTATAGCTTGTGTGCTGGTAAGAGTATACCCATAAGCCAAGAAAGGGATAAAAAGGAAAAATTGGTTTTGTTTATATGTATAAAACTGGCCGAAGAAGCATCGCCGACCACATAGACCATATCGATTCTTAATCATTATCAGCAGCCGAATCGTTAAAGCCATGTCCATTTCTTAGTCTGTCTGTCTGATTGCATGATCAAGACTATCTCAAATTTTAAATATGAGCTCACCTAGATCCTAGGCAGTGCAAGTTCGTTTCACATTTTTAATAGCTTTTCCGATTGACGATACACACATGTAATCGATAACAATAAAATTAAAAAAATTTATAAATTTAAAGTTTAGACAAAATAATGTAAAATTGTTATTAAGATAGGCTGAATTTAATCAACAAGCATTTTTGCAGTAGGGCAGGTATGATCGTATATGTTAAGGGTTTGGGGGCTTTACTGCAAACATACATATATATATAATTAATCGGTTTTCAGATGGACTGTAACAAGCAGGAGTATGAGTTAAACAAAGTTGAGCGAAAATTGTTTGGTTATGAAGCAGAAGATAATAGTTGCTTTAAAACGTGGGTGTTGACTAACATGGTATGCCTTATAATGGCCATGAGTATGAATTTTACACGCATACCCTGGATGGTTAAGATCATAGTTTGTTCATTGGAAGCACTCACTTATAATATAATTATATTCTGTGTATTTGAATACAACTTTCACCATAGCCGCACGACGAATCCATCCTTTGTATCGGAATACGCGCACAGTATAGTTGTTTTGATTACATTAATGATCTTATATTTTATGGAGCGACAGGCCGAGTTTAGCAACAGGGTCAACTTTAAGTAAGTATAGTCAGATTTTCACAATTGTTGATATGTATCTAACAACTAGACCATTGCTGCATTTAGCTGGAAAGTCGAGCTGCTAAAGAAACAGCAGGATGCCCACATCACCAACAAATCGATAACTATACTACTAAGGAATATATTGCCATCGCATGTTGGTAAGATTGTATTGAATTTAATTTTAACTTTATTCTCAAGCAACTTGCTTTTCGCCAGTCAATGTTTATCTTGAGAATTTGGCTAGACACGAGCTTTACCATGAAAATTACAAATTGGTTGCCGTCATGTTCGCCTCGCTTAAAAACTTTCATATGGATTTGCCCAACTTGCGCATTCTCAATGAGATCATCTGCGAATTTGATCAAGTCGTAAGTTCATGATCAATCATCTTGTATGATGCGTATGCCTATATTTTATCTTGGCCATAGTTGTCCCAATATAGGATTGGCTATAAAGTAGAGAAGATTAAAATTGTCGGTTGTACTTATATGGCGGCTTGTGGCCTTGATCCATCTTTCGTTGGTCTGAAAGAGGGAGGAGACTCGATGGATTCTATTACAGAGGAACGTTAGTATATATACATTACACTTGAAAACCATTTTGGGATATCTTACATGTGTTGTTGGTTACTCAGTTACTCGGGCGCAACGCTTCAATTCAACAAACCGAAGACGGGAAAAGTCAACGATCGTTCAAGATGAAGAAGTGGTTTTTATTTTGACCACCTTTGCATTAGATCTAATGCGAACGCTTTGGGTATTCAAGAATGTCTACAACAAACTAACTTTCGTTCGTGAAATGTATATAGGTGATCTATCAATTGGTATATCCAGTGGCGAGGTAATGGCTGGTGTGGTTGGTGCATCTCAGGTACATTATGATATCTGGGGGAATCCGGTAAATATGTCATCACGCATGTACTCCACTGGTGTTGCTGGGAAGATACATGTCACCGAGGAGAGTGCTCTGATACTGGGCAATTTCGGAATTAAGTGTGACTATCGTGGCAAGACCTTTGTTAAGGGGCGTGGTATACTTCCTACCTATTTTGTGGGCACTGGTGCCGATTACGAGTTCATATATACAGATGAGTATATCCAACGACAAGCGGAATATTATTCCGAATAAATTGTTGTCAAAGATTATTTATTGAAAACAGCTTATTATTTTGACACGTAACGTCACAAACTAAACTCTTTCGACCTAGGTGGCAGCGCCAAATCATCATTGCCTAAAGCAAACATTGCCTTCGGTTAAAATGCATAAAAGCCATCTGGATTTTTAAAGATATTAACCTTATTTGTTGTTTATTGACAAGTAACGTCACATACTATACGGTTTCTGCCTAGGTGGCAACGCCAAATCATCATTACTTAAAACAAACACTGCACTCAGCTGACTTTTTGAAGATATTAACTTGATGCTATAAGTATCTTTAAATTATAAGCAGCGCCAACTGCTCTCAAGCACACACACACGTGGCTGTCTGAAAAGCTAATATGTGTAACGCTAAGTAAATATAATCAGTAGACAACATTTTACAAGCTGTACCTTATGAGCCACCCTTGCAGCTTATGCCTGCCACATTGTATTAGGAATCCAAATATCGACGCGTGTTGGTAAGTAAATATTTGATCACTTGCAGGAGAATTGCCAAATAATCTAAAATCATCAAGCCAGAAGAAAAAACAAAAGTGGTCGAAATTTCATAAATGGCATACATAATTATTTATTTCAATCACAGCTGTGTTAACCCTTCAACGATGCAACTTTCGATCAAAAACACGCGAAGAAACCAAACCGATTCCTCTAAGGAACAACCTAATGAGCTGCTTGCGAGCCTTCTCTTTGACACGATACAGGAATTCAAACTTGGATTGATTCTCCCAGTGGAAAACTTGAAACGTTCAACTGAGAACGGCCTGCCAATCAGTCGCTAATTGAATGAGCGTTTAATTAGTGAAACTACTTTGGTTAACTTCATGTTTTAGCACTAGTTTCGCGCACTAGCATCGTAATTAATTTGCAATATTCCGAATTTACATTTATAAATGCTGCATTTTGGGCGAAACTTGTGACCCGCTGTCGAACCTGTCATGACATGGCACTTATCAAAAATCCAATTAGGCATCGTTTTCGTCATTTGCATTAACAAATTTCACGAGCACTAATGAGCTGGCAGTTTGTATGGGTGGGGTAGGCAAATTATTGGGTTTGACGCCTACCAAGTGCTCTGACTAGACCTCCCAAATGTCCTCTATGCTAACATGAAAGTGTTGGGCAACTGTCAGTTATGAAGGCAACAAATGTTGGCCATAAAGGTATTTAAATATTCTACCTGTTGCTTAAGATACTATGATGATAAGAATTTCCGTAGATTTTCTTAACATTGATTTTCAATTAACAACTAGTTAATAATATTTCAATCCAAATTCAATATAACGCTGCAGTTTTTCAATAATAATATTCCATTACGGTAATTATTTACTATTTGCTTCATATCTCGCTTATAAAGCGCCGCAAAAGAACAACAATATGTTGACCTACTCTCTGGAGATTGAATGGATTGCACAAAAGTGTCGAGGTAAATGCAACTACACCATACTTCTGCATACATTTTTAACTAGCTGTCAGGCAACTGATGGAATGGGGTGGTGGGGGGAAGGATGATGTTAAATGGGCATCAGGAATCAAAGAATGCCAAGACGTGCTAAATGGGCAAAAAGAAGAAAGTTGCAATCAAAGCCAAATACTGCAAGATGTAAGCACTCTCTGTGCAGCACAGCCGTCTGTGTCGCCTGTCTATCATTTGGTCAATCAGTGGCATTTGCCACGCCCAACCACTGCTGCCTGCCACCCTTCCACCCTTTTCGCCAACCGGACTGCAGTCATCCACCCAGCTAAGAGTTAAACGCAGTCAAAGCGTGCAATTGCTTCAATGTTACGCCTGGCAACAGGGGACAGCTGCAAGTAGTGGTGGGGTGGTGGGTGGGTCAAAGTGGGGTGTTTGGTGGAAAATAGCACTGCAGATGATTTGGTGGCATGGCGCGTGTCCAACGAGAGATGTTTCTACTGTGCAACTGCTGCTTCTGCTGATGCTGCCTGCGAAATCGTTGGCATCTCTGCTCTGTTCGTGTTCGTCTTCTCTTCTTTTCTCTTTTCTTTTCTTTTCTTTTCTCGCTCTTTTTGCTTTTTGGCCATAAACTTTGCTTACGTGACAAGTTTAGTTTATTTCTTAAGTTGAATGGCGCGTTATGCGCCACGTTGTGGAGGGGGGTGGGGAAGAACACGCTGAAGAAGGACTTTTGCTCCAGTGCTTGGACTAGCTGGCCTGGCAGCAGCCTGACGCTTTTGGCGATGAAGTGTAGCTGTTGTAGTTTTCGCCTCTTATACATACATAAGAATGCTTCACAAGGAAAGAGTGCTCAAAGTGAAGACGCCCTGTAACCAGTTAAGAGATACAATCTTTTATTTGCAAACATTTAGTAAATACCAAATAAAATCATTTATAGTTTCAATGGGAAGCTTGTTAACTTGATTTAAGCATTTCATTCATGACTATCATCATTGCAATTATGCCCAACGCATGTTTACAGGGTATCCAAAAGAAATGGAGTTGCAATAGCAATATAATCATCAACTGCAGCAGCCTGAAGGAAACCAGTAAATTTGGCCAATGAAAAGAACACA
Source organism: Scaptomyza parva (assembly GCA_035044645.1). Classification (NCBI taxonomy): domain Eukaryota; kingdom Metazoa; phylum Arthropoda; class Insecta; order Diptera; family Drosophilidae; genus Scaptomyza; species Scaptomyza parva. Next base: position 217,556 of record JAWNNT010000142.1, on the reverse strand, counting down.
TGACTTACAGGAAATAAAAGATAAGAGTTGTGTGGGAAATCATTAAACTAGAGAAACTACTACCTAAGCAGCTAAAAAATGCAAGTGCAACAAAATAATTATGGACGTGTCCTTAGAGGAATTTCTATCGAAAAATACATTTTTTCGTAACAAGCTGAAATGACAAACTTATCATTTCTAAAACTCTACTGACAAAGTATGAGAATGGCATATCCCTTTAAAGTGATCGGGTCAAATAGGTTCGCCATAAGCATCTTCTATTCTTTGTTTGTTAGAGACATTTTACTCCTCCTGTTGCCCCTTTCCAATTCATACATCGCTGGGCCTTGAGTAGGTTGGTAGGTAGGTAGGTAGGTAGGGCAGAAGCGTAAAAGGAATAACGTTTATACGTACGAGTATAACCTAGATTTGTTATGACATAAAATTATTACGAAAAATGGTTATTACCCCGTTTACGTTTGAGTGAACGCATTTGTACGTGTTGACAATTTGTTAGCTTAGATAATGTTACAGCTGCAACACCAACAACAACAACAACGAGAATAGCAACAATGCCTTCAGGCAACTGGAAAGAAAAAATAAGGGACAAAAAAGTCATCATCATTGCGTGCCTTTGGCTTTTGCTATACTTTTTGTTTTACTTTGCTTTGTTTAGTGTGTGTGTGTGTGTTTCGTTTTCTTTGCTTTTGCCATGACAATTTTATAAAATTCGCATTGCAAGGGTTAGCCACAGACACATATACACACACACACACACACACTACAAAACACACAGGGGGTGTGACAGTTGGTCTGTGCGTGTCACAAGCCTGTCATTGTGAATGCCACGCCCACTGTTTCACAGCGCCTCCACATTGTCATTGACATGTCGGAATTTTAAAATTCTTTCGTCGCATTTCGTTGGCATGGAAATTGTCAAAGTTTAAAGCTGAATGCCTGCCCGCTGCCTGCCTGCCTGCCTGATTTTCTATTCGTCTTTCGTTTTGCTCTGATTGTGAAAAGCTTTGCCAGCTGTTGCCAGCGCTTATCTCCCAAAGATCCCCGACTCAATCTACAGCTAAAATCCCGAGACCAATGCTGTGCAACTGGGCGCCAATTTTATTGTCACACTGATTGTCACAATCAGTGGTATTTGACTTTGACCAAAAGCAAGTTTCATTGCCTCAACTTCTTTCGTTTCGTTTCGTTTTGTTTGGTTCCAGCTCGTTTTGGATCGGTTCGGTGCGTTTTAGTTGTTGTAAGATGCTTGCCAGCTTTTGGGTTTTGGCTTTGGTGTTTGGCCAAAATTGGCCAGAAGTTGTGCACATTCAAGTTTCAAGTTTTTAAATAAATTTGATTATAGTTATGCCAGCTGAATGCTTCGCAAAGAAAAGAAAAACGGAAAACTCCGTAAAAGTTAATTTGATATCTGTAGCCAAAAAGAACCAAGTTTAATTGGTGGCTGGTTTAGTTTCATTTGCTCTTCTGACCTGCATAACAATGAGCTAAAAGTAATAAGTGCCCTGCCGGTTGCAAAACAATAAAAGGGTTCGAAATGCATGAAACTATATATATATATTTTAATATAGCTTTTAGATTAAATATATATTTAATATTAGTTTATTGGACTATTGATTCTATAGTTGAAGTTCTATATATTTATATAATCCAAAAATGCTTAAAAGTATATAAAATTGATTGTTATTTATTCTTCACTTTGAATTTTTCAATACTCCCGACAGCGAGAAATAAATCAATTAAATTTTGTATAATCTTTTTAAAATATTTCAATTATCTGTATTCGTCTTGTATATTTGTAATTGTCATACGTTATAAGGATAAAATTTTAATGTTACTCATGAAACTCATAGTATGATTTAGCCGGGTATAAAAACGAAAGTATTCAAATATTTAAAACTTTAACATGCTACCATAGTTGCCTGAGAGAAACCCAAACTCGAAATTAACAAACCACTTTAACCATCCACACAGAAACATTCCCAAACACAGATACTCACACACACACACACACACACACACGCACACATTTACATAGATCAACTCTCGCGTAAAACCGCAGTGTAATGTGTACTATCCTAAGGGTATTGAATTAATGTCAAATTAGACTTCAAAATGTGTGTAAATTTCACGCGCGGTTACAAATAAGAATTATACACATAAACCATATCCGAGAGAACGCACTGAAACAGCAAAAACATCAACGGTCATAGCAACGGCAGCAGTTGTACACATATGCAGATACACATTTAAAGCCCAGGGGGACAGAAAGAGAGAGCGATGGTATTTCGCCCCCCTTTCATTCACACTTTTGGTAGCCCTAGGCAAAGTTTTGTGCTCTCTGCATGTTGCAGGAAGAATAATTAAAGCACACTTTTCTAGTTGAAACACATTTGCTTACCAAAACATAAAGAGACAGTTTTTTTAAGTGTAACCTTTAGATATAATACTTATAATACTAACGTTCTCAGTACTCCCATCTAGTAGTTGTAATCGAGGGGAGAGTAACAACTCTTGTCAGTGTGGTTGTTGTTGTTGCTTGTTGCTTCCCTGCTGAGAGCAAAGCGAGAGGCGTAAATCTAAGCAACATGTGTGATGCATTTGTCGCTATTTTACATTCTTGCCTCACTGCGTGCTTGTTGTTGCTGCTGCCGGTGCTGCTGCTGCTATTGCAGTTGTCTGCTGTGCGTTGATTAAGCTGCCGGCATGCTCTATGGAGAACCCAGACTTGCTTTTGAGGGCCACTTTTGTTGTGGGATTAGCAGGCAGAATGTGAAGTTCTTCACCAACTTAACGTACTTGCATCTGTAATTATTTCTAGCATACACTGACAAGTGGAGTTAGGATTAAAAAAATAATAATATATAATGATATATATATATATATATAAGTGAATAAAGCAATCAAATTTTAGACTATCTTGTTGCCAATACTCCTTATTTCTTTACTCTTTCCTTATTTTTCAAATTATAAAAAAATATTTCAACATTATTTCTAGACTTTTTATTGTTTATTTTATCAAAGAAGATTATTGTCAGCTAACAGAAAGTATATATAAAATACACAGTTATCTTTGATATAAAAATAATCCTTATCTATGTATATCCTATCACTAAAATCGCCTTTAAACTATGCACTTGGATTCAAGGTTACTTAACTGACAATCGTTTTTGATCTGCACTCTCCATTATTTTCCATTGTATATACAATAAATACATAGTAACCCAGGGAAGGCAAAGGGCAAAGCCAATGTTAAAATCAGAAGTGACACCCTCACACCATCAACGTCTTGAGGAGCAAAACCGAGCACATATTAAATAGGCAGCCTCAACAGCTAAAGGAAATGATAAGAATCGGGAAATGGGTGGGTGGGTGTTAAGCTGGAAGAATAGTGGCAAGTGGATTGAATGACAGTCGAGCCCCAAAACGAAGACATTTGAGCATCAGCAAAGAGAATGAAAATGCAGGTCTCTCATGTGTGTGTGAGGGTATAACACATAAATATGAATGTGTGTGTGTGTGTGTTTGTATGTGTATGTGCCTTTGTGCATATATGTATGCGGTTAGGAAAGCTGCAAATGCGCTTTCAGTTGATTAAATTAAATCGCTAAAGCAGCCAGCAGAGTTGCAACTGCTATGAAAAATGCAGTCAGACCAACCCTCCCAAGGGGGATGGATAGGGGAGGAGTATGGCTGCGACCAATGTACTCAGCGTAATGGCGACAAAAAAATATAGAACCGAAAGAACGAACATGAAGGCGAAGGCGAAGACGAAGTTGCCGTTTGCAACTGCAAAATATTTACCTTCTTTTTTTTGTTGGTTTCATATGAAGACGTCGTCAGCAGCATCCCCTACCCAGCAATTGTCGCACAAATCCATTTATACATACTTGTATATATGTATGTATATACATATATACAATGCTAGGAACACTTTGGCTGCACTTCCGTTTTCATTTTGGCTTTGCCTTTGCTTTGAGCTTCATTTCAAGTATGTTTTTCCCTCGGTCGATCCGGTTCTCTTTCTATCATTTTTTTTTTTTTGTGCCAAACAATAAGTTATCGAGGAGGAGTCGATTCCTTCTTTCGCTGCATCTTTGGGGCTGGCTTACGAGTTTGTCTTCAGGTTTCGGTTTGCCCAAGCATCGAGGGATTAGAGATTTTTGTCAATGAAGGTAATTTGCGGAAGATTTTGTCTAGAATTTCAATTAGATTGACGTTCGTTGTGCACCGTTAAACCTTTCCCCTTAAATTATTAAGAATAAGCTCATCTTATTATTATTGTTTCTTTTTCGTATCTTATTTTCGAATGTTCAGTTTGACGTAAGTACTGATATTTTGTGTCTCTGTGTTATCTGTGTGACCCATATGCTCTGCCAGGTAAAGTAAGCTAATTATAAAAGCTTAGTCATACTTTACCTACGAGTTGAGTCGGGGCAAGTCTTTGCACAACTCCACTGTCCACATACAAACATACGGCCATAGACTGGTAGCACAGAGTGAAACTGAGCCACTTAATGCAAGATGCAAATGACTTTATTAACTTTAGCCATAACGCAATCAACAACTTGCAAATACCAAGCGATAAAGCCCAGCACAAATACAGCCAGGCCAGGACAATTTCAGGACAGTCCTGCACCAAGAATCGCACGTAAGGTGGAACTGGTCAGAGCGGTGGGGAAAATGGGGAGAGAAGGAGAATCAACAAAACGAATAGAGACAGAAGAGGGACTCATAATGCAATGGGTAGCCATAAGCCGCGGGAATTATCAGTTTGCAAAATTAATGCTAATTACTTGAAAAATATATGACCGACGTTTGTTTGGCTCGGTCGGTTAGTGGGTGGATGGTATATGGGTGGTTGGTGGGTGAGTGAATGCGTTGAGAAAAAGTAAAAAATGGAAGAGTGGTTTTGCAAACGGTTTGTTGCATTTCCGTTTGGCCAAGGGAGAAATGCGTAAAATATGAAACAAATGCGAAGCCATGACATGACTGCGAAAAAAACACAAAAATCTTTTGAGCACAGTGGTTTTACTTTGTGCTTAAAATAAACAAGTGCTATTTGTATATTATTTAATATTAACTCCACACAGAGACTTTTAATAAGCAGAGGGAAAGATATTAAAAAAAATATAAATAATAAATTTAATAATTTTATTTTCACAGATTTTTTTTTGAATTGAACTGCAAACATTTTTTTTTACATATATAGTTAAAATGAAAAAGGCATATTTTTTAACCTCAAGTTTTGTCTGGGAACACATAAGTATCAATCCAAAATTAAGCACATTATACTAAAAACATAAGGTAAATATATTTGGAAATGCAATAAAGCAATTTTATAGTATACAAATATTCAAACATAGTGTATTAAGTTTGAAGTAAGCTAAATAAAATGATTATGAAATGGTTAGTTTCAAAGTTTCTAAACAATATTTATCGTTCAACCTGTATGTATAAATTTCAAGCTTAATTCTTTTTGCTGTTGCTTTTCACGAGGCTTCTGCATGCCCATGGTGCTAGTTGCATGAACGCATCCGCACTCATAATGAATAATCATAAAAATTGCATAAATTATGTGCCGACGCCGTCTTGCTTAACGCCTCCGGTGGCAACAAACGGTGCAAGCAGACACAACCAGCTCCAGCTCGGTAACTAGTGTTAGCAAGAGGTGCTTGGGTGGATCTAGAGAGTGGTGGTGGGTATAGAGTGGTTAAGTGGGCGCACTGAGCAAATGAAATGCAGAAATGTAAATCTAAAATAATTTACGCGTCTTTGTTGACTGCAGTTGCCGTTGCCGTTGCCGTCGCCGTCGCCGTGGTTGTTGTTATTGTTACGTTTTGTTGTAACTATAGCGTGGCCATAAAAACTTGCCGTTGTTTTTCCCCGCCCAGTATACCCATCATTTTGTTTTGTTTTGCTTCGCTTTTTTTTCATCGCGGCCATAACTGTTGCCACTGTTGCAACAAAATGGCGTCGTCGCATTGCCGTTGCCGTCGCCAGACTTTTCTTGCTTGTTGCTGGTCTCTCTCTTTAGTTAGTTGGTCTGGCTGGGTGTTTAGTGAAAGAACGAAAAAGAAGGACGTGCAGGACGAGCAGGACGCGAACGAACTAAGGGATATGAGCCGTAGTCTGCATTTACATTTATGACTTGGAATAATCCATTATCAGGCATTTTGCAGGTTGCCTAGGCGAATAATGCACACAGCCAGATAGATAGAAAGTCCCGCAACTTGCTCACATACATACATATATATACGTATTTACCCCCCATACATTCGTTGGAGCAGTTAAGCTTTTGGATTTAGTTTAAAAGTGGTTTGGACTCGGACAGATTAATTTGCCATAGGTACACTACCCCAAAGGATTAAGATATGTTAAGTTTGTTACTCTTTCTTGTGAGCACTTTTAAATGAACTATATCTGGAAATAGAACTTAATCAAGTCACTCTAAAGTTCAATGATCATAATATGTTTCAGTGTACTTGTGCTTTAATATTGTCTGAAAAAAGTTAACGTGCTTGAAAAGTGTCAATAAAATTGTATTATTAACCTTAATGATGATAAAACTGTGAATATTATCAACAATAATTGTTTAATTAATAACACATACGTGCAATTGACACTTATCAAAAATCGAGATACGATAAAATGATCTAAATAGCTTGTGTGGCGAACAGAGAAAGAAATATAATAAACGAAAGAGAGAGAGAGAGAGAGCGAGAGAGACCGTGCAAAAGGATATCAGAATGCGACATGCGGAGAGCAAATGACCCAACAAATCGCGTGTCAATTAAAAGTTTAATTAATTTACAGTACACACGCGCACGCACACACAACCAAAGCTAACCACACACCCACACACACACACACACACACCCACACATACAAATACAGAAATATGCAGACAGTCAGACAATCAAACAAGCAAGTGTGTAACAAACGATATCAAAAAGTAAGAAAGTGAGAAGCAGAACGCTGAAATAAATCCATAATCTACCAATCGTCAGCAAATACCCTATAATAATGCATTTTTTTAATGAATCAACTAAATGAAAACTTATTGAATAAAAACCAAAATGAATAATTCAATATTAAGTTCACTTATCGCATTCCACGTGAGTAAAAATGAGATAAAGCCAGAGACGAGCTTGTTCTACTTTACTATATATACATTTGTTTAATTATTTATACCCAAAACAGGATAACTTATGCCCATTAAGCATCTATTCAGAGAAGTGAACGAGCTCACGCCAAAGTGAGACAAATCCTATGAGAGATTTGCGTAATTATTTTAATTGTTTAATGTCATGCGGTCAGGTTGTGTAACAGTGTGTGTGTGTGTGTGCCCGTGCGTCTGAGTCTCGGAAAATCTGTACCCGGTCGCATTATGTGACACATGGGGGGGTTGAGGGTTGGGGTTGACGATAAAATTGCGTTCCACTTGCGTTCGTTTGTTTGTTTGCTCGATTTTAATGATTAATGAGCCAAGTGGCTGCCACACCTCGAGCTTGAGTTCCCCTTCTTGTGCTACTTTTTGCCATGTAAGTTGACACTTGCGGTTTTTACTGCAAACACACACTGCACATACATATGTATATATGTGTATGTGTAACAAGTGAATGTTTTTTTTATCAGTTCAACTATTGCTGCGACCAGCATAAATATGGTTGAAAAACTTTCAGAAACAACAATAAATCCCTTAATGAGTTGTCATTAGAGAAAGCAAAAAAAGCAGGTGAGAAATTTGCACGATTATAATCAGTTGTGTAAAAGCTTTAAAACATGATTCTTAAATGATTTGTTTTGTTTTAGTGTTTAACTAATTTGTTAATGAGGAAACAGCTCGTGAAATAATCCCGTATCGTTAATATACAACAAAAGTGTTAACTTATAACCTTAACCTTGACCACACGGACAAACAGACGGTTGGTCTGTACATTGCACTATTGTACTAATGCTTGATGACTTCATATCTCCGGTCTTGACCGATTTTAATAAAAATTTCACATTTGTTAACTATTTTGTTAATAGTTACAATCCCATCTTTTCAAGAATACGAAATTCGTGAATTTTTGTTATCGATTACATGTGTATAGTATAGGAAAAGTTATCGAAAATTTTTAACAAACTTGCTATGCCTAGGGATTAGGGGAGCTCATTTCAAAATCTGGAGTTTCTAGCTCTTGTAGTTTCTGAGATCAGCGACAGACAGACGGACATGACTAAATCGACTCGGTTGTTGATGCTGATCAAGAATATATATACTTTAAAGAGTCGGAGAAGCTTCAATTTTCCTGTTACATACTTTTGCGCAAAACCGTTATACCGTTTTTTACCCATTTCATGTGTTTAGGGTATAAAAATCATAAGCATTGCATGTCCTTGGCCTGCTTAAAAAATATAAAATAAAATAAAACAAAATACAAATTCGCAATTCTAATTACACTCCATAGTTGCAACTTTGCTCATATTTAGTTTTGAAATTAATTATCAAAACCTAATTGGTTGAAAAAATATATACATATATATATACAGTTTTTAAATAAAAATGTGAAGGAAACATTTTCACATTCGCCCAAGCAAATTCACAAAAGGCATATGCGTTGCCATGTCCTTGACTAGCTGTTTTTTATTGTGGTGCCAGCACCGCACACGTCGACGTGCCCCAGGCATTTTTGAGGGGCAAGCACACTCGGCAAGCAACTGGGCACCGGCGGACTATGTGGTGCAGGAGTTGTTTCCTGACTTACGGTACGGGTTGTTACGTTGTCAATCATGCAAAAACTGCAACCGCCGCATAACCGCTGGTTTATAATAGCTTGTCGGCCAGGATCCTCAGTCAGAAACCAGGGCTGGCAAACGGTGTGGTGACGACGTTGGAGAAGGGGTAGGGGAAGGGGCAAGGGGAATGGGGAATGGGGCAGCTACAGTACGTTCGTTGGTTGTTGCCTGGTTTCGGCAAAAGCTTTTCAAACTTTTTAATTATGCAGCAAACAGAAAACTTTGTGGTAATTTCGTTGCAACAGTTGGCCCGGACGCAAGGAATGAAGGACCGACAACCGGCAACGGCAACAGCAACGGCAACGTAAACGTAAACGTCAACGTCAACAGCAGCAGTAGCAGCAACACCAACAACACCAGAAACACCAGAAAATTGCAGCCAGTCCAGGTTGACTAATTGAGTTAAGCGTAGGGGTGCGGAGTGGATGGTGGATGGCTCTCCCCATGTATTTGCCTTTTGGAAATAATAATTTGCCAACAATTTTAAAGTGCATCAATCATAATTAGTGACCGGCATGTTTTGCATGTGGTTGCGCTATGCTTGTGTTTGTGTGTGTGTGTATGTGCTTGTGTGTTTTATTTGCCAGCCAGTACGAGAATAATATTTGAAATTGTGTCAATTTGAGAGCAAAAAAACGCACAGACACAGATGATTACAAATGTGTCACATTTATAAGATGAATAATTGAATTACAACTGAAAGAATGCGCTCTCATTAAACTATTATGCTAACAAAGCAGGCAATAAAAAATAATAATTTTTATTAAGGGTAGTGCAAAATAGTTGTAAACTCCGCGCTTATATAATGCATGGGTGTATAAAATATGCAAGGGATTATTCACCTCGAGCTTTTATACTATTTATAGTAAATGTGATTGAAATGGTTTGTGATTATTTATAAAAATAGTTAAAAGTATCTTTGCAATATTTCCTATTTTGTTAAATATTTACCCATATGTGCCTTAATCTTAAGAAACTAGTTTCAAACATAATAAAAAAATTACTATTATAATTTTACAAATATAATTTGTTAATTATTTTTTAATTAAATTTTTTACAGAGCATCTGCTAGTCGGTAACTCAGTGTCTTAACATTTAAACTTGTTGTTAGTTGTAACTCAGCTAATTACATTACGCAGCTTCAGATGTTGCTTGAGAAGAAGGAGTTGTGACAGACATGGCCCGATGCCTTTACATTAAGTTTGTTGTTGTTGATTGTGCTATTGGTTGTTGTTGTTGTTGGTAGTTGTGCTCAATTGACGTCGACGACGTTCATCACTTAATTGAGTTCTTAAGCATTTTGCATGTGCCGCGCATTAGCGCAACGAAGCGAACATCCCGCACATCCACTTCCCGCTGACATCATGGCCGGAGGAGCAGCCGTAGCAGCAGTAGAAACATCAGCAAAAGTATCTCAATTATGAGCTGCTGAGCTGTGTCTTACGAAGAGCGACAAACAGATGCTGAGTACACATACAGTTACAGATGCATCCAATTCCATTCGAGGCGCATTTGCATTGCCAGTGTTGCATAACGACGACAGACAGCCGACCCGACAGCCGACAGTCGACAGTCGACAGCGTTTTGCAATCAAACGTATTTCCGTTACTCTCTCACTTGTTCCACCTCTTTTACCACCCGCCACCCACTGTTGCTTAAATGAGCGAGAAATCGCTTCATTCAGCAGACTAACTGACAAACAGTCTTCGTCTTCGTCTTCGTCTTGGAAGCAACCCTCTACACATACATCAATATCAATACAACGTATGTGAAATAATCGCCCCATATCTCATGACTATACCCATATTATCTGTCTTGGCTTCTCTGTCCAGTTAAACTTAAGCACAATTTGGATGCCTTCCCCATTCATGCATATTGATAATCTGAAACGCTTGAATGGTCATTTTCTCAAGTTGAAAGGTAGCCTAGGAACCCAACCCCGAACCCCATTTCTGAACCCAACTTGGGCTTTTTAATCATGCGTGAGCGGTCAGTTCTTCGGCCTAGTCTTCGTTTTCATTTGCCCTGTTTGATGATGATGTTGGGAACACTGTTTGGCTTCAGTTCATCCTCATGAATGGGTGTTCATTTTGGGCGCTTCAGCTATTATGTGCTTCCCTTTATTCTTCCCTCTATGCTCCCCTTTATGGTCGGTTGCAGGCACTTTTCCAATCAACTTGAGTATGTGTCCTTTAGCCAGCGCTCCTTCTGCTGCTGGCCTTTTTGCTGCTGCTGCTGACTTCGTGCTGATTTTATATTTTTCATTTGAGAAATAGACATTTTTTAATGCCTTTTATTAAATCGGCTTAGATTTATTGCACATGTATTTCATATTTTTTTGTACATGTATATGCGTGTGTGTGTGTCTACACATATTTATCAACAAGAGAGTATGTGTGTGTGTGTGGCAACTAATACCTTTCCTTTTGGGACTTTGCTGCGATGGTAAAATTCGTTTATATGGATCTTAAAGCAAGCATTTTTTGCATCTAATAAGATTTATTATTATTTTTGTGGGCCGAATCAGCTTTGAAGCTCCTCGGGCAACATTAAATTGCTTTTGCAGAGCAGAATACGATTAAATCTAATCAATAAGATAAGCTGATGGAAACTAACAGAATCGTTCACTGATTGCAGTCAACAGCTCCTTATCGCTGCTACCATTTTTAGCTCAACACTGCACCTCCTACCTCACACTGCCACACATGTTGGCCTTCCCAATGCCTCACATTAGCAATTTTGAAGCCACAGGTACATGCAAAAAGCATTTGAGTTTTGTAGCTTGTAGGCTAAGTAAGCGATTTGGGTGGGTAGCTGTACAAGAAAAACTTTTACAGGTTAGGTGATGAGAACATGTAAAAACATTTCCGACACATTTATGCATTGCAACTTTTCAAGTAATGTAACAAGTGCTAAGTGCTCTTGGAATATTTTTTTATGTACCTTAAATTATATGCGTGGATTTTAAATATATGAAAAAAAAATTATATTTATTACTTAAAGCTCTTTTGTTAATTTTGTATTAAAGAGATAGTTTCAACTTATGACATTTTTAATTTTGTTTTCAATTGAATCAGGGTTTATGCCATTTACGTCTGCATAAATAATATATATAACCACACCTGTTTATAATGGAATTTTTGCAATAAAACTAACAAATGCTGTTGCCTAATCCAAAACGTGTATAAAACCAAATTGGCAATTTCGGAACAACATTAACACTTATGAAGAACTGGTAGTTAAGCCCAACATACTGCATATTTATCCAAATAAACGAATGCAAATACGATATGAGCGAGATAGATAGAGAAAGAGAGTGAGAGAGAGAGAGAGAGAGAACACGAAAAACTGCATATAAATGTGAATACAACAAGTGAAAGCAAACTTCGGTCACACAAAACTACAATACCAATATCTAACCAAGCTAACCAGGCCTGGACAAAAGTTGTGCACTGAAAACAGTCGTAAACCGAATCCTTGGATCCATATCAAGGAATCATATGCATTTGGCTTGTGCAAATAATTGCACATTGAAAATGTTGCCGCAGTCGGTTTTGAGGAAATTCTTTGAACCAATATAACATACACACATATATCTCACATCGTTTTTCCCTGGACAGCTGCGAGCAATTAAACGCATTGTACAAATTTTCAACTTGATTAGATTTCTATTTTGCGTATGTGCGTGTATGCACAAAAATGTTTGGTTTCTATCTCTCTTGGCCAATTTATGACGGCCGCTACAAGAGATAGAGGTTTTTGAGGGGAACGAGAAAGTGTAGAAACTCTATCCGAATTTGAAAACCAAACTCAACAGGAAGTGTTGTAATTCGCACTTCAGAACACATTTACACATACACACACATTCGCATACACACATAGAGAGAGAACCACAGAACGTTTAACATGTCGTATGCATGATTACGGAATATTAAACTCCGGCCATGTTTCTGAAAAGCTGTTTTTTTTTTTTTTTTTTTTGTGGGAGGGCGCGGGGTGGGGAGATTGTCTGTTTCGTTCGCTATTCACACAATATTCTGGTTAGGTTGCTTAGGTTTTAATTATGGTTATCACTGTTTGGCTCATAACGGAAAAATAGCCCAGATACGTTTATTGGGTTTTTACAGCATTATTGCTCCAGCTTATGCCTCTCATACAAGTCGAGTAATTTGTACAAAATTTCCTGAACAATTAAAAGCACTTTCGAGCCCGCTTATTTTCGCATTGATACGATTTGTGTGTGTGTGCCCTATCAGGCATCCCATTAAAACGTTGCCTCTGGGCCCCATTGCTGTCTGAAAATTTTGTGGTTTTCAGATTCAAGTTATTGGCATTTTTATAGCAAGCTCCACTCAACTCAACTCAACTCAACTGAACTGAACTGAGCTGAACTCGGCTTGGCTCTATTCTGTTCTGGCTCTTAAGGGCTGCCAGAGTTCGTGATTTGTGGTGTGGGAAATGAGTAAATTGGTTTATGAGTTTTAAGAGCCATTTTATGCGCTATAAAACTTTTTAGTTATGGTTTTAGTTTCAGCTCTTAGTTCGCCCAACGCTGATACCCTTTAAAAGCTTAAAGTTATCGCGCATGCTTTCAACAATATACTATTTGCATAAGGATATTTGCAGCTGCCAATAAACACGGCCTGTATCAATATCCAAAAGCAATCCGTTTATGGAGATTATTAGTAAAGAAAACGATTAGGTAAACAAAGATTGCCAACTTAGAAATAAACGCATATTTAACAAAAAGTTATTTCACTGCTGCCCAAGAAATAATTCAATTTTTATGGTAAGGCCACAAAAGGGTATCCCTAAATGGAATTGCTTGAGGCAACAACCTTCTCTTGCCTCGACCAATATGAAATTAATTAATAAAATCTGCAACCAAAAGGGAGAAAGTCAGAATACAAATACTTTTAAGCAAAGATATGCCTTGGCAAACAAACAGGCAAACAAACAAGCAAAACCTGAGCCAACTCTCTAAGGAGACTTTTTTTACAATTTGGTCAAGAAGTTGCCAGCACACACGTGTCCTATGAGTGTGTGTGTGTGTGTGTGAGCGTGCGTTTCTGTGGTTGAAGCCTTTTTTGAGCCACACAAACCACACATACACGCACACACACACATCACCACTAAACATAAACTAATGGCCAAACTGGTTCAGAAGAAAAACCAAACAAGCCAAACAACAACAAGAACTACTTCAATAAAATAAATTAAATATTTGTGCAAGAAATGAAAATTTTTAAAACGAAAAGAAAAACATACAAAACAAAATTTTGCACTTATACAAAATGATTTTTTGTCGATCAACTTTCGTAGCTGCAAACATTTTTACTTGATTACATTAGATGCAACTTTCGTGTATTGCTTCATGTCAAATTCATTAGTGTTAACAATTGAAAAGCTTTGCTAAGAAATCGTTTGACTTTTGACCTGTACTCTTTGCCTCAGGTACTTGGACCGTAAAAGTCGACAGTTTTTTTTATTTATTTCGACGCCTTTTGCTGTTTAAGCGTTAATTAGGCATTTCTGGGCACTTGACCTTTGTTTAACTTTTACTAAGCATTGCCGCTGGCAAAGGGCCGACACCTATTTGACGCTAAAAACGCTGAGCGAGCTCTGGCTCGAGGGGAAAGGAAACGAGTGAATCAAGCTAATTAGGCGCGAATTTAATTAATACTTGATGAATTATTTGAACATTTTGTAAGCAAAGGAAACTTGGCCAACAACCAAATATTAGATATTCGGACTAGAAAATAAAACTTGGTCATAATCAAAAAGAACAATGTCCCACACAAATTGAACATTATTTGTTTTCTCTCTTTTCCGCTAAAAGTAAAGATAAAGTTCCTGTAAAACATTTGATATGCTTGTCACTAGGCAGGTGGGGCAGCAAAAATAATAAAAATAATACAAATTTGAGCACTTTTTTATGCCTATGTTAGCTTTGGATGGCAATGGGGATGAGTACTATAAAGAAAAACAAAGTATGTAAGACGAGGTTGAGGTAGCTAAGATTTGCTAAGAAAGTTCTGCCTAATGTTTATTGGGTAAAGTTTTTTGCATTTTTACAGCTTTATTCAAAGTTGTGACCATAATTTGCGTTGCCAGGGCTCGGCTAGACTTTGGTCATTTAAAATCTTAAATTATCCAGATAGGCCGAAGTTTTTCTTGCCTGCAATCCAAAGATTGTCAGCACATTACTTTGAATTCAAATTCACAATGCAACTTTTTTGTTGAGTGTCCTGTTGCCATTGGCAATAATAATCATTGTTCTGAAAATGTATTTTATTTTTACTGCTATTAATTCGTATATTTAAATTTAGCTCGTGCTCTTTCAGTTGCTTTCTGTTTGCTTATGATTATGTGGATAGATTAAAGAAATAATCTGTTTTGTAAGTCAAATTATGCGTTTTACTTACAAGTGATTTTAGCTTTTGGGGCGGTGAAAGTCAATTTGCATTTAGCTGGCACTTACCTGAAAAGAAAGTTATGAAAATAAAATTATGTAGAGAACTTTATTTCAGCTTAGTTGGCTGTACTTTAAGAATAATCAAAGTAATATAAATAGAAATTGTAATTATTGCTAAAAATAGTAATCAAATTTAGGTTCAGCCTGAAAAAGTTTATCAAAATGTTGGAAACTTCATTGAACTTATTTTTCTTGAATATTCTGAGCATAATGCTCTTTATGAACACTAATGGTAGATAACTAAAGCTTTAAATCTATACTAAGCTAAACTAATAAAATTTTCTTGTAGTCAACGAAGTTCCTGAGAGCATCTGGGACTCCATATTAACTGTAAGGAAATTTGTGGCACCAAGGAAACCAAATTATATTCAGTTTTTGGAAGAGTATTTATTTAAGTTTTTTGGTGTTTATGTGCTTCAAAGAGTTTTCTATTATGTGAACTTTACTATTAATTGCATGGTGCTTTTACCAGCTGCTTGGAAGGTGAGTAAAATATTTATTTATATATTTGCGATCTGTTTTAAAATCTCTTTCTATAGTCTCTTAAATGGCGCGCTTTTCTCGTTTTATGGAATTTCCTCGTATTCAAGCATTTGTTGGCTATTCAAGTTCAGGTTTTTTGGACATTGAAACCATTGATCGATTGGCATCACAACTTACTGATAATGTTTTTCTTTGCACTTTTCGACGCATTTAACTTGCAGCTTATCATCAACCTGGCACGAGGCAATTCAAATCAACGTGAGGGTAATTAAAAATCAAACCCATTGATGACGTTTAGTTTTGAAATATTGTTTTTTTCACCCTACACACACAAATCACTCACAGCCGTATTCTTTAACCTTCGTAGGGCATGAAGTTACAGTTACACTATACAACAAGGCAAAACACTACGCACCACAACAACTACAAATTCTAGGTCGCACGGTTCAACTAATAAATATGCCAAACAGTGCGATTCCTAACTCGAACACACACACACAAATAAACATTCACACTAACCCACAGACATATATAAATGAGCCGAGAGAGAGAGTGGGAGACAGAAAGAGAGAGAGAAACGACTTCGAAATAAAACCATTAAATATTTGCGGTTAAACGCACCAAAAACAAACCGCAAAAGTAAATCATACCCAAAAGTAGACACCGGACATGTCCAGGAATTTCTCATAGCTCGTCTGGCTTCGTTTCGTTTGAATTTGTTTTTTTTTTGTGCTTTGCTTCTTCGTACGCAGAAATATTAGATTAGAAATTAGGATAACCATGGACAGCCAAAGGGGCCAAAGTCCGGGCAGCAAGGCAGGCGGGCAGTAAGGCAGGCAGGCAGCAGACCATAGCGCCATTTACTTGATTGGGGAATGAGAGCGCCGACCTTTCGGAAGTGAAGAGTAGGAGGGGGAGGGAAATTTGGGAAGGCTGCTGCTAACCAACGGCCTGCCAAAAATTCCAAATGGTCCATGGTGAAACATAAATCATTGAAACTGACATTTCGCCATTTTACTGGATTTGTGTATAGGCAAAACGTTTTGGTCATGTATGTTAAAGTGTATATGCTTTTTTGTGGAATTTCTTGAAGAAGAAGCTTCAAATGCAAAATAATGTTAAACGAACGAATCGACTAACATGTGAGATTTTCGCAACAAGCCCAAACCTTGCCCATTAAATAGTTAAATCAACGACTCGCAGTCAGCCACAGAGAAATCATATATTCTATGCCCCATATCACATAGCAGCCAAGCACCCAAGCAGCCTGCAACGCAAAAACTAAGCCATATAAATCATTTTGCAATTGAATGCGGACAACGCCTGACTGACGGCAATACACATTGTCCCAGTGTTTGGCCACAGAGCTGGACTAGCAGGATATACTGAAGGTCGCAGAGCTTCTGCCAGAATTGATGGCTGCACTTGGTTGGAGTTTTGGGTCTCCAATTTGGGTTACTGGTGCGCACCACGCTGTTTCAATATCGACGAGACATATTTTTTGGGTTAGAAGCTTGTGATTTGCAGCCACTGTTGATATATGGTATAGCTGTGGTACAGTTTTCGAAATTCAATATTATATTTTTATCGATTAAATGTGCATATCGTTAACCGGAAAAACTTTCGAAGGTTTTTGTGCTGCCCAGGTGATGATGAGGAGAGCTCATATCCAAATTCAGAAACCTCTAGCTTTTATACAGACGGACAGACGGATAGACAGACATAGCTATAGACGGTTGCTGCTGAACAAAAATATTTAAAATATATAAGACGGATATAAAAAGAATACATATTTGTTTCTCACCTAATAATATTAGAAATAAATATAGGAAGAAACATATATATATGAAATCTGTTCAATTTAAGCATTGACATATTGTGCTACAAATTAATTTTACTAGTGTGGCAACCCTGCTCACAGCTGTTGATAAAAACTGTCAAGTTGGCAGCGCCAATTGAGTCAGTGGCATGCTTTCTTTTCTCCCAATTGATGTCTTTAAATTGTCAAGTTTACACCCACTCGAATATTTAGAGACAATAAGCAGAAGATGTTGATGTTTAAGGCACTAAAGAGTGCTGCACAATCACGTTGCATGTTCTTTCTGCGTTCTGCCAGCACAACAGCCAATCGAAAGCCGTTTGACTATGATTTGGTGGTACTGGGCGGTGGTTCTGGTGGCTTGGCCTGCGCCAAAGAGGCAGTCGATTACGGTGCACGCGTGCTCTGCTTTGACTATGTCAAACCGACGCCAGCAGGCACCAAATGGGGTGTGGGTGGCACCTGTGTGAATGTCGGCTGCATACCCAAGAAACTGATGCATCAGGCCTCGCTGCTGGGGGAGGCAGTGCACGAAGCTGTTGCCTATGGCTGGAATGTCAATGATCGGGACATAAAGCCGGACTGGAAGAAGTTGGTCAAGTCTGTGCAGAATCACATCAAGTCTGTGAATTGGGTGACACGCGTCGACCTACGCGACAAGAAGGTGGAGTATGTTAACTCAATGGGTTCATTTGTGGATCCCCACACCATTGAGTATGCAACAAAGAAGGGAGAGATGAAACAATTAACTGCACAGAATGTTGTTGTAGCTGTTGGTGGACGTCCTCGTTATCCATCGATACCAGGAGCTATGGAGTATGGCATCACTAGTGATGATATCTTCAGCTACGAAAAGGAGCCAGGACGCACTTTAGTTGTTGGTGCAGGCTACGTTGGATTGGAGTGTGCTTGCTTCCTCAAGGGACTCGGCTACGAACCAACTGTGATGGTGCGATCTATTGTCTTGCGTGGCTTCGATCGTCAGATGTCCGAGCTATTAGCTGATATGATGACGGAACGTGGCATTAAATTTCTCAACACAAGTATTCCCACCTCAGTGGAGCGTCAAACGGATGGCAGCCTGCTTGTCAAGTATAAGAATACAACAACGAACACAGTAGGATATGGTATTTTTGATACAGTCTTATGGGCCATTGGACGGAAGGGTCTCATAGAGGATCTCAAACTTAACAAGGCTGGTGTTGAGACCATGAACGATAAGATCATTGTCGATCACATGGAAGCGACCAATGTACCGCATATCTATGCCATTGGCGATATCATCTACGGACGTCCGGAACTCACTCCGGTTGCCATTCTTTCGGGTCGTTTGTTGGCTCGCCGCCTCTTTGCTAACTCCAAGCAGCTAATGGATTATACTGATGTGGCAACTACAGTGTTTACCCCGTTAGAGTATTCATGTGTTGGCATGTCCGAGGAGATGGCTATTGAAAAGTTTGGTCCCGAGAACATTGAAGTCTTTCATGGCTACTACAAGCCGACTGAGTTCTTTATACCACAGAAGAGTGTACGTTATTGTTATCTGAAGGCTGTCGCTGAGGTTTCTGGTGATCAGAAGATCTTGGGATTACATTACATGGGTCCTGTAGCCGGAGAAGTTATTCAGGGATTTGCTGCTGCCTTGAAGTCGGGACTTACTGTAAAGACCCTACTGAATACGGTTGGCATTCACCCCACAACTGCAGAAGAGTTTACCCGACTATCCATTACAAAGCGATCGGGTCGTGATCCGACGCCAGCTTCATGTTGTAGTTAGGTGTGTCAGTTTAGTGTTTGGTAGCTTTGTAACTTTAAGATATTTAATGTAAAAGAAATAATTATTGTAAATTTTTAGAAATAAAAGGATATTAGTTTTTACAAACCGACTGGGCTGAGGACAATCAATACCTTGAATTCATATTTTTAGCTTTATTACTTTTCTATTAGGATCATAAGGCTATTCGAAATAAGTAAATAATTATACTATATATTATTTCTCACATAGTTTATTATCAGCTTCCAATTCGGAATTCACTTTTCCCATGACTGCTTGCTGAAACTGGTCACACATTCAGTCAGTCCTTCATGGAAGACTGTTGTATGCTTTTCTCGCAAAATCAACATTAATTACTAGGCTGGTCAGCTGAAAGCACAGCGCCCAACGGTACCAAAATCCCAGTACACTACTCATTATTTAGGCTTCAGTCAATTTCATGTTTCAGCGAGTGATTTTAACTAAACTGTCCATGGGGAGGCACAAAACAATATTAACGAGAGAAGACAGAGCAAAAATTCTAACAATTTTGCACAAAACAGAAGACTAATTGTTTGTAAAAAAAAGGCATACTGTCAAGTTTTCTTGCCCAGCTGAAGCTGAAGTTGCAACACACTTATTATTATGCGAAACACTCGCCTGCGACGAAAAGACAAACTCACACGTTTTCTTGATTTGACGTCTCAATATAAATGACAACACGAAAAACTTTGCGAGGGGGAGAGGCAAAGAGAGTTCGTAGTGTGACCATTTTTGACATATGAAGTTGTAATTTATGAAGTTCACGCTAAACACCAAAAAAAAGAAAAGAAAGCGAAAAGAAAAACACAACCTGCTGGGCGGGCTTTCGTTTTTCGTATTTGCAAAAAGTTTTTTTTTTTTTTTTTGGAGGCACTGCACGAGTATCTCTTTCTACCTCCCCTCTCTCTCTCATCAGCTGACCCACAATCATAAGCGTGCAATCTGACTGCTTGGCGCCGCAAAGTATGCCATGTTTTTTTCTTTATGTCCTATGCCTGCCATTCGCATGCCACAACAACAACAACAATGCTTAGGAAGGGAGGTTTGGCAAAAAAAATGTTTGATTAATGTTTACTTCCGATTTGCATAAATCTTGCTTTAGCATTTTTCGGGCAATTTTTGTTGCATGGTTTCTCTTCTTTTCTGGCCGCTTTGTTATAAATTATTTTTTTATTGGTCCGGTCTTTAGAGTGTCGGGGTGGGGAGTTGGGTTTCAAAACGTATGCTCTATGGTTAAATTGTTTGCCTGAAGTCCCAACGTTATTTATACGTTTGTTTGCATTTTGCCAGGAAATGGCAAACAAAGCGCAGCAGCAGCTGCTGCAAATCAGGTGAAACGGTTTGGGAGGAAGTGAAACTCGAAACAAAACTTGGATGCAGGTCAAGGCGGTTCTTGGTTCGTGGGCGCAGCTCTCCCCCACAATTTTCTCGAACTTCTCGAATTTCTCTTCAATTTCGTTATTTTCGTGGAGCATCCCTGGTCCATAACTCTTCGATTAGCTTTGCCAACTCATTTAACAAATGGTCTAGCTGACAGTAAGAAAATATAACAAATTTACCCGGAGAAAACGAGAAACGAGAAAAAAACTGCTTTTAGTTTCCATTGCAACACCTTACAATCATAAATTGTGACCGACCGCATCTTCCACCACTCTCCCCCTCGTCAACTCTGTCAGAGGTCGTGCAATGAGTGCGCTGTAAAACTTTTGCCCCCAAAAAGTTCGCCAGTAAGTTAAAGCACCCGCGGGTAATTCGATAAAGCGTAAAATTTTGCACTTAAACTATTTTCTTGCTTGGCATTTGGAAATTGGGTTGTAGTTGCATTCGTTATTGTTGCTTTTGCTGTTGCTGTTGCTGTTGCTGTTGTTGCAACTCCTGTTGTTCAGCGTTGGTTGCCAACTGTTGTCAGTTGACCTGTGTAAAAGGTTTTGAATTACAATACAATGCTGTTGGAGGAATTCGTGGCTAGCATTCTGAAAACTTGAACTGATTTCGTGGCAACTGGCTAAGAATATTAAGTCATTTCAACTGAAAACATTGAGTTTTATGCAGGAACAATGAATTGAAGTGGTGGCTGGCGGATAGTTGTGAACTCACATAGAAATTTAAAAACCAATGCTTATGAAATTAAATTTTTATTACAATTAAAAAAATCGATGCCAATTTAATGGGATAACAATTCTAATGAAATTGTTGATTTCGTAAAAAACCCCTTAAGAACATTAGCAATCGAGAAAGCTTTTGAGGTATTACCGAAGCATACTTTTTTTATAAAATATTTCTTAATATATTCATTTTGTATTGTTGCAAAAAATAGCCGATTTTGAAAAATAATCTAATTGCTGTGCTGAAAAGAGGACCTTAAATTGTTTACTTAATGCTTTTTAATTATAAATTCAACACTTTAATCTTGAGTAAATATCAATCTTATTCATTTTATGTTACTTATTCATCAGTTATTGTCAAAGCTGCTTATCGCAAACAATCTTCAAGTAGTTGTCTGTTAAAGTTGACTCGTCAATAATTAAAAGAAGTTATATTCAGTTTTGCCGTTTCGGACAAAAGTCTAGAAACATAACAAACAAACAAATCACATTTAACTGTAATTTAATAATTACCATTGGCAACAGACAGCAATGAAATCATCGTTTATCATTATTGTTGCAATGAACACCACACAGGAACTAGAAATTACCACCCAAATAATCAACACATTATCAACTTTTGTTTAATTACACATGCCTTCTAGATCCAGCTGTAGCTGGTTGCAGATACAATGTAACAAGATATACAATAGATACAGATTCAGATGCAGATGCAGATGCAGATGCGCTTCCATCTATATGGGACTCAATTGAAGTTGTGGCAAACGCACACACCACACACACACACACACACATACACACAGAGCAAATACATTTGCTGAATTCAAGAGTAGAACAAGCAAAGTTTACATCAATGAATGGAGGCGAGGGTGACCAGGTTGAAATTGTGGCGTAATCTCGCAAATGGAAATTGATATATTTAATAACTTAACTAAATAGAATGCTTCTGTTGCTTGCTGTTTGTCTGTTTGTCTGCTTCTCTGCTCAGCTCTGCCCTGCTCTGCTCTGCTTGTCCTGCCAAGCAGTATTTGTTTATTTGAATGGAAATTTAAAATGAAACTATTGAATCATTCATTGAATGCCCATTGTCTGAACAATGTGTGTGGTGAAGACCACAAGGCGCATTTCAAATCCAAGTCGTTGGCAAACAAATCAAACGCTGATTGCAAATTTAATGGGATTTAAAAATTCCAAATTGCTAAACAAGTCTTAAGCTCGTCGTACACAATTTGTCCAGACTACTCTAGGTGTATATGCTGTGTGTGTCTCTCTGTGTGTGTGTGTGTGTGTAGGTGTGTTTGTGTTTGTGAGTGTCAGTGTGTTGATTTCACGCACAGCGTCCAGCACTCCCAGAAGCTCGTTCGTTATGTGCGCCAGCCGTGTAAACCACAAGCTGCTGTGGCTGCGTGCCTAAAGTGGAATTGTTTGTAATGCGCCGATGACGATGACGATGACAACAAGGACGACAAGCTCCAATAGTAACACCATCAAACAGCAAGTACGAAAGAGATACAGATATATAGAGAGAGACAGAAAAAGGGAGTGAAAGAGAGTGTTTGTTTTGTAGTAGGGTTTAATTTAAATGAAAATTTTAATTTACTTTAGCTCAATTTGGCAATTGACTTGGTTTTAGTTATTTTTGCCGTAGATTAATATAATATATATAATAAAAAGCGAAATTCGATGCATTTTGTGATTGAAATAATTAATAATTAAGTTTTAAAAATTAATATAAATATTGATTGATTTAAGAGTTACTAAATTAACTAAAAAAGTAGAATTTTTAGGCAGATTAAAATTCATTTTAAGTCATATGGAGATTTGTTTTAAAAAAGAAATTGTTAAGTTAAGTAAAAAATAAATAAATTTTAGTAATTGACTTAAAATATAACCTCAATATACCTTATGAAAACTACTTTTTTGTAGTGTTCGAAAAGGATAATGTCAGAAATATCGTAATATTATTAAATTTTGACTCAAGTATGAAATATCTGGATTCTTGTATGTAAATGAATGTTATTAACCACTTTTGAATTAAAATGTTTTACTACTTTCCTTAGTAAGATAAGCAAGTAGAAAAAGTATTTATAGCAAATGTCGCAGCATGAGAAAAAAAACGTTGTCCATAGACATAAAAACTTAATCAGAAAAGCTGTCACGTTACTTTTGTAAATCAAAAATGTTTATTTCTTAATAATGTGTTAAGTGCTTAAGCAATAAGTCTTCGCTCTTTAGACTATATAGTTTTTTAATTGACGTTTCAGCAAAAAGCTTTAATCATAAACATTTTTTAATTTTGTGATTTTCTTAATCTTTCTTTAAAGAATACTTTTTTAATCAGCATTAGCGCATTAAAGAAGCTCTCGTTCACGTCATTCTCTTCTTTCGCTCTCGTCAACAGTTGCCAGAAACTTCCACTTGCCTTTCATTTTGAAGGGTCCTGCCCGTCAAGTGTGCAGTTTTATTGTTGACTGCAGTGGATTTTCTTCCTTTCGCACTCCCCATCACTCCTCTCTCTCACTCGGTCTCTCTCTCTCTCTCTCTCTTACTCGGTCTGTGTCTTTGTGTCGTGTGCTGCCCTCACCCTCTGGGAGTGTTTAAATATGTGTGTCGTAATTTAATTTCATAAAAGCAATTGTATTCCTGCCATGTGGCGACTAAGTTCGCCTGGGAACGGGCACAAACCGAAAGCCTCGACAAACTTCTCGCTCGCATTTGCCGGAATGACAAAATGACGTTGCCAGCAACAACAACTTCGGAGTTGGAGTTGAAGCTGAAGTGGAATGCCAGTGTGTGTGTGTGTGTGTGTGTGCGGTGTATTTATTTTATTTTTTAATGGCAACACCAAGTAAGAGCGAGACAACAATGAAAAAGAGAGAGAGAGAGAGAGGGCGGCAACAAGCAGACGACAAGTATTTTTATTGTCTTGTTTGCCAACAGCGAAGTCGACTGCGACTGCGACTGCAACTGCGCCGGAGACGTCGAGAGTCGCATATTTGACATTGGACTTGTGTGTTCTGATAGCGTGCCAGCCAAAATATCACAATGGTTGGCAACACTGGCAAGCCGACGGACTCGACGGACTCAACACACACACACACACACACAGAAGAACACATAATTGTGCATGTTGACTTTGTGTATGCGTTGATTTTTTGCAAATGTTGTTGTTGCGACTACGGTATACGCGACGTATGCGCAACGTGTGGCACATACAATGGAAGCAGCTGCCTCACACATACACGCACACACACACGCACACAGACGCACTCCAGTCATATCATTTATGCACAAACGTTGCCAACTCTGCTTACAAATGCAACAAAGTCGGCGACTGCCTTTTTATTTGTCTGCTGCTTCTCGCTCAGTTTCTTTTTTTTTTGGGTCCCCCCTGCCCCCACCGCTCTTGGCAACAGGGAAGAAGAAAGCTGCTTCTGTTAGCGAGCTCAGCCTAACCACAAAGAGGAATTTACACACATACACACGCACATACAGACATTGCAATGGTATTCTAAAAACAAAGGGCAAAAGAAAAAGGCGCTTTTTAAGCATTTTCAAATTAAATTAAAATTGCAGCCAACAGCCAACAGTTGAAAACGGCAGCTGTAACTCCAAAGATAGCGCCCCAAAAACTGCCAGAAATAAAAGAATGAAAAATGCTGAAACCGCAATGCGCTTGAATTTTGTGCTGGGAAGGGAAGGACGGGGAGGAGCTCTCGTAAAGAAAAGCCGCCTTTGATACTTCCAGCTTCTTGGGCACTTTAAGTTCTTTTGATGGAAAGGCAACTCATGTTTTAGCTGCCTGGATTGGGCTTTGCTGTCAGGGAAGATGCTTTACTTGCATTTAAAGTTAATAAAAGAAAAGTGCTGTTCATTTCAATATGTTATAAAACGAAGAATTTTCTTTTCAAACTAAATGTCACTTCTAAAACAATAAAAATAAATAATTATCAAATTCTGTGAATGCAACTAAAACTAAAAGTCAACTCATACTATTTATTTATGGCTGTTCTAAGTCTAAGAAAACATTTTTGGGCTATACATTTAAAAAATTAGATAGTATATATATTCAGATATCGGATGATTATCAAGGGGGAACATTCCTTCTCCAATCACACCGTTATACTCATCTTAAATGGCATTTGTTAAGAAGCAATTTAGGTTTCTTTCTCGCAGCTGCAACATTTGATTGTGAGCTTCTAACAATTCTTCTTTAAATGCACTTCTCTCATACATACATATATACATAAGGGTGAGATATATAGAAAACAAAAGAAGAGAAGAGGGAGTGAAAAGAATAAAGGCAGAGCGCAATCACATTGTTGTTTATCAACAATAATAATAATAACAAAAAACGCACACGTGTGCGTGATTTAGAAAGCTGCCACTGTAGAAAATCATAATCAGCGACAACAAAAGCTTGCGAAACAGCTGTCTGTCCGTCGTGTGAACGGGGAGAGGCATAAGGAATGGGGGAGGGATATGTCAGAGATTCGTCTCGCACACAGCCAAAAGGGGTGAAAGCGAAGAAGAAGAGAAAGTTGACAACCAAACGTGTGAGTGTATGTGTGTTTGTGTTTGTGTGGGTGTCATGTGACGCCCGACAGGTGGCGTTACAGGCTCCAACCATGTTGATCAGTGTAAAAATGACTATTGGAAAAAAAATGACATCAGAGCTACCCGCATCATAGAGTAGAGCAGAGCAGCAGCTGCATCTGATCATTATCAAATTGAAATTGCTCTATTTTGGCTTTTGTTGAGTTTTGAACCTTTTGTTTTAACTCTACTACCAGTTGTTGTTGTTGTTGTCAAGTCAACGTTTTGTAGATATTCCATGCGGAAAATTGTCATTGTTGGTTTCGTTATTAATTAATTTGCTGCGGCTGCCTATCTTCCACTCTGTTTGTGTCTTTGTGTGTGTATGTGTGTGTGTGTGTGTGATTGCAGGTATGGTGTGTGTGTGTGTGTGTGTGTACGCTTTTGTTGTGTGTGGTACTTTGGCCTGAGCACCCAGTCCAGGTAATAAAATATTTGCACATGAGTGAAACTGAATAGTTTTGCTGCTGTTTTGCACAATTCACAATCGCCATGGAATCATTCAGTTAATTATGCATATATATCGAAAAGGGAGCCAAACAACAGCTCAAAAACAACAGCACCTAGAATCATAGCAATGCAGTAAAAATCTTGGCTTTAATATGGATAAGAGTAAGCTTTTAGAGAATCATTTTTATGAGAATAATTTATTGGGATATTATTTACTTTGAATAAAATATGACTTTAATATGCCGCCATATTTAATATACGATTTGCAACTATATAATACATTTCATTAAAGTAAAAAAAAAAAAAACATAAAATAACATTATTATTTCGTTAAATAGAAGTTTCCAGTTAAATCTTGCTTGCATGCAACGAATAAATGTTTAAAGTAAATGCATGAAATTTGCATAATATTATATATCGAGAATTAATAAAAGAAATTTGCATAATATAATTTAACGAATATAGAGACTGTAAATCATACAGAATAAATTAAGTAACAGCTGAAAAAGTAACTGAAATTTATAATTATATTTATTTGTAAATATGCAGTAATTCTCCAAAAAATAGTATTTTCAAAAATGAAAATGTGTTTAAGCTTCCAAACATTAAAACAAAAATGTTATATGTTGTAATAGTGAAAGGTTTCTTTTCCTTGAATAACAATAAAATATTTGAATAATGAGTATTGGAATAAACACATATAAGGAAGCGTATTCGACCCCATAAAAGATATATATTCTTGAACTTGATATATGTGTGTGTAGGGGGTTTCAAGATTATTAAAGGTCCTTTTATGAATGGAAATCACAAGCAAATTGAAAGGCTGTCATTTAGCATTTTGGCCGGCTTGTTGTCCTTGCTCATCAAAGTCAACAACCTATTAAGTCGCATGCAGCGAGCATAGACAATGATGGCTGCTGTCATCTCATCAAACATGGCCCACACACACACACACACACACACACACACACATACAGATTGTAACCATATGGATGTGTGTTGCTTGATACAAGCTGGTCTTTAGTGAATGCCACAAAAATATCAGAGCAATGTAAAAGTTTAGCTTCGTCCATAATATTTTGCCGGGGTTATCCACTAAATGCGTCTTGTCAGTCCATTCCTCAGTATATACATACATGTATGACTGTACATGTATTGTATGTATGTATGTATGTGTGTATAAGCAATGCTTTGCTTGTTTCCCTAACAAGCCTTTTGTTATACGAGACCCGAACGAGGCACAAGCAAGCCCAGACAGATGGTAAACATGTCAAATTGACAGTGTGTAGAGTGAAAGCGACGTTGGCCAAAATGACAAAAGGCGTACCGACACCAGCCACGCCTCCCGACTGCCAACTGCTGACTGCTGTCTGTCTGCCTGTTTGCCTGTCTACCAAGCGATCTGCAAAACGAACCCGCCCACAAAATAACCGACCAACATCATGATTTTTTTTGTTTTTGTCGTTTTGTGTAGCTTGCTTTCCTTTTTAACCCATTTTACTCTTATTTTTCGCCTCCATTTTAGCTGTAGGGTGTGAATTATTAAAAGCCACAGCAAGAGCAGCATCAGGCAATGTCTAAATTAGCAAAAGCCCAGAACGAAAGGACGTCAATCGGGACAGGATGATAGTCAGGGCCAGGGCGACAGATTTTTTTCCTTTTTTTTTTTTTTTGTCATTGCATTGTTTCACTTTCAGCGAATGTAATCATCATCATTATTATCATTATCATATATGAATCATGATTATCATTAGGAAGTGCATGCAGCATGCCTCCTCCCTTCTAGTTTCCCCTCGCAGGGACTGCGTGATCCTGCGCTTTGGCACGTCGCCATTTACCCGTTTCCATGTCCTTTCGCTTGTCACTCATTCGCATAAACAGTTAATTATGCATAATATGCATTTTGCTGTCATGTTGCGCAATTTTTATCTATCCAGCCATATTCCAACTCATCCTATCTCACTCTCCCTATCTCTCGCTCTCTCTTTCAACTATGCATTTTTATTACTGGTGCTGGCCTTCGAGCCCTTTCCACTTTTTGGCTTCCCTTTTGTTATTGTTGGCGTTTGCTCGGCGCGTTAATGTTTTTAAATGCGCTCATTTGTTTTGTGCTTGCGGGTTCCTCTGTGTGTGTGTGTTTACATATATGTGTGTGTGCTCAAGTGTGTGTGTTGTGTTGTGTGTCGGGTAATTGGCAGTCAGTAATTCGATGTTCTACCCAAAGGAGCTGCTGCTGCTGTATATTTGTGATTTAATTTGGATACAGTAATAGGAATTGAATGAAATAAGTAAGTAAGGCTTTGAGATACCCTGTACGACAAATATACTGAAAATTCCATGTGCTATAAGAAGGTGGTAATTTTTGTTCTCATATATAATATAACTTCAACATTTTTTCACAACTCTTTCCTATGGCTTTCATTTTCATTTATCTAAGTTGTTGCTACAGGAATCTAGTCCTTAATCGAATGTTTATTCCAATCCCACTTCTTATACTTCTATACTCTATAATTTTTAGCTTTTGTGTTAAATTTTATGGCAAATAAAAACATTTGCAGGCTTAAAGTTGAATGATTAAATTAAATTATTGCTTTCACGTATTAAGTCAACAAGAGAAATCTTTATCCACATCTACGGATAGTTTATGGCTTGAAGCAAGTGTCGTCAATAATTGATGGCCAATTACATTTCATATGCCAAATACGTTGCCGCAAAACTCTGAAACACTTTGCAGTAAAAAGCATCAAAAAACACTTAAAATTCAATTGGACAAACGATTTGCATATGGTCACCACGAATAGTGCATGTATATATATATATATATATGTATATGGAAGGAGAAAATTTTGTGCTGCTGTTAGCATAAAATTCACTTTAGCATTTCCTGTTAGCTGACTATTTTTGCGTGGGCTGCGTTTAAACTACGCAAAGTGCTGCTGACAATTATTACATCCGCACTATTCACACACACACACACAGGCAGACGCAGACAGAAAGTCAAATGTGTTTTTGTGTGTGTGTGTGCGCGGTGACCGAAACGGAAGTCAAAATGGAAGAAAAAAATAACATGTTAGTCATATGTATATGTGAATACCGACAACGGAATCCCAAAAAAAGGGAGTGGAGAAGAGAGAGAGCGAGAGGGAGAGAGAGAGAAATGGAACAAGCAAATTAAAAAGGAAAAGGAAACGCATAAAAAATGCGACGATTGAATTTAAATGCCCAGCCACTTCAGCTTAGACGACGCCTCCAACGTCCGACTGCTGACTTCAACATCGATTTCTATTGCCCGTTTCGAACCCGAACTGTCAAGAGTCCATGGCCAAAATGTCAGCTTCGAGGGTGACGACGAGCACAGCCCATTTCCTTTTTGGAAAACTGCCTTTCGAGAACGCCTGCCAATGTGCACTCTTGAGTAAGTCATTGAGAGCCAGTTGCTAAGATTTCTCTTTCCATCCACACCATCCAACTAACAAACCACCCACCCACCCACACCCACACCCACTAGTTTTCGAGTCAAGGACCCGAAGCATGCTAATGGGCGCTGGGCATTTGGAAAAGCCGTTCAGGTCAGTTAGTTTGAGGACATAGAGCGGATGATGGGGTAAAGTGGTGAGGTAGGAATGCCCGTCTGTTATTATAAAAATAGGTTGTTAATATGCATGACCATATGCCAAGTGGGACGAACGTAGCAAAATGGAAACGAAAGCCAAGTTCGTCTCTCTATCTCTCTCTCTCTCTCTTCACTCTTCACTCTTCATATGCTACAAAGCTGTTTTTTGCTTGGCAACTCGAATGCCGTTTTGTCTTTTATTGACCACCCTTCACCCACCCTCCATTCCGTACCGACAATATGCCTTAAGACATTCTGTTAGTTTTTGGTACAAGAATGAATGTGAAGTTGATTGCAAGCTGCCAGTTGGATCGCTGTAACTTTTGGCCATCGAACCGAATGAGTTGAGCACTGTTTGTTTGTTGGGGTTATATAAAAATCTATTATTTAAAAGCTATGCTTTGACATAATCAATAAAGCACTTTTAAATGCTATACAAATAAGCAAAAAACCAAAAAAAAATATTTATTTATTGGAAAATTATTAATTATTAATTAAAACACCTTTTTGCGTTTAAATGAAAGTTTTCAAACCAAATATAAGACAGAGACACTTACCAAAACTTTTCTAGTCAACAAGAAACTTCTTGGTAAGTGCAATATTAATTAATCGCCAAGCGGACTGTATGCAAGTCGACTGAAATGTTGGCCAACAACTAAGCCAAGCCCAATTAGAAGTATGTCAAAGTAAATATGTGCGCTCGCATATTAAGTATACGCAACCACTTCTACTTTCTAACAGGCAATCAAGTCAAGCAATTCATTGCCAAACACTGCCTTTGCTATTTCGCTCATCTGCTGTGGCAATTCATTAAGTGTCAAAAAGTTTTGCTTTTTGGTCATTTCTTTGGCGCACAACAATTTTAGTACACCGTGGAGAAGTTCATCGGCAGAATGCCTTTCACTACTTTTGAGGCAGGCATTGAAAACTGCTACCAAAAAAAAACCACAAAACAAACAAACAATACGCTTAGAAAAGCCAAAAACACGGCTGCTGATGCTTGAATGGGTCGCATTGAAAGTTCCACCTTGAAGCAGCAGTAGCAGCCATCGAAATGCCGAAGTACAATGAAAGCAGAGACTGAGCCACTTGTTAGTGTGTGTATGTGTTTTTATGTGTGTGTGTGTGTATGTGTGCCGTTTTGTTCATTGTATGAATGACTGAAAGGACATTGAATTAAATTTATTAGAATACGCACAGTGCACATATACAGTCTGAAACTAAAGTTTTCATATAGTTTCCCTCTTTAGTTTTTCCCAGATGTATGTGTGTACGTTTGCATGTGTATGTGTGTGTGTGCGAGTGTGAGTGTGTTCTACAAGGAGGAGTGGAAAATTACACTGCTTTGGCTTTTTGCTTGGGCTATTCTTGTTTTGTGGATGAATATTTAGATATTTTACGCTTCTTTCACTTTTTGTTGCTGTTGTTGTTGTTGTTGCTGATGATGCTCCTTTTGTTGCAGTTGCAAAATATTTTTTGTTTGTTTTTTGTTTTGCCAGCCAGCAAAATTTACTTTGGCAATTTTAATTAAATTTTTGGACATTTTGGATTTTAACTTCATAATAGAACAATTTTAACCGGACATTGCAGAGTATACAAGAGTATATACAAACATATACATATGTGTAAAAGTTCTAGTTTGGAATTTGAGATATTAGTTTTTAAAGTTTCCCCGAATTGCAGTGCATAGAAAAAAACAGAATAAATTATGAAAATCAACAGCAACTAATTTTATTTCAATTGAAATTTGAATGTATAATTCATATAATAAATATAATTCAAATATAACAATTCAGGGACTGATTGATATCTGGGATCCGTTTTGTATTGTTAAGGCCAAACGGTAGATTCTGAGCTGAGCCCAAATTGAAAGTATGTTTGTCTCTATCACTTTTCAATTTGATTACTTTCTAACATTTCATTTGCAGTGGATTTGCAACTCCATTCCACTTCTTAGAAATATGTATTAATACATTTAAGAGAGTGGCATTTAAATGCAATCGCCCTTCGCTTTGCCATAATCAGTTCAATTCCAACTCAAAAGAAAAATACATAATTTAATTATGCTGTTCGGTTCGGTTCGGTTCGGTTTGTTGGGCTGAGGCAAACCTCAAGGCAAATAAATGCCGCAGCGCATCAACTTCAACGTTAATACGTAATAAATATGTAAAAAAAAAAGTAAAAGAGCCAGTCGGTGGAGGGTGCAGAGAGGGGCAGATACGAAAGCAGCACGGTGAAACGGAAATAAAATAAAAAAAATATGTTGCATAATTTTGAGCTTTGTTCCGACTTAGTACCTATCCACACACACACACACATAAACACAGAGAGACTCACAAATGCAGGCAGATCCTGAGATCCTTTTGCGTCAACTTAACAGCGTAGAAAATATCCAAGGCAACAATAAGAACAATAGTTCCCCGGGGAGAGTCGTCGATTGCCGCGCGTACACCGCTCTGGCAAAAAGGCAAATGGCGTGCACACACACACACACACATCTTTACATATATACACGCATGCAAATCCTTTTGCTGGCGGCAGCTGCTGTTGCCTTCGCCGCTTCTGCTGCTGCTTTTTATTTTAACATTTTTATTTTATTTTCACGGCGCCTTTTGTAAGCATCTTTGGCCTCCGCCACGCCTTGTCGGCAATGCCGGCAGCTTTTTTCAATTTTTATTTCTCGTTTTGCTTCACACACTCGCACACTCACACACGCGTGCACACAATGTGCGAAAGGATAAATTTTTACATATTTTTCATACCTTTAAAAATAATTTCCAAGCAGCTCCTCCTTTTTTCCTTCCCTTACCCCATCTTTCTCGCTGATGTTCTTTCAACATTTTGTTGGCTTATTTTGTTGCGCAGTTGCCGCTAACTTGAAACGGAATTCAAATGTATATTTAACTGTGGGCGTATGTGTGTGTGTGTGGGTGGGTGTGAGCCGCTTACACACGCACACACAGACAGAAAGCACACATTTACGTTGGCTTTTCATTTGTAGTTTTACTTTTATGCCACCCTCTAGTTAAAAATGCTTTAACAAACTGTAGAAACTAAATAGTTTGTCATAACTAAAGAAGATATTTTAACGATCCTGTGCATAAGTAGAAAGTAAATGTAGGAGAAAAAAAGAATATCTATTCTGGTCGGCCTACTTACAGGGTATGTTATAGTCAAGATATCTCGATTAGATTAGATTCGGTCTGTACATCAGGCAACCATTCAACTGGCAGAGTGCAAGCAGCAAACAAAAGAAAGGCGAATGGAGCAGCCAGAAGAGACAATCACAAGCGCAACATCTCATTCGTACACACAGACACACACACACACTGAAACACACACATATATACGACTCCACTTCCGTGTGCACATACACACACACATACAGTAGATAGCAAGACGAACTAAACCGCCAGCGACTTGATGATATTTTTTCCTATGCAAATCGCATGCGGTTCCTGCTTGGAGTTCCTGCTCCGTTATCCTGACTACGCCACTAGGCGTGCCTATGAATACAACTCCATATAAAATGTATGTACATACGTATTCGTATGTGCTATGTAAGTGCGAATAAAGTAGAAGCAAAGCATAGAAGCACAATAAGCGTCTTGCATCTACATAAATACATACATTCATACATATATACATATTTCTACATATGAATACGTATGTAGATGTGTGTGGGTGTGTCTTAAAATAAGCAAAAAATATATATATATATATCTATGAAAATGAAAAATTCCTAAAGACACCGTTCCAGTCGACCAGGCCTGCAACTATGCAACGTTTATTATTGAATTCATAGCA
This sequence comes from Scaptomyza parva, assembly GCA_035044645.1. NCBI lineage: Eukaryota > Metazoa > Arthropoda > Insecta > Diptera > Drosophilidae > Scaptomyza > Scaptomyza parva. The sequence goes on along the minus strand of JAWNNT010000142.1, from coordinate 183,632 downwards.
TTTACATTAAGGCCCCTAAGACGCATAACGACAAGCCATTGAAACTTAACTAAGGTAGCTTGAGTGCTATAGGAAGATAAAGAGATGAAATATAAGTCAATTGTTTGTAGAATCCTACTCATATTATAAACGTAAAGGTTTATAGACATATTTGTTACTCCATCAGGCAATAACTACTGAATGGACTATATGATCCTTTCAATTATGACGCTTCTACATTTACAGAACATAAGTTATAGTTTTTAAAGATTTCTGTGTGCCAATATTAATTTCTTTTTAATTATTTTCGGGTATTGTTAATTTAATAACACCCTAATATTATTGTTTTTTTTTTTTACTTATTAATTACGTATAAATGTGTTCTATTTTTGTGATCAGAGTTATACAAAGTTTGCAGCAAAGTGGTTGTCATACAAAATAAATTGTTCACTATTTATTAATATAGTAATCATAACGTTATGTCGAATTTGTACCAAAGAATATATATTTAATTTGAGCTATTCTAATTTTCTAAAGCTAAACCTTCAAGTCATCCCTCTATAACTATCATGTTATTTAATTATTTCCACAAGTATTTGTTTAATTTTTCGAAATATGTTACTAATATAAATAAGTAAAATAAGGTTCTCAAACTTACGTAACGCGTACAGTCGACTTAAATCTTTAATTCTTTAAGTCTCCAGTGCTAAACGTTATATTTTCTATAGTTTTTGGAGCAAGCTATAAGTTTTTCAATTTTTCTATCGAAGAAGTTAAGAAGTGGTCGATAAACTTATTTTGTCTCTGATATAAAAAAGTAAAATTTTAAATATGAAGTTCCTCGAAAGTTGATTTTGTATGGAAATTCTTCTGCTTATTGCATACTTTTGCACAAAACCATTATGCCCATATTTACACATTCATGTATACAGGGTATACAAATCTTCAAAATGCAAAAATTTATCACCTTACAAGTCAAATTATCCCATATAGTGCTAAAAACCTTTCCAAGTCAGAGTCTAAGAGGTAAACAGCTTCAACAGAGCGTCATTGACGCTAGTTGTTGGACAAACTCATTGGTAAATAATGTGCGACATGAGGCTTTTCAAAACAATAGATGCAAATATGTAAATAGCATTCAAAGTAGAAACCGACTTGGGCGTAGTTTAAGAACCAAAACCATGCATGCTACACAAATACATACACACCCTTACATGTGTATATTATATATGTGTATGTATAACAATGGAAATGTTGGGTCGTATGTGTAATGTGATTATCATATGTGAGAGAGGTCTCAGGGGTCGTTTGCTGCATGGTTTCACGAATTTATTGTATAAGCATTTCCCCCCTCCCCACACACACACACACACACACATACTCACACACACAAAGAAAGAAGCCGTTCTCTTGTGAAGAAGAAGACGGCAAAATTCTTTGGCCTGCTGTGGTTTTTCTCTATTTTTCTCTGCGTGTGCAATATTGATAAAATATTTGCCAACAATTTCTTGCATTTATTTCATTCAATAAGCAATGCTGCAACACAGCAGCTGCATTCAGTTTTGTGGTCTGTCAAAAGCGTTAAAAGCCTTCATTCATCCATACAAGTACTTAAACAAAATGGCTCATTTGGCCTTTCTATGGATTTATTCATTTATGCAACAAGTGTGCTTATTTCAAAAGATACATTATTATCTGATCTTGCCTAAAACAGTATTGATTTATTTGTTCAAGTCATATCCATGAATTGTACTTACCTTTCGGACAATCAATTTCATTGTACATTTATTTGCAGCATCCGACAAGAAAACCGAAAACCGAACCACAGCCAATAATCTCATTTACTTTTCGGTTATTAAATCATTACTCATTAAGCTTCTTTTTGTAAATGTTTATAGTTAATTCGGTGTTTTTTGTATTTTTATTTTATGTGTCGATAAACTATTGCACACACTTTCCTCTCTCTCCAAACTCAGTTATGCCATATTTATACATAAATTGATGGCTGTCGTTGCGTTTATTTGTTTGTTCGGTTCGGTTAGGTTTGGTTTGGTTGTTTGTTTGTTTGTTTATTTATTTGTCTGATTGCAGTGTTAATTTAAATTCTGAATATGTTCACGCATGCAGCAAATGCCGCTGCGGGCCATTTAAGAAAGTTTCGCTATTTCGTTTTAGTTTCAAGTGTGTGTCGTGTTTATACGCGTGGTATTAGCAGGCAAGGCAGCTGTCGAATCGCTGCTACGCCTACGGCTGCTTATATTATTGAAAGTAATGTATAAATTAAATGATCGGAGCGACAATTCTAAAACATACAAACAAACTAAAACACATACATATATGCAGATTCCAATTCAATTCCATTTGAAGTCACATGTGGAGCTTCAACACGCTTAAACTCCAAGCGGACAAAAGTGTTTGAATCACTTGCTTTAAAAGCCAATTTTCAGCTTACTTAAAGCAATTTGATGGCAAATAATTTTCATACGTAGGCTAATTATTATTTTTGCAAGCAATATTAATTAATATTACGCATACGCAAAGTTTTTTGAGTAATCAACTAGTAGAAAAAATTGCAACAGACGCAAAAAGTGAAAAATTCTGATAATTTGGACAGCGTGGCATACTAGAAAAGCTTTATAGCCAAAAATGTCAGAAACACACTCTCTCTCACACACACACACATATATACAAACACTCCCACCGTGAAAAGGCCTAAAAATCTAGTTGTGTAGCGTGTTGGCGCCAGTGAAAATTAGGTTTTTCGGCTCTCCGAGCGTTATGATTGCCAACTTGTTACGGTTGCACAAACCCACACACACACACACACACACTCCCTAACACACAGAAAACAGTTAAGAGGGGCACTTGAAAACCTTAGCACTGTTTTTTGGCGCCAAATGACATTCTGATTAGCCTACTCTTGATCATATTTTTTTGGAACAACGCACACACATATTGTTTTATATGTTTGCGTAGGCCAGGCGTATACTTAATATTCACAGAACACTTGCACTTGGCAATTGGCAATTTTTGGAACGGCACATTTCGAAGCACGTCGTTTGAAAATGTACGCTAAACTGCAGTTAAGTTTTCGGCCGCAGCAACAAAAATTAATGCAAAATTGTATACACACGACACGAGAATGACGACTACGACAACGGCAACGACGACGACGACGCTGGCGCTTACGAGTACAACGACAACAACGACGACGACTACGACTACGGTGTCGATGGTGATGACGATGGCAATAGCGATTGCAATGGCAAAACAGAAGAGCAGCAGCAGCAGAAGCTGAAACAGCAGGAGCTCATTGTTGCGCTTGCCACATTGAATGCGATGCGTTATGGCGGCGTTAGCCTGATGCGACGATGCGACTACCGGCCGCATTTCAACCATCAGGCATCAGCATCAGCATCGTCGTCTCCGTTTGTCGAGCGCACACACACACACACACGCATACAACCATACATAGAGTCGGAGATGAGCAACAGTCGACGTTGGCAGAGCAGCAGAGTTGAGATTACACTTCCGCAATACTCTGGCTCTCTGGTTTTGTTTGTGCTCTCAACAAAAAAAGCCGAAATTCGCCAGCTGTGTTTGGTTGCCTGCTGCCGTCGCCGCACACAATAAAAGTTATGCAAAAGCCAAAATAGCAGCGGAAAGCACCTAAAAGTATGCAGCCCCAGCAACAACAACTCTGTCAGTGTGTGTGTGTGTGTGCGAATGTGTGTAATGTCGACTTTAGCAGCCCTTAATGAGCGGCAACCTTTGTAAGTCCCTGCGGCTTGTAACTTGCAGTTGTAATGTAGGGGCTCAACTGTTGGCAGAAAGCTTTTTGCGAGCTTTCTTTTAGCATATAGGGCCAGATTTCCCCTACACAAGTTCATGGCACTAACAGAACTGTTAACCAAAAGCTTTAAGCTGTTCCTAAAAGTTTCTAACAAAGCGCAGAGAAATGAAGGAAGGTTAACTAAGAAAATAATGATTATTATGATATAAAAACAAGATATTCGTGAAAGAATTAATCGCTTTAAAGTATAATTGTATTTAAGTTCACAGAACAACGGTTTCTTATTTCATACATTACTTTCGAGCTTTTTGAAATAACTGTCAAACTAACAGTAACAGTTCATGTAAGCGTAACATTTATCTAACATTTACCCCTTATTGGTATGCTGCGCAACATTATCCAACAACCCCTGCTGCAATAGAGGGGTAAGTAAAAACTTGACGAAACTTCTGCAAAGGGGTAGCAAACATGAGAGAGAAAGAGCACTGCAAAGCATTGCCGTCAACATTGTAATTGGGGTAGCAAACAGAAAGCGATTTTCAATAACATGAAGCATGTTAGAACCTTCAGAATTTTAACGACCAAAACAGTAACTGTAAGTTAACCGTTGGAATTTCAATCAGGTACAAAACAAAACTGTCATTTTTATATTTGCTTATGAACTATTGTAATATAAGTTGAATGGTGTCTAATTTGACAGATTTCTATATCAAAAAAGTAGTTTTTATAGTTTTTTGTACTCCTTGGCGCTCGCTCTGCTGTCAACAGTTTTATGGCATAAAATGCTTTTTGCCCATTTCACAGCTCAGCTTTACCTTTAGCATAGTGTAAAGCTTTGGGTGTGAGTTGACTGCAAACTATCATAAAAATTGAGTTTATAACAACATTCTGTGCTATAAACTTTAAACTACTTATGGCAACTATGGCGTTAGTCTTCAGAAAGTGTTCTATTAATACCTTACAATTTACTCAGCATTAGCTCAAAATTGACCCGTTTCTTTTTCAGCTTGCATGACTTTCTGCATGCTTAGCACTTTTTCTGTTTCTCGTTTCTCTTTTTGCTTGGCTTGTTCAATTGTTGCCTTAATTTTGTTCGCCATTTTTTTATGATATTCATGAGACTTTTGCTTCCTTCCGTTTGGTATTTTGGTTTGGTGTCTGTGTGTGTGTGTGTGTGTGTGTGTGTGGCTCACGTATAAATATTTTACGACGTCCTTCAGTCATTTACTTTTATTGCAATATTTGCTCACTCAACGTTTATGATGATCATTTTAAGCCATTTTTATGGCCAGCTGCTGCTGCTGCTGTTGCTACTGTGCGAATTGCATGAATCACGGACCCGCTCTTTGCGACTATAGAAGAACGAGTACGAGTACGAGTACGAGTACGAGTACTCCTAGTCATTCAGCATGTGAGTTTCCCCAAGTGCCCTTAGGTGTTTGTCTGTCTGTCTGCCTGTCTGTTGTTCACTCCCTTTGCCCAATACCATACTGGGTGTGTCTGTGAGAGTGTTTAGCCCTCCAGAATGTTGCTAAATATTTGGCTACCTTTTGGCCACTTTGCTGCTTTTTATATAAATGGCAGCTCATTAAATTGCTCTGGCACCGTTTTTCCCGACCCTTGGCAGTAAATTGGTCAGGTGTCCAGCTCGTTTGTACACCCTACCCTACAGGTTAGTCTTCACCACCTACCCGAGCGCCCGCCCGTCCTAGCATACTTTTGTGCACATTTTCGTTGGTGAAATTCTTATTTGGTCAACAACTTGTCACATCATTTAAGCTGCCGGCCACGTAATGAGCTCAACAAAGCTCAAGCCAAAATTTAACCAGTCCGAACTTCAACACTAAAACACTAACTACAACTGGCATTCGCACGTGCCAGGTTTGTGGATGTCGAAGGGATATCAGCGGGTGGAAGGGAAACTAGAAACTATGTCAACTGCAACTAAAATGTGAACGTGGGCGTAACTATGCCGAACACAAAACTATGCTAAAAGTTGATGCCACTTTTTGGGGCTGCAGCACTTAAAGGACACGCTCGATTGCTTTCCGGCCTGAGAATGGGAACTGGAGAACTGAACTCTTCTCGTTGCTCTCAATATAAATGTTTTGAGCAGCATTTTCGAGCGCAGTCGGGTTGAACAAAAAGTGCACTTCATTTGATTTAAATTGATACGATGTCAGTTTGAATTTCATTTGCAAAATGGCATAGCTACAAATTTTTGTTGCCCTAACCGCCACTTGAGCGACAAGAAGACAGACAATCAAGTGGACCGAGCCAAACCGAGCCGAGCCTTGCCTTGCTTCAACTTATATAAGTTATAATGGCCTGACCACAATTTCCCACTTGACAGCGGGCAAAAGGCATGCTCAAGTGCTTTTGGATGCTTAAGAGCCTGAATGTATTCATGTGAATTCGAGATGAGTTTTCCTCAGCCGCCTTTGTGCACAACTCATCTCCAAATTACAGTTGCATTAGAAGTATACAAAATTTAAGGCAACAACTTTGTACGCAACAACATGCACTCTGTCGGCGGTGTATCAATAAGCATCTTTTTTTGCTGGCTTACTGACTCGTATCTAACTTGTTTTTCTTGTGCGCGAATAAAACTTTTGCCACTAAACAGCCTTTTTGGCGACAGCAACTTTTTTTTTACTATTATTCTGTTTCTGTTTGTGCCAATAAGTGAGTTAGTTTTAGGTCGTAGGCGTTCTTTGGTCATGCTCCAATGAACTTTGTTGATTTGCCAAGCAATAGTCTGCTGTCTGCTCAAGTATCAAAGTAGAATAACTCAATTAAAGTTTGGCACAACTGCAATGATTTCTCGCTTTAATCCTAACCAAATAAAAGTCATCGTTTATGCAGGAAAATGTATGTAGAAAATCGATGGTACTCAATGAAGCGTTCGAATGTTATTTAATTGAACATTTGAACAAAAAAAACCTCAACACAAATGTCTGTACAGTGCAAATAAATGCAAAACGCGCCACCCTCTCGCCCCCTCTCGCAGCTGCATTACACTCCCCACAAAAACAATAACAAGAACAATTGCAATTGCAGGTTGTGCCTCCCCATCCGCCACCCGCCCCTTTACAGACTATACAGACCATTGCACACACATATCGACATCGACAATGGCAGTGGCAGTACATGGGGCATAATAAAGTCTTGGAATTTATTTTTATGTGCATATAATAGAGGGCAGGCAGTCAACCCCCAACAAACATTTACCCTCTCAAAATCACCCAGCCACCCACAATCACTCCCTTCCCCCACTCATGGTGGGGGAAAACTCGCCCAATCATGGTGGACGGTAGACGGTAGACGGGTCCCCAAGAGACGCATTTCATCTGACAATGCCTGAACATTTTATTTGCCTGCAAAAACTCGAAAGCTGAGAACCGGGCCTCTTCTACAAATACGACCAAAACAACAACAATAACAGTTACAAGACAAAATAAACAGAGCTAGATGAAAAGGGGGAAGCCGGGACAGAATCAGTAACATTCAATGCATTGACTTCTTCTACTTCATTGTCGTGTCGAATGCATTTGACCGAATCGCAGTCTGGGTGAAAATGCCCGTTGCGAATTTACGAATTTACGAATTTTGCCAATATTTGCGTAGTCATTCGAAGATTATCCTAATTGAGAATCTTGGCGTAAAATTTCAAGGGGGAAACAGCCTCTAAGGGCTGGCCAAAGGTTGATGTCATGACGGGGCTGATATGAAGAGAATAGGTCAAATAGATAGACAGATATCCTGTTCTGATTTGCGGAAACATAAGATTGTTGCAATCACATAAGAGATAATAAAGTTTATTTAGAAAAATTATTAATAATATATATATATATTTAAAAAAAATTAAATGGAAGTCGAATCAGATAACTATATCATACTCTTTTATAGTTTTATAGTTCTATAGTTTAGATACAAACTCACATACTGAATTAATTTCGAAATCAAAGTCAAATATTTTTCACTCCAATACATTTTGTTATATCTTTTTGGCAACCAGCGTAAATCTTACACTTTCGTTACTAATAAGTAAGATAAGTACTCATTTTTGATTCATTTCCTGCCCCGGCAGGCAGTAAATGAAGTACAAACAAAAGACGATTTGACCACATTGCCATTGTTGTTGCTTTCTCTTCCCCCTCCCCGTTGCTTTGTTAAAAGGTTCACTTCTGTCACAATTCATTACGAGCACAAGCATCGAAAGGAAAACATAAATAAACTTTTTGTTTTAGATTTCGTGACAAATGTACAAAATGTACAAGAAATAAAAGGCAAAGCCATCAACTTACCCCCAACGACAAAGCCAACAACAACAACGACGACGATATTATCACGAGAAGCAAAATATTTACACAGGTCCACAGTGGACAGGCCCAAAAATGGACAAGTGGAGCGCGCTGCCTGTCGAAGCCAAAAAGGATTACTTATCGCATATTTTGACATAAGCTAAGTTCATCACTGAAATACGAGAGTCAATTGTCCAATGTCAGAATCGGTTTGTACAGTTGAGTGAGGGGGTTAAAAACACAGACAGACAGACGGCCAGGGCAGCCAGTTTTGTGATGGGTGAATTGTGATAAGCCGAACGTCCGGCACAAAATACTATACATATATGAAAGGGGGTTGAGGGTCCACACCCACCGTCACCAACCGCCAACCCCCCTCACAGAGATTGCTCCTTTGTTTATAGGCCTTCTACGCCTTGTTTATTTGCATTCGCTTGTTTGTATTTGCACTGAAATCGAGGCAAAACGAACACAGAACGACGCACAGAACAGGCTGATGGCTTCGGTTTTGTAGAATTGGCAAAAATCTGTAGCACAATTGACAGCTTAGGGCTTGCAAAAACAATTGATGGACATTCTGGACATATGCACGGAAGAGAAACGGCACAGAAACGGAACTTGGCTTTGATTTCGTTGTACTTATTTAAAATGCGAGTGCTAATAATGCCATATTATTGACCCACCTCCCCACCTCACCCAAAAGAAAACCAAAAAAAAAAAACGAAAAAGGGACAATGGAAAAGGATTTAATTCCAGTTTATTTGTAGTTTTATTTTAAGTCCGTTTCTTGATGGACATTCTCAAATAAATGTTTGATGGAATATAACATAAAAGGGTTTTAAATCGATTGGAATCCTTAGCAAAACTTTTGCGCAACTTTTGATTGCCACTGTTTTAGTCTTTAGGGTGAGGAAAGAAGTAAATCTAAAATCGGAAATGATTTTCAATTTTTAACTATTCGTAAAAGAAAAGTTTCAAAATAGCTCGAAAATTGAATGTTAGATCTTGTAGTGTTTATTGATTAAGTTTGATCAATAATAATAAGACCCATTTAAAATGGTTTAGCTTTTTATACCCTTAACCCATGAAATGGGTAAAAAAGGGTATAATGTTTTTGTGCAAATGTATGTAACAGGCAGGAGGAAGCTTCTCCGACCCCATAAAGTATATATATTCTTGATCAGCATCAACAGCCAAGTCGATATAGCCATGTCCGTCTGTCCGTCTGTATGTATGAGCGCGTCGATCTCAGCAACTACAAAAGCAAGAGACTGCAGATTTTGGATATGAGCTCTCCTAATCCCTAGGCATGACAAGTTTGTTTCTAATTTTCGATAACTTTTCAGGTTTACGATATACACATGTAATCGATAACAAAAAACTGAAAATAAGGATTGAAACTATAAGCAAAATAATTAACTTCTGTAAAAATTTCATTAAAATCGGTTAAGAAACACCGGAGATATGAAGCCATCAAGCATTGGTCCAGTAGTACACGTACATATGTGTATGTCTGTCAGCTCGGCCGTCTGTCCGTCTGTATGATCAAGGGTTAAGGGTATCTTCTAGTCGAGCTTACTCGACTAGAGCCTTTTTACTTGTTTAAAATCAAAAACAGAGTAAAGAGAATGCAGAAAAATCTAAAAAAAAAATGTATTTGGTGTGCAATTTTTTTGTGTATAGTCTATAAAAACATTCATTACGTTCGACATTGAGGAATAACAAACATATTAGTAGGATAATGTAAATAAAATCAATTAATTTTTAAGAAAACTTAAAAAAATCAACAAAATAATATATTTTCTACTATAAAAAGACATAAAATCACATGTTATTAAAAATAAAACTAAAAAAATTAAACCCTAAAAATCGGTTATTTTCCCACTTTAATTTTAAACTTTAACTTTTCAAGTCGTTCCACTCTTCAAGTCGTCATCTGACTTGCATTGTACAACTATATGCATAAATGTATATATTTTTGTTTGTATCTATCTCATAGCTGGCTGTTGATATTTCGACATGTTGTGTGGTGTGCGTGCCACACACACGCCCACACTCTTGAACTACCGCTGTGCTCTTTGGCCCACAGACACACACACACACACACGCACGCACACACAAGGCAAAACAAAACAAAACAGAATAGAATAGAATAGAACAACAGGCCAGAGTTAACCGAAGGACTCGGGACATGTAGACTCTCTGGGCTTGAGGTGGCATTGAGACTCTGACTCTACTCAGTCAACAGCGACGGCGGCGGCTGGTTGTAAAGATATAAAATCAGACAACTGCAACAACAGACTACAAGCTACAGGACGATGTTGTTCTGTCCGGGTTCTAGTGGCCGATGCCGTTGCCGTTGCCGTCGTCTGGGTTGCTCCCTGCCAGCTGCAGCGGCGATTTGTAGCGCCACAAGGATAATCACACTTTTAATCGTGATTTAAGTTTATGGCGCTGGGTGCTCGTTTAGTTTCTTGTTGCTCTCCTGCAAAGATTTTCAATTTTTATCCATGTCTTCATTCAGCACGACAGAAACGGGAACGGGAACGGGACCGAGAATAAGAATGAGAATGAGAACGAGAACGACGGAGTCGACGAGGAATAAAGCGCCTTGTTAACTTGCCGCTTTCATTTTTATATTTTTTAATGATTTTTATTGCATAACTGGCGGCGTGTTTGGCCCCCGTTGTCTGCCTCATTGTCCTGTGCGGCAATTGCACTTTGCCACATTTTATAGTTTCCACAGCGGCAGCAGCAGCAGCAGCAGCAGCCTCCACCAATGATTTGTTGATAATGTGTAGCAAACTAAGGAAAATGTGCAAAATGTCAGAAAAAAGAAAACTTGACTCTGGCCTTTGCTTAAATAAAATATTGCCCTAAGCATGATATTTTTAGCTTGAAGATTGAAGAAAATAGACATTTCAGTTTTAAACGGATTTTATTATGTTTTTCTTTAAGACATAGTTTTCATCACCATATAATAATGTGACCCATTATTGCATTCAGCTGCATACCCAGCTGCAGTAGCCAGTTAAATAAATCTCAGGCATAGTTAACCACACCTTTTGCCAAAGCGTTTTTAGCCTGTTATTTGTGCCCAACACAACCTACTTTTACCCAAAAGAAAGTCTCTTTCTGTTTCTTCCCTCTGTGCTTTTACAAATTATGAGCACTCACATTAATTTTACTTACTGCCGCAGCGCTGGGTGCCAAGTTTTGCCAGCCGCCTGGAACTGAGTGAGACTCTGAGTCTGAGCTATAAGCACCTTTTTGTGCTGTAATTAGAAGGCAGCGGCGAAGTTAAGTTAAAGGCTAGTGGCCAACTTGAGCATTGAGAGAGCAGCTTCCTGCTGGATCCGGTAAACGTGTAGATTGTTGATTGTGGATTGGGGGATTGGGGGATCGGGGGATCGGAGGAATTGGCCACTTGAAATGCAAATTGCGTGCAAATTATGGCAAGCTGCCAGCCAAGCAAGGCAGGTGAGCAAGTTTTTTTGATTTGTTGTAGCAAGCACAGGTAAAATTTATTCTAGACAGAGGTAAACATTACTTAGGGCTCAAGGAAGTTGTGTTTTTAATTGCTTGAGTTGCAATTCAATTTACGTCTAGAGCAAGGAATAACAAATATGCACCTAACAAGAGATTTAGTTGTTAGTTGGCATCAAATAGCTTACTCATAGGTAAAGGATAGTTTAAGAACTCTAAGTTATGTTTAACAAATACAAATTATATCTTCATAAATATATGATCAAATCTATTATTATTAAATACTATTCAAAACTATTTCTGATGATTTATATAATTTTTTCATATTTGTTTTTAATATTTTAAAACGATACTTAAAGTGCATGTACAAGTTTAGCCATAGTTTCAACATATTCATTATTATAGCTATAAACTGGAGTTAACTTACCGTTATTATGAGTTAGAAAAGCGTTCTCTGCCTCTGATGATGATGATCCTTGTTGTTCATTGTTTGCGTTCGATGATGATGATGAGTTGGAAAAGTCATATGGGTGATTCAAACTGTTGTTGCCACCAACAGCAGCCGAGGCAGCCAGCGCTTTAAAAATGTGTGCAGTGCGCTGTTGTTGTTGTTGTAGTGGCTGTTGTTGTTGCTGTTGTAATGTAAGTTGTTGTTGTTGTTGCTGTTGTTGTGGGTTATAGGGATTGTTGTAGATGTTGCGTGTGTCAGTTGCTGGCTGCAACTGCTGCTGCTGCTGTTGTTGTTGCTGCTGTTGTTGCTGCTGTTGTTGCAGGTTATATTGTTGCTGCTGTTGCTGAAGCGTGTTATTAGCGCTCAGACCATTCACCGTAAAATGGCGTGATTTTGCTGTAAAAATAAGCAAGAGGGAGAGAGAGAGAGAAATATTTTTAGAAAATGGCCCCAACTTAACGCTTCTGACTTGAAGCAAAAAAAAAATGTATTCAACTCAGAAAAGTTTAAGGTTATATTTAAAATTAGGGGAAAATAAAGAGATGTAAAAAAGTTTGGACAAAAAATTAAACTTTTCGCCATGTCATGACAGTTGGAAACCAAAAGGCGCCCTTACAATCTACAACACCCCACCCCCACCCCCACCCCTTAGCAACCGCTTGCACGCTTAATTGCATGCATTGAAATATGCAAATGTGTCGAGAACTGTATGAGATGGAGCATTTATTTAAGTAAGAACGAGAGAGAGAGAGAGAGAGAGAGATAGAGGGAGCGTAAGTGGTAGAGCGGGAGAAAGCGGGTTTAGGGGTTTTGTGTGAGCCTCAATTAAACCATTTTCAGTGGCATTTTCATGAGGTTTGAGGTTATGTTTTTGCTTCGTTTGCTTTGCCACCTATTGTTGCTGTTCACATATGAATAATGCATGGCAATAATAACAACAACAACAACAACAAGCAGTAAACTGTAGTTGTTGCTGCTGCTTTGCTGCGGAAATGATGTTGACGCGGAAGCTGTAATAATGAAGCAACAAAATGTCGTCTAACGATGCTTGCTTCTCGCCCTCGAAAAGTATGCTACTAACCCTTTCAATTTACCAGTTCGCCCAAAAAGTTATGCTGCTGCCGCTGTTGTTATTGTTGTTGTTTGTGTGTGTGTGTGTGCTGTTGTTGCTGTTGTTTTTCTTACTTTTGCATATTAATTATGCATGTTTTGGTTGGTGTGAAGGCATCAACACATTGTTTGAATTTTAAGCAACAAGCAGCAACAGTCTGCAAAAACCTTTTCAACCCCCCTTTAACTCTTTCACTCGGCGTATCACTTTGTCCATGGTCGCTTTTGTATTTTAGCTTGGCTTTTAGCTTGGCTGGTTAGCAGCTGATGCTTTTACCGCTATTCAGCCACCAACTGTGTAAATATTAAGTGTGAAAGATAACGAGCTAATAACTCAGTTAATTTTTACTCAGCTAATATGTGGACGTGTGTGTATGTGTGCGTGGGTGTGTGTGTGTGTAGTATGTCAAACATTGATTTCAGAAGACAATTGTTATACAAAATGTAGCCTTAACTTTGCGTGTCGCGCTTGCTCAAAGCAATTTGTTAAATTAAGTACATAATCACATTTAATTGCATCAATTTAAATAACTTATGCGTATAAAAAAACACGAAAATCAATCTCAACACTCAACTATATAATTAGCTTAACATTTTCGTGGGCACATAATCAAATCTATGCTTGAATATGTGAATATAAAATGTTTATAGCGTTATTTAAAAAGCTTATTGCATAACTGTGTGGCGGCGGTCATCAATTAATTGATGTGTCACACAATATGTGACCCAAAAATGTGGCATGCAACATTTAAATATTTGAAATTTATATGAATCGAAGTCTCCTTCTACTCACATGAAAAAACAATATTTTTGGGGAACCGGAACCGGTTTGTTAATTGGCAGCATTTTGAGCATCGATTGTTAATTGCTGCTTTGTAGGCAAAAGTTTGAAGCACTTTCGTCTGGCTAAAGTTTGTTTTTCTATTTATGTTTTTGGGATGAAAATAATAGAACAATTGTAGAGCATTCCGCATTGAATAAGGGATGGAACTAAGCATAATTAGCTGGAATATAATATTTCTTATATTCTATGATTTGCTATCTGCACACATTTCCCCGTCTACAATATTATCGGTCAATCTATGGAGTCGCCCCAAAACTCATTCAAGTACATGAAATAAGCGCCATTTGCTCTTCAAAATGTTCCGTTGATAATTCAGAAGTGAAAAATGTTTGCCCATTTCTATTTTCTTTCTATAAATTGCTTTGTGTTTTTGGTTGCCTGGGGGCTATTTTCATATATATTTAGCTTTTAACAAAATTTGCCAAATTTACACTTCACTAACACCCGCACACATACACACACATACCCATATACAAACTAACAACAACAGAGCGTAACAAAAGGCAAAGTGTGATTCATTTTTTTTTGGGTTTGGGAAGAAGTTGAAAAATATAAATATATATATACATGTATATATAAATAAGGCAACATTCAATGCAAATTGGACTATTTACGCAAATTTTATTGCCCAGCATTTTTATATTTATTTCGTTGTTGTTGTTGCTAGTTGTTTCCCTAGTGCCATGCCACATGTGGCAAAGTATCCTTGGAGCATACTTTATTCCTTTTATTCCACATACATATACGTATATAAGGGAAATCGTTGAAGCCCCCCAAGCGACTAGTAAATCAGGCAATTTGAAAAGCGCTTCCTTGACTTTCATTTCTGTTGTTGTTCTCATTGCTCATTGTTGTTGTTGTTGTTGGAGCTCTAACCCTTAGCTAACCTTTTGGGGTTAGTCGTGACTCTCGTCTCTGTCGTCGCACAAATTATGCTATTTCATGTCATTATTTTGTCGCCAAACGACGCGCGCCTCACTTAGCAATTGCCAGGATTTTTTCTTTTCCTTCCTCTCTTTTTCCTTCGTCTGTATCCTGGGCCTGGCCAGGACTCACAAAAAAAAGCGTTTCAACAGAACAAAATGTGTTCTTTATTGAGATTTGGAAGCGTCGCCGATTTGCGCGACATCAACGAGTTAAATTGTTGCGGCATGATGGGCCTTGGGCCTTGTGCCTTGTGCCTTGTGTCATAAAGCTGGCTCGCTGTTTCTGTCTCTGTTGTTTTTTTTTTTTTGTGGGGATTTACCAATAAATTCGTTCTAGTGAAAATTTATTGACATTGGTTTTTAAACCGCGACGCGTGTTGCCAAACGATTTTATGGCCATTCACTGATGTGTCGGAAATTGACATTGAGCGTTTGGGCATAACTGACCTTTAAAAATGTATTCGAAATGGCACAGCAAAAAAGTCAATAGCTAAATTCAGCATATAAAAGTTTTATCAATAGGCAGTGAAAACGTTTATATAATCAGATTTTGTAAAGAAACGTTATGGTTCAATACAGATATTAAAGTTTGGATATTTAAAAGGTCATAAGCATAAATTTAAAACCATAATTTATATATGCTTATAATGGCAAGCAATTTTCATCCACACACTTCGTTATCAGTTCCATTTTGTGGTTTATGCACTGGTCATCCAATTTTATTTCTTTAAATTATTGAAAATCAAGTAAAAATGTTCTAGCTGAGAGAGATAGACTCGGCGATACCTTGAACACTTTTATTTACGCCTGAACTATTCGGCAAATGCATGTTTATTGGACTTCAATCATGAATTTCAGATTTTCATTATTTCGTCAACAGTTTCCATAATAAAAGTTTTTTGTTTTTATAAATCTAAGATGTTATTGTTATTAAATTTATTTGTATATCGGTAAGTTTTGGAAACAATCTTAATCTTCCTATTGTATTAAATATCTGATGTTTCCACCACTTATCGTTGTTCTTATGTAGGCAAAGAGATGCTTCCTTCTGAATGTTACATACACTTGGACATATACAATATACCCTTTTTTAACCATTTTATGTGTTTAGGGTATAAAATTAATATAAGAGAGATGTAATTAAATTAATGGAACTCTCATCATGTTACCTAAGTATATATATTTAGGGGACATTTTTGATTTTTTTTTTATATTTTCTATCCTGCACATATCATTTAAAAAAATATATTAAATACAACTAATCAAATATGTCTCTTTCCAGTTATTTTTATCTCTTTACATTTATAACTGAAAAAGTTAGCTCATTGATAATGAGTATTACTTCATCTTCTTCACTTGTACATACAAAAATTTCCATAAACAAATTCTTTTTCAAAACATTTTTTGAAAGCGACCAACTTTTGTGGCATATGTTCAAGAGTTCTTTAACAAGAGACACTATGCAAAAATAAATACAATATGCCCCTTAGCGCTCGACACCCACAAAAGCCACCGCGGATTCACCCAAAAAGCAGAGATGACATAAGGCAGCAAAAAAGAGAAAAACCCTGCCAGGCAAAGTAGCCAAAGCGACCAAATGAGTTACTTATCAACACACAGACAAACTGACAAAGAGAGACCGCTGCAAAGGCGAATGAGTTGCGACAAGGACGACACTGTCCTTGCTTATCGGCGCGTTATCTCTTGTTGGTGCTGCTGCTATTGCTGCATGTTGCATGTGCTCAGCTAACCGCGAAATGGAATCCATAGATCAAGCGGGCAGCTAGAGCAAAAAAAAAAGAAGTGAATCAACTTGTGCATTGATAAATTAAAAGCAGCCCAAATGTTTGCGATTGCTTTGACATGTTTGACAACAATGGGCACTGGGAGGAGTGAGGAGGTGGAGTAAGGGAAAGATGGGGTTGTCAAGCGCGGATTTAAGCCGCTGACAAATGCGATTGCCTATAGAAATTGAAAAACCAGAACCGAAGCAATACAACAATAACAAAAACAACTAAATACAACCCTTGAGGATTTTGAGGGCTCAAGCATTTGCATTGATTTCAATTAATTTGCTTGTCCGTTGCTGTTGTTGTCCCTGATTCTGATCCTGATCCAAAGTGGTAGCCGTTTTCCCGTGTTCAGTTCAGTTCAGTTGTGTTCTGTTCTGTGTTGTGTTGTGTTTTGGTTTGCGTGATTGTAATTGATATTTGGCCCGGGCCGGTCTTTGGTTTGGGTTTGGGTTTGTTTCTAATTTTGTTCTGGGTGCTTGGCTCGAGTCAAGTGCCTTCTATACAGTGTGTCTGGGGAATTATGTAAATGCCAAACATGCATTAGAGAGACACTAGACAGAGACAAGAATCGTCTTCTACTCCTCTCCACCTTCACCTCACAAAACGTAAGCTGTTTTTCGTGGGGAGAGGGGAGAACTTTGCATTCGTTGACATTCTATGGAATTATTCAGCCCACTAACGGCGCTCAGCTGTGCGAATTTCTACTCTGTCCAGAGAGGGTGACAACAACTAACAACGAAGCAACGAACTGTCATTGGCAGCGCTAGTCTGCTTAGATACGACGATGCACAAGGTAAGGTGTTTCTGGGCAATCCTCTTTTGTCTTGCCAAGTTTTTGGACTCCCCTTTAGCAGATTTGTTGTTGTTGTTGTTGTTGTTGTTTTTCGGTTGCTTCAATTCCCTTTTAGTTTTGTGAATTTCAAATGCGAGGACATCTGTTCAAGTATCCCAATGCTAATGCGTTTTATACGAATTTCAATCGCTAAGCAGCGCGCTTTCCCCGTGGAGCTTTACACATGACTTTATCACACTTTCACACCACGGGGATTAGATAGCACTTTAAATGAAAAGTATCATTATGTGATGATTAGAGCCATTGAGCTATGTAAAACCCACTTAATGAATGATATAATACGGTACAAAGATATTTGTATTTACTTTGTTGAACCTGTAAGATTTTAATTTGATTTAAATATTAATTTATGTTGCAAAATATTTAGAGAGCAGGTATTTTTATTTTATATAATGGTAAATGCATTTTTTTGTTAAACTAAATATTGTTAACAAAATTAAAATAATATTTTATTTCATACTTGACCACACAATAGAAGTTTTTGATATAGTTTGAATATATAAAAGTCTAGCAGCTTATTCCCATCATATTTTGTTACAACAATAATTGAATAGAAATAGTAATTAAATTTATTCAAGCATTAAGTCCCTTACAATTATTGCCAAAATTGCTTATATTTAATGTGAAATATTCCTAACTTTGCTGCTCAAAATATTTTGCGTAATTTCCAATGCTAAAGACCACATTTGCTTATCCCCTATAAAAAGGAAGGAGGCAAAAAACAACGCCACAATAGCGCATACAGCCGAGTCGAGCCGAGCCGAGCAAAGCAAAGAAGGGCGACATTTGACATATTCAACTCATTAAACCAACATTGAGAAATGCCCAACAATAGTAGGCAACAAAAAGCAGAAGCCATAAGGTAGTAAGATATCGCCGGCTGTGAATGAGTGCGGATGTGCTTGCCAGGCTAATAATAAACACCCAACGGGGAAAAAAAGCATGAATTCAAAGGCAAATGATGTATAAAAGAGCGCGCGAGCGAGAGTGCGAGAACAATAGCCACAATGGCAACAGGATCAAAAATCAGTAACAAGAAAACGTTGAGGGTTCATTAAAACTGCGACACAACCGTTCATTTAACGGGGTGCAAAAACTACCCCCTGCAGCAGACAGCAGACAGCAGACAGAAGACAGAGAATGAAAACGAAAACGAGAGAGATCAAAGCAACTGCAACAGCCATTAACAAAAATGTTTTGCTGCTCGCGTTTACTTTTTATGTGTGAATAGTATTGCGAAAGCAAAACTTATTACAAAGTTGACATTGTGTCAAACACGAAATAACGAGCGCACCAAAAACCCAAAAAAAAAGGCGAGACACGCGTCCTTTATGAAAGAGGGACTACGTTATACTCGCACTCGCACACACACACACACACACCTTTTGCATGGAATCCCGTTGAGCGTTGAGCGCCGTGCGGTTCACAGTCGCAATTATTGCGTTTGAATTGTCAACACCCCGATGCGATGCGAGTTGGCTGTGTGGTCAGAAAACCCGAAAAACGCTACGGGCGTTGGCCAAACCCCCCGCACCCTCTCTCGATCATCGTTGTGTTTCGTAGTATGTGTTTAACGCGTTGGGTGTTGATTGTTACAATGATGTTGCCCACAGCGCAGATTTACGCCTCTAACGAGTCTGATGAGTATAGACGAGAACGTCGATGTCGATGTGGATGATGATGAAGTCGTCCGGTTAACTGCTGGACAGCAATACCAAGCTCCAATACCAATCCCTTACCCAACCCCATCATGCACTTCTAACTGAACTCGTGCCCATCCTTAACATTTACGAGCCGTTTGCGCTGATGAGCCCAAAGGAGTTGAGAGATGGGAAATATGTGTCATTATTTTTAACAATTTTTGTTTGTGTGGCTTTTAGCACCTTCTGTAATTTATGACTTTTGCTTTTGGGCAATCGTTTGTGGACTTTGATGATAATTGGGCATAGCAGCAGTGACTGGGATGGGTCTAATGGCCATTGCTCAAGGCATAGATAAGCAGATAGATGTTTGCGAAGATGATTAGCAAAAATATAACATAAATGCAAGCAGGGTTATGATTTAGCTGACGGGGATTTTTTTGTGGTTGCCCATAATTTATAAGTAAATATTTGATGTACATATTTAGGATTTTGTTTTGTAGCCAGAAAATGTTATTTATAATGTTTGTTTTACGTTCGAATTTTTTAGATATTTTTTATTATGTGATGGCTGAATTTGTTTCATATAAAATAAAAATTTTTTTTTCTATATATTATATATATATATATATATATATATACATTTTGAGCAAACATACATTATATGGCTAAAATAAACATCAATATTGATTTTAATCGATAATAATGAGAGTTGTTTAATGTAAACTGAAAATCTGGATAAATTCAAGGTTTGACCCGTTAATGACTGGAACATAACATTGGTACTTGTAATACCCAATCAGACATCCGTTTGTCTGCGGATTCGCCGGAACATTCACAATACATAAAATATTGCACAAAAACTGAGAGCTAAGATCCTAAAAGTGACGTTCGGACAGCCAGATGTGAAGAGATGGGTCGAGTTGATAACTGGCAGTGAGCCAATAAATCAGATTTATTGGTTTTCAAAACAGATTTTCAGAGCTAAATACCAAAACCACAGTGCAAGCAAAACGAAATGAGTGCAATTTCATTTTAGTTCTTTTCGTTTTTTTCGTTTTTTTCGTTTCTCTCTACTCAGAGTATTGTGTTTTTTTTGCCATAGGCAACGCTACTTGCCGCCATATGGCATGATTCGAATATTCAAACTATTCCTGCGTTGAAGAGCTGGGTTGCAAAATCCATCAGAGAAGTGCGCCGGGTTCTCTCGGCTGCTACTATCCATTGATGACACAAAGCGTGAAAGGATTAAGCGCGGCCAGGAACAATAAAAGTTCATCATCGTGGTCCTCTTTCCAGCCACAAGCTCTGGCAATTTGTCGCTCGTTTAGTTGAGTTGTGCGACAAAAATAGAATAAATTGCACAGATAATGAAAAGAGAGCACAGAATGGAAAAAAATGGACAGCTGGAGTGTATGGCATAAACCGCTGTCGAGTACCACATCCACGTCCGCGTTCGCCCATGGGCAGCGCTCCTGGTAATCCGACGATTAATTAAAAACGCTGTCTTTGCTGTAAAGGGCTTAAAATTGAAATTGATTGCCGCAGTGCACAGATCGCTTGACTGCCTGCCCGCTTGTCCGCCCCTCCGCCCATCCGCCTGGGCTTATGTAAAGTTTTAGCAATTTAAGCAAAGTTGTTGTTTATGCTAAATAACATAAATACTTATATACATATATATACATAAAATGGAGCTTTCAATGCGTTTGCGCCCTTCGGCGAAAACAATCACATTTATTACTGACAAAATACTCCAGGGAGCTAAAGTCATCATCAGAACACACAGAAAGAGAAAAGAAGAACAAACTCATCATCATCATCATCATCATCATTGTAATCATCGTCAACACCTGAAAGAAAGTCGCTTAACAAGCTCTCAACTCCCCAGGGCCATATGCCAAAAAATTTGTGCTACAAGAAATAAAAATAAAGCGCCAATCGCCAAAAAAATAGAAGAGAAGAGAAGAAGCGCCTCAAAAGCGAAACCGGCAACAGCAGTAAAATCGTGAAAATTCATTTAGACAAAGTTTACGCAAGTACAAAAAAGTTTAAAGACAATTGCCATGAAAATGTCAGAAGCGCTAAGCAAATTTCGTATTTATTTTATTTCTAATGAAGTTTTTTCTTTTCAACCCTCCATGAATACTCTTTGATTGGATTGGATTTGGGTTTGTTGTACTTTCATTTCTTACATTTTCATTTTGTTAGTCGACTTTTGGTCATTGCCAATGTAATGGATAGCAATTTTTTAATCGATATGGTTCACATGCAAATTAGCATAGAAAACCACAGATACACTCACGGCCCACTACACACACACACGCGACCTTACAAACAAAAAAACGAAAAACGAAAAACTGCACAATCAAGAAGATTTTTCCTGTACCTTAAACTGGTTGCTTATCGGCTTCAACCCCCGTACAAGCAATAAAAAGCCATGTCACTTTCTCATATCAATTAGTTACAAGCGAGTACACTTGATTCATTAGCGTGATAATTACAAGCAGGCAGAGGACAAGAAGCAGGACAACAAGCAATGAGAAGGATGCTTGCTGCTGATGAGAACTTGACATGTTGAGAAAGTTTCCCACGCGCCATAACGAAAGTGAAAGACACAACCAAAAAAAAAAAAAAAGTAAATATTCTGGTCATGATGAGGCCAAACAAAGCTGTCGGCATCAGCTTAAAGTCATAAGCAAAACGAAGGTGGAAATGGACGACGGAAATAAATATAAAAACAAACACTGAAATGGAAATGGAAATGAAAATGAAGTCAAAGCTAACTGCTGCGACAACAAATTGCTGGCCAACGAAGCATGAAACTCAATTCTCGACCACCAGTCAGGTAGATGAACTAACTAGTACTAGTACAGAAAAATTGTGCACAAACGAGGACGAGTACGACTATTCGCACTCGCATTTCCGCACAACAATCAAGCGGAATTGCAATGGATCTTTTATCTGACGAGTCTTTCTTAATTGGACAATAAAGCCGAATAAGCTGCGGCTTCTGCTTCTGCTTCTGCGTCTGCTTTAAAGTGCAAAAATTGCTACTGCATATTGCTTCACAATAGGATTTTGAAGTCTGTTGTCAAGACAATACTAACTCCCTATCCTTCTAACCTATCCTCTTCCATATGTCATGTTAGACCTCTTATTTATCTGTCTCGCTCACAAAGACACAAACATACATAAACACATACACACATAAAAGAAACACACAATGCTATTGTGCACCTTTCCGATTTTCGATTCTGAATTCGCGTCGCATTGCTTTTGATTTGTGTAAAATTACAGATGTGTAGAACGCGCAAGCCGAACCGAACCGAACTTAACCCTGAAAGCCACCCTTCGTAGCTTCCCCTTCGTAGCAAAATTTAGTCGTGTTTGCTCTTTGTGTGCGCTAATTGCAGTTTGTCTGTCGGCTTCACTGAGGTTAAGGCCTTCTGGGCGCATATTTACTTGGTACATTTGTTGACTGGTTGAATTTTGGGAGGCCTTGTGGGATTTTCACTGCTACTTCACTTGATGATGATGAGAACTTTCCTGCTGCTCTGTTCTGTTGTTGTTCGCTTGTTGTTGTTGATAATGACAATGTGAAGTGATCTAAATTAAAATGTAATTTCTAAGTCTACAGGAAATAGGATAATCTGCTAAGCAAATAAGAAATGTTTGTTGGAAATATTTATTTTTTTTTTACTGTTTTCCAAGTGGAAGAATTGTTAGCAAACAACTTCTTTAAGCATTCTTTTTCCCATTATCCTTTTCCAATCGAAAAATAATAAGTAAAAATCAATAAATATTAAGGTAAAAAGGTGGTAAAACGAGTTTTAGGTTTCAAGGTAATGGAGATAATTGTTAAAATTTAACAACAAGCATACAATCAGATCAAATATAGGGGGAAGCTGTAAAATAAATTAGGAAAATGTCTGAATAAAATAAATTTTTCCTTTTTTTATATTTAATCCACTGACCCAGTGACATTGTCAATGAACATTTAATTTCTTAGCCCTTCAGCCTAAAACAATTATCACAAAACAATTTGTGTCTTCTCTTCATCTGAACTCAATGTTTAATTTCCTTTCAATCTATGCTAGAAATCACCGACGTTGTTGCCAATAACTTGGAAAAAGAGACAGCCCAAGCCGGGGGCAACAACTGAAAGCCAATTTGCCAGAATGTTGATGAAGAGCTGCCTTTAGATTGCATATGTGTGTATGTTCGGCATAGTGGAAAGAAGAAGCATATATAGTATATGCATACACTGCCGAAACAAGTTCGCTTGAAGAGCAAACCAGAAACGTAACTGAAGATGAAACCTCAGAGCCATCGTCGTTGTCGTCAAGTCAAGTGGCAGACGACGCATATCAATGGACGAAACAGCAAACAGCAAAAAGTGGAGAGCAAAAAATTTTACTTCAAGTGTCAATCAGTGACAACACACACACAGACAGAGAAGAAGAGATAGGGAGAGAAAGAAAGAGAGAGCGAGCGAGAGAGAGAGGGAGGTGTTGACGCATATTCACATGTGTGGCAGACTGCTGGAAGCTAATCGATTTATGTTGTAATATTCAAAAAGTTCCCCATAAGGATGGCGATGATGGCGATGAGAATGACGACAGTCAGCCTGCCAGCCAGCGAGCGAGCGACCTAATCCAGTTGCACTACCCCTCCATGCCGTACTCATCTCATCCTTGGTGATAATTTCTACCCAGCCACGTGTTCGATGCTGAACTAAGGCACCCTGTAACTGGGGTACACATAGCAATCTAATGTCATGAGCCCACGGCCCAGCAGTCAGGAGCCGGGCTAAAATCATATATACATGTGTCTGTGTGTGTGTGAAAGAGAGATGATTCTGTTGTCGGTGTCGGTGTCTGTTTAGCTGCCTTCGTTTCTCGCATTAAAATTGAATAAAAAATCAATCTCAATTCTAGCATAATTTGATTCCTGCCTTTCGATTATGGGTGTAAGAGTGTGTGTGTGTGTGTGTATTGGGAATCAGCAAGGTTGGCGCTTTGGATTGGGGCTAAATGCAAAGGAAAAAAAGTAAATAAATACTTAAATTATAATTTGAATACTCGAGGAATAATAATGAAATGAAAATCATGAGCGCTGATTTTTGTAAGCTCAAATAAATACTTTAATTATTTAAAGTATAAACTGAAAGGCTTATGGAAAAAATTATAAGGTTAACGAAATTTTCTGTAGATCTGACATCGTGGAGAAGAATTTGCCCTAAGCAGTTTTAAAGTATTTATACGGCATATTACTTTTAACTTCTGTCTTTTGGTCTACCTGTTGTTTGTCTGAAAGCAATGTCTGTCATAAAATGTTTTCAAAAGTATAGCCTATATGTAATTACATTCCCTAGATTTCGATTAAATGGTCCTTACAATTTAAAATTATTTTAAAAATATTTTTTATTTTAAAACTAGACATAGATCTTTCGGTTTACTTACAGAAAATCTTATCTTTAATCCACTTCAAAGCACAGACGAATCTTTTAACACAAAATTCACTTTGCAACCGAAAAGAGTTTGCCAACTAGTTTTTTTTTCTACTTTTATCCGTACAGCTTATCCACATATGTGTGAGTAAAAGTGCTTTTCTTGAAAGACAAAAACAGAAAAGAGAGAAAGAACGAAAGAGTGAAGCAATGGTGTGGAGTCTATTTCGGTTGCGCGTTTATTCCAATGCATTTAATAAAGTGTTTATTTCTGTTGCAACAAATTTGCCAGCTCAATGCAGCGCGTAGTAGAAGAAACTCTAGCGGAAAACGTAGACGACAAGAAGAACGAGAACGACAACGCCAACGCCAACGACAAAAACAATCCGAGCTGAAACCTGAGCACGACACAAAGGAAAATTGCTTTTCCGGCTACGCACACACGCTCAAACACACTTTTACATACACGCGTGCACTAACTGGGCAAAAATACCTAGCACACTTCGTGCCAACAGGAAATATGTGGCCAACGCATCCGATCCCCCCCGAAAAAATGGAGACAAAAGCCGCTTCAGTACTGTGTGGCAAACCCATCGAAGTTCCATCCGTGATGACGTATAGCCAAAAGGATGGCGGCGGAGATGGGCATGGGCGTGTGCGTGTGTGTGTGTGTGGCTGCATTCCTTGTCAATTTTGTATTATTTTGGGGTTTCGGTTTGGCGGCGCACAAGTTTTCAACCAACTGCTCGTAGCTTAGTTTTATTTCCACTCACTTCTTTTCATTCTTTTTTTGTAGATTTTACTTTTGTTTTCTATTTGTCTTTTGGTTGGGATTGTTTGGGCGGAGAGTGGGCGGAGAATCGGTGGCTGCAGCTGGGTTCTGGACACGCTTGGCATTCGGCTTGAGTGGCACATTATTTGATGATGCTTTTCGCGATTTTTTCGCACTTGAGTGCCTGATTTTTATTAGCTGAATTCTTTACGGTTTCGCCTGCAAAAGTTTTAGTTTCTTGCTGTTACTTTTTCTACTATGTTCGCTTTCTTCGCGGTTTGGGTTTTCTGCCCGTTTTCAATGCCGCCGCACGTTCAGCTAGGATTTTGTTCGAACCAAAAACTTTTCTCCCGCTGGCTAAAAGCAAACAAAGATTTTGAAATATGGCTAGCAAAAGTATGTGTAATACCTTTTGCACTGCAATAGATCATTTTGGGCTCGTAAGTTCAAACCAAAAGTTGGCCAAAAGAATCAATTTTTCTTAGTGAGCCAAGTTTGTTTATCAACCTGACGATTAATCAATATAGAGATAAAAACATTTCTTTGTTATCGCTCAATTGTCAAGTTAAAGCTTTCGGCTGAAAGGCAGGTGAATATTGTCCACAATCCACACGGAAAAGCGCAAAAATCTTCTTGATGAAGAACAAAACAAACGAACGGAAATGAAAGTTAATTTGAATATATTACCAATTCTAATTACGATTTTTCAAGTACAAACGACGACAATGAAAATGGCAGCAGCGCGAAAAGTAGACAAATAAGTGAGAGATGGCATGAATAAAATAATATTGGTTGGAGAATCACTGAAACGTAGGGACAGACGACGTTCATCCCACACCCCACAGCAAACAAAAACCACGATGCATTCAAATTGGAATTTCAAAAAAGGCGAATAGACATGGCAACATGGCAACAGTCGGGATTGGGTGTCAGTGTTGGCTGACCAAAAGATTAGCTGAAATGTGCCAGCTGTTGGAGAGGGAAGCTCCCTCCCCCTCTGTGACAGGAAAATGGCGGCGTAGACTACGAACCGAATTTGAATAATTTCGTCTTCGTCTTCCACACTGCATCAGCACAAGTGGCAAATGAATCAGCGAGTAGCGAGGGAGGGAGGAAACTTGTAGGGATTCGCATTTCATTTTATTAAAAATTCAAATAATGTGCTTATCGCTTTTGGATGCCAGGCTTAAGCCACCTGCAAGAATCAACCTTGCACCAACCAAACCAACAAAACCAACAAAACCACTGCCCCCGCCACCACCACTTCCCCAATCCACCCCAATTGACTTTTATCCACAACAACTTTCGCTATGAGCTTCGCTTATTATGCAGACATTTCTTTATTTCTTTTGCTCTCATGTCTCTCTCTGTGTCCATTGCCAAGGTCTGGTAGCAATTTCATATGCCTCATGCCACTACGAAAAATTAGAAATGAAAATTAAGTAAATATTATAATATGTTGCCACCGTGCCACCGTGCCACCGTGCTTTTAGGGCCGTGCTAGCTCTAGCTAGCTGGGTCAGAAGAAGTTGCTGTTGCTGTTGCTGGGGCTGTGCTGTGGGTGCCATCGAATCCATTCGCCCTGGCAAATAAATGATAAGCATTACATTTGATATTCATTATTTGATAACGTGGTAATAAGAAGGTAAAAATAAAAACGCTAGCGGAAATGAAAATGTTTTTCTTCCATGTACCCAGTGTCTGCTAGTGGCAGGGGGAACCAGACAAGTTGCCGGATTAAATGTTTGCCTAAGTGAAATATGTTAAATGTTATGATATGTGTGTATGTGTGCGGTCTCCACCAGTCTGTTGCCTGCCGCCATTCTACCAAACCATCCTGTTGCTGCTTTTCCTTTATGACTTTCTTAACGTGTGTGTGTGTGTGTTTGTTGGTTTTTGATTTATGAGATTAAAGTGCTATAACCAAAGTACCTTGGAGTGAGTATAACGAGTATATATTTGCAAGCTGGCAAAGGATCTTTTGAAGGTGAAGAAGGCCATGGAATTCACTACTGAATAATTACAAGTCTATCGTATTTTTTATGGCTCCTCTTGCGAGTGTGCAATGACACAGCCATTCATCACATTAGCCCGGGACAGACCAATCCATTTAAAAGCCCATAAATACAACAAAATGTGAATACATGCAGACACATGTACAGCCAATGCTAATTTAGACCATCGCAAAAATAAATGAAAAAAAATCTTGCAATAGTACTGACTTTTTTGTTGGACCTCTTTTCGGTTGAGAAGTCAAAAAGATTAGCTTTATGATTCGAAGTAAATTTAACTTAAATTTAGTAAATTGTCTAATAGTTTATAATAACATAAAATTTAAGAAATATTCAAAATAAGTTTTTAAACCTCTTATGATATGATTAAAAAAAGGGACAAGTAAGGAAATAATATGCTTTCTATAATTAAACATAAGACAACTTTTCAAATGCAAACATTTTAATTAGATTAACTGGTATCTTCAATTATTAAAGTTCAATTGGATAATAATGTTTATATTTCGAATAGGATCAATATTCAAATAAATACTTAGAAATGTTACAAATTGATATAGATATATGTATTAAAAACACATCGTCAATGTTTAATATGTTGCTTGTTAAGTATTACTTCATATCTTGTATACATATATATACATTTAAGTTCGTTCAAAACAGATACTTATAAGTTGCACATTAATGCAGTATTAAATCAATACAAAAATGGCAAAAACCCTTAACAAAAGATCGTGCGGTATAAAAAAGCGTCGTAAACGTCAGATTCATGTAACCAAAGCTGTCGCCTGTTGGCCAAGAGCAATTCTTAAGCAGAAAGCGACCACCGTTGAAGGCAAGCGCACTTAAGTTTATTGGATTTGAAGTGATGTCATCGCTGGCTGGCTGGCTAGCTTGCTGGGTTGGTAGAAAGCACAAAGTTGAAGCTAAATTCTTGGTGCAAATTGTGTTCGGCAGACGCACACACAAGTGAAAATTCAATGGGAAATCTTCAGTTAAAGGCCACGACCGAGTGGCAGTCACAGGTGCAACATGGCGAGAGAAGCGAGGGAAGCGTGTGTGCGTGGAGCGTGAAATTATGAGCCCTTTAACACACAGCAACAACAAGAAGAAACGTGGCATAACCAACCAGCCAGCCAACCAACGAAAGGACGTCAATGACAAGCTTAAGCTGCTTAAAGCAAGCCATTGGCAAGGGGTAAAATGAGGTAAAGGTAGGTGGATGGATGGATGGTGGTTGGGTTGGTTGGGAGTGGGGCGGGGCGGAAGCGAAAGCGAGAGTGTCAAGGATGCGGCTGCTGTTTCATAGTCAAATTAAATTGCTCACTAAAACAGCGAGACGTGAAGTCGACGACGCTAAAGTAAAAGGATAATGTGAACATAAAAACATTTTTAATGAAATCGAGACGACTTCCAACTGGGACAACGACACAAACTTAACCGTTGACTAAAAGTGAGAGAGGATGTAGGGGCAGGGAAACAAGTGGATGAGACGATTTTTCAAGTCAAAGTCAGCTTCTAAAAATGTAACAAGTGAGTTTTAATTTAAACGCTGTTTGAAGTGGGAGATTTTTCGTTAAGGTGTTGTTCGCTGTGTGTATATGTGTGTAATTTTCTTTTGGGCTGCACATTATTTTCATATCCCGCTTAAAATTTTAATTAATTTTCAGCTTGATTGCGTTTTAAAGAGGCCTGGCTGCCTGGTTTATGTCTTGGCTAAAGTGGGAGAAAAGTGTTGCGGGTGTAGCCTGCAGCCTGCGGTTGCCGGGAAAGGAATGAAAATTTATAGTTATTGTGGCTTGGTTGAGTGTGTGTGCTTGGGTTATGCTTGTTGTGGTGCCTTTTGACTTTGTGTCGAGCAAAAGCAAATTTTGGTTTGCAATTATTTCGACACAAATTGTGTTAAGTGGGACCTTAATAAATTTTTGATTTACACTGGTATAACTTAATTAATTAAAAGTGAAAAACATTCCAAAGCGATCAATATACATTTTTCTTACAATATTTTTAATTGCATTTTTGCCTATGCAAGTGTCAAGAAAAATTTTCTTTTAAATATTTATCAAGTAGCAATAGAAAGAAAGTATTGAAAAAGCTAAAAATTTGTTCAAAATATTCTTTTAGTTACATTCAGGATAATTTTTTTAAAGCTGCCCTATAAATGCAAAATCAATAATAAGTTTCACTATGGTCTATGAAAGTGTATATAATATTCGACTTTTAGTTTTTTACTTGATTTTTCTTAATCTAGACACAACAAATAAAAAAACAAATCTGTTGTTAAGTATGTAACTAAATTTTAGCTTGTGTCTCTAAAAACATTTTTTGTTGACATAAATCCGGAATCTTTATGGATTTATAAGAATCTATGTCGACTTACCTTTACCGGTATGTCTATCCAAATTTGGATCCTTAAGGCCTGTAACGAAACAAAACACAAGAACAATCAGTATTACTCTTTTACTTCCAGTTCAGTATATGCTTGGGACAGGAGTTTCTATTGCACTTAAACATCGTGTACGTAATGTATAAATTCGGTCATTTATCTTTGTCAGCTGGCAAGGTAACCTATGTGAGAAATTCGTCTGTCTGTCCGAGTTCATGACACATTACTCGTCGACCCCAGAGGCAGACGTCACACATTGCACATGTAATAGGAACTATCAAATGGTAATCTTAATAAATTGCTTCTAATTACATACTGCAACATTTAGACAAGCCAAGGTACTGCTAAGCCGGAGAGTAATCTAATTGAAGTTTTAAGTGCCTCGAGGTGCATTAAGTAAACACGAAGTGAAAAATCGAAAAGTAAGCAACTGCAGTGGTCATCATTTATCTGCTAAGAAGTGAGAACTGATCAATGCGAGAATGTTCAACAAATTGTTTGCCAAATGGGGCAACTGATGGTGCCAAGATTACCGCTTGGATAACTCGCAGTCCAGTGAAAGGAAGTCGTCCAGCACAAAAGACCAAAAATAAACAAAAATTCTTTTCTGGCATCGAACTCAAAGATAACAGGGGCTGGCAGGCTGGCAGGCTGGCAGGCTATTCGCGTGTTTGTGCAACTTCTAATTAATTTTTCGCAAAAATCTATGCCCCAACGGAAATGAATTTAAACTTTTAGTGCTATGCCGGAAGTGGAAAGTCCCAGCCAGAGCGCCAGTTGCATTTACTGCAATTGTTACATTTCGTTTCGTTCGTTTCGTCCGTTTCGAGCTTCCGTCCATCGTTCCAACTATAAGTAGGAGTTTTTCTATGCTTTGTTTTTGTTGAGTTTAGTCTTGACTTTTTTTGCTGGTTGGGCGCATTTATTGTTATGCCTTTTTCAATGAATGCAAAAACAAAGAAACAAAAAATAATAATAACGCAACAGCGGAAATAAACGTCAAATGTTGGGGGAACCCAAAGCCAAAGAGCCATACAATCGCTGAAGGAAAAAAAGCTAGTTGTCTGATTTAGCAAAGGGTTGTTGCTTAAAATTCTTTAAGTGTTTTATAACTAATAAGTCGATATCTAACTCGATTATGCAACAAAGTCCTTAACTTTTACCCACTTAAAAGCCGTTTGTGGTTTTATTTTAATTTAATTTGGCGCGTCGTTTAATTAATTCCCTGTTATCACCACAAAATAGCTCGACAGCTCGACGCGTAGCTCTTTGTGCTCTTGCTTTTTGGTCTTCTAATGGTGTCTAGCCGGCCAGAAAAGATTGCACCAATGAAAGGTCTTATGGGCGAAAATGTTTCCACATACCGCAGACATGTCGGGATGGCCCCCAAGTCAAGAGAGCTAAGCACATAAACAGTGCGATAAACGAAAATCGAGCGGGAGAGGAAGAGGGAGAGAAAAGAGATAATGCGGATTGCGTTTAATTGCAGTTAGCTGCTTAGGTCCTGACATTGTTTATCCGACAGTTTTCTATTTTTTTTGTCCGACATTAAAGAACGAACTGGGGGTATCAGAAGTAAGCAAACTCCAACAAAAGTTTTGTGTATTAAAGTAAGCTTATTTTTCGATCAAATTAGTTGAATATTTACTGTAACTATTAATATTCCAATTAGAAAATCCAATTTCACACACTACAACATGCATTAAACCGTTTTATCTGGCACGTTTTCATAAACTTTTATTTACTCTCGCTGGGGAGAACATAAATATTCAAGCCTCAGAGCTGCACTCATCACAAACCAAGATTCAAGATTCATTCATGATCCTAACCCATAAGTAGCCCATTAAAATTGTCGCTGGGTAAATCAACCAGCAAACTTCATAGGCCTATAACTTTAACCCAACCCCTCAAACAAATTGCGCATAATTATGGCCTAGACATCATAAAATTTGATGTTTGCATCTTGTTAACTGTCTCTGATTTGAGCACTGTGAGACTGCGAGTAGTTTTATAGCCCCAACGATGCTGAGAAAGCGACTAAGTTGGGGGCGCCATAGGCCGTTAACTAAATTATCACGTCATACTCTTTTGCGAGCTGCATGCAAAATCCATTGGGGTAACCCAACTTCTCTCTGTTCGTCACAAATCCAACACATTTTACGTCAGCTACGTGCCCATAAATTTCCATGCATTCTTGCAGCTGTGTTTGCAAGATTCTTCTTTGTTTTTTTTTTTGCTTGGGGTGGAATTATAATTTTATTAGTTTCAGTAGATATGCACGGGAAATAGTTGTTTCTTGTTTGTTGTCGTTTTCGAGTTGATTAAGTTGTTGCTTCTTTAATTAGCAAAGTTTTGCGAATGGCTTTTGCTGCAACGTCTGAATGGTCATTGACCTGAAATGCTTTGTGTTGTTGTTGTCTAATGAAATAATTCTTGATTTGAAGTTAGACAAAGTGCAAAGCTAAAAAGCGGATGGGAAAAACTTCTTCTCTTTGAGTTTTAACAGTTTTTGGGGTTGAATATGTACACTATTATTTTTGGGTTAGCTTTTATATATATTTGTTTAACTATTTGTATACCCTTAACCCATGAAATGGGTAAAAAAAGGGTATAATGGTTTTGTGCAAATGTATGTAACAGGGAGAAGGAAGCTTCTCCGACCCCATAAAGTATATATATTCTTGATCAGCATTAACAGCCGAGTCGATATAGCCATGTCCGTCTGTCTGTCCGTCTGTCTGTCTGTATGTGTGAACGCGTCGATTTCAGGAACTACAAAAGGTAGGCCCTCCATATTTTGGAAATGAGCTCTTCTAATCCCTAGGCATGACAAGTTTGTTTAAAATTTTCGATAACTTTTCCGGTTTACGATATACACATGAAATCGATAAAAAAAATCGTGAAAATCGAAAACTTGAAAATGGGGATTGAAACTATTATCAAAATAATGAACATCTGTGAAATTTTTATATATAGAAGATACCGTTAACCCTTGACCATACAGACAGACAGACGGTCGGGCTGACAGACATACACATATGTAAATAAGTACGTGTACTACTGGACCAATGCTTGATGGCTTCATATCTCCGGTGTTTCTTAACCGATTTTAATACAAATTTTACAGATTTTCATTATTTGGTTAATTCTTTCAATCCCCATTTTTGAGTTTTTGAAATTTTAGATTTTTTTGTTATCGATTACATGTGTATATCGTGAACCGGAAAAGTTATCGAAAATTTGAATTCAATTCATATTCAAAATCTGGAGTCTCTAGCTTTTGTAGTTTCTGAGATCGACGCGTTCATACATACAGACGGACGGACGGACAGACGGACGGACAGACGGACGGACAGACAGACGGACATGGCTAAATCGGCTCGGCTGTTGATGCTGATCAAGAATATATATACTTTATGAGGTCGAAGAAGCTTCCTTCTCCCTGTTACATGCATTTGCACAAAACCATTATACCCTTTTTTTACCCATTTCATGGGTTAGGCGTATAAATATATAAACTTGATGGGCTCGGAACTGCTTCCGTCTGTTTGTGACCTACGCTTGCACAAAATCATTATACCCTTATGTACCCATTTCTTAGGTTCAAGATATTAAAAGTTTGTCAAATATAAATTTAAAGCCTTAACGTTATTTCTGTTGATCCGTGAAGCTTGCTGCTGCCGTCAACTATTTATCATTATTGCAATTAATATACAATTATTGTCATTTTAGTTACTTTTACATTATATAAGTAATTAAAATTGTTCCTTCGCATTTGGCAACACATTTTTATGTCACATCAGCAAACCATATTCTACCATGTCGGCCCAACTCTAACTCTCTTATTCACACTCATTAACACAACAATAAAATACGCCTTCCACCACACCACAACCACCCCCCGCTACTGTCAAGGCACTTGGCGCGGACAATTAATGTGACTGACACACATGCAAATTTTGCGTTCGCCCATTGCGTTGTCATATTTGATTTACAGTTGCAATTTACACACTTGTGATGCACGCAGCGAGGTAATTGAAGGCGGGTGCCACAACCCAACAAAATCCAACAGCTGTCTACGTCAGCATTCATCCAACAGTTGCAGCAGCGGCAGCGGCAGCGGCAGCGGCAGTTCAGTGTCTGTTTGATGTTGTTAATTGATTTTCAAAGTCAACTTGCTGGGGCGGCAAACTCACTACCACCACTCTCCACCTCATTCCTCTTGAGTCGAACGGTCTGAATTTGCTTTCGCTTTTACTTTTACAATTGCAATCGCAATCGCAAACGCAACGCAGTGCATCGCATCGCATCAGAGATTAGCAGGAGCACATGCGAAATGTGTCTCTCCATTCGGGCGCAAGCGACATAAAACCAATTCCACCCCGGCGCCTCAATCCACAATCCACAATGCACGAATGCTCCCAATACTCAATACCGAATACCCAAATACTCAATCCGCATTGCATCCGCATCGACAATTTACACATCGAACTGAAGCTGGGATGCGTGTAAGTGCAGCGGAGCGCAATTGCAGCGAGTGGATTTGGATGTGGCCAGCAGAACATTTCTACAGGACGTGGCCTGTTTGTTTTATGTGCGGCCATTGTAGCTGTTGTTCTTCTTGTTGCTGTTGTTGTTGTTGTTGTTGTTGTTGACTGGTGCATGGCATGCGGTTCAATCAAAGCGATTTTCAATGTCCACAAAATTACGCAAAAGGACATTTTGGTAATTTGACAACGACGACGACGACGATGACGACGGCGACGGCGACGGCGACGGCGACGACGACAACATACAGAACACTTGCTTGTTGTTGGTAATGAGTTTGGTTTTACTGTTTAAATTTAAACACACACGCACACACACACACGCGTTCAGCAGCCACTACAAACTAGGATGGAAGGAGCGATAAGGAGGGGAGGGGAACGCAGGGTGTAGGCTGCTGTTTCCTGATGCGGTCGGCTACAATTCTAAAGTGTATTTGCATTTAACGTTACTTGGGAAAGGGCAGAGAGGGGTTGAAGGGTTGCTGGGAAGGCACACAAAACATGACAGTTGCATTAATTTTGATTGCGCAAATATTTCAAGTGTGCGTATTGGTGATGGGATCCACAAAAATGTTGAGTTTGTGCTTTTTTGTTTTTGGTGAGTAGATTTAAGTGCAACAACTGCTGCAGCATATAGAAATATATTGAGTTTTAATCTGAAAACAAAGTGTAAGGGAAATACAATCCATTGATATACTGTATATCATTTTTATACCCTTAACCCATGAAATGGGTAAAAAAAGGGTATAATGTTTTTGTGCAAAAGTATGTAACAGGCAGAAGGAAGCTTCTCCGACCCCATAAAGTATATATATTCTTGATCAGCATCAACAGCCGAGCCGATTTAGCCATGTCCGTCTGTCTGTCCGTCCGTCTGTCCGTCCGTCTGTCCGTCCGTCCGTCTGTATGTATGAACGCGTCGATCTCAGAAACTACAAAAGCTAGAGACTCCAGATTTTGGATATAAACTCTCCTAATCCCTAGGCATGACAAGTTTGTTTCAAATTTTCGATAACTTTTCAGGTTTACGATATACACATGTAATCGATAACAAAAAATTCTTGAATTTCAAAAAACCGAAACTGAAACTATTAGAAAAATAATGAACTTCTGTAAAAATTTCATTAAAATCGGTTAAGAAACACCGGAGATATGAAACTATCAAGCATTGGTTCAGTAGTACATGTACATATGAGTATGTCTGTCAGCCCGACCGTTTGTCCGTCTGTATGATCAAGGGTTAAGGGTATCTTCTAGTCGAGCGTACTCGACTAGAGCCTTCTTACTTGTTAAAGACTAATAATTGAGGATTCGTTTAAATGAAACTCTGTTAAACTGTCAAGTGACAAATGACCTAGGAATGAAAAGCGTCAATCAAGACAGAAGAAAGAAAAAAACAAGAGAAATATTTAGGTAAATAATTCACATCACAGTGTAGATGGTTTTTAAAAGTTTCTTCTAATGATTCATTTAGTTGTGTTGAGTGTGCTCTGATCCTATTGACTCACCTCACTTAGTCAATAGTCAGATCTTCACATCGTCACATTCATCGGTTATGTATCTTTATGTGGTACTACCACTATCGGCCTACTCTAGAAGGGATTTCAATAATTCATATTTTTTAAGTTTTGATATCATTGCAAAGGCCTGAGCTGAGGTTCGTAATTGATAAAATGGTAATAGAGAGTTGGTGTTTTATATAAGAGAAGCATAATGCACATAGGAAAAAAAATGTTCTATAGGCTCACTAAAAACCATTAAAATGCGTTATAAAAGTTATTATTTAATACTAAAATCTGTTTTTTTTTTTTGCCATCCTTAAAACGTTTTAAACTTTAAATTGCGTATTATTTGGTTGATAACATTTTAATATTAACATTTAACCGAATAATTAATTAAAATAATTTATTTTTTTAAGGCCTTAAGCATTCGTTTCTTAAAATGCTTTCTTATATTTTTAGCGAATTCCATTTGCAGTCCAACATTTTAACTTTGTCTCCGTTGTCTTTGTGTCTCGACGAAGGCAAACAGAAGCCAAAGACAGAAGACAAACAAACGATAAAAAGCAGAAGCAGAGAAATGCTTTTAAATACGCAGTATATAGTATAAATATTACTGCCTGCTGCCGACTTACGATTGATATTGATGCAATGTCAAACAAAATGAAAATGTGAGCTTTGGTCTAATTTTATTGCCATTGCCTTTCCTCATTTAATGCAAATTGATGTCGCAATCGAGACGAGACAAGAACAAATAAAAAATGAAGTCAGTCTGTTAGACTCTTAAGTTTGTTTCGCATTTCTCGAATGGATCGACGATGTTTTTTATGATTTTATGTTTGGTTTTTGCGTAGTATTTTATTTTATTTAAATATTTAATGTGCAATTCGTTGTTGTTGTTGTTGATGTTTATGTTTATGTCGCTTATATGTATATTAAATATTTATTTAGCAACTTTCATTCAATATATATTTCCTTTTTATGTAGCAGCATATTGATAAAGGGCGCCCTGTGTTTTTGCCAAAAAAGATTTATGGACATTTGATGTTAAATTGATAGCAACATGTTCCAAATTTTTGACCTTGTTACGAGTTTTACGACCACCTGAACTCCCTTTCTAATTCGCTCTGCGTGCAAAGTCATGCAGTTGAAACGAAGGCACAGTTCGCCGTATACTTGATATTTGTTACAAGTCGCCCCAAGGACCCCAAGGAGTGTCCGTCTGCCTTCGAGCACATCTTCATCATGTTTTGCATATTGTTTATACTTTTCTGCAGTCTTGTTTATGCAGGCAGTCGATAGACGTACGGAAGGAAGCATCCTCGACTCGATTGCTATGATGTCCTTTTGTCCTTTTGTCTTTTTGTCCTGGTTGTTCTGTTGTGCTGTTGTCCTTTGCACTTTGGCTTCGTTCGATACATGGCATATCAGATTTATTTTACAGTTACAATATTTAATTTGCTCTTACGCAAATTGCTTGCATTTTCCCATTTTTGTTTTGTTCGATGCAGAATTTCATCTTGCCCTTCCACCCCCTGCTCTGCATCGGGTCAGTTTTTGCTGCAGTTGAATTATTGATGGACCTTGTTCTCACTAAATTTATTTCGAAATTGAACATTTGAATAAATGTGCGCAAATTGGTTTTATGCAGTTGCACTGGAATGCAGCTGGGATTGCAACGAAAGAAATTCAATTCCTATCAACAACTTGTCCCACAAAAAAGATGAAACACTTTAAAAATGCTGTTACAAGTTCTCACATACCAGAGCAGCAGCATTAATCAACACATTAGAACTTTTATATTTATGAGTTTGTTTAAACTATGTTTAACATCATTGCAAAACTACTCTCTTGCTATAAACTTTGCCTACAACTTTTAGAGGTGAACATGCATCATTCGCCGTGTTGTACACGTGTAAAACTCTGCTGCCAAACTATTTGAATACGTATTTACACAGCTCATGTTTCAGGATATGTAGAAGAGTGTGTATGTGTTGTGTGTCGGCGGCGGTGTCGACTTAATTTTTAGCTAGACGGCAAGAAGCCAAGGCTAAAGAAATAGCGGAAACAACGATCAATTGTCAGATATGTGTCTTCTTATTGTTGTTCTTGTTGCTGTTGTTGTTGTTGCGTGAGCGCTTAAAAGTTTAAACAACAGTTATGTGGGTGGTTGGCTCAGCCAGGCGCACAGGCAGCTCATACATATATTGTGCAGGTGGAAAATTTATAATTTGCAAAATTGCCACGCATGTTCGCAACATGTTAAATGGCCAGGCAGTTAGCCAGGCTCTCTCTGTCTCTCTCTTGCAACGGGCTGTCGTTCGAGCCGCTTGGGTGCTTGGGTGGCGGCTAAAATTATGTTAACCTCAAACGAGACGGCAGCTTGGCTACCTGCCTGTGTGAACCTGTGGACCTGTGACTGTATGGGTTGTTCAGCCCCCCTGACCCTTTCTGTATAACGCCATAACATTGCGGAACGACCCGAGCCGTGTACAAAGTTCGATTTAAGGCCTCGTTTATTTAGCCAGCCAAGCAGAGGCAACACTGAAGTCGAGTCGACTCAAATAGTCGTCTGGTTTGTTGGTTACATGTTGCAAAAGTTGTTGCCGTTGTTGCACAACCGCATGCCACAACATGCAGCCAGCCAGTCAGCCAGCCATCCAGCCAGCTGGGTATGGGCTTCTGGTCTGACCTGTATGTTTTGTATGTAGTATGTATGGATGTGGTCCTGACATGCCCCACTTGGCAATTGCCGAAACTATTTGTTTACACATTTAGACCATGCGAAAAAGGCAGACATGTTGTCAAGTCATGTTTACTGTGAAATATGCGCATTTAAATGCAGGTGCTCCTGCCAGCCAAGCACAATTCACACACGCCCCCAAAATGTGCAACCATATGTTAAGGATTGGGCTCTCAATGCAAACGCACACAAGGCAACAATTATTTATGGTCGAAAATATAATTTATCGCATAGTAAAAGCAAAAAAAAATTATTATACAATAAAATCTATATGATGGGTTCAGCTTAAATATAATAAACCTATGGCATAGTCATCATCATATTAATATATATTTCCCAATCGGCTTAGTAAGCATAAGCTTTGTTTAGTCTTTTGTACTTATACGAATGTACTATTAATCATTTTTGACATCAATTAAATGATAAAATAAAATTTCTATATAATACTTAAATTTTATAATTTAAAAACTACATTAACGTTATTTCTAATAGTTATATGGCACCTTTAAAAATAATTTATACTTTGAACTGATGATCACAATTATGAATTTCAGTTTTTAAATTTTAATTGTTGCGCATTTCAAGATTTGTATCTTTGGAAAGAGAGAGCCTTGAACGGCTTGAGTTTCCTGTGTGCCGCGCACAAAAGTCAAGATCAAAGTTGGCTCTTCAGACATAATTAAGCCATTTGCAGCACGTTTTGCCAATTCAAAAAAATATATAATTTGTCCTCCTGCCCTGCTGCCCGTATGCTCTATGCTCTACGCTCTTATCGCTGGGCCAGCGGCACGCCCCAAACACAAAAACTCATTTGAATGATTCAAGATGAAAATGAAAATGAAGAAGAAAATAAAAAAATGTGAATACTCGTACCACAAGTCAAAATTTGTGTGTGTGCAACCCCCTCAAACTGATTGTAGGTTTTGGTTGTGCCCGCCGGGTGCAAAATTCGTAGAAAAATCACGCGCGCTTATCTTAACCTGAACCTGAATCTGAATATGAACCCCAACCCCAACCCGAACCCGAACCAAGCCCACGCAATTAACGCCCATTGCGCTGTTACAGTGAAAAATGAGGCAGCAAAGATGGGGAGAATATAGAGCACGCAGAGTAAGAAGAGGGTACGGGAAGTAGTTGCCCTAAAGCCATCCCCCATTCTTTGGGCAATTGCGAAATGATTTGCAAACGATGCGCAATCGAAATCGAAATCGAAATACCAGACGCCATTTACCAATAGCTACAAATTTTAATTGCCGCTGCGATAGCGCCAAAGAAAAGCAGTCGGTGCCTGAGAATAAGTAAGTCGCATTGATAAGAGAGTCACGTCTCACGGAAGCCAGTTGAAGTGTGACCCAACGGGGAAGGCGTTTCCCCAAAGACAATGTCTTGCCTGGTGTCTTCATTATCAATGACAAGCGAACGGAAACAATGGTTACTCTTTTATTGCCAGGCCTCGCCCAAAACAAGCAGCAATCGAGAAGGTGGACCAGAACCAGACCCAGAACCAGCTCTAGAACCAATGCTAGAAAGAGAACAAGAACGAGAACGAAAGCAAGCAGCTGGCGCCTGTGCCTCTGAGTCAAATTGATAAGATGCCGAAAATGACTTGGGGAAAAAACAATAAACGTGGCTATGCAATGAATAAAGGCTGCGCATTTAGCACTCAAAAAGAATGAATGAATGGAGACTTGACTTGAATAGACCGAACAGAACCGAAAAGTCGAAACGTAATTTCGATGCATAAACAGAACGTTTGCGCATTTTAATGAGGTTATTATTATTTTTCTTCAACTTTTCTTTCTGATAGCTGCCAGCAGTAGGTGTCTGATAGGTATCCTCAATGTGTTTATTGCCAATGTCTGAAAGTGTTTCTGGCCTGATAAAAACTGATAAATACTTTAGGTTTTAATAGCTCTGTTGTTGCTACATATTCAAATAGAAGAACGTCAAGCTTTAAATCAAAGATCTGTTTAACTTTTCTGTATACAATCTCTTACATTGTTTTGTTTTAAAGACTGACCCAATTGTGTTGTTTGGTCGGTTCACTTTAAGACTCTCTCCACCCACCTTATGTCCGATAATTTCATTGGTGAACAGCTAAGTAGCAAAAAGTTGGTAGTCATTTAATAAAATTTCATTTGATGAGACAACAAAAGTCGAGTCCATCCCATGCAACATGCAACTCATTTTGATGCGTAACAAAATTTTATGAAATACTTGAGAGCAAATTTTATGTGTTTGAGCAGCATAAAATTTTAGCGCTGGCAAAAGTCCCCTGACTAGGACTGAGGCCGTTGGCGGTTACCTAGACTCTGGTCTTAGCCATGGCCCAGACTCTCTCTTGGCTTGGCTAATAATACGAAGCATTTACACCTTTATGGGGCGTACTTAGAGCGTTTATTTATGCTAATGGCCGAGGCGAACAAGCGGGCCAGCAAAAGCACAAATGTTTTTGTTTCTGTTGTTACAGTATCTCAAAGTTGAGCTGAACGAAAGTGGCGCCTGGGCGAGCTTTACACTAATACCACCCCGAAGCGCTGTAAAAGCATAAAAGAGTATAAAAGAACAACAACAAGAACACGCAAACGGATAGTGAGATTAAGATTTGAGCAGGTAAAACTTACGGCGAGTGTATTTCATCACATTCAACACAAAGGTTGAAGTCGCTTCTTTCAGCTTCTCTCAGCTCTTGACCTCCCTATGCAATGTAAGACAATGGAAGGAAGGTAGTGGCAGTGGTGGTTGGTGTGGTGTGGTGTGGCATCCTCACATCCTTGTCACAAATGTGTTTGTAATTTCCCTAGAGTGTGTTTGACTTTGACGACTTAAGTTGTAAAACTTTAACATTATCATTTTCACTACGAGACGAGACGAGACGAAGACGCAGCAGCTCCTTTTGGCCTTCGGCTACCAGCAGCTGGCAGCTGGCAGGCACTGCTCCTTGGCCGGCTGCTGCAGGGGCATGTGGCATGTGTCAGTGGGCATGGCCATGTGTGTGTGTGTGCTTGTTTGTTTGTCCTGCCCGCAAGTTTAGCCAGACATTTTGATGATGTTGACCTTCGCTACTTTTACTTTTCGCACACAAAGTTCAGTTCTTGCTTCTTTAAACTCCTCCTCAGTGTCTCTCGACACTGTTGACATATCGCATTACACTTGAAGCGCTCAGTTCGGGGGGGCATCTCGGGCCATCGCTTGCTGCACAGTTATTTTCTTAAAGCCACATAACTTCTTCCTTTTCGCTTCACCTCTCGTATTACCAATATTCACGAATCGATCGATTTTGGGCATGTGTCAATTAGTTCAATCAGAAGGCGAGAACACATCAACCACATGTGTGCCACCAAAATCGAAATCAAAATCAAAACCAACACCACAACCACCATTCCGCGAACAACACACATACTCACATACACACCCCTCAACGTTTACTTCACCCCTTCCCCAAGGGCAGAACAGCGGCGCATCGAATGTCATTTCAGTGGGTTTTGCCCCGTTCGTGCGTGCCATTTCCACAATATACAGTGGCAACAACAGTTGAACTTTCACCACCATGGCATTTTCCGGCATTTTCAGTTTTAAAAATTGATATTAATTAATTTATGGCTGTGGGTTTAATTTTTTTCGATATTTGCTCAAATATTGCAATATGATACACTGCAACAACAAAAATCGTGGGTAACAGCTTCGAAAAATATTGAAAGATGACTCTAGTTCGGTTTGCAGTAGGGGAGGTTTTTAATTTCGCAAAGAAAAGTCTCATGGGGATGGTTGAAACAATTGATTTGGAACAATCATTTTAACTATTACTTTAAATTTATCATAAGATATGTCACATATTAAAAAAAAATCTCATAATTGATACATTATTGATTAGATTGAATAGTAGAATCAACATTAGGTAAGGATAGTTTTAAAGGCTCGTTTTAATAATACAATAAATGGCAGTAAACATTGAATTGAATCATTCAGCAATACCGCTTTTCCTTCACTCCAATACAATGGTCATAAGTCGGTCAAACAAATTAATTCATTTACTTAGGAATAAATAAAACATTTTTGAAGTCAGGCTTTCTTGTCTTAAAATGTCTTTTTTCTTAACATTTTCCACATCAAGAACAAATGGTCTGTGAAATTTTTTTGTTGTTAAACCAGTTTTTTTCTCATGAAAATCAATTTCCGTTTGTTCGAGCTATGAATAATGTTAATGTTGTTAACCTGATATTAAGGTCCGTTGGCTTATCGCCCATGATTAGAGAGCAACAACGTGCGCCGTAAATTAGAATCAAATTGAGAGGAGTCAAGCTGATTTATGCATTTCCCAATGCATGTTGTATAACAAGAGCTAAGCGCTGAGTAAAACAACCCCCAACTCCCGTTGAAAGAGTAGTACTCTGATACTCTTGTACAACTTGTGCTCGGGGCTATTGAAAAGCCAAAAGGTAAACAGGCAGGCAGACAGGCAAAGAGGCCTCGATTCGTTATGGGCCACCCTTTGACACGCGACTTGCTTTGTGTCAGAAAGACATAATCAGCTCGATTTCGTAAATCTCGACAAGCTGCTTATCTGCTGAAATGTGAGCAGTGTTCCAAAAGGATCTGGCGCCATCTGATAAACATCTCACACGTTCATTCGTTCATTCGCCTCACTCACTCACTCACTCTTTTGCTCACTCTGTCGAGAAGAACTTCCGGCCAAGGGGATGTCAAAGCTGACAGCTTACGCAATGCGAGGGCGTCAAAATACGTGGCATACCCAAGTAAATAAGTAAAGTAAAGTACAGTAAAGCCTGGCGCGTGCGTCTGTCAGTTGCGCTGCGGCCGTCTTCATTTTGCACTCTCTGATTGGCATCGGAAATTCAAGTGCTTTTATTAATTCCCGCTTGCGAAAATTTCATTTTCATTATATCATCTCATATCTGGTCAAATTGGCAGGCATTTCGCACTCTCGCTTTCTTGCCATTTGCCATTTGCCATTTCCCCCTCTCAATTTCCGTTGCGTGCCTTTTGTTTTTCTCAATATTAAAATTCATTGATGCGGCTCGCAGATTTCTTGCGCAATTGATTGACAGCTCAATGGTTCAACTGCGTTTGACGCTTATTGAATTGCCTTAATGCGGAAAAAACTGATAGAATTGTCTAACTCAACAACTGTTGCATACTTTTCGGGAGTCAACAAAAAAAATCTAGTATTCTTTTTATAGCTTTATTTAGTTTGAGTAAGATCTCTATTAAAATTGATATTCCACAGATTTCATTTTGAATATTTGAAAAATCGTTCGTTTGATAATGCTACCAAAACATCGTGACATTGCACCTTTTCTAAAGAAAGTTCGTGATTTTCTTTTGGGACGGAAACATGTTACAGCTCATCGCTTTGCCGACAAGATGAGTCCTCTTACTGCTAAATGTCCACCTAAAATTCCAGACGGTCCTCCAACTCGTCTATTTGCTAATCATTACTATGAGAGGGATGCAAGACATGAAGTAAAGCCACCCATGATTTGGTTGCACAGAAGAAAATAGAACTGGCTGCAGCTGTCAAAGCTGAAGAAAATGCAAAAATGGCACCAAAAGATGCTGAGGCTCTCAAAGGTCCTGGTCCTGGTCCGGCACCGGCTACAGAGCCTGCTCAGCCAGATCTATCCAAACAAGAGACGGCCAAGGCAGACAGCACTTGCAAAAAAGAACAACAAAAGGTTAAAGCTAAAAAGCTACCTGTACCAGGAGATATGCATAGGTGGGATTAGTACAAGGCTAAAGTAATATTTAATATATATACAAATTATAAGTAATTGAGCTACTTTTTATAGCATACTATTTCATCATTTGACTCTAGTAAAAGTTGCATTCACATTTTCACTGACTTCTCATACTCAATTCAATTGTTCAGTTGTGCGCGCATAATTATGGCCTTAGGCAGTTGACACAATCGACAACAATGTCAGTGAATGGCCAAGCGAACTGCAAGAGGGGTAAAAAGAGTGAGAGAAATGTGGCATCAAGCTTATAAAAACGGAAATCTAATTAGATGTCAGGGGCGAAAATCATTTATTACACCTGCATGAAATTTTAATTAAGCGCACAATTAACAAGACTGATGCCATTTATGTGCAGTATTGGTGTGTTGCTGTGTGTTTGTGTGAGCCATGGTTTAAATACATATACATATATGGGCTTAATAACATTTAATGCCATCAAAATTTA
This sequence comes from Scaptomyza parva, assembly GCA_035044645.1. Taxonomy (NCBI): domain Eukaryota; kingdom Metazoa; phylum Arthropoda; class Insecta; order Diptera; family Drosophilidae; genus Scaptomyza; species Scaptomyza parva. The sequence continues at coordinate 138,844 of JAWNNT010000142.1, read as the reverse complement.
TTTACAATTTAAAATGAGGCAATTTTCCATGGGTTTCGTTGTCGAGTGGATTATGCCAATTGTTGATGATGATTGGAGGTCGATTGTTAATTGTCTGTTGCTGAAATTTATGTTAATGACTTTTTCACATCGATTTATTGATTGCAAAGTGTGAGAAACTTTACCCAGAGTGGGCTTAAAACCACCCTAAACCCAAACTAACCATCACTCAAATTGGCAAAACAGAAAACAGCAAAAAAAAAGGCGAATATAAAATAAATATAATCTGATTTCGCGTTATGCAAAAATGCTTACAAACACACACATAAATATTGTTGTGGGTGGTTTATGGTGGAGAAGGAGGAGGAGGCTGCCTCAATTTATTGAAATTACCCTTATAAGCTATGCAACAACAGCAGCAACAGCAACAGCATCGAGGGGTTGACTTCAGCTTGAAGTGGCAGCTTGAAAAGGGTGTCAATTGCTTGGAAATGGAAATTTTACTCTTCGTCTGTCAACTCAACATGTTGCCAAAGTTGATTTCTATTCGCCGGCTCCTTTTCCTTTGCTGCTGCAGCTGCCAAATCATAATATAAAATTCAATTCAACAAAAAACCGTAGCATACTTTGCAGCAACTCCAAACGGGACATGTGCTCTGGACTTTTGCTTTCTAGCATTTTTCATATGCTTTCTCTGATTTGTTATTTTTGGCTTATACTGTATATAGGGCGAGTATTGTTTTTCTCAACAAATTTATTCATTACCTTGTTTATTGCTATTGGAATTAGTTGTTATATATACTTGTTCCATAATCAATGCAAATGGCTTGGAAACAAGTGTTCCTAGCAGGGAAAACTACATAAAACAAGACTATGTTCATATATTTATTGGTTCAGTGTAGATTATATAATCTAAGGGGGGTAAAATATTACAATCATTTTAAATAAAATTACAAAAATCAATAAAGGTTTTATGAATAATTAAATTTAAATAAAAATATTTTTAAATTTATGAAAAAATTATTATAAAAATTAAATTTAAAAAAAAGATTTTTCCTGCTACCGTTTTGAGTTCGCAAATAAAATAACACTTTCAAAAATAAATATTCAAATGTTATGCACCCAGAACAAACAGACTCTAACAAAATACGAAAAATAAAATAAATAATACACATAAGAAAAATATAAGCACCCTTTTTGGCTCGCGTCGTCGGTCGACACAATCCAAATGTCAATTTTGGGCAACCGCTTGGAACAACCGAAAATTGCGGGCTTTCAAACGGCTTTCAAACGGCAGCAACGACAACAGCTGGGCACAAATGTCAACGCTTGAGTGTTGAACACTCAACGCGTTGCACGCTTTTCTCCCGCGCTTTGCACTCCTTACCGCTAAACTTGCCGCTGAACTCCAATCAGAGACGCGTAATTAAAATATGTACAAACAAGCCGGGAAGCTGGCGTCGAGTGTAAGAAGCGTACCGAGCAGGGACGTAAAAGTTTGTTTACTTTGCGTGTTTTTCTATAAAACCAAAAAACAACGAAGAAAAGATGAAGAAGAAGCAGTAGAAGTAGAAGCAAGCGAGCAATAACAACAAGAGAGGCATTTGCATAAAGCAACAAACAGCTCACAGGTTTAGGCAGTTTGTTTGTTGTGCGTGTGAGAGAGAGAGAGAGAGAGTATGGGGGGTGTTGGTTCCGTGGGTGCCCTCAAACGGAAGTTAACGAGTGCCAGAGAACTGGAGTGGGGAAGAGGGGTGGGGGGCAAGGAAAAAAAGAAAATCCAAAAATGTTCAAACCCCAAGAACAACGACGCTGGTGAAATCACTTCATTAATGCGTCATTTGTAAGGGAGCATGGCCGAGGACATAGACAGGACATGGCCAGGACATAGCCATACCGCCATACCATCATATGCGACCGACCGACCGACATGGGACCCCCGAAGGCAAGTGCTCCTCCTTCTCAGGAAGTTGTCTCCACGCCAGGCTTGAAACTTTGCGCGAAACTTGCCACCAGGCAGGCAGGCAGGCTTGCAACAACGTGTGACAGTCAGAGTCTCTGGAAAAGTTGATTATTTTTTGCACGCAGTGTTCAACTGAATGTAGTAGGAAATGGCGCGGGGTGGAAGGGGAAGGAGTATGCAGTCAGTTTCTAGTACACTGAATAATGACTTTTACCGTTGCGATGCTTCGTCGTCGTTGTTCTTGTTGTTGTTGTTTTTGGTGTGCGATGCCTTCTGGCCAAGTTTACGAGGTTGTTTTTTTTTCTTTCGCTTCGGTTTTTGTTATCAGTTAGTGCGCTCCCCTCAAAAAAAAAATGAGAGACATGCTTTTGCCGCTTCACGACTGTTGTCGCAGAGTTATGCAGGCTCATTAAGTTGTTATACAGTTTAGAGAGCGAAAATTGTCAGCTGCCTTAATTTGGCCACGAGAGTGAAAGAGAGAGAGAGAGAGAAAGAGAGAGAGAAATGGAAATGTGGAACGGGTGAACGCTCGCATAAACAAAAGATTTCCGGGAGCCGGGCAGCTTTTGTGTGTGTTTTGTCCTTGAAGGAAAATGTTTAATGAAATGAAATTTTCAGAGCGAAATTTATTATTTGCCTAAAATGAAATGAAAAGTGCCATCGCCAAAGTCCTTTCATTTATTATACAATCTGGGTGGTTCTCTGCTTGAGTGGTTGGATGGTTGTATGGTTGGGTGTGTAATGTCCGGATGTATATTTTAAGTGTAATTAAACCGGGTCTTGTCATTGAACTGGTTCAGTAACGCTCGCAGTATAGCTAGAGGAAAGTACCAATTATGCCAGCAATGGCAACGGCAATGATTAAAGCTAGCTGCAGATAAAGATGATCTCTGTTACGTGTACGTACTTTGCATACAAATGCAAGGAAAAAGCCAAATTGAAGTTATTCTTGTTTTGACGTCAACTTTGTCGTCGACTTCCAATTCGATAAGCATCCAGAAACTAATCCCGTTTCATATACACTGAACACTGAACATATCGTCTTTCATTCACTCTTGCATGACCACATAAACTTTCCTTTTTGCACAATTTCACCTTCAATTAAACTTGAGGTAATTGACAACGATGGCAAGATGTTTGGAAATCCGGGGAAAACCTCAGAATGAATACACCCCGATACACACATACACAAAAGGCTCTCACCCAAAAAAAAAAAGATAAATGGTGATGCCTTAAACTGATTGTGTGGATTAAATTGCCATATTGGCGAAATTGGCAGCGACGGTGTCAATGTGGAGGAGTCCTTACGGCAAACTCCCTCCCTCGCAAAAAAAAAAGGGAGCAAGTATCGAAAACTTATTTTTGATAAGCGCAATTATAATTGGATTTGGGTGAAGTTGCTCCAACAACAACAACAACAACAATAACAGCAGCAGGGATCCACATTGAGCAGGTAGTAGGGCAAAAGTCGAGCACGCCAATGATTAATCTACCTCTGGAGTATTTAAAAAGGAAGATGCGCGCCCTAAAGGGAAGAAGAAATTGGAAATTTCTTCGGCTGCTGCTGTTGCGATAAAGACGTGTTTTCTTTTCCACTCTCTCTGTGTATGTATGTGTGTGTGTGTGTGTAAGTATATATATTTTTGTAAATGTTTGCTGTCAAGATAAGCACCGCACAGCGTGTGGTTTCATTTGGTGTTTGCTTTGACAGAGGTGTGGGTTCAAGTAAGTTTCCCCAAAAACGAGTTTGTCGCAGGTCTTAACAAAGACAAATGAAGTTGTTAGCAAGCAAGTGGGGAGATAGACAAAGAGGGAGAATTCGAGAGAGAGAGAGAGAGAAAGTCTTATCGGCTGTCGGCTTTAATTGCCGTTGCAATGCAACAACTTTGATGTGCAGTTGACTGGTCATTTGGTCATTAATTGAGTTTAATTATTGAGGCGTTAAGGGTGTGCGCTGGTGTCAAAGGTGAAAGGGCAACACGGTTACGGAGCGGGTTACTAAGGATACACAGATTCAGATACTTATAAGGGAATCTGTGAGAGCCTTTAAAAGGCTCACATTCAGATTGCTGCAACACCTTTTAGATTGCTTACAAACAACATTTATTCATTGCCTGTTATTTAAGACCTCTTCTTATCCCACTTCCCACATCCCCTCCTTTCCACTTGCCACTTGCCCAAGCAATGTCAATAGCTCATTAAAACTCAGCAACAAAACATGGACAGAGAGCGCTCTACACTGCACCACATAACCCCAAAATGAAAGACATTTATTTGTGCCCATAATTAAACCCAGACAATGCCGACAATACGAAATATGGGAGTTGGGGACTGGGAGCTGGCAGTCAGCTCATCAAGTGACACGCCCCCATTTTTGGCTTGTCAAATATTTCAACCAACAATTTATAAATGCAAAATGGGCGTCGTCGTCATCGTCGTCGTTGTTGTTGTTGTTGTCGTCGTCGTTTTCCACTTCTAATGAGCTGGCTGCCAAGTCAAGGCATAAATTTTGAACATTTCTGCTGCTCGCTTGGCCGCAGGCATTTTCAGGCCCACAAAATGATTATTGACAACTTTTCGGGTGGGTCGGTGCGGTGCTGCACGGTGCTGCGCGGTGCCACATGTGGCACAAAAACTTGCTTTTGATTTCGTGTTTATTTTTGGAAATTGAAAGACAACACTCGCAATATAAAATAGTCAAGTTCCAAGCGTACTTTTGCCACGCCAACAACAATTAAAGTGTTGCCAAGAATATTTCTTGGGAGGAAGTCCATTAGCCCCCCTCACTCCATGTCTCTCACTCCTCGTTTAGTGTTGCCTCCAGCTGACCGACCCTTTTTAACAGGCTGTGACTTTCCACGCCTTTTGTTCGCTATGCAAATTAATGATGGCAATGATTTGTGGATGGGCTTTGGGGTTTCAAACACACACAGACTGGAAGAGAGAGGGAGGGTGCGCGGGTTCATTTATTTTCCTAATAAAATTGTTGTTGTTACAAAGTTTCAATTGTACTTGTTAAAGGTTTTTTCCCAAATATGGGGGTAGGTGATCCATTAATTTAAAGTATTTGTTATTGGTTCTATTGCCGATAACCAGGGCTAAGACGGATATTTCAAATTCTTATTAAATTTGTTGTATTAGATATATTATATCTATATATAAGTGAAATTGTATCTTAAAGTCTTAGGATCGGTTTTCTCGACACTTTAATGTCGAACTGCCTTTGAAATAGTAGTAAGGTCTGAGTTTAAATTTTCACTAAATGCCAGCAAAGTTTGGCTCGCCCATCAATCCCATGAAGGCTACGTCAAAGTTGCACACTGCGCTTTTATGCAGATAAATTGTCGGTTATTTTCGCTTCACCCCCTCTCTCTCACACGATCTCTCTCTTGGCTGTTCTATCATCCTGTTCTCGTTGGCGTTACGTTTCGTTTGGTTGGCTCTCGGGTGGTTCTGGCTGTTTGGGCCGGGCCAAGAGGAAGCAGGACGACGAAGAAGGAACAAGGCACCCAACCCGGACGGACGGACGGACGGATGGACGGACCTAACCGGAGTGTCGGCTGCTCGGCTGATTGTTTCATAAAAGTTTTGTGCTGCAACCGCCCAACTAACTATTGTTGTTGTCTTTCTTGTTGTCGTTGTTGTTGTTGGTGTTGCTGTGATTTTGCAAATTAATTTGCTTATAATTTTTACGCTTAGTTAAACACAATTTTGAGTGATTTTCACACAGAAAATGCTCGATGCTGCAAAAGTTTTGCCTTGCAACAGCAACAGCAGGAGGCAGCCATGCACAGTGGAATTCAGCGTGCAAAAAGCAGTTGCAAAAAAATTAAATAATATTTATAAAGCCAACTAAGAAATAATTTAAGTAAGCATTGGATATATCAACTATATTTTGATAACATTTTTCTATAATTATTTTCAATTAGCTTCAAACTCTGTTTTACACTGCTTATCTGCTTTAAAGACTTGTGTTCGCCACTTTCCGATTCCTATTAATTCGCAATTGGAAAACTGTTCAGTGTTTAAAGCGTACAACAAACAATATGCACTAGCATCAAAGCCGCATTTAAATGATTCTGTTCGTATTCCCAAAAGGCAGTTCCATTGGCTTCGTTAGGTTCAACTGGCGATTGCAAAACAGCAAGGGACAAAAAGCATATAAAGTAAAAAAGTAAAACGGCATATTTAAATTTTTATTTCCGCTGTTCGTTTCTGGTTCGCCCCGTTACCCAGCCCAACAAATGTTTTTAAAGCCCATCGGCGCTTTTCATATTTTTATAAATTGCTATAAATTGAGATATTAATACGATACGCGACAGAAGTCACAACCGATGGGGCATGTTTCTGCTGTTGTTGCTGTTGTTGTTGCTTTTGTTGTTGGCCGGTTCACTGATTTCAACATGTGGCAAAAAGTGTCGAGACATTAAAAAATATTGCGCAAGTGTTGCGCAAACAAAATGTCCTGATATTTGTATAAAATGCGACACACAACCATTTTTTTCGGGGGCAGAAACACAACATTTGGCCAGAGCTCTGCGCTCTCTGCTCTGATAATGAAGTTGTTTTTGCTAATGACCGTTCGTGGTAAAGTCAAAACTGACTTTAAGCTTCAATTTAAACACTGACTGAGAGCAGTAAATGTCCTTCAGGACCGGCTTCAGCCGGCTTAAATATTCCATGCACACACACTCAAATACACACATTTCGTCAGTTGCTTCAATTGGACTGATTTAATTGAATCAGTTTGCTCGTCTACCAACACTGCCACAATGCACAACTCTCTTGTCTACCAACATTTTGTCTTCGGTCTTTCAATTTACTACCCAAGCTACTGATGTTTTCTGGTTGCTCTTGTTTTTGTTTTTGTTTTCTTATTCTGGTGCTGCAACATGTCGGTAGTTTTGGGTCTACGTTTTTCGCACACGTTTGCGTGCTATGCATAGCATAAAAAATTTGACACAAAAGCCGTTGCATACAATTGGTCACACACCCCGGCACACATACACTGAGTGCCTATGGCGTTTGCTTGAGTGTGACCAGACGAGGCATTGGGCTACCTACGGAAGACGTGTTGAGGTCGTTGGCATACACTGATTTTGTATGCAGTAGCAACAACCGTTTTAATGCATGCTTTTTTAAAAACACAGAATTGTCTTCTGATGAAAATCTTAAAGCGTTTTGTGTCTCTCTTTTTTGCATAAATGTAAGGCTTTCAAATAAAACGGTATGAGGGCAAGTTAATGTATGAAACTTTGAGATTAATTAAATATATTAAGGTGTTTTACTTTCATATATTTGTATAAGGTATGTCAGTACATACATAAAAGTAATGATGACCTGTTTTACACAGTGCAACTAATTGCAAGCAATTAATAAAAATGTATTTATTTTTTTAAAAGCTGCTTGTTGCAGCCCTCGTTTACATGGTGCATATAAAAAGATACGCAATAACCAAAAGTTGCATGCAATTAGTTGCATCGTGTAAAAGCGGTCTAAGTTTTTTTTAGCTTCCATGGCAAATATACATATTATAATATTATATTTGCTATCTCATATGGATGTTATTTAATGGAATTGTCTATTTATAGCATAATCTCTTGTTCTTGTCCTTATGTATTTATGCCCAGTTAAGCGATTATCGTTTAGCATGTTTGAATCCAAGGCAACAGTTTAGGCACCCATCTTATTTATTCGACTACTTGTAATATTTAATAAAAATGCCTCAATTGGTTCTGAAACACACACACATAGAGACACACATGCTCCTAAATTCAGGCAATCACAATTTTTATTTTTGTTGGCACCACGCATCCCACTCCCTGCATTCCAGCCCCTTTCCACCCACTGCACACGTGCGTTGCCCTCTCGACACGAACTACATAAATAAGCGAACGACAAAAGATGCTTCTAAGGCCCCTCACATACGATTTGTTTGGGTGTAAGGGTGTATGTAGCAGAAACTTTTCCAATTTTCCCCTTTTTATCGTAAATTACGCACAATTCAATATTTGGCCTTTTTACTGGCGCTTGTTTTGGTGTGTCCCCACCGTTGTTGTCTGCCCTTTTTCTGCTTGACTAGCTGCCAAGTGTGGGATAAGAGGAGAGGGAGAACTTGGAAGATAGTGGGTTAGAAATGGGTGGCATTTGTCTGCAATTTCTTTTCTTGTTTTTGCTATTTTGCCATTTTTTGTGTGTCTCTTTATCGTAAATAAGAAATCTCATACGTGCGTATTCCGTATTCCAGCCTAGACCAGTCCTGACTCACTTTCCTCATTTGCTTTATGAATGAGTAAGTAAAAGTTAGTTTTACTTTTGTTTTGTCTATGTGTACATGTGTGGATCTTTAATCGAAATTGCCTTGTGCTCGAGAACTGTAATGATTGTTTTTCTATGCGCCTTAATTTATTTAGCATTATTTCGATTGGAATGTTTCCTAACAACTTTTTGTGTCATTAGCTCGAATAGAGGGAGAGAAGCAATACCAAACGTTTAGCTTAATTTTAAGGGGATTAAAGAAGAAAGTTTTTCGTGCAAGTAACTAATGTGTACAAACAATATTCGATAAAACATATTTATCGATACCATAAACGAAAGATATATATATATATATTGATCGTAAGGTTCAGCCATAATCCATTGAAAACAGGCTGGCAAACAAATTGCAGCCACAAAATCTCTTTTACTCTGACAATCTCTGGCCAACATGTCGTATGCGTGTTAATTTGAATTTATGCTTTAATTGGAAAGCCTACGCAACGATATTTTCGAGCCACCTAAAAAGAAGCAGAGAGGCTACAATGCAGCAGCAGCACCAGCACCAGCAGCAGCAGCTGCAGCTGGCCAGAAAGCCATTAAAGTGCATTTGGTCAGCAGCAGATTGCTTGTTCGTGTTGGCCATAGACGATAGGCGCGATGTGGCCGCAGTCACCACACACACCCCACTTCCACCCCCACCCCACACTCTACAACTACAATGGCGCTCATAAAAACATTTATGTAATTGCCTGTTATCGACAAGCTCTGGAAAATGGGCTCGTTGCTGGCTCGTCGGCTGTAAACGGGGCCTTTAATACACTTTTGATTGGATTGTCGCACAAGTTAATTGAACGTCCGTCCGTCCATCCGTCCAGCAAACAGCGGCAACAAAATTTCCTCGGCCTAAGCCACTGAGTGGATCCATTTTATATATATATTTGAAACTAGTTGGCGTTAGCGTCCAACCCAAACCCAAACCCAAACCCAAAACCGCCAACTCATGCAAGCTCATTAGGCAAACGGTTCGTATGAATAACCAATAGTCCAACCCATCTCGACTCCCAAAAGTATGCAGCAATTTCTTTTATGCGCTGTCAATTTACCCATTACTGGATTACTGAATTGTAGTCGACTAAATCTACTCTCCCTCTCTCTCTCCTAACTGCAACTTGTATATCTTTATGTCTGTCTGTCGGTCTGGGTAAGTTTCGTGCTCTTTTTTAATGCTTGAACGCATTTTTATCTTTTGTAGTCTTCTTTTTGGTTAATGCGCTAGCAAATTGTTTGAGAATGACCCGCGTAAATTTCATTTCTACTTGATTTACTGTAAATTGTATTGTGTATACGAGGGAGCGAAGATAAAGTAAGCCTGCCTGCCAATACAATACAAATGGAGAGCAAATGTAGTCGACATTTATAAATTGATTGGGGCCTGCAAAGAAAATGGCCAACTAATTTTGATTTGGTTTGCATTCGATTATTGCTTTGATGGCAGTTGATTTGTATGATTTGTGGCTGACCTGAAGATTTCTTAGGTTGAAATGGGCCATTTGGATGGAGATGTCATGGTCAGAAAGGTGAATGATTTAGGGGATACTATTTCTTGGAACTTACCCTTCTGATAACTCATTATATCAATTTATTTATATGCGCATATAGACAAATCGAATTTGAATTTACAGCTGCAAAATTCACAATTAGATCTGAAAAGAGACAATAAATAGTATTTGTTTATTGAACAACATTTATTTAGTAATCAACCTGATTAAAAAACATAACATAACTGGTTATGGTTATGGTTAGTACATACTAGTTATGGCAAGTGGTCTCAACTGTAAACATTGCCAAGACTTTCACATCATCATCATCAGCATCAGTTGCATAATCATGATGTTTATACTGTTGCCCAGTCTGTGCCACTTGAGCGCACTTTCTTTCCATTTTTCGTTGAGCTACTTCAGCGTAAAAAACCTTTTGCATTCGTTTGTTTAACTTTCAGCAATAGAGAGAGAGAGAGAGAGAGAGAGAGAGTGAGGGAAAAGTTGATGTGTACTTAAAACGTTGCCCGCATCAAGCTCGAAACTCAAAAACTAAAACTGAAACTCAAGAAAGTAGTAGAAAGGACGAGGACGAGGACGTCTCGTGTAAATAAGCTCAAGTTCTTGCTAGTGTTAGTTTTGTAAATTGCAGGTTGCAACATTTTCATTAAATTGAGAGTCAAATAACAAATAACTGAAATGTATCCCAACCCAACCCAACTCGACGCAGTCGGCTGTTAAACAAACCAAAACGCTTTCAAGGGCGCTCTTAATAACTGACTAAGCAGCAACAACAGCTGACATTAACAAATTGCTTGTTTGTGAAAGTGAATTTGACTAACTTTTGCGACAGCAAATACATATATTTCTCTTAAATATTAAGCTCAGTTGGGAGCTGTGAGTATTGCAGACTAAATGGAGTGCCTTATACAGCAATTCAAAATAGTATCTCCTCATAATCACTAGACTCAATTTATGTAATGTAATATAAGTTTACCTAGGGATAAGCTGACAAGCCTGATGGATGGATGAAAAGTTATAATATTTCTACAACGTTGTCCCATTGATAAAATTATAAATAAGGCTCAAATATATATATATATATATATATATATTAAAAATCGTTGAAAAGTAATTTTAAAAAAAGTCTAAAATTTAATTTTTTTAAATATAAAAAATGTTTTTTCTACAGATAAAAATAGACGTAACCATAAAAATAGTATATAATTACTAAGATGATGTTATGGAGATTATCTCTTATAAATAACAAAACAAAATCGAGTTCTGCTTAGTCGTCTTATATACATATTTCGTAGCTCAATCAAGACCGTGTTGTGATTTCTCCTCAGAGACTATGCACATACAATGTATCTGCTAAAGATACTTTCACCAATACATTTGTAAATCTAATAGACAAGTAAAGAGAAACTTATGACAAAGGGATTTGTTTAACAGACCGTGGCTATGTGTATTATGCGTATGTAATGTAACTAGGATCTGTGTATATATCGGTCCTACTACAATACTTATAAGTTAAATACATTATCAGAGCTAACTCTTAGAAAATGTTGGTACAAAAATAACAAAACGTTAAATGTAATATATATAAAAACGCAACATCGTCAGCCTGACAGTAAATAGTGTTAACGAGACACCAACCGACCAGTTAAATAACCCAAACACACTCACAGACACACAAACACACACACACACACAAATACCAAATGCTAAATAGTTGCAGCCTTATTTTCAGTAGCAATATCCTGGCAGACTTTTAGGAGGTCCAAAAAGCTGAAGAGTTTATAAAATTAACGTTGTCATGACATTTAAGAAGCAGCCACCGTTGATGTTGCACTGTTGCAAGTTGTAGTTGTTGCTGCCGCTGTTGCTACTGTTGCTACTGTTGCTACTGTTCCTGTTGCCTGGCTCATCAAACTAACCCAACCCGACTCGACTCGACCCGACCCGACCGAACTTCTTTCTCCGCTCCGCTCCACTTGTCACGCTCCAAAACATCCTTTGAGCTGTCGCTGTGCATTTGTATGCGTTTTGCCTGCCTGATTTATGTGTGACGATGAGTGTTTCTATATGTGTGTGTGTGTGTGTCGTGTGTGTGTGTGTGTGTGTGTGTGTGTGTGTGTGTGTGTTTACGTCTCTGTCGTGTTGGCATTTGTCGTTACAAACTTAATTAATGTTATGCTGCTGCCATCTCCTCCCTTTGCCCGCTTCCCTCTTCGTCTCTAACGCCGCCTCGAGGGGTGTCAAAGGGGTGCCCTTGTCCTTCAGGCTCTTGACTTTTGTCAAGCGCCACAAAAACTGCAGCCGGCTTTTGCCACTGCCACTGCCACTGCCACTGTCAGTTTCAGCTGACGTTTGGTGTTTGTGTTACCCCTCCGTTCCCCACCCCCCACTAACTCCTACCCCTTGTTCATCGCGTTTTGCATGTGATTAGGCGAGGTCTGTGTTGGAGTTTCATGCTTCATGCTAAAGTTAAACTTCTCCCTCTCTCTCTATCTCTTTCTGTGGCACAAAAATTGTGCTCTGCTTTTTGGGAAGAACACAAATTTCAGTATGTCTATGTGTGTGTGTGTGTGTGTGTGTGTGAATTTTGTTGACATTTTGGCAAAATCGCATTGACAGCATTATCCATATTGGCATAATCACCGTTTGGGAAGGCTTCAGCATTTGTTTGTCTTACGGTTTTAGTTGCTTATTTTGTTTAGCCTGCGGCTGCTTTGCCAGCTAGTTAAGCCCGATGCTTAAAGTGAGTTGTTTCAAATTGAGATTGAAGGTAGTTAGACCACAATTTCAGGACTAAATCTTATGAAACATTCAATTTTATCTGCTTAAATATTTAAATTTATAATAAAAAAAAACGTGCTGCATGTTTTGCTTTTATATGGTGGAGATTTTTGGAGGGATTGGTTAGAGGCTCCAGACAAATGCCGACTTTGCTTTGTGCAACAGCGCATGAAGCAGTGCAACGACGTGCAGCAATGAGGGGAGCTGGAAGATTTTTTTATTTGTTTATAGAACAAATGGCGGCACAAAAAGTGCAACAGCACAACGGCAGCTGCTGGCTAAAAGGCAGCGCATTGCGCTTGGCAAAGAGCAGAAAAAATGTAAAAAGTAAAAAATAAAAAGTCCTGCTCCTAGATTCTTACTTAGGTGCAACACTCATTGTCAATAGTCCTGTGGGGCATAGAAAAGTTTGCCAAGGCAGCTTATGTGGAATGTTTTGTGTGTGTGTGTGATAGCTTAAGTATATGTTTGTATACAGGTGTGTGTGTGTGTGTGTGTGGGTGTGTGTGTCTGTCTATTGTCTATCTGACGTGTGTGTTGCTTTTGCTTGAGTCTTCGTAATCAGTTTGCTCTGCCGTAAATTGTGTAAAAAGTGAAACGGATTTCGCTGCTCTTTCTCCAACTACCTGCAAGAATGTGAAAATGTATTCTATGTAATATTTTTGTGGTATTTCTTTAAATATATATATATATATAGAGCTTAGAAGGGTTGATTTTTATTAAAGACATTTTGTGAGATAAACAAAGTTTGGTAAAAAAAACACTTCAATTGGCAGATTTTAAATGTTAGCTTTAAACACAATCTATTTAATTTATTAAATTTACAATTTTATTAATTTATAACTTTTTGGGTTAAACGGAAAATAAATAGAAAAATGTATAGTTAAACTCTATCTGAATCTACTAGTCTCTATCTCTTCTACTGTCGGAGATCGACGCGTTCTTTCCGTATCGACTTAGATGTTAATTCTAAAGAAGATTAAGGAGTTGAAGATGCGACCTTGCCATATCAATTTTATGGGCTCAGAGTAACAAATACAAACAGTAAACAAAATACACTTAATCGCTTGTTGGTAAAGTATTCCATATATTGGACGTAGATGTACTAACGGTCAGTACATTCAAGTAGCCCAGCGATATCAAGCACCGGCTTATATAAAGCGACCCACTTACCGCCCGTCCGACCGAGGGGCGTACCGAATAGCGTGCGGTTACGAAGATCGCGAAAACGTAGACAAATGAAACAAGATTAGTTTTATAAGTAGGAAAGATTGTTCTATGTTGCATATGAGATTCGAAAGGGGTTATGGATAGCATAGTAAAAGTAACAAGCTTAAAGAAGTATAGGTAAAAACGTTCTAGTATATCTAATAGGAACTGCAAAGTACGATTATATGTTAATTCTAATGAAGATTGAAATGGAGTCGAAAATTAGACCTTTTCGTATCCATTTCATGAGCTCAGAGTTACAAATGAAAACAGTAAAATTAATACATTTAATCGATTGTTGTTAAAGTATTCAATGCACTTTAAATTGTTTACCATTTTATGTTATTTGGTATTTGTTCAACAGTTCACACACGTTTGCCATACAAAGTGCAACCCCCCCTCTCTCTCTCTTTAGCTATCTATCTATCTCTCTCTCAGCTACCTACTTGCCTCTCACACACACGTTAAATCATTCAAAATGTGAGCAATAGCAGAAACAGCAACATCCAACACCGGCAACATCGGCAACATAATTTAAATGGCAACTTTAAAATGTTTACCGAACGCTTCATTCTAGTTGTAACGTAAATTTACGGGCCAGCAGCTAAACAAACAAGCAAACACACACACACACACACACATACACTTACACACGTGCACATACACACACACACACACACAAACAAAGCCAGCCTCTTTGCATGCATGTGTGTGTGTGTGTTTGTGTGTGCCTGTGGTTCGTCTGTGCTTTCTATTTGCGCTTAATCCATGGACAGCAGTGCTGAAAAGCATTTTTTTTTGTTTCTATCTGTACGCTGTATATTTTTCCGTGCATCTGCAGGCGCGAAAAGATATGCAACGGGTGAGTGAAGAAAAAAAAAAGATTCTATTCGGCAGACTTGCTCATTACTGTGGCAACTTTTTTTCCCAGGCAACAGCAGCAGCAGCAGCAGCAGCGGCAACATTCGCGTTCAGTTCGGGCCGCACCATTATGTTGGACTTTAATTAAAATTAATTACATTAAGTGCAGCAAGCAAGCAAACAGCAAGTAACACACACACACACAAATACATACACTTACCAAAAAGAAAGAATCATTCTAAGCACAAAAGCATCCCATCCCACAAAGCAAATGGCAGCAGCTATGAGTTGTTCCTGCATCCTGCTCGAAGTCTACTCCACGAGTTTGAGTTTTAATACGCTTTAAGTGTTACCCGTTTTTTACCAACGAACAGCAAAGTTTCGTAATATTCAAATTATTTGACATACATGCGTCAAGGGCAACGGCAAACAAACCAGTAAATATTTTTTTGGAGTTGTTTTTTTTATAATTTTAACTTAACTCTGTAATTGTGCTAAAAAAATCGGGTCAAGGCACGCTTAAATAATACACATATAATTCAAAAAAAACATAAAGAAATTTATATTTTTCGTATTTATATTTGAATTTTTTTATTTCCAACACTTACTTCATTTTTATAACATAAAACGCACAGAAAATCGTACTATATATAAATAAGCATATATATGATAAATCCAACTACGTTACGTATTAATATCAAACCACAGCTACTGTTTAGAATAGACTATTAGTCATATTTTTATACCCTTAAAAATAAACCATGAAATGTGTAAAAATGGGTATAATGGTTTTGTGCAAAAGTATGTAAAAGGCAGAAGGAAGTTTCTCCGATCAGTATCAACAGCCGAATCGATATAGCCATGTCCGTCTGTCCGTCCGTCTGTCTGTATTTCGTATGTATGAACTCGTCGATCTCAGGAACTAGACTCCAGGGGTATCTTCTAGTTTATCTTATTCGACTAGAGCCTTCTTACTTGCTTAACATTTTGGATACGAAATTACTGAACTTTCATATGCTAAGCTTATGTCTTAGTCTTTGCTTTGTTTCCGAACATTATTCGTATGCACTAAGTTTTAATCAAACAGATTCGCAATAAAGATTATTAATTATTAGAATTGAATATAGTGGGATTGAATCGAACATTTTATTTTCAATATTAATCTCTGAATTTTCTTGTATACGTCAATGTGGTATAAAATAAATATATTT
Organism: Scaptomyza parva; assembly: GCA_035044645.1. NCBI lineage: Eukaryota > Metazoa > Arthropoda > Insecta > Diptera > Drosophilidae > Scaptomyza > Scaptomyza parva. The sequence goes on along the minus strand of JAWNNT010000142.1, from coordinate 123,023 downwards.
AATATTTACTTAACTGTTTAACTTTAATTACACTTAAATTTACATATTTTGTAATCATTTAACCGTATTGCAATATCAACTACTTCGAAATAGCTGATTTGAGTGCAGTTTTTTTTCTGGATGTATTTTATTTAGGAGCCAAAAGCATAAACTTTTAATTTTAATTTATTGATAGCTTGAATGATTTTTTCATTATATCAATTACTTTTTTAGCTTACTCAATATTTAATTAAAAACTATTTTAATACGCTTTCTAACTTTAATCACATTTTGTGCTGCCAAATTTTTTCTCTCTCTCTCTCTCTCTTCCTCTCCCTCTCTCTCTCTCTTTCTTTCTCTGCCCTAAATAACTGACCAAAAAGTTTGAAAACTTCAACTCAATGACAACAAAATATGAAATACTGCAAATTGTTGAAGTGTTTGTCCCAAAAAAAAAAAAACCCTCAAAGTGCAGTCCAGAGTTGTTGCTTTCAAGCAACATCATAATAATAAAAAATACAACAATTGACAATATTTTCTCTTTCTCTTCGTCGTTCTTTTTGTTCGTTTGTTATTTGAAAATATTTTTCTGAGCAATTAAATGTTGCCAGTTGGCAAAAAAGTTGAACATACAAAAAGTTGGAGTGTTCTATAAAATTGTCAAGCTGAAGTTGGGCAGCAGCAACAAAAAGCAACAAAAAAAAAAGTAAAAGCCAAATTCGAAAGGCAACACTCTCGGCAAATAAACTTTACCAATGACACAACAACAACAACAAGAAAAAAACAAAATAATATCAGGGAAAATTACAATACACATTCTGTAATGCACCAGCAGCGTGGAAAATCATAAATAAAACGCATTAATCCACGATTGAGTGCATAAGTTGATTTCCAATGGGGGAAGAGTGGGGTGGGGGGCCGATAAGGGAAACTGGAAGCTACACCCCAATACAATATTTACATTCGCGCACACGTTATGGTCTCGACTATATTGAAAAGTCATCAATCATGAGGCTGAAAAAAGTCAGCAGACCGAGAAATTTGTCAGCCTTGCAGAATTTTACTCCAGCAAATCGCGGAAAAATCGTGACATGAAAAACTTCCTAGGCCTGCTGCGGCTTAACTTCATTTTGCGGCTGCAGCAGCAGCAGCTTTAAGCTGCTTTAAATGTTGCTGTTGAGGCACAACAAAGCATAACGAATGGGCAACAGCCAAATGAATGGCTGAATAGATAAAGATACAAACGCAAGTTGAAGTGCGGCCTGGGCCTGGGCCTGGGTCTGGGCCTGGCCAAGAAATGCACAAAAACGCCGCCCAAAGAAACAAACGAACAAGTCTCGACTCGTGGGCAAAAAGTAGCCAAGTAGCAAAAGTTTACATAACATTAAACAAAGAGCACAATGGCACACACAGTGGCGCCACCCCCCACTCATCCCCCCTCTAGTGCTCAGCATTGATGAGTGCGAATGGACAGTGGATGGCTGAGAGGCAATAAAACACAAGTTAAGTGCACGAGCCAGAGAAAAGAGAAAAGAGGAGCAACAACAAGCAGACACAGAATTTGTTTAGACTTTTTGTTGTTTTCTTTTCGTTTCTTGCCAACTCAAACAAAACGAGTTGCGCATAATGAAGCAAAGGCACAAAGCATTGCAAGCGTCGTCCACTTCCTTGCGCTACCCCAATACATATATATATATATATATAACTGGCAAGTTGTTCAGTCAAAAAGTGGCCATTTCCTTTTTAGTTTTTTGTGTGGTTCTGTTCGGTTCGGTTCTACTGTGGCAGGTGGGTAAAATCTATGCCACACACAAAACTGAAATGAACTGAAATGCCGAGTTTCACTTTCTTGGTTGTTTTACCAACCCACCCGCTCCCCCCGTTACCCATGAAGAAGAAACTTTTACGCCCGTTATAAGAAATTATTTCATTAACAACTTCAATTGGTGGCTTTGGTGTAGTTAGAGTAGAGTATGAGTTCGGTGCTATGCTGCACTTTCTCATAGTTTCTTGGATAAGTTTTATTTCACTAAATGTTATAATCGTGTTAGTAACCAAAGTTGTGGATAAATGTTTACCAATGGGTGAGTAAGTGCTTTAGGATGGAAGTACATGGCACTAATTGTAAATGAAGTTTACCATTGTGGCAATTAAGAGAAGCGATCCTAGTTCCCCATGGTTGAAACTTTTCGTGCTAAGCACTGAAATCCACAAAATTTCAACTTCAATGTGTGTGGCGAACTCAGAAGAAAATGTGTTTAATGTCTTAATGTTTAATGGGTTTTGTCAATGTTAATATCAAAAAGAAAAAACATTTTAAAAATATTTAAAATACACAAAGAGTAAACCATACTTAATTATAATAGTTTTCAATAATTGCAATTTCACAACACATTGTGCTCTCGGTGCATTCGATTGTTTTAACCCAACCTTAAACACTTGACAACCCTAATTTACATAACCAAAGTAGCTTCAAAAGTATGCCGCATAGATAGAAACACATAAACACCCTTCACACACACACACACATACATACAATCGTATAGCTAATACAACTACTTAATTTTACTTTATGGGCGCTTGGGCCATAAACTGCGCACTTAAAATGAAACATGCTTAAATGTGATTCAACATCGTATCCATAAATAAATTATGAAAAACGCTTAACTACTTTCGACAGCTTATAAACGCCTACGAAATGGCCGCACCGCAACTATTTCAATGTGTTAGTGTATGTATGTATATATATATATATGTGTGTGTCTGTGTGGTGTTGATTTACAGTTACACATTTCTTAAGCGAGCGTCGTCGTCGTCGTCATCGTTGCCATCGTCTGGGACTGCGGTGGCCGTAAAGCAATTCATTTCCCTTATGCATTTTGTAGCAGCAAACAGCAAACGGTGAAAAAGGTAGGTGAAAAAGCAACCAGGTTGAAGAAGGCAGACCTTTTTCATATACCAAACCGAACCGTAGACCAAACCGAACCGAACCGACGAAAATATACCCCACTAACCCCAAGGCAGCCGCTTGCCACAAAATGGCGCAACGGAAGCGCTTTTCAATGAAATTTATGACGCATGGAAACATTAGACGATCGTTGACGTTTACAAGTCCACGTCGCGTTTCTATTTCTCCTTCTCTCCCTCTCTGTCTCTCTCTCTCTCTCTCTCACTTTCTGCGATGGTTTTCGCGAGGCGGGCTCCTTGGCCTATGCTAATGCGCTGACACCAAACAATTTATGAGCCCAACACAAAAGTGGTGTTTGCATGTATGTATGTGTGCTGTCTGTTTTGTCGTATGCTCGCTAATTTTTTCATTTCTTTCTTTTCTTTTTTTTCTGTATGATAAGCAAGTCAAAAGAATTTCAATTAAATCTAATTTATGTGACCCAAACTTAGTGGACTCAACAATATAGACTAGATACATATTTAATACATATTTGACTTACGAGAAAAAGTTTAGTTTTATTAGAAATTTACACATTTTACTCAAAAAAGATTTAATACAAAATTGCATACAAGCATGAACCATTAACTGCCCACTTAGCACCTCGATTTTCACTGTTTCTGGGCTAGTGCGAGGGTTTAGATTCTGCACGTCTAAGCTTGTCGCCGCAGCACGAACACACATACACACACATATTCCTGCCTATCTAATTGATCGAGATAGAGTGACAGAGAATAATAAATAATGAGTAATAATGAGTTAATTGACCCTCTTCTGCAAACATATATATTACAGAATATATGCAATATCACTTTTTCAGCACTCACACGAAGCGATATTAGCGCGAAGTTTTGCTCTTATTGATCACGTCCAGCTGTTATGTTAAGTTAACAGAATTGCTTGAATTAAAAGTACAGGGATCAATCCCGTACTTAATAAAAAATTAGAAATGTAAAAGAAAATACTAAAAATTTACAATATAGTTAAGTAATAAGTAAGTAAGTAAGTAAACGTCTTGACTAATTTCCACTTTGTGAATATGTTTATCGCTGCAATTTTACTCTTTTAATTAAATGACAATAAAATAACAAATTCCGCAAAAACATTTTTAATTCCCACATAAGCTTTAAAAAAATTTAACCATTACATATTTGACGCCTAAAAGTATGCAATGCCCGCGTCGTTTGTTGCTCGTTAGTAGTTTTGAGCCAAAAAAAACAGGGGAAAACAAAAACAACGTAGAGAAAAATATATGTTCTGCCCTTTTTTTGCCTCAGCTATCTCTCTTGTGATTTTCTCCGACGCCGTCTCGCTTGAAACGCTTTGTTTCTGCAGCCGTTTACCAAACTGGCCCGCCTCCTCCGCTCTCCGGCACCAACAACCTTCTCTTTAGCTTTAGTTTCTCAACGTTACTGAGCGAAGAGTCGCTGGTCGTGTAAGCAGCCAAGCAGCGGAAATGATTCGTCGTAATTTTCCTTTGTGTAATCAACTCCTTTGTAGGGAATATTTTGTATGTTCATATGGCTTGCCGGCTACGACGCCGCTTTTGACTCCAACAACGACTCCGGCACCGACTTCGAGTAGGCAACAACAGCACAAAAACTCCCACGTGAAGTTTCCTTCTTTTTTTTGTGTTGAATGTGCTTTTAGGCGTATGCAATGCCTGCTTATTGTATATAGTTATGCTCCTTTTTTAGCTTACAATTTAAGTGTTTAAAAGTTTTCAAAAATATAAAAATATTTCGCTCGCTTATTCTGACTCTGGGGATGTGTTAACAACAAACGTTTAATTTGAAGGCTGTTCATATTATTTTTAATTAAAATTCTTTAAGGCGAACAAAATAATTATGTAAATTTGTACATTTTTTCTATGACAGCAAAATATTTCCATTCATCGAAAGCAATCTCTCAATTTCGTATTTCGCTTTAACGCTGTCAGCGGACGACGCCAACCCACATCAAGACAAGGTCTTCGGCCCTTGTTCCTTAATCCGGTGTCCTTTGCGGCCAGGTGTTTATCCCCTGATGCCGTCATGACTGACTTATTACCGCCTTATCTCTCCGTCGACTCTGGCTCAACGCGATTATTATGAAGTTTGCCTGTCAACCAGCGAGAAATCCACTCAATTTCAAAAGCAGTCGTTGAAATGCGTCCCTTGTCCCCTCTTCCATGCTTATCTAGTTGCTTTATCTGGTTGCGGCATGGTGCCAAGTTTAAGCGCCCATCAATTGATCATTATTCAATGTTTAAATGGTGATTGCTGATGGGCTTTATTCAATAGAATATTGTTTGGTATTTAAATGAGAAGTTAAGAGCTTTGAATAATTGAATGAATCAACTCGGAATAATTTAATAATATTTAATGAACTTAATGTGGTACAAAATATGGTATTAAGTGCATTCAAGGAATAACCTTGATCTTTGGTCAAGTTAAATAGCGTTATGCAGCACTGTATTGCTCTGTAACATAACATGAACTAGTTCATTTTCAACATGCAAATCTGCGTTTTATTACTAATGAACTAGCTGAAAATAAAAGAATATCAATAAAGTGCAATTTAAATTAAAGCAGCAAATTCCATTAGCATCTCCTTTTTGCTATTACTTATAAGGGCCAAAGTAAAAAACCCGTCAATATCAAAAGTAACGAAAAAAGTACTTGCCAGCTGCAGTTTACAGGTCAGCATGTGAACATCAAAGCGGTGTACAAACATTTAAAGATCAAAAAGCCAAATGCCCATTTGACCCGCTGGGGCCAAACAACCAAAAGGGACACATATGTATGTATGTATGTATGATACAGTTGGATATGTATACATATGTATATACCATTTGAACAGTTAACGTTCAAACAACTGCCGCCTGCTGTTGAAAGACATATACACACACAGAGAGAAGAGAGCAAAAACAGCAAAGTGCGTGTTTGGGTGAGAGAATGGAAGAAGCAGAAGCAGCAAAAAAAAAATTACTGACCATTCGCTTTTTAATACCCCAACTCTCTTGCTCTGACCCTAGCCTAGGCTGCATTAATAAAAATTGTTCACCATATTGGTAAATCCATTATGAATATTACGGGAGAGTAAAAGGCAGCTTTGGCAAACGAAACGATGAGCCAGCCGGAGTTGAGGCTGAGCTCGATGGTATAAATAGTAGATTGAAATTGAAAATTGTGCTGCTGCAGTCCGAAGAGTAGCACCAACCCCTCCTCCTTGTTACTCTGTGGCTTCCTCCCGCCTGGTTGCCTCTTCTGCTGCTCTGCCAGCATGCAGTTGGCCGTCGTAATTGTGTGCAAAAAGCAAAGCAAATGTTTACGTAATAAATTTACGTGATTGAAATATGTCGAGTTGGCAACAAAATGGCCACCAAAATGCCTCTCCCAATCTTCCCCCCCGACGGCTGACTGCTGACTGCCTCTCTTGTTCATCTGGTCTGGCTCTAACGAATTGGCGCAACGTTTGCGCGTTGCTCTGGGCCAGTCCACAGAGTTTTTACCTTCACTTTCCCCCCGGACAGTATTTTCGTTCTGTATTGGATGTGGTGTAAATTTTTACACATGTGCAACGCGCCTCCATTTTATTAGTTGCGAAAACAGTTTGGCTGCTGTTTGTCTTCTTCTTGTTGTTCGTGTTGTTGTAATTGTTACTGTGAAAAGCCGCAATTTGTGCAAAAATTATGAAACGAGACTTTGGGCAAACACACAATCAACGCTTGAGTAAGTTTTGATGCATTATAATTAGTGTGCAAGGGGAAGAATCCGAAGCGCAATATTTCGCCATGGAAAGTTGTCTATGAATAAAATCCATTTTAAGTTAAGCTTGTAGCAGAAAATACCAAATACAAATACATAATGCGTATTATGTTATACTCAAAAAGGTCTGTTAAGTAAAGAGAGTAAGCTGGTGTTAAAAGAGACACTTAGAGACCCAGCGGCGAAAGAATGTCCAACTTAACCCATTACTTCTTCATGATTTAGAATGAGATTAGTGACGATCGCCACGTAATACAAACTACTCTAACTACTTGAAATATACAATTGGGATTTTTTCCACTCACATAATCCAGTCACAAACTTGGCAAACTTCTTACCTCTAGTTAAAGCTAAGCTTACTGGCATTTACTTACACGCTTGTATATGTATTCTCACCTTGTCACTGGCAAAACACTCATCCTGCACAAAATGACAACTAAACACACTATGAAAAGAAAAATCTAACCACGCGCAATTTGTCCTGTGTGTGTTTGTGTGGGTGTGTGTGGAAGTGTGTGTTGTGCATGTTGGCGAAATTGATCCAAGCGATTTTGCAATGTGAAAGAGTCTGACGCTGAGTTTCTTCTTTTGCTTCTTCTTGACAATCGGGACATGTCTAAAAAGTATTTACGGCATCGTCAGTCATTCAATTTATCGCATTTCTTGGCCCAAAAGCAAACGCACACACACACATACAGAGAAAACGTCAGCGACTTCGACTTCGACTCTGACTTTGGCTTTGGCTTTGGCTTTAGTTCTATTTCTGCAGTGTGCGACAAGAGGGGGAAAGGTTGACGACAAGTTCATACGTCTTATGACTTCCCGTTGACGGAAGTGTGTGTATGGGTGTATGAGTGTGTGAGTGTGTGAGTTTGGGTCTTATGTCTGCCTGGGACGTGTAGCTTACAGTAGAATCACTTTTATAATTGGCACGCAGCCAGCCAAAAGAAACTTCATGACGAGAAAAAAAAACCAAAAGAAAGCGGAGAAAAAACTGTCTGTGAGGTTTTCAGTTAACTTATTGCCCGTCTCGTCTTTGCTAGATCTTTCAGCGATGTCTGCAGATACTATTTGTCAGATATGACATTATATTAATTGAAAGTATCTAGCCAAAGCTTTAATAATAAAAATCACTCGTAAAGTCAATTAAAGTCATCAAAAGTGCCGCCAATAGCCCGTCAATAAAATAATAAATTACGCATCACCACTGGCCATAGAATATAATGAGAGAAAAAAACCAGAGAGAAAGGAATAAGCTCGAACCCTAATTGAATTGGTAAATATTTAAATAAATATAACCGCAAATAATTAAAACAACAATGCCAAACGATGCAGCAGCAACCGGTGGCAAATTTCAATGGACGACACGTCTAAATTAAAAGCTCGACAAATATGAATGGATAACAACAACAACAACGACGACGACGAGTGGAATAAAAAAATCACATTGGCCAGGTAAAGGGCCAAAAAGGGCCAAAAAAGGGCGCTTACGGCACATTCCGACCACAAAAGCAATTAAATTTCCAATTAAATTGCATTGACTGCGGCACAAAACGTTACAAACGTTGCGCGATTTATTTAAATTGTTAATTAGGAAACGTTGCAATTGCAATTGCAACGATGACAAATTAAACAAATTTTGTGATCAGATAAACAGCGGTATTTTTTTTTTTTTTGTTCTGCGTCCGTATTGCAAGCCATTCAATTGGAAAAAAACTTGTCAGCCAAATTGTAAAAATAAACCCAGCCCAATAAACCAAACTAAAGTTTAGACATTAATAAATAACCTGTCTACTAAATGCGAACCATCTACCACGCCCCCCCCCCACACACACACACAACACTTTCTCGCCAACACTTGAACTCCCTCAGGACATTCACACATCCTGCGCGACTCGCAGGGTTGCCAGGCATGCCAAACAAAGACACCAGCAATTACAAAAATTCCGAAAAAAAAACAGCAAAAACAAAACCAAAATAAAATATACGAACAGCTCACACAAATTGAGAAGAGCAACAACAGAAAGAAAGACAAAAACAAAAAGTCGACGGCGCAAAAGGATATAATTTTTCGTAAACGTTTTTATAGTGTTGTCATGTACGATTAATTGCGGCTCATTAAACTTTATACGACTGGCAAAAGCTTAAACGTTTTCCGCACCATACAATCCTCCCCATCCTCCCATCTGCTTGTTACAACAATTTATTGTACCAATGGTACTTATGATCTGGCTCTGCACTGAGACGTTTGTTCATAGTTTCATAAGTTATTATAGAGATATTACTAAAAATTCTTATAGACAAAACAATCAAAAAACTTAATTCTTTTGTTTTTATTCAAGCATTTCACTCGCGGCATGTCCTGCAAACTGAAGAAATGTTGCTGTTAAACTTTAAATTTTGTTGATAAATATTATCCACTTAGACCGTGTTGATAAAGATATACAAATAATATTTTGAATCGATAAGAAATGTAATAAGTTACTCGATGTGTTGAAGTATGGAAAACTACCGATATTTCTTGTAATTCGATCAATTGCTAGAAAAGTCAAATCAGATTAAGACTATGACAAAGGCGAATGAACGCGGAGAAATCAAAATAAAAACCTTAATTTATATTAAAAAATCTTAATTATTCTTTTAAGTATTTTGTTAATAAAGACTATAAGTGATAAATAAAATAAATAAAAATGTCTAATTAATCAGTAAAATGTATATACGTTATTTTGGATGCGAAAAAATAAGAAAAGTGAACTATCCGGTCGTTGTAGCCGGATATTAACAATATATGTATCCCAAAACAGGTAAAGCCCCAACAGACCGCTTTACAATGACAATGATGGTTCGCTGGCAATGAAAATGCGAGCAGTTTTCGCTAAAAGTAGCACGAAACAGTTTTTGGCTATAGTGTTGTAATACTCGACCATATTTGGAGTTTGCGGTTACTTGTAGTAAATATTTAAAATGCTTGAGGTTATAAAATGTGACATATATGACAATGCATCTAGTATGTCTATGAATATGTTTGTACTTATCCTTCTACATTTGTTTTCTTTTTATCAAAATAAAATGTTAAGTCAAATTTCCATTTCTGACAAAACCTGTCAATCTGTATATTTTTAATACTAAACTCACTCGTCTAAAAACAAAACAATGCAAAATTTAAAAAAAACCTCAAATATTTGGAATCGAAAACAATTGAACGATCCCTTTAAAAGGACCCTGATTACAATAAACACACCAAGCATTTATGTTATGTGTTTTGTAAACTACAATTTTATATAATAGAATAGTGCGTTAAAGAGACCACAAGAGTTAAAGAGACCATAAGAATTTTTTACATCCTTTTTTGTGTACTCTGAAATTTGTATTTGTTTCTATTAAGAAATGTTATATCATTTGTTAAAAATATTTATCTTTTAACGTTATATGATAAAATTAACAACAATTCAAAAGAATAACATATAGAAAATATCAATTGTAAAACAATACATAATATTACTCCTAGGCAGGATAAGTTTGTTTCAAATTTCCGATAACTTTTCAGGTTTATGATATACACATAGAATCGATAACAAAAAAATCTTGAATTTCGAATTCTCAAAAATGGGTACTGAAAATATTTCCAAATAAATAAAATCAGTTTGAAACACCGGAGATATGAAGTCATCAAGCCGTTTGTCCGCCTGTATAGCCAAGGGTATCAAGTCGGGCTTACTCGACTAGAGCTTTCTTACTTGTATTTTTTTTTTTTACTCTATCAAATGCAAAGCCTTAATGATAAACAACTATAATTGAAAAAATCATGACACAAAAGTTTCACAAACTATATATTTCTTTCTAGAGAAAGTTATAAGAGAACTATTTTTAATTATCATTATTTCTATAATATTATTACTATTATATATATTGCAAAATAAACTGAGCACCATTTTTTGCATAGCTGGACAGAAAATATTTTCATTGTTGATTATATTAAGCTGACATTAAAAGGATAAGCATTAATTCGTCTCTTTTAAATGATAAAGTCTCTCAAATTAAAAACAAGCTATACGCAGCCCACAAAGCGAACACAAAAGACGCTTCTGTTTTATACCCTTAACCCATTAAATGGGTAAAAAAGGGTATAATGGTTTTGTGCAAAAGTATGTAACAGGCAGAAGAAAGTTTCTCCGACCCCATAAAGTATATTCTTGATCAGCATCAACTGCCGAGTCGATATATGTATGTCTGTCTGTATGTATGTAAGAACGCGTCGATGTCAGGAACTTCAAAAGCTAGTGACTCCACATTTTGGATATGAGCTCTCCTAATCCCTAGACATAGCAGCTTTTTAGATGCATGATCTACACATGGATTCGATAACAAAAAAACCTTGAATTTCGAAAATTCGAAAATGAGGATTGAAACTATTAACAAAACAGTGAACATCAATGAGATATGATACCATCAAGTATTGCTCCGGTAGTGCAGATCTGTGTACATCTGTCAGCCCGTCTGTATGGTCAAGGGTTAAGGGTATCTTCTAGTCGAACTTACTCGACTAGAGCCTTCTTACTTGTTTTTATTTTTGTTTTGTCCATTTAACGGACAGAGTATAAAAAAAACAAAGTAACTTTTCAATGGCCCAAAAAATGACACAAAATGTCTACCGGAATTGTAATTGTTATGAAGCTGGCTGCTGGCGCTATTTATTTGTGAGGATGCTCGAAGCAATGTTGTGACTATTCAAAACCAACCAAAAAATCAAAAAAAAAAAGAGGCAAAGTAATTTTCGCTGCATTTTTCGAAATGTTTTCAAATCAAATATCGACAACTGCGGCTGGACTGAGGAACGACAGAAGCGACAGGCCTTGATTGCCTTTGACTGCATATTTATTTGTATGACCGAACTGTGTTCGTTGTATATTCTGTGTGTGTGTGTTTTTCTCTTATTTTTTGTTTTTTGTTTTTTGTTTTTTCTTGGTTCCTTTATTGTGCTGTTGCATGTTGTGCGATTTTCATTTTTCATTTGGTGTACACTATTGAGTTGTACGTATTTTAACGCTTTTTGTCAACATTTTGTTGCTGCTGTCGGTTTTATTTGCCATTTCGAGCATTTTAATGAAATGTTTTGATTATTTTCCCACTGACGAATAGCCCTTTTGTAACATTTCATTTTTTTAGCCATTGGCATTGGACATGTGCTTAAGAATCTCTCTATCAGCAACGATTTTCAATTTTCAATATATCTATTTGAATTCGAATGGCATTTAAAGTTGTTGCAATTAAATCACAGATTGGAGATCTTATCAAACTTTTAGCACTTTAGTATTTATTACTTGCATTACTTTGAAAATTATTGATTATTTCATTTTCCACTCAAATGAAAAACTTTTGTGCCATTTCGATATAGTAATAAACCATCTGCATTGACTCATCAATTGCATTAATGACGCAGCAAAGTATGCAACATAATGTGACAAGAGGCATAAATGAATCAATGAATGAATATGCAACTTCAATGTTGGGTTTCAGGCATCTCTCTCTTGAAATCACTTGAACAGCTTGCACATTTATGCAATTCACTTCACACACACACACACACACACATACCGACACACACACACATGCCGTCTCGACTGACAACGATTTAGGCGGATCTATGCAAAAATCACTTACATGGCCATGTTGCAAAATTTGTTTCACTTCAACGGGAAAATGCAATGCAGTCAACTCTGAAATTGCTGAGATTGACGTTTGTTGAGTAAATGTCGCAAAGACTGGGAAATTTTCTGCTGACGTTGCGCTTGAAAGGCCAACAGCAATTTTGGCCTAACATTTTAATTGAACTCTCAAACTGAAATAGAAACTGAAACTGTCAAAGAGAGGTGGCAAGAGAATCGATACCACAACAAGAAGAGTCGCGCGACATTTCGTTGTTGCAACACTGCCAATTGTTTTCTGTCTCGTTGATGCTCTTCCAGTTCGAAAAACATTTCAATTATAGGCCTAAACGGCCTGTATTACTTTGTGGATCTTATTTCCATTTAGTACAAAAAACTAAACAGGATTAAAGTTACTTTGTGAATGAATGAATGAAAACAAGTCTTTTCAAAAAAATTCACTTTATAATTGAAATAAATTTAAATTTGTTTTTTTTACAATTATCACATTAAGTTTCTACCGTCCATATGAAGGCTTAACGTGATATATTAAAAGTATGTATTAGGAAATATTAGAAAGCGTCAAATCATAATTGTTTGGGATTTACTTTTGGTTTTTGTTACTGCTTTTTATATGTAAACTTGTGTTTTTACTCATTTTAAAGATAATTTTGATTTATAAATTATTTTTTTTTAATAATGTGAGGGCAATTAATATTTTTTAGGCGAAATTCTTATAAGAAACACATTTATATATCCGCAATGTAATATTAACCCATTGAGTCCCGATTTACTTCTTTTTATTGTATACTCATGATGAACATCTTAATGTTATAAAGATAATACAATATTGATTAAGATAAATATAAGATGAATTTTAAGAATTTCGTCATCGCTAACTTTGGTTATTCATATCGATGACGGGTCTCATTCTGATTATTTTGAGTTTAAATACTTACCATATATATCGCATATCTTATATATATTTATGCTTTTGGTATTCAAATCAATTTTAAATAAACATATTTTCACTCTACAATTTTTTTTTTTTGCACTTATCGACTAGATTTATAGATTTACGGGTTATTAAATAGTCGCGTTATTCAAATACACTAATTTAATTTTCATCAGTTGATCAGTTGATACACTTATCTAAAGCATATTTTGTATACCCTCAACACTATTTCCAAAGTTTGATTATGTAGTTTATATTATTATAGTTTTGATATGAAAATATTGTTCGAGTACGTATTCACATCAATTTTTTAATAGTGCTAAGTTAATATCAATCTACCGTATGGTACAAAATAATTCAGGAAGCTTAATAGAAGTTTTGGGTAAGTGTAGTTCCTATCTCAGGAAAGTTTTGGATGTCCAGTGTTTTTGCTTTGCTTTTTAACCTTTTTTCACAACCATTAATATTTAAGCGAGCGATTCAGAAGTTTTTTTGTTTGTTATTTCGACTTGCATCTGTAGAAAATGTTCTTTTTATTGTTTCCAATACTTGAAATGCAAATGATATAATACTCTAAAGAAATATGTCTCTACGCACTATATATATGTTACTAGATCTTAGTTTGACTAACGTACTATAGTATTATTGATGTGATATTATAGATTACTTTAGATTACTATTGGAATCGTAAGCCTTTCTTCAGCCAGTCTCTTTGGTCTAAACCGTTACTAAAGTTTTCAAAAAATCTTCACACAAAACTTTCTGTTGTCTTTCTGCTCTGTATAACTTTCTGTTGTTTCTTTTTACAAACGCGCCTAAAAATATTCAAATGTTTTTGTTTTTATTTTTGTTTTCGTTATCGTTTCCGTATTCGTGGAGTTAAAGAATTTTTGTGCTTGTCCTAGGTCAGTTACACCTGAGTTTCTCTTGACATAGGTTAGTAATCAGTTAATCATTTTACGCGTGATTCTCAAACATTTCACATTCTAATGATATTCGCCCGTAAGTTCTTGAAACGCGTTCAAATACACACACACACTAACATTCTCAAATCGCACTAATACACGCACACACACACAAAACAGACTTAAAACGTCAAGTAAAGATGAAGGAAATGTTTGCTTAGACGCCGGTTCTTTGTCGTCAGCGACCTTTCGTAACCGTATTTCGCGCAAAACTGATCCTTAACGCATTCCGAAAAAATCTGCTGCTTGGCATTGCCCATGCGAATGTGCAACGAACACGAACCTCAGCCTCAAATTGCACGAGGCGCCATACGCGAGGCTGCCTGCCACAACGATGTCGACGATGTCGACCGACACACGAGAAAGCAACAAAAACGAAACGAATACCAGCGCCGTGCCGTGCCGTGCCGGCAAATGAACGAAGCGAAGGCGACGTTTAAGGGGGGCAGCAGTAGCAGTAGCAGTAGCAATAGCTTTGTAGCTTTGTTACCAACAACGGTTGCCATTTGGCCAAGTGCAAATCTCGGCAAATAACGACGATGGGCTAACGACGATTGCAACAAGCCCGATGTGGCCTGGACCAATAATGAAGATGTGTTGCATGTACCATCATGCAACATCTACCGCAAGACAGCTTCTATAGCTTCTATTCAAGTCAATTGATGTGCTTTCAAGGACTTTGTTTTGATTTCTTTGATTCAAATAAATAAATGTAATTATTTGTTATTTTTATTATTATTTTTAAATGCCAACTTTTGCGAACAGAAATGGTTTGAATTTGTGATTAAGTGTGAAAGCAACAGTATGTCAACATATCCCCAAAGAGACAAGCTCCAACATGTTGACTCTTTGAATTCGCCGCAACTACAAGCTCTTCTCTACAACAGAAGTAACGGCAACAAGTACAAACATCCCCATAAAACCATAAAATGCTCTATACGCTCACAGTAACCTATCAGCATTTTGCTTAAAAGCTTTGATTATGCCGCAACGAATACACCGTAAGTAAATGCTTTCCGTTGGCATATAGCGCTCCAATATGTTACTTATAAATATAATAATATATATATAATAAATATTTTAAATCTGTTTTAAAACTAATTGTTAAGTAACTGTATTGAACTAATCGAAATCATTGGAAATTGATATTTCCGGCATTTATAATGTGTAATATGTGAAAATAAATAATTTAATAATTCAAAGATAAACTAGAAATATTTCAAAGACCTACACAAATTTGTATTAAACAATCTCGCAGTGTATAAAAGCTCCGGCCGGCTATCATAAGGAATGAGTCTATGGAGACTTTTTCACTAGTAACTCCTAGTGAGAGCGAACATTTAAGAGAGAGCGAGATAGCAAAGTCTACACGAAAGCTAAGCCCAAGAGAGTTTTTTTAGGGGTTGAACGGCGAGAATGAAAATGAAGGCTAAAGTAACTCTAATTGAAAAAAACGCCTTTTGATAACAGCAACAAAAAAAATGTTTAAGAAATTAATAATAATGATGTAAAGGTAAAAAAAAGTGAATGAAGAAAAGTGTAATGTAATGAAAAAATATTGGCTATTTTATCTGATAACTGATAAAAAATTGAAATGACCATAATGTAACCAGTAAAGACAACAACATTCCAATGCAATTGCTTACATATAAATGTAAATAAAGATATACAGATGTATATAAATAATGACACCACCACATGAGTGAACACTACGGTGTACTATTCCCCAACATTGTTTTTCACCACGCGCTAAGCTTTAATCACCGACATGCACACATAGACACATCCAACCACATACACACACACACACACTCGCAGAGGGAGACCAGACCATCAGCCAGCCAGACAGACAGCGGGTGCAAATAGCACCCAAAAAAGAGGATAAACAAAGCGTGTTGCTCTTGTTGGTGGCGCAAAGGGGGGTACAGCAGCTCTTACTATTTGCTGAGCAAAAGTCTCTAAAGCTATCGCTCTCACTCTCGCGCTCTCCCTCTCTCACCGCATGCGCTGTGAAAGCTGCCCTTAAGCCCAGCTCGACCAATCAGCGCGAGCCCTGCAAACTTTATGAGCATGATTCGAGTGAACCAATCGGAGGCTTGCACATTTCCAGGCAGCCGAGAGGCAACTGCCCCTACAAATGCAATGCGGAAAGAGCGCGCATTCGCAACACTGCCGCATTGTGTGTGGCAGGCAGGCATTGTGACGTTGCATCGGTGAACTGTGGGTGCCGCCCAAGTGTCGATTACAATACTAGCAACAACGTTGTAATCGTTGCATATCTGTAGGCTCAATTGCATGCACACACACACGCACACACACACAGAGAGAGGAAGAGTTGGGGTGTTTGCTCAGTGCCATTCGCACTGTTGCCTCCTTTGCCCGAGGGTCTGAGGTGACAAATTTTCATGCCAACGCCAGTAAATATGTACCAAGAATTCGTTTCGTTTTGTTGCTGCTTCAGCTTCAGCTTTTTTCATCACATGGCTTCTTTTCGCATTGCAAAACGAGGGTAATTGAGGTCGACATCATCATCGTCGTCATCGTCATCGTCATCTTCGTTGTTGTTGTCGTCTTTTGCTGTGTTGATTTTTCGCATTGCATATTTTTTAGGCACCAGCAGCAGCATCACTGACTCTGATTACGAGGCAGCTGGTGTCGCCTCATGCGGCAAACTCCAACACTCCAGGCATTATGATGACGTCTTCTTCTTTGACGCGCACGAGTGCCTTCCGCCTTCCGCCCTTCTGCCTTTTGCCTGCCTCCCTGCATGCCCGCCTGGATGCGAGATTGCATTCTGGGTTCTTGTTTATTTTCTGGGGTCAGCATGTTTGCTAGAAAAATATTTTGTGTTCATTGCCCAGTGTGCAAGTGTGAAAACATTTTCATCCGTTGCACTTTTGATTGCCGTTTAAATTGCTGTGCCACAACTATACAAAAAAAGAAGAAGAATGAATACTGATAAATAAAAGAGAAACGTAAAAAAAAAACTATTGCAATCTAGAGAAATGGCTGTCTGACGTCTAAATAAATCAGAAAATGTGGTCCAAACTGTTGACTAGGCATTTTGTATTTTGTCAAAACGGAGTGTGGGTGGCAATCAGTGGACAGTGGACAGTGAACTGCTAGTGCTTGAGCATTCCGTTGATGCCACAAACTCGCATTTGAGTGGTTACTCCAATGTATGTATAAGCAATTAAAATACGCTGCACAATCAGTTGAGCAAACTTTTAGGGGAACATTTTAAATACGAATACTATGGAACATGTACACCCAGACAAAACACCCAAACAACCAAACCAAATCGACTATACAAAAACTATAAATATTCAATGTATTTAATTTAATTATAAGACTTGTTAACAGTTAAATTAATTATGAGACATATTTAAATCCAAGTTAAAATGACAATAAAATTATCATTGAACCATATTTAATCTAACCATACAGGTATATTAAATATATATATATATTATATAAATATATTATTCAATTTCATTGAAGAACAACTGCAAACCAAGTTCATCAATATGAATATGTCAACATTTTAAATAATATACGAAAAATATTATTAAATATCAATATCCAATATCACTATTTCCTTGTTGTTCATTAAAGATCTGCACATATTAAGTAAAGAATATTCATATTTAATGCTTAATTATTATCAAAAAAATTCGAATTATGCTTATACTACGTTTTTCTCTAAGTGTTTCTAGCATTTAATATGACTCATATACAAAAACAAAAAAAAAATTTTACAATTGTATTCAAAAAACGAAATGTTATGAAATGAACTCCTCAGTAATAGGACTGCAACAAAATTAAAAAAAAATATAAAACACAAATTCGATCTTTGTTTTTAAATAGCTTATCTCATTTTGAAATATATTAATAAGTGAATTTTAATTGAAATACTCAAACGAAAAATCAAAAACAATGTCTGCACATAAACATTACAATATTGTTAACAATTTTGGTCTTTATTTGTGATATTCCACTGCAAACTGAAGCCCATATAATCTATTAAAGCAGTAGATTTAAGACATGTACATTTTTGTGCCATTTTTTACGCAACAACCCATATAAATGGAGCTTTAAGTAACAAAGGTCAACTAGGGTAAAGGGTACTGAGCCTGGAATGATGGTCATGGCGACTGTGTTGGAGGCTGAAAGCTGCAACCGCTGTGCCTATTTACACACGAGACATGGGGCAGAGCACGTAAATGCATGTGCAAATACATACGAAAGAAGGGAATATAAAACACACAAACACATACACATATATAAGCACCTGGCGGAATGACAGCTGCAACGTCGAAAGGGAATTGAGTTAGGAGCCTAAGAGCTTTAAATCAAAAGTCAGCTAGCCAGGAAGACAGACATATAGACGGCCAGCCAGTCAGCCAGTGAGTCAGCCAGTGAGCCAGGCCTATGTAAATAAATGCAATATGCAGGCGCTGAGTGAAAGCAAAGTTACCAAGCAGGACATTTCTTTTTGTTTTTTTTGTTGCTCTTTCTTTTCTCTGTAGTACAAGAGAGAAGCAAAAAAAACACACATAACAATGTCCGGGCGAGGTCTACGGCTGACGTCGAATGTCGGCGCAGCTACAATTGAAAATGGCGCCTTAGTTTTACAGAACCGATTCTGATTAAGGGCAGAAAGGACGTTAGTCGGCTCGTCATGCCATCTGTCCAACTGTCTATCTCTGTCTGTTTGGCCAGACGACTGCCGCAACCGCAGAAGAAGCAGCACACACACAAACCTTAAAAAAAATATAAAAAAAAAAAGTAGTAAAGTCTAACAAATACGGCGCTGTTTTGTGGACGGGGGGGAGGGGTAGAGGTGAGACGAAGAGGCCCGTGCATTTGTGTTGCAATGCTACGGCGTAAGCAGAATTACGTGCAATTGTTCTCTCTTCGCAGTTTCGGCCTCTCCGTGTACATAAATACGAGATGCGACTGCTGCTGCTGCTGCTGTGCTAAGTAAACAAAACAGACACGTTGACTGCATTTTGGATGAGCCATGCGAAGCCAAGCCAAGCCAAGCAACCGACTGACTGACTGACTCTCTCTATTTGGTTACTTGTGTAAATAAATGCTGCATACTTGCAGGCGC
Organism: Scaptomyza parva; assembly: GCA_035044645.1. Lineage (NCBI taxonomy): Eukaryota > Metazoa > Arthropoda > Insecta > Diptera > Drosophilidae > Scaptomyza > Scaptomyza parva. Next base: position 103,667 of record JAWNNT010000142.1, on the reverse strand, counting down.
GATTTGTTGCAATGCCATTTACGGTTACGGTTCCGGTTATGTTTTAGGCTTTAACATTGTAACTTAAACTAATCGCACTGATAGTGCACACATCTAACTTTATACATTTATTAAATGTTAATATCATAATTCATTTTCGTTAATTTAATCTTACATTAAATGCACAATGCAGTAACTTATCCTCACTTGACATGCCAAAGCGACCATAATAAGCATGCAGCTGTATGCGATAATCGCCAGAGAACATAAAGGCTGGTATTAGATCATCATTCATTTTAAAGCCATGAAGATAGTAGAAATTAGGCATCACAGGACACGTGGGCGAAAAGTTTCCATACTCCAACACGCTATCCAACCACTTTTTGTAGATGTTATTGCGAAAGCGTGTAATCGCACTGCATATATCCAAGTGGGTCTTGAAGACACTGTTGTACTTCTTAGACTTCAGCAGCCGCAGATCAATGTCAACAAAAAACTTTAGTCCGAATGTTATTTTCGTTTTGGTGCCTATGTCGGCATAAACTTCGTTATCGACGACTGTCAGATTGAAGATTTTGAAGTGCTTTGGGTTGTGCCGGCATCCATCACATCGCAGTTCCATGCTTTTCTAGCAAAACACAATATTTTAAAGCAACGACATTATTAAGTTTTTAAATTTTAGCTTACAGCCAAAATGTGACGAAGTTCGAGCAGACATATCACAATTATTACAGCATAAACTTTTCTACTTTTCACTTTATCAATGCTCATATTCGTAATCGACTCTCGACAGAATACTGTGAAATTTACTTGAAAAAACTTTTTACTTGGGTATATTTAACATTTATAATTATGTATTTTACTGATTATTGAAAATCAGTCATGTTCTCTCCTCTCTAAAACTAAATACCTGAACATTATATCAATTATTTCTAAACGCTTACCTTGTGACAATCAGTATTTTGGCAATTTTTTGTTTAACATTTGGCAATTGTTTTTTATCTTAATTCAAAAATACTTAATACGTTTACTGCAATTATTTTTTTTATCTCAAATCATTATATGAATAAATAGAGGATCCATACAGCAACCACTTAATATTTATGTGAGCCATTTAGTTATCTAAAGATTGGACACATTGCATACAACTCTCAGTGGAAAAAACATAATTCACATACAAAATAAATAGTAATACACACTTAAGTATACAACTCGATGTTAAAACAAGTAAGAAGGCTCTAGTCGAGTAAGCTCGACTAAAAGATACCATTAACCATTGACCCTACAGATGGTCAGACGGTCGGGCTGACAGACATACACATATATACGTGTATACTGTATACTGTACTGTACCAATGCTTGATGGTTTCATATCTCCGGTTTTTCATTTTTTAATAACCATTCACAGATTTTCGTAAGATGATCGTAAGCCCGAAAAGTTATCCAAAATTTGAAATAAAATTGCTAAGGGATTCGCAGAGCTTATATTTAAAATCTGGAGTCTCTAGCTTTTGTAGTTCCTGCGATCGACGCGTTCATACATACGGACGGACGGACGGACAGACAGACGGACATGGCTAAATCGACTCGACTTTTGATGCTGATCAAGAATATATATACTTTATGGAGTCGGAGAAGCTTTCTTCTGCCTGTTACATACTATTGCACCTTTTTTACCCATTTCATGGGTTAAGGGTATAAAATAGCTTTAAACAGCGCTAGCAAAAATAACTAACCAAAAACAGTTATGCGTATACAATTGATATTTAGTAAGTTCAGTCTATGCTTAGAGTTTTAAATAATGGCAGCCAATGAAGCAATATTGTGTGATCTTGATTGTTATAGGCATTTTTCCTCACACATGTGTGGTAAGAATATCAATATTCCAATTAAAAAATTTAATTTATACATTTATCTTTTAGTTGTTCGCATATCATATTTTGAAAGTGCCTTTCTGTGACGACTATGACCGAAACTTTTTTGGTATTTCCTATATTGTTTTCAACAAAAGTTAATATAAACAGTTAATGAAAATGGAAATTGGATCTATGAGGAGCGTTCCTACCTATCTTTCAAAAAATATTGTAGTCCTAACGGAAAAAAATTAACTATCTTCCCAAGCCCAATTTGAAATTCTGTATGAACTTTTTATTCTATTTTCGATATCAGAGTATAAACTCAGTTAAGAATCAAGTTTAGTTTGAACGATTCGGAATATTAATCGTACTACAAAAAAAATGCTTAGACCAATTATGCTTGCTTAAGAAATTCTATAGTTAGTATAACAAACATTTGGCTTATTAAATATTTATACAATTAATTTTATAATAATCATATCTTATTTATTACTAAGAATAAATTGTGAAGCATGATATAATTTTAAGGTATTGTTGTTTTGGATTATTATTTAATTGCACACACTTTATAATAGTTTTGTCAGTAATTATATTTCCATATTATCAATAATTAAGATCTGCATAAAAAGTGTATACATATATAAAATAATTGTTGCTACCAAAATATACTTTACTTCTGAAAGTTAAATAAATAAAGCACCACAATGATTGAAACGCTTTTCATCTTTGTTAGCCTTATTTCACCAATATATGTGGTACGTAAATATGAGAGAAAACCATATCTTTACATAATATATAAACTTTGAATTACTTTCTGGCTTTTAGATGTCCACATTTCATGTCGTACAACCACCAAACTGTGACGATTATAATAAAAAGTATTTACAAAACTTCTCTATTGTGTTGAACAATAGTAAAATTTGTGTAGCCTTTGAATTGATGAGCTACCTACGACCGGGTCTTCGCGTGAATGGATTTTTTTGTTCAAAAGACAAATACAAAGCAATTTGAAAGTTTCTATCAATACTCTTTGGATATGTGTTTGATGTTGCGCCTTCGAAAGACCACTATGTTTAAGAAAGCGTTTTCGACCATTTTAAAGTATGGAAACTTTAAAAGTAAGTGCCCTGTTCAACCAAATCATTACTATCTGAGAAACTATACAATTTCTGATCTACAAGTTCCATCAATATTGTATCACGGCATTTATCGCCTTATATTCAATATAACTCATAATAGGGATGATGGAAAAACTATGGATTTTGTTATAAGATGTGATTTAGAGCTTGAAATAAAATAAATATTTAAAAATAAACTGATTCGTTGTCATTAGAATAGTCATTAGCGGAAATAAGCGGAAAACAATATTTGTGTGTATGTGTATTTTAATTGACCCATACTATAATAATTTTAAAACAATTATATAGACCGACCAATTGATCATTTGATAATTCACATTTCACTCATTCTTTGTAAGGCAGTATTAAAAGTCACAGAAACGTCTTCGTAATGAATAATCTACAAGTGCTTTTTATGATCCTACTCCTAATACCGTTTACAAATATGGTAAATATATAGAAATAATATCACAACACCATTTGCACCAGATTGATATCTTTTTATTGTTAGATGCTAACCTCATTTCGAATCTTGCAACAGCCAACATGCGATGATTTTAATCCGAAATATTTTAATAAATTTTCCATATCATATAACAAGAACAGTAAAGTTAATATAGAAATGGACTTAATACGCTCATTGCACGTGGGATTGCGCATGCAAATGGAGTTCTTCGCCCGCAAGCTAAATACCAAATCGTATCAAAGTATTTATCAGTACTCTTTGGACATGTGCTGTATGTTGAGCAGTTCAAGGACCAACATTTTTAAGAAGTGGATGTCGACATTCTTTATGTATGGAAATTTCCAAAAGCGTTGCCCCGTGCTACCCAAACTTTACTATCTAAAAGATTATCCTGTTGCTGAATTAAGCATTCCCCCATTTTTATTTAACGGCATTTATCTAGTTGTATTTAATATGACTCAGAGTGAAAATAAGGGTAGAGCTAAGGATTTTGTCATTAAATGTGATGTGGAAGTCGAAATCAAATAAATAAAGATACAAATAATGTTTAACAAATTAGTTATGTATACTATATAATTGTGTTATGATAATTATACTATATGTTGTACTGCTGTATTGGATTTTGTAAAGGCCAATTAAACTTAGCTTAACCACTTTACTGATATTGTTATTATGAAAAAGAAATCATTGCAAAACGTCATTTGTATATTGTCGTCATTCTGAAAATGTTCACACATTGTATTGACGGCATTCACATAATTATTCTGCTCTGGGTGCTTAAGCCACATCATGTCCAATCTGTGAGTTTCTAGTGTAAGTTTAATTTTTAAAGTATAATCAATTTGTTTATGTTTGCTGAACACAGTCCAACCTTATTTTCAAATCTGGCGAGTGTAAGTACAACCCAAACTATTTTCACAACTTCAGCATTGACATCGTCAACAATACGGTCAACCTGGACATGATCACCAAAAAGATATTTGACCGTGGCTTCAAAGTGCATATCGACTTCTCTATCAACTTGAGCAAAGCGAAACATTATCAACGTGTTTTTTCTCATACAATGGACACTTGTGGCGTTGTTTCTGCGGTAAAGAAAAATATATTTAAGGCCTGGTTCCAGACAATGTTAACCCATGGCAACTTTATGTACAACTGCCCAGTTGTTGTGGGTCATTATTATCTACACAACTGGAAGCTGGACCCAAATCTAGTGCCACAATATTTGTTTGCGGGCGATTATCGTGTGACTGGATACTTTTTCTTTGGCAGACTCAGGACAAAGCAGGAGGATTTCGTGTTACAATTGACGGTTTATGCATTATTAAACAAAAATACAGATATATAAGAACATATTCAACATAAAGGATATATTATATTACGATGTTGTGTATAAAACGTTCTTAATGAAGCGCCAAATCCAATATCAGAATAAAGATATATTGCGGGAAATACTATTCTATTACATAATCTTCGGTGTTTGTTAACCTTTTATGATATTTCCACAGATCAACAGTATTTTTTCCATAGTTTTAAATTTTAACATTGAACTTTTTTTGTTTGGTTTTCAGTTTATTAGAAAACCGGAAGATTTATTGATCATTTATATCAAAGTTGACCTGCGCAAGGTATATATGACTTTGAAGTCTCCAGATGTAATAGTTTTCAAGATTGTTTGACTTACACAAGCGGACAGATGAACAGACAGATGTTCATGTCCAAATCGACTACACTGTTGATGCTGATGAAGAGTATATGTATTTTATGATGTCAAGGATTCTTTTTTTTTGGGTTCGAGGGCTTACATATATACAAATAAATGAACTGAGCTGAGGCATTTAGTAAAGTAATGTTATACTTTTATAGTGAAATCACGGATTTTTTGATATATTTCTTTCAACTTTTATTTAACTCTTAAGCTCTTTTAATGGAAGTCTTAGTTTTCCACTTTCTGACAAAACAGAAATGTTAAGACATAATCATTCTGAAGTCCTACAAAAACTAGATTTTTAGTTAACGAAAGTCATCTGCAACGGCTTAACATTAAAATTTAAGCTATATAAACATTTTGCAAAAGTGATTCTTAGCCATTAAGGAGCAATCCTTGCTCTATAACGATTTTAGACCAGAGAACTACAAAAACAAGGTAATCATATTGAGATTATAGCATAAATATTTTATAGATAATTCGAGTTAAGCTAATAAATAATTATTTCAGCCTCAAAAGCAACGCGTGACTGATTGATTTTGTGTTTTTAGTTAATGATGACAGCAAATTGAGCAATTTCCAATTTTCCAACATTAATCATTTGTCGCTGTGCGTGTCAAAATGATCAAGTTGCGCATAATTTTGTATTCAACGTTTCTGGCAATTGCATTGCAGTTAACTTTTAACGTTTATCCCAGTCAAGCAGTAAGTTTGACATACATTTAAAATGTCTTTTAAGCAAGTGCTGACTTTTCTACTGGCAGGAACGACGTGTTGACTTTCAGGCTGGCAACTATTCTTTCAATCCGAAATATTTCAAGAATTTTTCAATGAGTATTGTGAATAAGACGCTTTTTATGGATATGGAATTGAACCAACCAATTCAACGGGGATTCAAGGCCCATGTTGACTACCAATTGAGAATGGCAAACGCAAAAACCTTCCAAACCATCTTCAGCCATAATATCGATGTCTGTGCCACTATCAGTAATGTTAAGGATGGTCTACTGAAGAGCTGGTTCAAGAGCATGACCGATTATGGCAACTTTATGCACAATTGTCCCGTGGAGGTTGGCCGGTATTATTTGCGTAATTGGAAATTTGGTTCGACAATGACGCATCAGTTTCTATATCCCGGCGAGTATCGTGGACAACTTCATTTCTTCTATGGCAAGTACAAGACCAAAACTGAAGATAAAGTGCTCCACTTGATCCTAGATTCAGTGTTGTACAACTAAGCCGGAGAGTCTTATCATCTTAAACACTCTCTGTTAACATTAATAAAGCTACACAGCTCAAGCATAATCGATGCGTTTAAACTTGACACTTTTTGCTATCGTCACCATGCAGCATGCACCATTCACTATGCACCAAGCACCAAGACGAATTTATTGCAGGTCGTACTTTATTATTTTTGCACGAAGGCAGCCCGGCACCTCATGAAAAGTAATAATATCCTGTACAAGGCACTGCAACATGTGGCACGCAACGACATTGATTATCGCAAGCACAAAGAAAAGAAATCGAAAATGGAACATTCAATTTAGCTCCTCGATGTCCTCGATGACATCATCATTATCACCGTCATCCCCATCATCATCATCATCATTATCATCACCGTAGTGCTTCGTGTCTTCTACAATTGGCAGCTGTCGCCTGCAGTATAAAGAAGGAGCTGCTGCTAACGGTTTTCCTTACCTGCATTTGACTTGTGCTCATCGTCGCCGTAGTCGCTGCTGCTTCCGCTTCTCGTGTCTCAATTGCGTGTGTACTTTTAACTTTATCGCTTCCTAATTGCCGCCCCACCTGCTCTTGTCTCTCTCTCTTGTTCTCCCTCTCTCTCTCTCTCTCTGTTTTGTTCTCTTTCTCTTTATGGCACAGTGGGTGGTCGGTCGGTCCGTCTGGGAACCAGGCATAATTTTCACACATTTTTCCAGCAATTTGGCCTCGAGCTCTGAATGTAGTATGTGTGTGTGTGCTCGCACCAATTTGCCATGATTCCCGCTGGTATAATTATATATAGCATGGTATTGAAAGGCTTCTTCGTATTTGGCCTGCAGCTATCTCAGCTGCCCACAACTTGACTTCGTTGCTAATGAGTGAAAGTGAGGCAAGCTTTGTTTAATTAGTTCGAATGCCGCCTGTTGCGGCATCTAATTGGACAAAATAGGCGTAATGTTCAATTGAATACAATTCTCACGCGATTGACCAATTATTGATACAGTTTGTGCACAATTTTTTGATCAGGATATGTCGAAATACAGTTCGGCAATGGCTTAAAAACGAAAATGAGATTTTCTAAAGCCTACATATGAGGTATTTTTAAAGTAAGGTTTCAATATATGATATAAATGAATTTCGTATTATTGACCTTTAAACTTATAGATTATTTGTGAAAGAAGGAGCTAAAACATATTTTAAACCGACTAAAGTAGCAAAAAATCTACAAGTAAATACATATTTATAAAAAAAAGAATTTAATATAAAGAAAATTTGTATTTGCTTTATTTATTGTTTTTGGGAATGATAATGAAAAGATAGAAACTTGAGTAGTTACAGGGAAAAACCCACTTCGGCCAACATTTAGTTTGCTGTTTGGAAAGTAAAGAACTTTCTCATTGTAAATCAATTTCACGCCAAACAAAACGTTAAACGTTATTTAACACAAAGCAACGACATCGACATCGACAACTACAACAAGTACTATAATGATGGCAATTTCCTTGAGTACACGTTGCTTGCCCCATCCTCCAACAATGATTTGTCTCAAAGATGTTCAACCCCCGCCACCCCACCAAAAACAAACCTCTTTGGCAAATGCATTGGGTCGCAGTCTGTTCAACTGCTGTTGATGGTGCTTCGGCGTTTGTCGATGGCGACAAAATACTACAAGAAATTGCGCTTTGATTTTTGCCTTGATTTCAGCGGAAGTGCAATGATAGCTTGAGGAAAAGGAAGGAGTTGATGGAAGAAACAAGCAAAAGCAAAGAGAAAACTAAAAGAAAGAAAAACTGGTGAGAAAACGTTGCGTACTTTGGCGAACGCGTGCGAACGTGTCGAGTACGGATTGCAGTGCGGACTGCGCAAACTTGTCGATTTGTAGGGGCCAACTGTTATTGTCAGTGTTTAAATTATTTTGCGCTTAGTTTGCGCCACTCGCATAAATCCGCAGCCAAGCACCAGTGGCAGCAGTGGCAAGCAGCAGTGGCAACTGCAATTGCAGCACTTGTGCGCCATTCAATTGCGTGTCCATGTTCTTGCCCATGTTCCATGTCCGTCGGCTCCTTCTTTCTGTCTCTGTCCTGACCATGTCCTGTCCTCTGTCTATATCCTTGTCCGGCAAGCAGAAAGTGTGCGCGTGTCGCGTGCGCAACAAATTCAAACCCAGAGCACTCGCTCTCAGGTTGAAGCTCATTAATTTATTTATGCGAAGTGCACGTGCAACGATTTGCTCAACTGGAAGTGAGAAATGGTGTTAGCAATCTGATTTGAGGCGATAACTGCAGGGCTATAAATGATTCATGGCCTTTTAAATGTGACAAATTAGTTGGACAACAACATTGCACAATTCACTTCACTTCATTTTAATGTCGACAAACATTGAGGTATTTGTAAACATGTCGTTGCTCCAATCTCTCATATAAAACAAGGCATCGATACGAAAATGTCCACTGATTATAAATGCGGGTATGCTGTCCTTATCGGGTCGCAGATTCTTCCAGTAATAGTTGCCCTGTAACAAATAAGCGATTTATTCAATAACTCAGCTTCTGAAATGATTCGAAAAAGCATACCGGCTGAACTCGACAAGTTTTTGGCATATTTGTATAACGATACACATTCTGCATCCAACTTTGTAACAGGTTACCGCATTTTTCCTTGCCAAATAAGGTGCATAGGTTAAGATCATAGGCAAAGATGCTGCGATAGACACTCTTGGCTTCCCTTTGGGCAATGCTCACCTTTACCCACAGATCCACACTTATGTCCCTAATCACATTGAGCGTCATGTTTACAGCCATATTATCGGGACTAATACGTGCCCCATAGCTGGCAACATAATTGCGTCCAAAGTTCGTAACAATCCTGCGAAAATGCAGGGAATTAAAAGCCTGGAAGCCAATTAGAAATAATTAATCATTCATATAACTTTATAAATAAGCTCTACCTTTTTGCTACAGGATGGTTGTGCCACATGGGATATGTAAACTATAATAATAATAACTGAAATTCTCCGTGCCATTTGTAACTTCAAACAAGAAACATTTTCTATTACTGGCAAAAAATTATTTGTTATTATTTTTAAATCCGCTCAATTATACTGCCATAAAGTTCAAACAACTGCTTGATTGCAGAATAATATCACTCAAGTGTTTTTATTTTTTTAAGTTTAAATGCAGCAACAGATCATTAGTGAATCTATCATACACGTGATACTAATTGGTCGTGATCGATGTTGATCTTACATTAAAATACACTGTAGCCAGTGAACAAAATTAATAATCAATATATGTATGTACTTACAAAAAAATCGTATATATGTATGTGTATATACAAATTAAGGTTGTGCTGGTTTCTGTGAACGCACGAAAGCGAAGATGGTAAAAAAATTATTTCTTGTAACACATGTATACTTTAAGCAGGCTCTTGAAATTGTTTGCAAAAAATCCAGCAGACCTTATACGAAAACAATTTTAGATATTAATCAAATTGAATAATTAGGGTATTAAAAACCTATGACATGCACTTATTAAGTTTCTGTTGTCGGACTTGTGAAACGAACTCAGCGGTTCCCCAGTTCAATGACGACAATGGAAATGTATCTTAAATAGATAAAAAGAAAACTAAACATAAGCATTCTCTTATTATCGTCTTCACTCTAACGCTTGCTGTCACTAACCACACTCCTGTTTTGTTTTTGCTTCTGCCACAGTAAAAAATTAGAAAGAATTTAAAATTACAACAAATGGCTCAGTGTGACCTTACTAAAGGAACTCTGTTTGTGGCTAAAATGTTGTAGGTATCAGCCTCAATCTTTATACTTGGCTACTAATACTTTGCCTTTGATTATCACAACTTTAATGTATGTTTGTTAGGAGATTAAATTCATGCTGTGCCTATTATACTATTTTTATACCCTTAACCCATAATATGGGTAAAAAAGGGTATAATGGTTTTGTGCAAATGTATGTAACAGGCAGAAGGAGGCTTCTCCGACCCCATAAAGCATATATATACTTGATCAGCATCAATCGATTTAGCTATGTCCGTCTGTCTGTCTGTCCGTACGTCTGTCCGCCCGTCTGTCTCTCCGTCCGTCCGTATGTGTGAACGTGTCGATCTCAGAAACTACAAAAGCTGGAGACTCCAGATCTTGGATATGAGCTCTCCTAATCCCTAGGCAGGACAAGTTTGTTTCAACTTCTCGATCACTTTTCCGGTTTATGATATACATATGGAATCGATAATCTTGAATTTCGAAAACTCGAAAATGGGGATTGAAACTATTAACAAAATAATGAACATCCGTGAAATTTTTATTAAAATCGGTTCAGAAACACCGGAGATATGAAGCCATCAAGCATTGGTACAACGGTACACGTACATATGAGTGTGTCTGACAGTCATCAGTATGATCCAGGGTTAAGGGTATCTTCTAGTCGAGCTTACTCGACTAGAGCCTTGTTACTTGTTTTAAATACTGTTATGAGTGCATGTACGAATCTTGTATAACAGTTTAGTTTTTATACTCATGCATCTTCCTTAATTTTTATACCCTTAACCCATGATGTGGGTAAAAGGGGTATAATGGTTTTCTGCAAAAGTATGGCAGGCAGAAGGAAGGTTCTCTGACCCCATAAAATAAATATATTTTTAATCAGAGTCGGTATAGTCTTGTTCGTCTGTCTATCTGTCCGTCAGTCCGTATGTATGTATGAATGCGTCGATCTGAGGAACTATAAAACCCAGAGACTCCAGAATTTGGATATGACCTCTTCGTACCCTATAGCAAGTTTGTTTCCAATATTCGATAGCTTTTCGGGCTTACGATATACACGTGGAATCAATAACAAAAAAAATCTAGAAAATCGAATTTGTATTAAAATCGATTAAGAAACACCGGAGATATGTTACCGTCAAGCATTAGTACAGTAGTACACGTACATTTGTGTATTCATGTCAGCCCGACCGTCTGTCCATCTATGTGGTCAAGGGTTAAAGGTATCTTCTAGTCGAGCTAACGCGACTAGAGCCTTCTTATTTGTTTTTCGAGTTGTACAGGTAAGTACCTATCAGCGTAATTAAATTGCACCGCTAAAGTTGAACCCAGCAGTTATAGCAGCCGCAGCAGCATCAGCGGCAGCAGTTTGTGCACTCCAGCCGCAATTTGTTAAAGGACGGCCGCTGGAAATATGATAAATTGCCGCTTTTACAGGCTGGCTGCAGTGTAGCCGAACAACAAGGACAGCCAGGATAGCTGGACGGCAGCAGCAGCACCGGCCACATCCGCAGTCCGGCAACATTTGCCGGCACATAAATTAAAAAAAGAAAACAGAATGAGCAAAAAAAGTAAGGAAGAGAGAGAGAGAGAGAAAGAGAGAGAGAGAGAGAGAGCAAGCTGGTATTGCTGCTAACCAAATCTTAATTATAAATCTAAGGAAGCACTTGAAAAAAATTACCACAAGCGCAATGGCGCCTCTCCTGCGTCCCAGTTGCACAACTCGTGAAGCACCGAAGAACGAAAAATAAAAAATAAAAATGAGTGAAAAGAAGCATGAAGAGAGAAGCAGCGAACACAAAATGAAATGATGATTTAATAGAATGGTCTGCGGGCACCGCCAGCTGGTTGGCTGAGCTGAATGAATGGGCAAGACGAGCCAGCGAGCGGAAATGACTCCATAAGCTGCTGCAACCATAAACCGGAAGTTAACAGACTTTTGCTGATGTGGCACTTTTCGTACAGGACGACGGACACAGCAACGGGGGCAAGGGAAACGCTCGGCGGGCAGTCTGCGAAATTGTGACAGCGCATGGCCGCAGGATAATCAAATAATTTTTTTTCTCTTCTCTTCTGTTCTGTTCTGTGTGTCCTCCTCCGTCCTTAGCGTCTTGCTGCCTTTTACACAATTGCAGGCAGGCATCGTTTTCTTTTCTTTCTGGCCGTTTTTTTTTCGTGTTGGGTTGGTTGTTCCCGCTGTGCAGCGCCGGCTGATTCTCGTTAAATTATTGTGCAACATTGCCACAAAATGCTAATTGCCGCACGATACGATCGAGCTACTGCAAAAGTCCAAGCGGAAAAACTTTTTCAAATTGCAACTGTCAATGAAATTTTGCAGTTTTGGTTTTGACAGTTTCATTTGCTGCTACTTCTCTACGTTTTGACTCATGTTCCTCCTTCCTCCTTTCTCCTTATCGCAATGTGTCAAACTAAATGCTAAATTTCATTGGCTTTGCATTCTGTTAATAAATCATAAGAATTGTGAATACCAAAAACGCTTTTTGCAAAACTTTTGCTCCGAAAACCGCAAAAGTTGTGCTCATGATTAAAGATTATTCATTCGATTCTCACACTTATCGCTTCTTTTTTGTCCAGTTTTATTTTGCAATCGAGCATTTCTCCTGTAATTTTACGGCTATTAAAAATTGTTAACGCCAGTTTTGCCGCGAATAAATGTCCAATTGTTTGCTCAATTTCATTTGTAATGTTCACGCTCCAAGAGTTTTGAAGGCAATAATGAATATGAAGTAATTATTGTGGACTTTATAAAGTGTTTTAAATTACAGTGAATGTGTGCATCACTACGTAAATATGTAAATATGAAATGCATTTATACATTTCAGAAAAAAAGAATGTCATAAATGAAGATTTGTGATGAAATTTCGAAACACAGACATCATTTCGGATATAGTACTTAAAGTAGAACGAAATACACAAAATTTAACAACTTATACGAAACTTCCTTGAAAATTAATGATAAGCAAAAAAACCTTACGGAAAAATATACTCTAGCTACATTAAGCATAATGCTTTTAAAGAATTTTGAAAATAAAAGTCTCACACGATCTTGAATAGACTGCACAAATGGGAATAAAGAAAACCTGACAATTGAACAACATGAAAAAGTAACTCGCTCAATAGAGTTTTAAGCATATTTTGCTTGTCACCAACCAACTGACTTTGAGCAAGTTAATGAGCAACAACATCGTCTTTGGTGTTGGCTGTAAAGAAAAGTTTTTCTCTTTTTTCCTCAAGTGGCGTTTTTCCATTTAACATTTTTCCCACACACACAAACATACTACAGGCGACGCATTTCAACTCGAAGGCGGCGGCAGCTGCTGTTGGAATAATGACGATGATTTCGTTGATTTGAATTGTGATTAAAATGCAGTGTATAATTTTTTGGCACGACTTGGCAGTCGTCGAAACTCCCAACTCCTCTGCGAGAAGTTTTTTCTCTTTTCTCTTATTCTTGCCTCGTTTCACACTTTCTGTCTGACTGTGCTAAAATGCAAGCCAAGGCATCCGGAGAAGCCCGAAGAAGATGTGTGGAAGGCGGCATGAGAAGCCCAAGAAAAATTGCAAAACCGCAACTCGTGTCGACTTGCCGCTTCCAGCTCGACTTGATGTTAGAATAATGAAGAGGCAAAACTTTTGCGCAAGGCATGTAATTTTTCGATGTGACAGCCGGCCTGCGCTATTCCTGCCGCCTGCCACCACCATCCCTCCATACTCCCTTCTCCCTCCACTACCCACGCACCGGAAACGGTAGTTGTCATTCGTTTTGTGCATTTGTTACACAAAGTTACAGCCGGCATAAAGAAGACACAAAAAAAAAAAAAAAACAAAAACGAAACAAACCCACAACTGCATAAAAACTTTGGTTGTTCAAGATCTGAAGCGACTACATGCACTTTCCTTACATATTCCCCACCTAAAGTAACTGCGAACAAGATCTAACTAACACTTTCAATGCGACCAGTTTTGTCCGTTTTACACTAACACCATTAGCTCCAAAGGTTTTCTATTGTTTTCGAAAACAAATTCCTAAATTTACACAATAAAAATTACTTTAAGTTTAATTGTGTTCATACTTTCAGTGTTAAGAAAAAAATCAACAAACTTTTATTTCATGTAGTATTTTTAAAATATTATCCTCTTACTTATTTTTAATTTGGGGCAAATTGTGGTGGGTAAAAAAAAAATATTACACTGTATTAAAAGTATTTAAATTAAAATATTAAGACCCTTATTTTAAATAAGGATAGGAATATTATTTCTAAATACTATAAACCAAGTATAAACTAGTAAGAAGGCTTTAGTCGAGTAAGCTCGACTAGAAGATACCCTTAACCCTTGACCATACAGACGGACAGACGGTCGGGCTGACAGAAATACACAAATTTACGTGTACGACCGGTCCAATGCTTGATGGCTTCATATCTCCGGTGTTTCTGAACTGATTTTAAAATTTCACAAATGTTTATTGTTTTCTTAAGAGTTTCAATCCACATTTTCAAATTTTTGAAAATCAAGATTTTTTGTTATCGATTCCATGTGTATATCGTAAACCTGAAAAGTTATCGAAAATTAAAAAATAATCATGCTATGCCAAAGGATTTGGAGAGCTCATATCCAAAATCTGGAGTCTCTACATACAGATGGACGGACAAACAGACAGACGGACATGGCTATATAGATTCGGCTTAATTGATCGGTTGATGCTGATCAAGAATATATATACTTTATGGGGTCGGAGAAGCTTCCTTCTGCCTGTTACATACTTTTGCACAAAACCATTATACCCTTTTTTATAAAGTATTTTTGAATACCAAATTTTTTTCTGAGTGTAGTCCAGTACTCCCTTCACCAACACACAACGCATACATATACATATAAATCACGCCGACCCAAAGCGTAGGCCGCGTTATAAATGCGAACAATGACACAATTGATTGGCCAATTACGTGCGCTTCAGGGTGATTATGACGTTACGTACCGTTAGCCACCAGGGCCACTCGTTTGCCATTGCTCTCTCTGCATCCGCATGTGAATCTGGTGGAGCTGTTGCTGCTGGAGGTGGAGAAGCTGCCCATTGGCGGGGTGGACCCATGGACCAGACGGCGTGTGCATGTCATGCCTGGCTAAATTTACACAATTAAATGCGTGAAATTCGTTTCAATAATTGAGCAATTTTTCTGGCCACGGAGAGGGCAACATTTTTTTTTCAAGCAAATATTCTTGACAAACTGTTTGTTTTAAAGCTTGATAAAAATTTAAATCAAAAATCTATTACAAAAAATAGCTTCCGAGCTGTTTGAGATATGATATCCGCATCATCGGTTTGTCATAAGCATAAATCACAATTTAGCACACTCACACACTGATGGTGATGCTGATGATGATGATGATATCGTGAAGCCATTTAATAACATTTTGTTTATGGAAAAGGGACTGTGAAGCTGTTAAATATAAAAACCCTTTTGCCTCCAAAATGTGCCAGCTAACAATATAAGAGTTGCGTTTAAGTTCAGTTAACGAGTGGGTTAAAATCGGGGGGGAAAAAAACGAAGAGAAACGAGAAATTCGCCCAACTTTATGGCCAGTGGTTAAGGCAGACTCAAAAGCCGCAGCTAATTTATTTGCCAGGCTCGCGACCATCTATGCGACACGAGCACCAGAAAGGGGCTGAAGGGTGAACCTCTTGGTGGCCAGCACTTCATTGTGCAGTGGCTCGTTTAAAACGCTGATTCAGTTTCATCATTAACCAGATTAATATGGCACGACGCTGCCAACTGACAGGAGCAATATGGCAGCCCAAGAGGACCGAACAAACGAGCAAACGAACAACCGACCAACCAAAGGACCCAAAACCTCGTCGCCGTCGTCGTCGTTGTCGTCGACAAAATGGTAATCGATTGTCCATGCTGGGGATATGTTCTAGTCATTTGGCCATGTGGTCATCCTCATCCGACAAGCAGAGTCGACGTCATTGCAGACACTTCAAGTTTATCGCATTGCAGTTTTGTCGACCGTCACGCGGCGTATGCGCAATATTGGGGCCAATGAATTTTTATTTGCTCTATGTGTGTGTGTGCGTGTGAGTCTGGTGCTTTGGCTAATTATGCAACGCATTTCCGGCTAATTGACCAATGCAAATTAACGCGTAACGAATCGTTACAAAATCGTTTTTAGTAGCTTTAATCTCTGACAAACAATTTAGAACAATAAACCGTTGTACTTTGAGCTTATACTTTAAAACAACAACATGTAGATACTCTTTCCAAGCCTGCTGATTGCAATTGCAGATATTTCCGGAAACTTCTTCCTCTCCCTCTCTTGCTACCACAGTTTATTTTGTATCTCTGGCAGCAGCCGCGTGGAATTGTGATAATATTTGCCCAAAAAAGTATTTACATTTTACTCAAAGTTGGTTGCTCTCACTGTGTCTGTCTGTCTGTTTGACTGTCGTTCTTTTGCTTTACTCCCTCTCGCTCGCTCTGAATTGTAAGCAGGCTTGTGTCTGGATAGGGAGGGAGCAGTGGGGCTAAGTGGTATTGGGCGTTGCCTTCGCCTACGCAATCACAGTTTTCGACATTTCACGAAATTGTATCGGCGTCGAAGTTTTCCTTTACTTATTTGTTTGACAACTGTTGTTGTTCTTACTCTTTTTTTGTTCATCTTCTTCTTCTTCGCTTAGCGCGAAATAAGAAAAGTTTTTTTATTTAAACAAATTTTCAACATAGGCATGCATGGCATTTTAGTTTAAAGTTTGATTTGCTTTGGGTTTGGTATCTTTGGGAATCGCCTAGCGTTTATCTTTATATATTTGTAACAAGAGTATTTTATATGGTACATGTTTTGACATACATATTTAAGATTACTTTCAACTTATTAGAGATTTTATCTAACAAAGTAATTGCCACAATTGTAGCTACCCAGTTCCGTAAATGTCTGCTCGAGTAGTTGAATGTGCTTTGGGGGCTAACTTCAACTCGTTAGCCGTAAATATATGATCTAATAAGCAGGCAAGTCAAAAGTACAAAGGTCCACAGAGGCCTCTGAGCCTCGAATTCCCCATCCACCTAATCAGGCAGCCCAGGAGTCAAACAGACAGACAGACAGTCAGATACTTTTGACTCGAGCCGACCAATTAAATTTTACCCGCATCAATAATCATGAAAGCAAAAATTGCCACACTGCGCCGCATGCCTAGCACATAGCAAAAAACCATCCAAATACGTGTATATATATCCCGTGTAGCCGGGAAGCCGGGAAGCTGGGAAGCTGGGAAGCCAGCAAAATGCCACATAAAACGTAAGCGCGAAATTAAAAGGTACATTGGATGAAGGCGTCGTCAGACTTGAAGTCGACAAGCGTGTAAATGATATAAATTCAATTTAATAAAATTGTTAAAATCGCAACGAGCGAACTGTGAAAATGCTTTGCGCGCAGGTGAGCTCAAAATATCTGAGAAGTTTTACTAGCACTCAAAACGGTTGGTGATGGCGGTGTTCGTGGTGGGGGGTAGGAAAGGGAAACGGAACGGGAAATACGCGTGAAAATTCCTAGCAATTATTTCACACAAAGTGGGTAAAAGTCTGCTTTTCTTCTGTCTTCTGTCTGCTGGTTGTCTGTCCGTCTGACTGTCTGGTGGATGTCTCTCTGCCTGTCGACTATGGGTCTCTTGGACTTGTGTCGTTGTCGTCAACGTTGCTTTTCTCGCCTCGCCCTTTGCGTTGGTTCTACATTGGGGTGTTTCTCTGTTCAGACGAAGCACTAGACCAATACAGCTTTGATAACAATTTAAGCGGCTTGTGTGGGTTTCTATTCTATATTGTTCTCTCGCCCTAATATCATTGCCTTGTTAATCGCATAATTCTCAAGGCCTGCGGACAGCTAATAGGTTTAAGTGTAGATTGTTCGTGTGTCTCTACAATGGGGTTATTTTGCCAGCCCTTTGCCTGTGACCTATGGAACATTTTTTATAGGAAGTATAAGCTTAAGTATTTTTATTCTTTATTTTAAAAATGTATTTTAGGACCATAGAATTTAAAGATTGTGAATAAGAAATATAGCAACTTGTTTATTTTTTAAATGTAACTTGATTATCGAAATCGCTAAATGACAAAAAGTACATTATATCACAAACTGTCAACAATGGTAAACACGTTTAGAGACATAAGATAAAATCAAATAAAATATAAACAAAACACAGACGTTTTCGATTTGTGAGAGATAAAAACTTCAACTTTGCGTATCTTCCCTCCAATTGTTTTCTTAAATTGTTTATTTTTCATAATCCTGTGCACGTGACTTTTGTATACATTTTCATTTATCTGTTGCTTCTCAGGTGTATTGCAAATCGAAGTGCTAAAAATGCAATACAGCTCAAGTGCAATAAGTGTTAAATTTAATACAGCTATTGCTTATTGTTGCACCTACTCGCAATAGAAACTACATTCAATCGGGAAAGAACGACTAATAACAATCGCCATTTTCAGGCCATTTGCTTGTTTCAGTTATTCAGTTCGAGCACAAAGCAAAACCAAACTAAAGTTGAACTCATTGGGAAAGTGCTCGCAACACAATTTTCATGCAACTGTGGCACTCTTTATCTCGCTCTCTCCCTCTCTTATGCTCTCGCTTTGGGTTTCGCTTCGTCTCCTCTACGTTTCTTGTCCCCTTGTGGCTGCGGTTGTCTTCATGTCTAATTTAGCGACAT
The DNA here is from genome assembly GCA_035044645.1 of Scaptomyza parva. Classification (NCBI taxonomy): domain Eukaryota; kingdom Metazoa; phylum Arthropoda; class Insecta; order Diptera; family Drosophilidae; genus Scaptomyza; species Scaptomyza parva. The sequence goes on along the minus strand of JAWNNT010000142.1, from coordinate 84,816 downwards.
TTTATTGTACTTTTCGCCGCAATCTCTTTTCATTGTTGTAATACAATTTTCTTGTCGCATTTTAGTCAAGTTATTTTATTTTATTGTTGGCCTGGTCTGGCCGCAAAATGTTTTTTGGTCGAGCTCTATTCGCTCCGCCTAAAAGCCCGGTCTCAACATATAAATACACTCATACAATCTTTTTCTAGTGTTTTCTGTGTTCTCTGACATTTGCACATTTTGGCAAATTTTGTGTGTACTTTGCGGACACACATTTGCTCGCTCTCTGTGCATATGTATATGTGGGCGAGGTGAAACCTTTGCCCTCCACCCCAAATAACTCAGGCACAGAGTCTGTAACTGTGACTGCGACTGTGACTGCGGCTTTGTCTGCACTTCTTTCATGAGGTCTCCTAAGATAGTGCAAGAATTATTGGCAAGCAATGCGGCTGCTGTTGTTTTATGAGTGTGTATGTATGTGTGTTCTCGTTTCGCATATGTTTTATTAAAATGAGCTTACATTTCGCTTTCAATTTGCAGACAACATATTTGTATTTTTTTTTCAGCCATCGTCAGCTGTTTTTTGGCCATGTTTCAGTGGTTGCAGGGTTTGTAGTCATTAAAAATGCGTAAGCTTGTCAAGAAAGTTGTAAAGAACATTTTCTTGATATTTTTACACACCATTATAGTCTATAATAACTATTTAATGAAATGTGTAACGCATTGAAGAAAGCTTATTATATGGAAAAAACATTTTCTAAATAATATGGGTGTGTTTCGAAGTATATTTCTTACGGTTCGTTCAGTGAGAATATACCAAAACATTTCAGTGAGTTTTTCTAAAAACTGAAGTTTTTTTATCCACACTCTGAATAAGTACCTGACTTCGTAGAACATATATGTATATATACTTGATCACATCTCGAGCTGAGTCGATAAAGACATGTCAGTCTGTCCGTCAGTTTCTGAAAAAGCTTGAGATATATGAAGCTAAAAGTATATTTGTGAAACATTTATTTCTTTTTTGTCAGAATAAACGAAATCGGTCCTCTATATCATATAACTTTCATACAATTTCAAGGTCTTTTAAAACATTATATAAAAACTGAACAAGCAGTCTTTGTTTAAAGTGTATATAACACTCGGCATGCTAAAGAAAGCTTCTTTCTTAGTTGTATTTTAATATTAACATCGGTATTTTCGGTATTGTTAAAGTGTAAATTGATTTAATATGGTCCCTCGATTTTTTCTTTTATTAAGAACTAAAATATTAAAACGATTCATTTGCACTTCTTCATATTTACTGAATAGGTACGATTTCTCAATACCATTTAGTATTTTGTCTAGCCATTAATGGAGTCAAATTGCAAAGGGCTTCAACTTTCTGAAAGTATTCAAAATAATTTGAAAAAGGCAGTTCATTAATATTTATAACAGTTCGACAGAGTCCAAGATAAAATCACATTGTCTATGGATGGCTTGCATATATGTGAGTCTCTGAATGTATGTGTGTGTTGCCTGTGGTAGTAAAGAACAAAGCGTCCAAATTAATTTAACGCCAACGCCAGCGCGCTCAGTTGAAACTAACAACCATGTGGGATAGGAAATCAACGGAGACCAGAGATAAAGGACCAAAGAACAAAAAAATGAGCAGATGGAAAAAAGGTAAAAGAAAAACTTTTCTTTTTCTCTTAATTTCAACAGCTAGACAAAATGGCGTTGAGCATACCAATGGCATAGGCCAACCAGCCCTCGCTTTCGTGTCGTGATATCTAAAAACCCAACCTCTTGCCAGCACACAGTCCGCAATAGTGCACATTGGCACACTTGATTGATTTCATTTTATATACGCTGCGATTTTCCAATTACAGAAGCGCTAAAATCAGCACAAAATCAAAGGGCGCACAGTGGGTTAAACATCGTAACTACTAGACGAATAGTATACATATTGTATACTTTATTGAGGATTAGAATAGATTTTTATGTTTTTATACAAAACTTTACTTTATTCAGTGCTAAAAATAAATAAATATTATTTTAAGCTTTTACCAAGTGTGTTTGATAATTTTGAAATATTTTTCAATTAACTTGTTAATCTATTGAGGTAATTCGAAATATTTTATGCTTTTTCAACACAAATAATCTTTTGAACATGTGAAATACTAAAGCTAACTACGATTTATGATTTTTCTTTCCATCGTACTTCCAAAGATATTGAACAACGTAATAAGGGTAAATAGAATAAACTAAAGTTAAGCTCTGTTTGTGTATGTGTGTGTGTACTCGTTTAGGTCTCGATTTTCAAAAGCACAAAGCATTGAGCCTAATTGCGGAAGCAATGCGCCGGAGAATAACGTTTCTATAGCTGGCCACAAGTCCGTATACGTAACAGAGAAATTTAACTTTCATTTCATAGTCAATGCGTACTGGTCCTTTGCTGGTTTTCTCCTTGGTTGTGTGATTGTAAAACGCCATGAAAATGGCAATTAGCTTGGCTGCTAAGACAGACAGTGGTCAGTGGGCGGTGGGCAGTGGGTGAGAGATGTAGGCGTGGGTGTGGGCGTGGGTCAAGGCTGTATTAATGAATTAACATGGCCAAATGAGTTTGGAAATGGAACAGTACAAATGGTCTTGGGCTTAACTTTTGACTCAAGCTGAGTGCGAAAAACTTTTGCAATAAAACGGAGCCAACCTTATTCCACGTGTTTGGCATTAAGAGAGTTGCAATTAGTGACGTTCCACAATGCGGGTGCAGTTTTCAAATGCAACCCGCGCCCAATTTGAACGAATCAGAAGCCGTTAAATTGTACAGCGCGCATAACGAATTGGTTTTTCTGGCAGCACCTAACATGTGCTTTAGACATACTCTCTTAGCATACGCAGACAAGCCTTTTACTCTGGGCGGTACACTGGAGAAAAAAAAAAGATAGTTAAGAAGACCTATTTTATGAAAGTTTTAATACTTACAATTAAAGTTTACTTTACGTTTCCCCAGCGTAAAGTCTTTGTTAGGATTAGATAGATTTTACACAAAATTTCTTATTTCTTTTAAAGAACGGAATTTTCATTTAAAATTTTCAAAAATATATAGGACAATTTTTGTAAAATTTTATTTTTACCATAACTTGTCAGCAAATTTGAAATCAATAGTTAACAAAATTCAACTCAACATTGTTTGTTTTTAACCAATATTTCATTTTAAATTTTAAAACTATTAATTTATAAAAGTAATTTATTTTTTTTTAAATTTTTTTAAAAAGAAAAAAATATACTTATCTCCAACTTTTCATAATATATATTTTTTAAGACACTTTTCTTTTCAAGTGTACCTCCAAGTGCCAAAAATTGTATTTAAAATTTTAAGACAGTCAGATGTTTTTAAATAGAAAACTTTTTTTATTAAGTCCTAATTATTTTAAAAATAGCTTAACAAAATTAAAAATAAATATTTCTATTATTTCATTGTTAACTTTGTTCTAGTCACATTATATTTTCTAAGTGTATTCAATCCCATCACATCTCCAGCCACAACTTTAGTCATGTAAAAGTGTCAAGCCAGCCGCAACCAAAAACGCTGAACGTTACTTTTGTAGCATTTGTTGTTGTTGCTTTTTTTGTTTCAACTGCTGTTGCTGGCAGCATTGTTAATGTCATTTTAGCTAGAGTTGGTTTGTGATGGTGTTGTTGGTGTTTCTAGTGGTGTTGGTAGCAGTGGCAGTGGCTGCGGCAGCGGCAGCAGTGTCTGCTTGATATATTGTTATCATTTTAACAATGGAAATTATTTCATTACATTGTTTTTAGCGCCCTTTTATTATGTTAGACACGGTCGCTGTCAGAGGGCGTTAGCGCTAAATTGCTTGTTGGTATTTTAGACTGGAGACTGCAAACAGAGAGTTGAATCTTTGTACTTTGTAATGGCAACAGGCTCCATGAGCATGGAAGCTGAGCTGAGCCGAATTAACATTTAAAGGTTGAGTTTAGAGAAACGAATTTCAATTAAATAAATCACATGCTTTGAATCTATGAATAATCTCTTTTTTCACAATTTATTTGTATCTTTTTTAGATGTCCTTTTGCAGGTACATATTAAAAACTTTCACTGACTAAACAAACACTTTGCAAAATTTTATTAAAACCCACAAACGAGCTTTGAAGTTCTTTGCTTCTGTGCTCAGTTACTTTTAGAAATGCGTATTTACTTCATTTGCATTTCAAATAAAATGGAATTCAGACCAGCATAAAAATAAGAAAGAACTGGCAAAATGTATAAAATTGAGTATATATACATATTGTGTATTTGGACATCATTAAAAATGGTACATTTGAATGAGCTACAAGACTGACTGCTCATCCTCAACGATGAGGATGATGATGATGATGACAGTGTCGTTTCGGCTTTTGCATGATATGCATAAATGTCAAAGTGATTACAATGTGTAGGTTGTGTGTGTGTGTGTGTGTGTGTGCGCGCCGGGTACGCCCGCAATATGTTTATCGTTTTGTCACATGCCTCACTGCATTCGACGGCAGCATATTCCCAGTCCTTACCCCTCAAGTTGCAAGCTGTGAGCTGTTAGCTGTGAGTGTTAGAACGCCCATTCATTCATTCATTCATTCGCTTACTCGTTGCTTACACGCCCATCGAGCACAACAAGAAGATGAACAACAGGACAAGCTGGGCCGGGACAAGCCAGTAGAAGCAGGAACATCGTGGTCCATCGCCATCGTCATCGTCATCGTCGTCTTGATGTACGCAGGTGCGCTTATTGCCGCTCGGTTGCACTTCGTTTGATGGCAAGCCGAAAATCTCGACAGCAGATCAAAGCCAAGTGTCCTGTCCCATTCCCAATATTCCAATGCCATGCCATCTTGTAAGCTGTTTTCGTCTTTCTTGGGGTGGAGTACTTGGCCACAAATGAACGGCAACGTTTTAATAATTTTACCCTCGAAATCCTTTTTGGAGCGCTTTTCATGCCAAACAATTTCCGGTCACATTTGCGTGACAAGTGCTTGCCACACTAACTGGATCTTGCTGTATGTCCTTTTTCATCACGTCTTCGACGATTTGCAAGTTTTGTGGTGGCTTTAACTATTAGATAAGGGTTTTTGGAAACCATACTGCTGATTAGTTGAGCTTAACTAAAAATGAACTTATGACCTGAACAGAAGAATTCTTAAATTGGTGCAATAGAATGTGGCACATACCAACAACGATTTTTAAGCGCATCTAAGGCTATGCAACTGTTTCACTTGGCAAGTTGGCAGCCCACATTTGCATAGAAACAACGCTTGTCTGGAAAACACTTTGAACTTTTTAAATTTTTAATGAATCAAAAATGTTTTCACACTTTGGCTCACCTTTTTTTTGCGCACACCCTATTCTACACACATAGCAATACATGTGTGTTTGTGAGTGTCTGTTTTGCTCGCAACATGTTATCGTTTTTTTGGGGAGTTCATTTCCATTTCCACCAAAAAATAAAAGAGAAAATAAGACCGGAAACAGCAGTAGCAGCAACAGCAGTTCGTCAGCAGCAGTTTAGTCCCTGAATGTTTTTTGGGAGGAGAATGAGAGAGAGCTCACTCAGCAAAGAACCCAGAAAATGTAATTGAACTTAATTCGATTTGGCAGCGAAGAGACAAGTTTTTTTCGGGCAGCTGTTCAAGTTCTCAAAGGCCTTCTGCATTGCATGGCTTAAACTACAGCGAAATGCAGGCTTAAAGTGTTTCAGTTTTTCATGAACTCTAAAAGAAAAGAGTTTAATTCTATAAGCGTTTTAATACTCGAACAATTACTTTTATTGGTTATCCATTATTGCACTATCAATCGCTTTTGATTGCAATATTCAGTACTCTTACTCAATATTGGTTGTATGAACGCGTGGCAGCAATCTCAAGTTTACTTATACACACAACACACACACACACACAACAATCATTTATGATTGCAAACTAAGTCGTGGTCAATTTTTGCGCATATGTTGGCATGAAGTGAGCTCAAGTGCAGCAGCTTGTGGTCGTCCCTACACTCCCATGCACCCACCAATACCAATACCAATACGAATTTCATTTGCCATGAAAAGCACTTCAATTGCCAGTGAGAAAATATACAATAGACATATGATAGACATGCCGACGAATACATACCCTTAGCCAACTATTTCATAATCACTTTAGGAAGCCTAAAGAAAGAAGCTAAGATTAGAAACGATATAACAATTTCAACTAGTTAGTTTGTTTGGGCTATCATTATCTTACAAGCACTTAACTTTTGACAAATAGTTATCAATGCAATAACATTTTGATATGCGGCAACATTATAATTAGATTTACAGTTTTATAGGACAGAAATTCCGATATCAATCACTACTTAATAATCGGAATCTAAGTAATGTTTATGTGTTTTTAATGCAATTTTAAAAATGTTAAACAATTAATATTTAACCGCTTAATAGATAGCTTTAATAAAAGTATCATTTCATTCATTGTTATATTCAACATATTTTTAGGGAAAGAAATGTTAAAATTTAAGAAAATCTTACGCAGAACCAAATACGATTGACATTATATTCACATAAAGTTAAATAGAAATAAAATAGAAAACTATTTTAATAAAATATTTTCAATGTGCTACAAACTTCAGTTAAAAACTAATATACCCTTTAAAGTGTATGAAAATGAAATCTTCCCTAAGGCAACTTGTGTGTGTTATGATTATTGTTGGTGATTTTGTTGTTGTTCTTGTTGTTGCTGTTGCTGTTGCTGTTGGCCCCAACAAGTTCATTTTTCTGCCAGTCAGCCTCACGATTTCCACAGAGGTGCGCTTTCGCCCAGCAAAAATATGTTGTGAGCTAAGAGTGTATGAAATATGATTTTGAAATTACTTCAAGTTGATTGCATTGCATTGCGAATAGATTTTAATTGGTCTAGCTGTGTGTCGAGCGCAATCGGGATAAGAAATCTCATTTTGTTACAGCTGCCCTCAACCCCCTCTGTCTCACTATCTCTATCCCTATCTCCACCCTTTAAGTGTCATTGTCAGTTGCACTATAGAAAGAAGCAGAATCAGGCAGAAAGAACGAACCTGACTCCTCTTACTCGCAACTCAATTCCATCTGCACATATTTTCCAATTCATCGACGGAGCTTTAGTCAAACACACAATAACCATAAATCTCTGGGCGCGCTGCACTTAAGTTGAGCCAAAGTGCATATAATTTTCATTTAAATACCTATAGAGTTTGTTGCTCCTCGCCGCCTCGCCTCCTCGTCGCCACTGTTCGTGTCTGGCCCGAAAAGTAACTGAAAATGTCCTTGGTAGGTAGCTGCGACAACGTGAGACTTCAAAGACTGCACTGCCTCTGCTGCCTGAAAGCCCGAGCAATATTTTTGCATTTTGCAATATTTTCGAGAGCGTTGTTAATTTCATGGCTCAATGGTTAGTGTGTTTTCTTTTCTTTTTCATTTTTCCTTTTTTCTTTTTTTCCGGTACCAGAGCAATTTCTTTTCTTGAAAGGTGCTCTGGCAGCTTTCATTATGAGCATGAGATGACAGTGAATATTTTTCCGACAAATACGCAAATACGCCAATACTTGCTGGCAGTAACTAACAGTGATTCAAAAATAATTTTTGGTTTGTGAAAACAAAAAATGCAATTATGTGTACGCATAACTTTGCATTTCTAATCGGTTTGCCGGAAACTTTTTTAATCACTTCCACACCTTGTTGTAGTATTTGAAGCTATGCACGCGGCTGATAATAAGCTCTGCTTAAATTATAAACTTTTCACCCTCCAACAAATTATTTTTAATTTTTTCCGTTTGGCTAGCCTCCACTTGACGCTGCAATCTCGCAGCGCTAATTGCAATAAACTTGCGTTAATAAACTGAAGCTGTGTAGCTGAAACTGAAACTGAGGCAAATTGCCAGCAGGCTTGGCCAAATGGAGCAGGACTAGGACCAGTCAGTTAATTTGGATTACCGTCTTCATGATTTTTTTTGGATTAACTTGACCAAAAAGTTGGGCGAAAAAATAATTTATGCTCTTAATTAAAAATATATTAAAAACTTGAAATTTTCTGTAAATTATACAAGTAATTAAATTATACTTGGATTTGTAAGGGAAATGTTTTTTCGTAAACTTTACTTATTATTCAAATACATCTTTAATCTCGAATTGGTTTCTCCGCGTACGTGATACTTTGCGGCCAGATTCGGACTTATCCTCACGCTCTCTCTCAATTATACTAATTGTATCTAGAGGTGGCTTAGACATTGACCACGCCTCCCAATTCCACACATACAACGAACATTAGAATGAACAACTAGCAGCGATTAGTTGACTTTTTCGTCAATGCTTTCAGAGTGATTAAAATCGCACAATGGCCAACAACAATTAACCAGCTACAAGATGACCGAACCGGTCCTCTATATAGGGGCAGGCGCCTCTTCTTCGTCTTCCGGCAAAAGTAAAACCACACAATGCCTTACATTTGCATACACTTTGAACTATTCAAACAGGCAAGCCACCCATTCCATTCCTGGCATTTGTTGGGCAACTATCTACTACCCGTTGACTCGACAATTTTGCGAAAATTAACCTCAGACTCGACACCGGCCTCAGGTCACGTTGCAATTTAACAGCAGAAGCAGTAGTGTCCAGCGTTCACGTAAGCCACTTGGGTCAAACCCCCTTTTGGAAGTGTGTATGGCTGCCCTTTGCCCCATGCTCCCTGTATATACCAACTTGTCAGCGGATGAGGCTGCTGACGTTGCGGCATTGGCATAAATTTAAAGAGACAGAGACTCGTGACTGGAGATGGAGATGGAGATACAGACAATATGAACATGAATAGGGGAGGCGGGCAGGAGGGCTGGCAGCAACTGTATGTAGCATCGTCAGCTAACTAATGATGCCCTAAATTGAATCTAATCATCATTAACAATTACACAGCAGCAACAGCAGCATCGCAGTGCTGTCTCGTGTGATTATCAACCCCGGCCAGAGTAGTCAGAGTAGCTCACTCGACCATTAAGTCTAATCATATGCAAATAATTAAGCACAGTGACACGACCAACAGCAGTTGGAGAAGGACGGAGACGGAACAGACAAAGGGACAGACATTCAGCCGGTCAGCCGTTGAAATATTTCCCTTAGCTACACATTGTGCAATTGTCGCCTATACTTTTGTGCCCCCCTCCTATGTGCGTGCCAGACAATCTGGCTCTGCTTTTCTTCTTCCTTACCATATTCATTTCCCCCTACATCTGCATCGTCATCATCATCTCGTGTGTGTGGGGATTGGCTGCTGATAATGCACACACTCAGTTCATAGGTGGCTAATAAATTTGAATATTAATTGTCAGTGTCTGTGCCGGTGACTCTGCCTGGGCCTGCGTCTGTGCCTGTGGTTGCACTCTCCGATTAAAATGCGCCAATGCCAAAATGCAGGGCATAGTAAATGCTGTAATAGTAAATTTTCCCATATCCTGATATATTTTTGCAAAATGGTTCTAATTGTTTTGCCCACCAGTATTATTAATTATTATATAAAATTAATGCATTAAAGAGAGTTAATAATTTTGATTTAAGTTTCAATGTGTGATTTTTAGAGGTTTATTAATAAGGGGGATTTTGCTGAAACAGCTTAATAATGAACTCTTTCTATTTTCGTATTTTATATTAGTTTTTATACCCTTAACCCATGAAATGGGTAAAAAAAGGGTATTATGGTTTTGTGCAAATGTATGTAACAGGCAGAAGGAAGCTTCTCCGACCCCATAAAGTATATATATTCTTGATTCAGCATCAACAGCCAAGTCGATATAGCCTGGGGATTGAAACTATAAGAAAAATAATGAACTTCTGTGAAATTTTCATTAAAATCGGTTAAGAAACACCGGAGATATGAAACTATCAAGCATTGGTACAGAAGTACACGTACATATGTACATATGTATGTCTGTCAGCCTGATCATCTGCCCGTCTGTACGGCCAAGGGTTAAGGGTATCTTCTAGTCGAGCTTGCTCGACTACAGTCTTCTTAACTGTTTTTCTATCCATTTTGCCCTTTCTACTGGCGTGTGCGCCTGTAAGACGTGGTTTTACTCTACTTTATTGAAGTATTTATTGCAATATATATGCATAATTCATAAATTTTAAAAATACAAAGTATTTAGTTCAATGTATTGGCTTGTAAGCAAGAATACTTATCTTTATTGATATTTTATTTCTTACAAATAACTTATTGTTGTACAAGTCAATTAGACAAGTTAAACATTTAACCACAATAGTTTCTATTGACAATTATTTTGTGGATTTTCTGCTTTTGGCATTTGAACTAAATGCTGCACTTATTAATTGAGGCAGAATATTGATTTAAGATGCACAATAAATATTTTTTTGTCAATTTGATAGTATTTCAGGTGGTTGAAAAAAGTTTTGTTTAAATGTCTGCGGTATTAATTTCCTACAATTTCTAAAATCAAACAATTTTGTGATTTTCTGACTGCGGTTTTGTCATCAAACAAAATTTCCCAACAAAATTCAGCTTTTAGTGAATTTATTTTAATGCAAAAAACAACCATTTAAATTTAAAAAGCAATTTTCCACATTTATTTCCTCGCCAAGTCATTAATACAGCATTAAAAGTCTCCCAAATGGCTACAAGTTTTTGGCCAACATTAATGTCTGCTTAAGTTAATAATTTAAATGCCGATGTTACCCATAGGAAATGGCTACGCTGCAAAAAAAAAAGAGTTGCCATTTTCCACCGCAACCATAAACCCTTCATACGGGCATGGCCAAAAAAAAAAGAAAAGAAGATCCAAACATGCAAAAAAAAAGCTGGCCAAAATGCAAGCCATGATATGCTTCGGCATCCCTACAACGACCCCGACCCCCCCACCCTGCTGACCCACGTCAATTGTAGCTGGGCAGCTGCCACGATTAATTTAACGCTCCACTGTGTCAAGCTGTTGTGGGAAATACTCGTTCGTATACGAGCATAGTACACTGCCCAAAACGAAAATGGCCGCAATTTGCATTTAAGTCTTCGCTCGTTCTCGTTTTCGTTCTTGTTTGCGTTTGCGATGCACTCTTGTGGGGCCGACCAATAGAACATTTTCCGTTTCCATTGCGTTTGCAAAAATGTTGCCCACAAACAATTTTGGGTAACATGGTGCCACACCGCAAGTGGCAGGAACCGGTGTGAATTTGAAGCCGTTCCTAGCCGTCGCTGTTCCCAAAATAAAATGCGATTTAATAGCTAAATTACGCTAGCACATATGCGTTCGTATGTTTGTGTGTGTGTGTGTGTGTGAATCTGTCTGCAAACATTTCTGCTGCGTTAGGCATTTTTGTGAATCTCCTCCGATTGTTGCACTGTGTGTGTGCGAGTGTGGGTGTGTGAAAGTGCAAGTGTGAGAAAATGATGGAAAAGTGCGAATGCAGCAGGATTTTTTTTTAGCAAATGTTGCAATCGTTGTTTTCGGGATGACCCAACGCTTTTGACTTTTAATTGCATTATATGAAAGTCATACAATAATTGCATAATTGCAATTGAATGCAGCCGCCAACAAACGATGGGCACAAATTTGCTGCTTGGTTGCACACCATTGTGTTGCAAGCAACATCATTAATGAGCCTTGAACGGTTGACCTTAAAATAAATAAAAGCCTATTGTGGCATACTTTAATAAAACAATAAATGTATGTAAATCAAACTTAAAAGCTTGACACTTTAAATACATGTTTTTTGATAACTTATAAATTATGACTGATTGTTGTTAAAAGTGAGACAGATTTCTTATTATCGAAATTGATTTTATCACACACGAAAATAAATTTGTAATCGTTACCTTAAATGTTAGTTTACTCGTAAATTGCATATTGCAAACTAGTTTCGTTTCGTTATCGCCACTCTAAAACAAACGCGTCATTTTTTTTCGCCAGTTTACAGTCTAAGCCCCGACGCAAAAACAATCTGCACAACACTTGTAAAAGTTGACAGGCGTGCAGCGGACAAGTTTTACGGGCGACTCTGCTCGTTGGTGCGTCACAAATTTAGAACGGAACAGATGCCGTCTACTCCCATCTACCCCCCTTTACCACCCATTACCCTCTCACCCACCCATGGGGAGCTGTGTTTCACAAACATTTACAATTTATTGCACATTTGCCTACAAAATATCGCCCAATTCAGGGCAGCGCATATTTAATGGAGTATGCAGATGGTTGCCACCACTTGGGAAGGCACCACCGAGGAGCTGTGTGTGTGTGTGCCAGTGATGTGGTGCTGTGGTGATGTGGTGGTGTGGTGGGTGTGACATTACAGCATGTTCCATTGCACATTTGATGAATTTATTGCAGTTTAGAATTTTTTCTACCCAATGTGCAGCAGTTGCAATTTTCCCAAAGACACACCAAAATACGAACAGCAAAACAAAAAAAAAAACAAAAAACCGGGAGAATTTCAAACTGCGATACGAGAATATCCCTATAAAAAAAGTAAAGCTTCTCCTTTTTTTTGTTGCTGCACGTAGATGAAACTGTCAAAATGAACGTTTAGAAACTTATTTATAGTGTGGCGTATACAATTTTGTGGGCAAGTTCGTTGTCCCGAAAAACTTTGCAGCGCGATAAGCACAAGAGCATGAAATGAAGTTGCAATGATTTAGATACTGAGTATAAAGAATAGTTCAAGTGTCATATAGTGGCAGGTCTTGGAGTTGATGCTGAAGCTTGAAGTTTTTAGCACCACAAACAACATTAAGATTAATTGATAGTTGCTTAAACTTAAAACTTTATTTTGTTTTTTATTTTTTGCATAAGAACACGGAACACGTAACACGGAACAGGGAACACTGATTAAATTATCTGTTTCCAAGCAATTTTCAAGGTGCCTGCTTGTTCACCTGTTCGCTTCAGCACGCCGTCAACTGGTTAATTACCCAACTGATTACAGTCAGAGCCGGAGCCGGAGCCGGAGCCAGAGCCGGAGTAGTAGCCACTTGCTTTATAGCCGGGCTAAGTGGTATTTACGTTTTAATTTAACGCTTCTTTCGGGCAGTGCGCTTTCGGTTTCAAGAAATGCAATACAAAGGCACACAAAAAAAAAAGGAATAAGCCAAACTAAAAATGAAAAAGGAGGAACAGAACAGAACAGAAAACGCAAAGCCGGATACCAAGGCTAAAAAGCTTTAAGCAAAAAGTAAAGACGGTTCTCCGGATCTGGGTGCAGGACATTACCGTCTCTGTAATTGCTGCGGCTGTAGCTGTGGCTGGCGGGCGAGAGTCCCTTAACGACAGGATAGCAGAAGCATTTGGGCAACTAGTTGCCTTTTGCTTTTGGCCATTTTGGTCCTTGGTCCTTGGTGGTTGGCGTTGTCGTTGGCGTTGGCGTTGGCGTTGGCGTTAGCATTGGTCCATTCAAGTGGTTTTTGATGACAAAATGAAAGGTAATTTTAGCGCAAAATTCTCGCTCTGATTTCGAACAACTGCCCTCTTGATGTGGGAATGATGTGGGGAACGATGTTCTAGACAAATGACAAGTTATGCCAAAGGCAGACGTTGCAAATGCTGCGTGGAATGGTGCCGCCATCAAGTAGGCTTTGTTAAGATCGTTAATGCATAAAAATATTGCCAGACTCAAGCAATTGCCCGCCGCCCTAACAATAGAAACGTCAAAATGTACAAAATTATAATGAAAACCGTTTTCGGCAACCGGAAATTGTGGTTACATTAAAGATAAGTGCCAATGCGGCTAATGAATGGTATGTGCACTAAGAGAGATAGATGGCTTATTGCTTGATTTAATGTCCACAAAAAATGTTAAGGGTTTCTTTTTTTTTAGTTTGTTTTTCATTTTATGAGATACAATTTAACAAAAATAAAATATTGTTTTTCAAATTTACTATATGTATATATTTACTATCTATTAAGTTTAAATCTTTTTTAAGATATCGCCAATTGCTATTAGCTATATTTCATTTATTGATTTTTTCCCATTTATTTATTTTAATTTTTAAATTTTTTGTATAATTTTTATTTGATGATTTCTTTAGGTTATACTGACAAATTTTCTAAATTAATTTATAAGTGGAAATATTTAAAAATATTGTTTTCAAGTTTTGTCTTCAGTTTTTAAAATTTATCATTTCTTTTTAAGCTTTTTAAAGGATTGAAAAAATCAACACAAACATAAGTCTTAAATACGTGAACAAGCTGAAGATATTTGTAACACCAAGTTGCCTTAGCATTAAATAACTGTAAGAGCGCCCAACACTCCCCCTCCGAAGATCCCAGTGCCATTTGCAGACTGATGAATTTGCCAGCTTTAATCAGTGTGCCTGCAGCGGGAAGCCAACACAAACACAAAGACAACACAGCTAACTGGGCATATAAACGACTGCACGAGTAACTGTATCTGTATCTGTATCTGTATCTGTATCTGCAGCTCCAACTGTAAATGTATCTGTCTAACTGTGTGTGGCGGTAAATCTTTATAAGCGCGAATAATTGGTTTCCTCATTTAATGCGAATGGTTGGACAGCAACAGCAGCAAAAACAGCAGGGAGCTCCTAATGGATGGAGAACGGGGGGAACTGGAGTAGTGAGAAAGAAACATCAGGCGGCTGTCGGCAGTCGGCAGTCGTTGTTGCAATCGTTACGCCGCCCGTCATAGAAAATGCTCCACAATAAACATCAGATGATTTCATTTTTTTCTTCCTTATTTTTTTCATGCCCCCGTTGGCTGTCAGAGCAAACAGCAGGAGTCATAATATTGCAACAGCATTGGGATCGCAGTCAAAGCCTGACAGAGTCAAGGGTTTGAGTGTTTTGGTGTCAGCTTTGACTTGGGGGAGCAAAAAAGAAATTGCTGGAAAAAATTAATTGCATTTTCATTATGTTGACTAGAGCAGAGGAGTCAGAGTCAGTCAGAGTCAAAAGGGAGACAGCAGACAGACATGGCAGCAGCAAAGCAGCAAAGCAGCTGCAGACAGACAAATGACAGGGATATATAGGCACTTATACATTTCTAATATGAATGGTTGACTTCACTCTCACTGTCTCTTTCTAAACTGTCCTTATGATAGACTTAATGGCAGTGAGTAAACACTTTGCGTTAAGGCGTTAATATGAGAAAGATGAAAAATAATAGTGTGTCAGGTAATAGCATTTATTATTCATTGACATATGTACATTAATAGTCGCTTACATCATCATCACTTAAGTCAAAGCAGATACTAACTACTCGCAAATACTTGAAAACAACACGCGCTTTAAAAAAGTGAATTCCCTTATCGCACAGTATTATAAATTGATCTATAAAAAAAGTTTTGTGAATTTAACCAACTGTAAATAAGAAATGCCGCTAACAAAAAACAAAAATACGTTTCTTATCTTTCTTGCGTTCGGGGTCGGGAAATTGATTTCACAAGGCAGCCGGTTACGTAAACATGTTTGTATGTGATTCTTTTTTAACCCAAATCAACGAATCGATAAGCTCAATAAAGTCACATGTTTCTTATGCACTAGAATAAGGTTGACCGGCTGACCATTGTATTGATGATTTATTATGTTGAATACTCTCTCTGACTAACTATAATAATATTACTATTTATGATGACGTTCTTAATCTACCTGTCATAATGACAATTCTCTCTTAATTAAATCGCATTCGAAGACCAACCCTTTTTTTCTGCATTCCAAACCAGACCCATATACTTCATTATTATCCCACCCAATGTATGAGTCAACAGTTTTACTGATATGAAAGCGACTGCCGCATATTTACATAAGATACGCCGTACAATGTGCTCTAGATATGTGTGAATACGAAAAATCATTGTGAAAGCTTAGTTATTGTAAACTTACTGTGATTGTTTGGTTTGGTTTGGTTTTGTTCTTTTGTAAACGAAGCTTTATAGTGTTTGTCGAAAGTAGAATAGAAGAATCTCACACTGGTAGAATGATACATGTGATAAGCCTGCTATTCTACTTGCCAATCCACACCGATCGTAACAAATTATAAGCACACCGTCACTTCAATCATGGTATTTGAGTTTATTTTAACTAAATCGATCACTTGAACACCAGATGACACATTTAATAATCCACAGGTAAAAATCTTTATAGATTCCATTCGGAAATACAGTCATCAGGGAATACGTAAAAACAACTGAACACTTCGGGGCTCAATAACGAAATAATGACATATTTTCATAGATATCGCTTTTTATATGATATCCCTTATCTGACGTCAGTTTTTTTATTTACTTTACCTTTTACTCAGGCAATATCTTTCAGGCAAATACACAAGTGTGAACGAATGTGTATGTGACTGTGTGTGTGTGTGTGTGTGGAGTAGATAACTGGATTTGGATTGGCCGCTGTTATCGATAGTGGGAAACGTTTCGACAGTCTACCCAATACCCTACATACATACATACATACATACATACATGCATGCTACATGTGCATAGATATGACGAACTCTGGATAAACACAAGCCAAAGGCTTCAAATAGATATGACAAATCAGCCGAACAGGTATTTATACACATGTAGAAATATTGGAAGGGACTTCTGCAGTTAAAAAGCTCGCTTTCTTAACAAACTACCTATCAGCATGTCCAGTTTAACCCATCGATTTAAAGACAACATTGACGACGACACTGAACAAACAGAGAGCAAACAGCCAACAGCAAACAGAAATTGTGTAAAAGGTCGTCAAACGTGTCGTTGATAAGAAAACCCGAAAGCAAACTATATATATATACACTACATAGTTTTTGTACATACAAACATACTTACTATGTACTCTACCGATATTTGTATGTATACGGTTTTGTTCACAACTTGGTATCAATATAAATGCTTCTACTGCGGCAGTTACCAGCACATTGGGTCAGATAAGATATAGACATTACCTTTGATAAATGACAATCAGGTGAAGAATTCAAGATGGTAGCAACAATATCAACAAAACATATATTCAGCTCATGGGATAATCAAATATTGTAAATTTTTCGAAAAAATATATAAAAACAAAACTGTTTTTTTACATTTTGAGGTATACACTTATCAGCTAGATCAATCAAAGTTGATAGCTTGCATGGGCAGTAGCCAAAGAAACTTTAAAATAATATTCTTATATTATTACCAACCCTTCTAACCTTCCTTATCCCAACAAATGATCTTTATATAACTTATAACTTAGTCAGAAATATATATTCACAAACATTTTATATTGCTTTTTTTAATGTTTTGTAACTAAGTTTCGTCACCGATTCATAGAATTAATGCACACCTTGCATTGCATACGAAACGCCTAAAGACATAAACCCAAATTTCTTGTCTTATCGATTTTATGTTTAGGTATTTCCGCTACCAACACCAACTAGTCCACAACTAACACACGCTTTGATTATATAACAGCATAGCAGCAGCACGCCGCATGGTTAACAAATTTACAAACGAATAAGTCACAAATTTTCAATTGTTCCTCGCATTCGAAAAGAATGTGGGACATATCTTATCTGGAAGGTATAACTATATGTATTGATGTGTATTACCTTAAGATTTTATATGCCTGCCAACGGCAAAACAAACAAAGTGTAGGAGTATAAACTCATCGTATTTTAACGTTTAACGTATCGATAAGCCTTTGTTTGTAATTCCTTATCGGGCACCTGCCTCCACTCATGTCCTATTTCATATTTTCAACTATTTTGTGGTAAGGCTTGAAGCTAAGAAATCGAATTTATTAACTATTTTAACATACATTAACTACCGTTGTTTACTGTAAACTTGTATAACTTCCTCATTACATGACAAACTTGCAGTTATCTGTTTTCGAAATTGATAACAAATCAATAAGTGACAGCTATTTGTTAATAATAGATTTCAATTTATACATTTCTGCGAAAAACATGACCAGCTGGTGAAAAATAATCTTTATGCGGTTTCGTCGGCAATTTACGTGCTGCTTAATATTTTTATGACATTCAAGAAAGTGGCGCCAACTTAAGTGATATAGACGCCGATTTTGTATCAGCCAAGTAGAAAAACAATAACTTTATTTGTCCATTCTTAAAAACTGATATATATATTTAAAAAGAAAAAACTAAAATCTAACATTAACTTGAATCAATTTGAATTTATTCTGAGATTTGACATAGTTTTTTTATTTTAACTATTTTTATTTAAAATTATCATTTGACTGGGCCTATTTCGGGTTTTGATAGAGTTTATTTAAACAAAATGTTTAATTTTAATTTACGAAATAATTGTTTATACATAATAATTGTCGAATTTAAAAATTCAACGTTAAATAAATCAAAAAAATAGTTTTTGTTAAAAAGTTGTAAGTCTATACTCAACTAATCAATAATGCAAAACGTTTCATTATATATAAATGTCTAAGAATTTAATTAAATTGCACAAATGACAGTCAACACTGAGTGGTGCGTTGAACGTACCAGGAATCCTTTTGGGTACCTCAATCCGGTATGCATATTCGCACGTACAATTGATTAAAAACTACGTGTTGCGATTGCATAATGAATGCACAAATGTCATTCAACAATCTCAGTATGAAGGAGCTGGAAGGAAGGTGGTGCTTGATTGGGTTTTGGACGATGTAAGGAACATTGATGAAGAAGAGGACACCAAAATCCAGAGAGAGCTAACCATTCAACGAGAAGAATTTGTGAGAATAGTGAATGGGAAAATTCATTGATAAAGAAAATAATAATTTCCGTTGTTGTCGCCCACCAATGCACACAGGTTTTATGATTTTCAATTTCCGGACTCATTCTCAAGGCAACGGTAAAAATTTATTTAAACTCGATTGCAGCGACAGCTTAAAGTAATACAAATTGTTGGCTTAAACCTATAGCAAGGGTCGAAGACCGCTAAAAGTTAAACAGAACGATTGTTGTTGTTGTTCACCACGTGGATGGGATGTTGCTTTCCAGCCTAGGCACATTTCACCTGGGGCACAGCTTGCAATGAAAAATCGTTTAATGACACCATTCACACACTCGACAACACACACACACACACACACATACAAACACAAGTACATACACACAAGCCATCGCAGTTCGTGGCAGACTTTTGCAGTCGTTTCGACTGTCTGTCTATTTTGTCAGTTTGGGGGAGATGGGAAAGGGTGTCCATTTGTAGCTGTAGGCAACAATTGCAACATTTTCCAGCCACCATTAACAAAAAAAAAAAAAGAAAAAAGAAACGGGAAGCAACCTGCAGCTAACCTTTTGTACGTAGTATAGCAGCAGCATTCATATAGCCAACATCATTTGTCAACCTCGACGGCAATTAGATGTGTCCAATGACTCTGTTTCTGTTTCTACTATGTGAATAAGAGTTGAGTTTTTTGTTGCAAAGGGGCGGATGGACTATCAAACAGGTTAACTGTAGATAACCTATATATTCTGTAAAAATTTTAAAGAATATTTATTTTCTGCAAAGGGTTGAATTTTGACAGAGCTCTCTACCTTACAAATGCTATCAATCAATAATTATTGAAAGTTTTTTGACGATGATTTGTCATTTTTAAGCTCTCAATAAAATCTAAATGTATCAATCAATTTTAGAGTTGACCTTAGGATTCAAATGAAAATCCCTTCTAACTTGATTCAGGAAATCTAAACAGGAACACTCTCTACAGTCCTAGTTTCTGTTTCTGGAAAATTACACGTTGTTCTAATTCGAATAAACTGATTCTTTATTCGATTGCTTGTGACTGTACGTGTTGTTCTTTCTTATATACCATTTTTGTCATTTATATTATATGCGTTCGACGTTTAAAAGTTAGTTTAATTTAGAGCCATTTATAGCACCGATAAGATATATCGAACAACGCCTAAGTATATAAAAATTGTTGTCGCCAGAAACATTTATAGTTGTATATGTGTCTGTGTGTGCCACTTTAAACAATTGATTTCGATTTATGATTAGGAATTTGAACATTGGTAAACAGCTTATGCAGTAAAGATAACACAACGTACCCCATTTACAATGAAGCTCTTTCTAGTGGAAGTAAAGTTATTCCCTTGAAGTTCTGTTCTTTATTAAATTAGACTGTAGACAATGAGTTCGATTGGCTAATTAACGATGCATCTCATGTCATTGGTTTGCATTTGACTAAAAACGCAAAATGGCAAAGTTTTAATCAATACTCGAAAACCGCAGTAAAGTCAACCTAAGCTGTCACTGCAGCTAATAGACCACGCCCACCACCGTCCACAGGCGACAACCGCAAAGCAGGTGCAGGGTGAGGGTGAGGGAGAGGGTGAGGGCAACACTTTCGCATGCCGCAGCACGTAGAGCTCGTTAGACATTTTCTTAAGCTAATATTTTCACAGCGCACGGTGGACATGGACACGGACACGGACATGGACACGAACCGAGTTACACACAGAGAGATAGAGAGTTACTGGGAGACAGGCATTGCTGCTTCTGCTGCCCGGAGGAGATTATTCAAATGATTGGAAATTATCATGTCCTTGCATCCATTTTTGGCTGCCACGTTGCCTATTGCTGCCACACTATGCTGCAACAAGAGCAGCAGCAGCAGCATCAGCTCCCGTGTGCAAACAACAAATTGCATTTGTCATCTGCTGCATAAATAACGAGATAATACCGTAACATAATAACTGTCAATGGGTGGGAGTTTGGAAATTTGGGTTGGGGAATGCCAAGGCGGGTTTGTGAACCGAACCTTCCTTCAAAGGTAATCCACCTTTCAGCTGGTTGGTGGGAGAATTTGAGATTTGCATGACACTGTGTATGAGTGAGTGTGTGTGTGTGTGTGGTGTTTGTAGTGGTACTGTGGCAAATGCGAATTTGTATCGTCGATTTGCATATTTAATCAAAATTAACATGACCGATAAAATCAATTACAAAGCGACAGAATGAGAATGAGAGGAGACGGTATGTAAGGAGAGGGATAGGCATATGGCATCTGTAAGATACAGACACACGCACACATTCTCTCTCTCTCACACCCTCTGAATAACAATTGCATTAGAAAATATACTATATATATATATATATATATAAATATCGCCATTCTCATTGTCAGCCTGCTCGTTGTTCTCGTCTTCTTCTTCGTCGACGTGTACAGTTTTCGGTTCGTTTGGCTTTGAAATCCTTTTTGCAGAATCTACGACCATGTCGCTTTCAAACTGTGTAAACTGCAGTGCCATCTATAGCTATACACACACACATACACATACATTCATACGATATGTATATGTATTACTGTATTACTGCATTGTTCGAGCGGCAGAGAGACACTAATACGGGCAACGGCTTATCCTGTCCAATGTGCTTAAATTGTTTCTTCCTGTCACACTGATTTTCTCTACTCGATTTATTTCATTTCGCCCTTTTGCACATTGTTCCTGTTGCTGGTGTTGTTGTTATTTTACCTCATTGATATATCCAAAGAGTATTATTTTTATTATGCTTTAAAATCCAAATAAATATATATGTATGTGTTTGTGATTGTGATTGTGATTGCAACAATCTGATTTATGTATATGTATTTGTAGTATGTGCAATCTATTTAATTGCATTTACATGTATAATATTGTTCGAGCACAAGCGTATGCATTTTTATTTATTTCCTTACGTTTATATTTAAATAAATAAGCCTACCAAAACTCGTAAGGAAAGTCTTTCTGCAAGCTGAACATATTTATTGGTGGTTAAGATTTTTCTTTAACACCTGCAATAATGTTAAACTTATTTAGAGTTTGTGGCTTGTAGTCTTATTGGAAATAAAATGAAAGATAAATTTAAATAATACAAAAAGCTGAGCATAAGAATTTTCGATTTGTTTGAACATATACACATGTACATAAATAACCACAACTTTGCATAAAATCTAATATTACTCATTTTAGTTGTTTTTATTTACTTTTATTTGCTCCGAACATGAGCATTTGTAAGCATTTTTTCCTACACAAATAATATAATAACACACTTGAAAAGCTTATGATGTCCGTTTTTGTCGTAAACCCAATCAAACTGAAACTTTGACCAAGGTCTTCTTTTTGTTGAAGTTATCAAAACTGCCCAAATCGGATCATGTAGATGTCATCCAAACGGAAGATCTTGAAAAAGTTGCTTATATAACTTGTGTTTTTTTTTTTTATATAGCCATCCTTTGTTGTTTTTATTTTAATAAGTATTGTTTTTCTTCTGATAACCAACCGATTATATAGTGTCAAAGAATTAAATTTTGTTTCCGCAGTTCAATTTAAATCATGTCGGCTTTGAACCAAATACTAACATTTTTAGCTTACGGCCATTACATATCTCATTTTGAATTTCTTTACGAAATTCATCTTCATTTTTCTTGTTAAATCTATTAATGACAATGCGTCCATACAAGCTTAAAATGTATACCCTCTTTTCCTTCTTTATGAAAATGCAGTCCCATAAAAATTCCTAAAATTTAATTACGCTTTCATTGCCCTTATCGAGGGGTCGCGTTTTGTTCCTCTTACATACATATCTACAAATATACCTATTGCATTTAAGCTGAGGGAAAAATTGATTTTTCCATTTCATATTTTCTCGCATACAAATTAACAGCCAACAGCCGTAAAGAGCTTTAAACGAACCGACAAACTGCTTAACTGTCATGAGCTGGCCAAAAGAATATCTCTCTCTCAACACATATATATATATATATATAGATATTTAAAAATTTGATGTGGGAGGGGGGATGGGGAGTTGAGTTGAGTTGAACGGAATCCATAAGTTCGCATTGATTGCGTTCAATTAAAATTCAGTTATGCTCCGGCGGCGTTTGGCAGTAACAGGAATATTTTAATTAATTTTCACGCGCTCAGCACAAAATTTTCGTTAGCTACCAAAGTAAATTTTGTACAATTCTGTCGTTGCTCTTGTTGTTATTGTCTTTATTGTTGTTGTTGCTTTTTGCAACTGCGGCTGTTCAATATTTCCATTTGGCATTTATGAGCATTTAAGCTGCAGACTGCAAAAATATATATATATATATATATATATATATTGAATCGTTCAATCATTACAGTTGTGTGTCACAAAAACCCTTTAATTATCGCAATTTTCGCCGAAATCAGCAAATTTAACGGTTGTAAATATTGTTTAACTATTTATGCATTGCAGAAATAGAATAAACATATTATATAGTTGTTATATAGTTGCTTAGTTGGGTCTTAATATGAAAGATTTTTGATTTATAAAACCATTATTAAAAATTGTTAAAAGTATTTAATGGCACAACAAAATAATCCAAGTTCCAGTTTAAATAAATTGTGTACCAATTTCCCTTTTTAAAGCCACAGATAAGGCGATTCTTAAAGAGAACACCATGCTTTGATACTGTGGTCTATAAATGTATATTTGTTTGCCCTATCTATCTATCTATCTTTCTATCTATGTGGCGCACAGACATCAACATCATCATCGTGAGGAGGTCTATAGATACTTTGTCTGGCATTTCAATTGGCAAACATACTTCAGCTGGGAAGCTACACGGGCTTAGAGTAAAAAAGCCGCACACGCTGCGATACATAAACAACAAGCTCACACTCTCCCAGCACCCCACACCACCATGCACCTTTCTATCACTTCTAATGCTCAGGTCTACGCAATGGCAAAAGCCTTTCATCTACTTCAGTGCTCAAGTAGCAACAAAATACACAAGCAACAAAAAGACGATTGCAAGGATATAACAACAACAACAAGATAAATAAGAACAACAGCGAGCAATGGCAACAAGCATCTAAGTGTGATTTTCGAAAATGGCAAAAGTATGTTTTTCCAAATCTGACTTTAGCGTCAAATTTTCAAGGCCAACGGCAGCGCAAACTTGGTCGCTATTTGCAGCATACTTTTTGGCGCAAATCGTTGTCTTGAGTAGACAGAGTCAGTCTAGGCGAGAGAAAGAGAGAGACGCAACGTTTGAATGTCAGTGTTGATTTATCAAATTATTTACCAAGAGGTTTCCAAAATGATGATAAGCCCCACACCCCACCACCCTCCTGCCAGTCGTCACTCGTTCACATGCCGCAGTCAAACGGGAGGGCGTTGATGACTTTGGTTTGTTTGCCTGCAAATATGCAGCACAAATGGCTCTACTCTTGGTCCTGCCATCCTTTATACAGCTCAGCAGTTGTGTGTTCTCTGGCGGCAGTTTAAGCTGTTTTTACTGTTTATCCCAAAGTTTGCTTAGTTCGCTCTATTGAAATTTATAGTTTTAGTTGCTTTGGCTTGACGGTTTCATATAGCACGCAACTAATAGGTTTTCTTTGCATAGACTTAGTCTTGCCAAGTATTGTTATTGTTGTTCTTGTTCATCGTTCTTCTTCTTGCCTACTCAAATTTACTTGCCGCTCTCTTGTTCAGCTGCACGGCAATAGTTTGGCTTATGGATACTTTTAAATTTGCCATGTGGTTGCAAACTTTATAGACTATGTACAGGGTCTTTAATTAGCGGAAATTTGCTTGCAATCACAGCTATAATGATTGAATAAATAATGTATCTCCGCACAGGTGTATGCTGTAAGTTGTCAATATTACTTTAATTAGATCATTACAAAGGCGAATGAAATATTTGATATATGCCTATTAAGTGTACATATTAGTTTTTAATTAGTTTGTGTGGGAAAAACGTTACAAAAAACATTTAAGCAAGACTAACAATATTTGTTTAAATATTATTTAATTATTTTTATCGATTATAAGCGATAATATCAACATTGAATAATCACTTCAGTAGAGTAATGAATGGTGGTACCTTAACTGCCCAAAATTTTTTTATCGCTTTTTTATTTAAAATCCGTTAAGAACACACTAACCATTAATTAGCAGTTTATAAGCGCCGCATCCAACATTGTCGCTAATTAAACTAACCCTAAAAGTATGCAATGCTGCAGCGGGTCAACTCTTTTCCGCTATGACTAATCCATGGAAAGTTGACTGACTGTTCCCAACTGCAGTTGGCTGCTGTTCCGCCACAAAAAACTGTTATGAAATTAATTTAAAGTTGAAGTCAAAAAGTCACGCGACATAGAGAGAGAGAGAGAGAGACAAAAAAACGGAAAGGACAGCGGGAAACAAAAGTTTTGCAGCTCGTTGATGAACTGCAACATGGCTAGTGGGAGTGGGAATGTGGAAGGTGGAGGGAGGGTGAGAAATGTGGATCTGGTCGCATGTGGCAGCAATACGACGAAACCGGTCAATGTAAGCGGCTTAGAAGCCGGACTTTTCGCCAGCATATAGAGAGATTTTGAATACGCTGCGTATGCGTAATATTTGTGTGCATTTATTTTTGTTTTCTCGGCTCGTAATCAAATTTACATATTTGGGCCACTGAAATTAATTATAATGCTACCGCACACAAAAACCGCATTGAGAGATAAAAACAGTAAGTGCGATAGGGACGGGAGACGGGGAACGGTGGGAGCAAGAGCAAGTGAGAGAATGCTATGAATACGAAATGTGGCTTTGGCTTTGGCTTTTGCGGCTCAGCGCCAGCTCTTTCTCCCATTGAATGTGTTGGTAATTTCATTTGGCCAGCATCCTTTGCCTCCCCAAGCACCTCTTTTACACACACATACACATACCCACATACACACACACACACTTACACATGGCAAAACTCATTTCATGGGTCACAGAGTACAATCATCGGAGAGGGCAGCAAGCAAGCGAGAATAGAAACGAAACAAAAAAGAAAAAACCTTGCCAAAAATTGATTATGGCGGCGGCTGCAACGCCCGAGGGTCAAAGTAGATGTTCTACGAAACCAAGCAACTATCATCAAAATCCTATTAGTTCAAGGAGGCATGCGCCCTGCCACTCTCCCCTCAAAAAAAGAGAATTTCGAATCTCAGCTTTGTCCTTGTTCAGTTGCCTGCGTTTTGTCAGCGTTTATTTGCCAAATTAATTCCCAAAAAGGTAAGCCAAACTTGCGATTTGAAACAATCAGTGCTGGGCAAGGTTAGAACTGAACTCTTTACTCTTTCTATCTACACACATACATACATACCGCCGACAAACGTACAAAAGGACCTTGCTTTAGTCCTTTTTGTGCGTTTTTTGTTGTTGCTGTTGTTGTTGCAACTGTTGTTTGCCCAGCGGGCAGTTGCCACCACCTCAGACCAGCACACAATTTGTGACAATTCCTTTTTGTGGATTAATATTTGCTCTGCTTCTTTCCGCTACCTCTCTCCGCCTCCGTCTCTCTCTCTCTCTTTCTCTATCTCTATCTCTCTCTCTTTCCTTGACCCTTCTAACCAGGCACCCTGGGACCCTGACCGGTTGCGCTTTTTGCCTGCCCTGCCTTTTGTTTGTTTCGGTTTGTTTCCACACTTTATTTAAATTAACATGCGCATATTTTTTAATAGTCTCCAAGAGTGTGTGTTTGTGTGTGTGGATGTTCCGAATCCTGCTGAGGGTTTCTTTTTTGTTCTTAGGAAGAAAAAGGTGTTTTTCGGACAAGAGGTTTCTATTGTGATTTGAGGCCCGAGATAATTATTTTTAATGCTGTGCTCATTGTTTTAGAACTTAATAATGTCTTGTTGGGTTCAGTGCCAAATTATGATCAAGATAAGCAAAATTGGTTTACTTTCAACCCAAAAGTGATTGGGGAAAACACATTTTTTAGACTCGCTCAAATTAAAGCATTAGTAAGTCATTTCACAAATATATTTTCATTATAAATAGTAACCAAATTTCATGTGGACCATTTGCAATGGCTAAAAATAAATAAATATATTGATATTTATAAATGAATTTATTGAGTGGCATGCACTGCACTCGGGCAAAGTATTTCATTTTGGTAATTGCACCAGAAAATAAATGTGCACTTAACTTTGCTGTAATTGAAAAATGCGCTTAGCAGCAAACGCAATAAGAAATACTTAAACAGGCCCAAATGTGGGCGGTTGCCTGCAAGGAACCATTCGAAAAGTACACAAGGAACTGGAGTGGAGATGCCAACGACGATAAGAGATACCAAACAGACTTAAGGCGTGCAGCAGGAACACTCTGAACTCTGAACACTGAACACTAGAAAGTCCAACCTAGTCTCATGAACCAAGACTTATTGTGAAGTAAAAAAATGTATGTGTACATATATATTTGTGGGTTTGGGTGTCTTACACATAAGAGGGTCTAAAAATTACGCTTTTTACTTGGCCAAAGTACAAGTAGAACTCTCTGCTGCTGATTGGGCGATGTCTGGTGGGCATGACATATATCCTGATATATGGCTAAGAGAGTGCATGCAACTTATTCTTTCTCTTCTCCTTTTTTTTTGTATGCTGCACACATTGCACAATGTTTGACAAAGTTGTCGTCGTTTGTTTTTTTGCGGGTGAACTCCTTTTGCTTTTGGTCAGTTTGTGTCTTGGCGTTTGCACTAAGACGCCACTTGAGGGACACTAATGCGCCTACCGGACAGCAGGAAGTCGAAGGCAGAGTTGACTTCTTGTTGTATGTTCTTGCATTCAATATTTAAGAATAGTTTTTACCTTACTTAACATAGCGTATTTATAGCGTATTTATTTATACAAAACTTATCTATGTATACTAATAATCAATATATTTATATTTATTGAAGGGATAAGAAAACACTTTTATTTCGGAGTACACACAAATGAATGCGTTTGTTATTTTGTTAAAATTCAAAACAATTTATTTCGTATATTATATATTAAATTCATTATTTATTTACGACATTTACTTGAAAAACAATTAAAATGCTGTCAATGACCTTGCATTTTTGTATACCTTTAACCCATGAACCCAGGACAAGTCAGTTTCAAATTTTCGATAAATTTTCAGGTTTACGATATACACGTGGAATCGGTTAAGAAACACTGGAGATATGAACCCATCGAGCAATGGTACAGTAGTACACATACATACATATGTATATGTCTGTCAGCCCGAAAGTATGTCCGTCTGTATGATCAGGTGTTAAGGGTATCTTTTAACCGAGCTTACTCGACTAGAGCCCTCTTGCTTGTTTTATATGATAAAGTGGTGCGATCTACCAGTTTTTTTATAAATGATCAAACTCAATCAAAAAGAAGACGTTTAGCAAAGTTTTAGATCGATAGTTTGACTGAGGGAGAAGTTTGCATAGAAACAGACGGTCAAACTGACATGGCTTGACCGACTCCGCTTGCTTTGCTGATGATATATATATATATATATATACTATGTTGGGTCGGATTAATATAATCCCCATGTCATAATTATTGATTCCATAACTGAAATATCTTACCATCAAATCTTTTAAGTCATCTATAATTATAATCATTTCAGAAGTGTGCATATAAACTGCTTATGATTAATTATGCTAACTGTGTAATGTAATTTGTAATAATACTCTGTAAACTAACCGTTTCAGTTGCTTCTATACAAGTTCAAGCCCGACCAGCGGAAATCAATCGTAACATAGAGCAACGATATCAGTTTTCGCAAAAGTAAAATCGATTTAAAGCTTGTTATTGGTGTTGCAATGCAAAATGGTATCGCAAGTGTCAACACTCTGCGTGCACTTGCAAACTTTTATTGGCATCGTCTTATTTCCTCACTAGACAAAAATATTGAACAAGATAACTAAACAATTCATGACGAAATTATATAGCGCCAACTACTACAACTACATGTGAGTTCTCTCTTCTCACTTCATTGGCCTACTGACCAGCTGTTCACGAACGAACCGATGCTGGAGTTGCGACATTTTGCAAGCTGCGCTCAAATCAAGTTTTCTGCAAACCAAACGATTGCATCGAAAGTGTGGGGGCCTATTGAAAATATTGAAAATTGTAAAACGGTTTTTCGCACATTTCATTCAGTTTTCATTTACAGCTTGCAGCAGCTGGTTGGGTTAACTTCAGCTTCAATTCGCAAAACAAAAAGACCGCAAAATTGGTTAAGATGAGGGAACTCTTTGTTTTCCTTTTGCTTCTCGCAATTTCATCTCACGTCGTTCGATGCGATAATGATTTCTTGACAGAGCCGCGTAAGTGTCAAAAGTGGTTTGCGTATACTAATCATTTAAATATATTTTTTGAAGAGAGTAAAACGAATAAAAAGTGCCTAACTTAGTGATACTCTATGCACTCGCCCAAGAAAAATGCAGCAAAAATGTTTTTTTCCAAGCCCCTCATTAACACCAAACTACTTATGCGATTAGTTTTTCTGTTTTCTGTGTTTTGAAGTCCGAAGTCAAAACAATTGTTGCCAGGAAACGAGGGAAATAAAGTGTTAATTGCAGTAACAGTAGTCCATAACTTTATTTACTGTTGGACATTGTTAAATATTACTTCAACAAAAAGAAAAAAAACATGAATTGCTAAATTGCATGGTAGTAGCTCTTACAGCTTAAGCAGTAGAAACCAAAACTAAGTGTAATGGCCATTGAAATCGGTATAAACCTGGACTGACCGGCAACACAACACAACTGTAACTAACCCACTTAATGGCTTGTTTGCCAAATATTAATATTGCACCACTAAACCGGATTCGTTTCTCTGCATTTATGTGTGTCTTTTTATTTTGAAATTCAACCCAACTGAAAACTCAAAATCCAAATTCTAATCGAACCGCAGCAGATTATATTAAAGAGTGTTCGATAGCCGATAAGAATTTCGTCAACTGTTCGACGCAAAGCATTCAACAGCTCTTTGACAAACTAAATACCGGTAAGTGAAGAAACATTACACGGTTTAACGTAACGGTTTCATATACAAACAATTTTATATAGGCATACCAGGGCTGACAAGCATCAAGAGCTTCGATCCATTTCATTTGAACCGTATTCGGATTTCGCAGGGCAACAGCAATGCAATCAATTTAAAGGTTGAGCTGTCTAACATTAAAATCATAGGATTTGGTCACACTGAAGTCCTGGAGAGTCTGTAAGTTGAGTCAATGAATAAAGCAAACTGATCAGTTACATTACCAAACTCTCCCTTACAGTGTTTTTAAAAGGGATTACAGCTGGAAGACAACGTTCAAACTGCCTGTGATGAAACTTCAAGGCGACTATAGTTTATTTGGTCGCATCTTACTAATACCGTTAAATGGGCGTGGCCAGGTGTTCCTAGATGCTGACAATATGACCATCACCATGCATACAAAGACACGACTATACTCGAAGGGTGGCTTTACATTCTACAATGTAACCAATTGTCGCGTGGACTTTAAGCTCGATGGCCTAAAATCGTATTTTTCCAATCTATTTAATGGCAACAAGCAATTGGGTAAGTTCGAGTGGGACGCAAACTATCTGAAAAACCTATTATATATATTTTTTTTTTCCTTTGCCGTTGCCTCTTTCAGAGGACAGTACAAACAAGTTCTTTAATGATAATTGGCGGATGTTGGCCGATGCCTTGTACACGGTGATCACACAAACAATTGAGGATATACTGCTTGATGTTTTGAAAAAGATATTCCATTTCATACCAGCGAATTACTTTATTAACGACATTCCAACGCCAGAGCAGCTTTATGGCAAAATAAAGGCGAAGCCAAAGTAATTTTTTATCAAAAAATGCAAAAAAACTTTATAGTTATTTATTGGTTTCGGCTAGCGAAATAAAACTATTTTAAGAATATTAGAATGACTAGATATGGGGGTGTTTTTTTCGTCTTATCCTTCACCATTTTATAGCCATTTAATAAAATAAAAATAAAGATAATCTGGGTTTTTAGTGTTGTACTCTAAATATTTTTTTATTAATTTAATTTTTTTAACCATTTTTTTGCGTTTTTGTGCAGCAAAATACATTTCGACTGCAATTGACTTCAATTGAGCCATAAACATGTAAACCTTAGTTCGGAGGGAAGTTTGGGCAGTCGGAGTTGGTTCGCTGAGGTTTACCGCAAATACGGCAAAGCTAAAGCCATATGTTTAAATTAATTGCCGCAAACAGAACCAAACCCTAAATTCATTTTAATGCTTATTAAAATACAGGGTACGCTTAAATTGGGTTCAATGGATACAACAAAAATAAATCAGCTTTTAAATATTTATACTCAAAATTGCAATTACCTAAGATTATTTTCATTCCCTTATTTAGATATACAATAATATATCTCTTAAATTCCTATAGATGAGTATTTTTAGTCCATCACGTTCTCGCTTCTTTGTTTTTTTCTCACAACCTCCTTTTTTGCGCATTGGCTTTTTGAAGTCTGCCAATAATTTACGAATGCAGCGGCTGCTGCTCATGTTGTAACTACAACTACTGTAACAATTGTTGTTGTTTTTAATTTGCCGGCACCGCAATTAAAACGTTTGACGCAGTGCCAACCATTACAAATGCCCGGCAATTAGTTTAAATTTAATGTGTAGTGCGTTTTTTGGCTTGCCTCCATATGTAAATATTTATGTACATTTTAAAATATGTATATAGAATGTACAATGTTCGTATATATAAAGTTACTGTATTTTGCGGTAACTATGCACCATTTTCATTTCCATTATTTTTTTTTTATTTTGGTTTTTTTTTTTTTTGGTGGTAGGGTTGTGAATGTCAAAGTGACAAATCCTGTGCGTGATTGCAATAAATTTTGGGAGAAACTCCAGCAACAAGGCATGTCCCAAAAATGCAGTTGCACACAAGGTAAACAACGATAGATTAAGAGAGAGAGAGAGAGAGAGAGGGAGAGAGATACGAAATGACAGACAGACAGGAATATAGTACGCGAACAAAAACCAAAGACAAACAACTGAAAAAGCTATCCGTGTTGTGTGAAAGCGGAAATACACTTTCAAAATGAAAACCTTTCAACATTGACAACATTTGAACAGCAACAACATATTAACTGCTAAAGACAAAAGATTTTTGCTTAAATAAACTAATTAACTTTCATTTTAATACATTTGACATACACTTGGCAGCCCTTTAAAGTAATCGATTTATAATTGATACATTTTAATGAAACAGTGCATAAAATAAAATCAAAATGTATTTTTTTCACGAGTATAGACTTTTTAAAGAAAATATTCATATTAGTTGTTACAAATAGCGAAATGCCCATCGCAGACATAGAAAAAATAAAAGTTTTCAATGACATAGTCAATGGATCGCTGTATCCCGTGTGTTTTAGTACGTGTGTCGGGCAGGCAAAGAGCAGTTGAAAGTATTTCAATATTCGTAGCCAATGTTGTTCAATATTTGCAGGGGACCAGCCTGGGTGTAGTAGACCCATGACAGTCTCCGTTTTTGACAATGTGCTCGTTCTGCTTTTTTCGTTTTGACAAAAGCAGCCTAAAGGTAAGCAATGAAAGTCTTCCGAAAGTCACCGATTCAACGAGGGCTTTAGCTTTATTTTGTTGTTCGACAACTTATCACTATTTAGCGAAGTGAGATAAACTTTAATGGGCTTAAAACTGTTTAGCTGTACTAACTAGTATTTAGAATTCTCACACTCTTTGATTAAATTACCGTCATATTAACGAAACGTGTAATTAGATCATTGTCCAACTCGACGGCATGGCCATAAATTATATATTTAATTATTTTGTCCACTCAGCGTTTGTTGCCCAATTAATTATAAAATAATTTCGCATTAAATGATGTCATTGCAAATAATATTAAGCGCATTGTTTTCGTAGATTAAAAAACACAATGGCCAGTTGTTGTTGCTGTTGTTGTTGTTGTTAAAAATGCATGTATCTGCCATAAAAGAACATGAACTTTAAAGCCCAAATAATAAAAATGTATGGCCAAATAATTGCAATCTCATTAGGACACCCCCCAAAAACCAGAACATGAACATGACACCAATGCGATCCCGGCCAATTTGTTTGAAGCCATCGCCATCGCCATTTGGGGATGCGTAAATAGTATAAATATCCACATTTTGTGTAAAATATTTAACAATAATTGAGCGTAAAATAATCGCACGAAATGTGTCGGCCATCGATAAAGTCCTCGCACGGCGTTTACCACCCAATTCCCCAATTGCAGTTGCGCGTTAATTGCAGCGATTCTGTTGCCGTTGCCGTTGCCGTAGCCATTGCTGTTGCTGTTGCTGTTGCTGTTACATTGCACACTGCATGGACACGGATTGCGGCGGCAATTGTAATTAAATAGACACCACACATGGCAGACGTTTCTTTCTGTCCTTTGAATATTCAAACAACCAATACACATGCACATGCCGGCACACCAATTGGCGACATGAGATACTTATGCGAGTCTTGTGTGTCACAACTTTATACAGACAGTGGAATAAAAAATCAAAAGTAGGCAGAATAAAAAGATTAAATAAATATTTAGAAAAAGATAATAAATGTTCAACATTTGCAATAATCACTATTCGGTTTACCTGTAGATCAGGTAAGCTAATTTTCATCAAATTGTCAAGCAGCAGAGTGGCGCAGTGGAAGCGTGCTGGGCCCATAACCCAGAGGTCCGAGGATCGAAACCTTGTTCTGCTATGTGCCAAATTGTATAGCGCATTTATTTTTTTTATGTTTTACATAAAGCAAAGTACATTTCATTTATTACAATAATTTGTTTTCATAATAAAAAATATTTGTAATAAATTATTGTAGTTTGATATGATTTTTAGAGTAACATACTTAACGGGCTTGTAATAGAATTCGAAACACACTTTTTGTTTCATCCAAAAAGTATGCTCTACTTTTTATTGCTATGTGTACATTAAGTAGTTCTATGTTAGCGGCATGGGCGATATATGTGGCAATGGCGTCGACCCTAGCCGTTCGTACGCACACGCGTGGCATTCATAGGTTC
Source organism: Scaptomyza parva (assembly GCA_035044645.1). Classification (NCBI taxonomy): domain Eukaryota; kingdom Metazoa; phylum Arthropoda; class Insecta; order Diptera; family Drosophilidae; genus Scaptomyza; species Scaptomyza parva. The sequence goes on along the minus strand of JAWNNT010000142.1, from coordinate 51,025 downwards.
AACACCGTTTAAGAAAATGTTTTTTATTTATTTTAAGCTGTGCTTTTTTTTTTTTTTTTGTTGTTATATATTTAAATATGTGTGTGTTTGTGTGTATTTATTTTATAACTTATTTATAAACATTCAATCTGATTTTACTTGCGATAACCTTTTATTTATTAATCTTCTTCCAATGCTATATTTGCCAGTCTTAACAAAAAAAAAATTGCATATTACAGTATTCAGTATTACAAGTCATATGACATTTGCTTTGAATAACAAAGATAGCAGTAGGTTACGTTTAGTCATATAACTGAGATTTAATATTACAACGGCCGAAACAAATATTGTCGCAGCTCGTAGCTCAATTGAACTATTAGCCAACAAGTTACCAAACAGCAGAGTGGCGCAGTGGAAGCGTGCTGGGCCCATAACCCAGAGGTCCGAGGATCGAAACCTTGCTCTGCTAATGTTGTATATGGCTGTTTCAGTCTTTTTTATTGGCTATTTTGACCACTGTGCTAATGGCCACGTGGATTTTATCTCATTTAAAATGCAAGTTTTGTTCATTTATTTAAAGTAATTGAGTTGTTGCGTACTTTTCACACATGCATGTAAATAAATGCGTGCGTTGTGTGTTTGTGTTAAACTCTATTGGTGTCATTTGAATACGCATATTTGCGGTCAACTTCGATTTTGTGGCGCCAAATGCCGGCTGGTAACCTATTCACAATAAATATAATTTCATTTTAAATGATGCGCTCATTGCTAAAGTTGTTTTAGTTGTTTAGTGTAGCATGTCATTAAAACGTTGATTGGCTGCTCATGTGGAAAATGACCATGTTTACCATGTTTAGATTTTGTACAACTATAGTAAACTAAGTAATACTAAATCTTAGCTGATGCGACAATTATTGCACTTGCAATCAAACTACTTCAATCTGTTTACACAACTTGTTGACAATAACCCAAGTAAACAGAGTTCTTTGGAACAGAAAGTCAAACAATCAAAAGAAGAGAAAAGAATGAAAACCCCATCGTAATAAGAATTTTACTGACTTCCGTTAAGAATGCTTGCCAGCGGCAGCTGCGTCGTTTTACAAGATTTTATTTACACCTACTGTGAAAATGTTTACACTTCAACAGACAGCGGCAATAAGCAGAGAACGAACGAAAGAAAGATGCTATGCTCAATGCCCCTTCGGTTTCCCCTTGCCGAAATGAGCAATATGTAAACCTCCAGGACGCCAAAGGCAGCGCCCCCAAACAATTGAAAGTGGATTTCCGGCTTAAAAAATTGCTCAAAAAGGTAGAGAGCAAAAGAAGCTAAACAGACGACGACGCAGCAGCCAAAATGCTAAAACTCATAAAATGAACGAGGAGGAGTCAAAAAAAAAAAAATAAAATGAAAATGATAAAATTTCTTGTAGGTGTGGATAGGTAGTAGCAGGCAGTAAGACCGGGTCTGAGGCTCTCTTGTCATAGCGTAAATTTATGTAAAAATTTGTAGCAATTGCAATAAGTTCGGTGCCCGGCAGCGCAGTAACGCAGAGCAATTTGTGGAGGAACAAATAAATATATTTCTGATTCGGGGTGAATTTTTATGTGCATTTTTATACAGCAGACGCAACTTTAACATTTAGAGCGATACTTAAGTTATAGATACGGGTTGGTTTGATGAACTACAACTCAATTTACTTATGCACAAGCATATTTTTAAATGGCATTAAAAACTTTACCAAAAACTGATTACAGTTTCTGCACAAGTACTATTTACCAAGCACTCCATGAGTCTGATTGTGAATCTGTTGCCAGTGCCAGTGCCAGTGCCAAAGCCAAGCCAATAATGTACAAAACGTCTTAAGTAATGTACAGAAAACAAACACAGTACCCCAAACGCCCCAAAAACCCTGGGCAACCCCAGCCCTTAAGAAAAGATTGTCAAAATTAGCTCTCAGCTCGCAACGCCTCAGAGTGCAAATACTGAATGAGCCTGAGCGGCTGAGCGGCTCAGAAAATGGAGTGAGTGAAGACTTTTGGCAGACATTTGGCAACATTTCATTTCATCAAAAATTTCAAGTCGTCGGACGACTCGCTTATTTTTCTCCAACTGTTATTTTTGGCAATTTGTTTGTTTGCCAATTGTCTGCCGGTTATGCTTATCCTTTTTGTGTTGGGCCCGACTGATTTAATAAGATTTCATTTCTCTTGCCGTCTTTTTATGCCAATTAACATAATTTTATAAGTGGATTTTCATAGTTGAGCGGCATTCGAATAGATTGAAAACTTAAAAAAAAAAATTCAGAAAACCGAAGTCGCCTGCGTTTTGGAGAGAAACTTTGCAATGCCATTGAACTCGGTAAAATTTAATCAAAATTCGTGCGCTATTCATAGCCTCAAGCTCAACGATAAGACATCTATCTTTACAGAGTGAGTTTCAGCTATAAGTTTCGAGTTTCAGCTAACCCTTTCGCCTTTCTTTTTACGGTTTACCGCCCGCCCGCACGCTCCAAAGACATTTGCATTTGCCAGCACTTCAATTATGTGACAAAAATTATTATGCCAACTTCATATGCGAGGCGATTGCGATTCCGATTACGATTCCGATTCACAACTGCAGATATTGTCTGCGAAACTCTGAGAAAATAACCAAAGAGAAGAAACAACGCCCAAAAAAACTTCAGGCGTATGCAAAAAGAAGAGAAAAAAAGTCCAAAAGCAGTGCTAACCCACAGAACCAAAATAAGCTCGTTTTCGAGGTTAAGGTCTCTCGATTCGTTTTGTGTTTTATTAAGTTGTATAGAGTGTCGTTCACTGAAAAAAAAATTAATTTACATTTGATATTAAAAAGTTGCGTTTTGTCAACCAGTTTCAAATGATGATATAATACTGTATAGAACAATTGTTCATGTATTGTACCAAAAAGTCCAATAACCCCATTAAACCTGGGCGTGGCAATCAATAAGTTGACTTTTGGTAATTGAAAATGTCACAGAAAACAGTTTAAGATCTTTACTTACGTTTCTTATATTCAGTCACGTGCTTTCGAGTGCAAAATTTCTTTTCGCACATTTCGATAGATTTATTTATTAATGCTAAAAAATACTTCCAAATCCGGTTGCTTAAAATGTTAAATAGAATTGGAACATCTATTTTTCTTGGCTCACATAATTTATATTTGGGATTTCCCAATGAGACAATTGCTAATTTGCAATTTATAGACGGATTCCTTATTCCATTTAAAAGACATTGAATTGGGTCTCGTATGTGAGTTGAATTTATTGATCAACGATAAAAAAATTTTGATTTCGACTAGTTTTGAATAGTTTAATAAATAAGCCAAATACAAAATAAATATATTTTTATTTTGTTGTTCACCGATGGCTATCGTCTTAATTATTATCAATTAATGTGTAAGCGATTTACAAAAACAATTAAAGTCAATTACACTTAATTCCAATCAACAGAGGCGATTTTTGTTCGATAGGCCAAAGGTTTAATTGTTCATAAAAAATGCGTAAGGTTAAGCTGATCAAATAAATTCAATAAAAGTCATTGAAATGTCAATAATTGAAATGCGAAAAAAGCGCAATAAATTAAATGACCACAGAACGAAAAAAAGAAAATAAAATAAAACTGTTATAGAGCAAATTTAATTTGTTTAATATTAAGAGACATACACAATTGGCATAAATTTGTCGAACCTGTCGTTTGATCGGGAGACATTGAAATAGGTGAGAAAAAAAAGAAGAAACCACCCGAAAATTATCATACGCCCTAAAACATGAATGAAAGGCAAATGCCGCTTAGTTATTTATTGAAGTTAACTTTGAAATACAATAAATAAAAATGTAAAAATGTATACGAATAAATTTCTCAACATTTCTAACGTTAATTGCAGTTTGCAAGTGTTTATTTTTAGGTTTTTGCCACAATTTATCGCCGTCTTTATACTTAGATAAATGTATATACATATTTTTTTGTTGTCTGCTGACTCACGAGGTTCAACGAAAGAGACATTAGTACTGTCAACGACTCTTGGCTTAAACGATGTGCAGTGCATCCTTAATTACAGAATACAAGATGCGACTTCTCACCCCTTCCTCCTTACCCATAGAGCATATTCTGCACTTTTGTTGAGTAAAGAACAGCAGTCAACTATTCGCAAGTTTTTATTATGTTTTTCAGAGAGATGTCGGTTAACTTTACGAGTACTTCTATATTGTTTGTAGGCTCTCTTTTGATTACGTGGCTTGTTTATCAAGTGCTTCATGAGTAATAATAAAAAAAAGCTTCCGACTGTTGTCATGAGCTATATTATTTAAATTATACATATATACGTTTTTTAGTTTTCAAAAGTGTAATTCAGGATTTATATGAAAAAGGTTTTTATCTTTAAAGTTATTTAAAAAAAAAAGTTTTGTTAGGTTCTTACTGCATTATATTTGCGATAAAAGCAATATTATATTGTTGCAAGGTTCTATTTGATACAGTAGCAACATTAGCTCTTAATTTATGCCCCTAGCAATATTAGTCCAAATCAACACACTCACACACAATTTCTACGAACTCCCTTCTAAAAATAAACACACATGCTCAGCAACAATCTCGCTCTAAATCATTGTCGTATGTTTCACATCGGGGTATAGTATCAACACCGTCTTGGCCTCCGTCTTTAACTCTGTCTTCTGCCGGTTTCTTCGTTCCTCGTCGTCATCGTCAACAGCGGCGGCGGTGGCGGCGACTATTATCAGCGTCATCAATTCGCCTGCCTGCAGACAGCTTGTCACCGTCGGGTAAGCATGCGAATTTCGCAGTCGAGCTGGCAAACACGTGACAATGAAGGTGACTCTCACCCTCTCCCCTGCCCCTTCTTGCATCTGTCACTGCCTTTGCTGATGCGTCTGATGAGCTCGCAAGCAGGGAGGCAGGCAGGCAGGCAGGCAGAGGAGCACAACAAATTCTGGTGACTACCCGATGACGCTGACGATGATTCCTCATTGCCAGCCGACTGAGTGTCGTCAATTGTGCGCCAAGAGCCATTTTGCATACTAAAATCAGACAAACAGTGGAAGGCATTCAGCCAGGAGACATATTCACATATTGCACAATGACTATCATATCAATTGAAGACCCAAGTGTTTGGATGACAATTTTATAACATTCAAGACACCTTTATTGAACAGCAACAACAACAACAAAATATAAATCCGCACACATTAATGATTAAATATACCGGGTTATGTCACAATTAGCCCATTCTAATCAAATAAAACGGGTTATGTCACAGTTAGCCCAATCTATTCAAATATAATAGGTAATTAGCCCATGCTAAACATTTTGAGATTATTAAAACCCTTGGATTTGTCAACTTTTCCATAGAATACTCCCTTGAACAGCTGCTCACCCTTGGGCTTATTTATTCGCGTTATACATGTATACCTGAAGTTACTCTCTGGCAGGTAGCTGGGCAAAAGCTCTTCATTCACATGATATCCTTGCAGTGTGTATCTGCCCTTTCGAATGGGACAGTCTTTGAAAAATTTGCCATATCGCAAAAGATCCTGATAGATTATCTTGGACAACGGATCCGAGTTGCGCTCCTTTAATAACTTGCAAAAGTCCATGGTTCTACTGAACAATACCGTATAGTTGCCCGGATCGGTTTCCACAGAAATACTTGCGGTAAGCTCGATATCGTCCAAGACCTCTGGAACGTTGACATCGGCATTAAGGGAACTTTCGCTATCATTGTTCAATTGCATTTTTACATCTATCAGCTTGGAATTGGCCTCATACTCAATGCTAGTAAAGACAATCTTAAAAGATCGCTGAAGAAAAGAAATATAAGAACTTAAATTGGAAAAGAACATTTTTTTTTTTATTTTGTAAACTAACCCATCCCAATGTATTTGGAACATTTAGTAGTAGGATAAATGTCAAGAAGTAAAAACTTTTTAAGAGCACTTCACGCATCTTTGTTCAATTACTAACTGGCGTTATTTCAATTAAACATTATTATATAATGGTCAATTACCGCAGGTCAGGCATCAATGGAGCCAAAATGCATTTTTACATTAACTTTGATATGGAAAATTAAGTAAGCTAAGTGTTTTTTAAGTTATTTAAAAATCATTTTGAAATCATTCAGGCATTCTATTTTAATACCCTTGATACGATTACATCGACTTTAAATTACTTTTGCAATTTTCAAAACTATATAAAACGATGTTTTTATTGAGAGCTATGAGACATCATAAATCATCATGTTGTTGAACAGTGTTATTGTGGTCCAGATCCTTCTGGCCCTCTGCTATGTCGGATTGGCAGAGGTAAGCTATTAAAAATATATATGTATATATAATACAAAATTGATCTCCAATTAATCGTTTTGGCAGAAAATGATGCGACCCAAGTTCAAGGGTGTTAAATTCTGGAGTGATGAGAAAATGGTCACCCACAAGATCACCTATGACAACTCGGATCCGCATCTAAACTTCTCCTTGGAGGTTCATCAGGAACTGAAGGATATTGATATTCATTTGGACCTGCGCATCACCAACAAACTGGATCCGTATTATTCATCCTCTGTGAATACCACACTGAATATTTGTCGCATTTTGAATTTTGCTAATAAATCGCCTGTGGGACGATTTGTACATGGTTTCATACGTGAATATGGCAACATTATCGAATCCTGTCCAATTGCCAAGGTAAGTAGTTCTGAGTTCTGTAGTGCCGTGCACCTTACAGCTCCGTCTTTTAGGGTAAATACAAATTTCATCACTTACGCTTTAATCGCAAATTGCAGGGCTCCTACTTCGTCAACAAGTTCTGGTGGCCAGAGGATCCAACTACAGCTATATTGCCGGAGCTTGAATTCGAAATTAACTTCCAGGCTCATCATCTGGATGAGAGCAAGAAACGTACCCTCATCATTAATGATCACTATGGCGGCGACTTTCTTGTTCAGGACGTTAACAATCTAAAGCCAGGCATCTTTGCTATGCTTCCCAAGACAAGCTAAACTGACATTTGGTGTCTACGAAAATGTTAAAAGTTTCTATCTTAAATCTGCACCAGCAATGTCTCAATGGTATTCTCACAATTTGTCTATCAATCTTTTCTTTATGTAGTAATGAGCAAACATATTTGCTAATAAATGCAAATTTAAAAAAAAACCCGTTCATACTTCATTTTATTAACTTTCATTGGTGCCGACAACAAGTTTCGTTCAAGAAACCTTAAAGCAAAGCAGATCTCCAAAATCAATGTCAAAAAAAGTATCTCAATTGTCAATTGTCAATCTGTGGAGATTTTTTTATTTTCATTATTCAGTCTATAAACGATAATTGCCTTCAAATTGTCTAACACTGTCAGTGTCAGTAAAATACTCGCTTTCATGATTTTATTTGTCAACAAAATGTTTCATATTTTTCCGCAAACCAAATTTGCATATTTATTTTGGCACATTGCACAAATTGAATTAAAATGTGCCGTCAAATGGGCCATCAGAACGGCATAGACAACAGCAACACGCCTGCCAATAAAAATAAAACAGACAACAAAATTAATATTCAATATTTATTTACATTGAAATGCTTCTGACTTGCGTCGTGTTTATTGTGTATGCCCTGTGACAGTTTGCGAATTTTAAAATCGCTTTTGGCAATTTTTCACCCCCTGTAAGGTGACAATCGCTATCGGTTCGAGAATATTTTGTATGATTTATGTGAAGCTGTTGTCGGTTGAGCTGTTGATTTTTGAGCTATTGACTGTTTGCTATTAGGCTGATTGACAAATTGAGGAAGCTCTTTTCAATAGGTATAACAATTGCGCAGTCATAAAACGTTTTTATACAAACATAAAGAGATTGTAAAATATTTTATACTCGAAAACAGGTATTAGGTGTGCAAAAATCAGATATTACTAAAAGCAATTATTAAGATTACTTCGAAATGCAATCAATGATGGCATTCAATTGGCGAAAAATTGTTATATTGTTATACATTATAAATACTTAAATACTTAAATAAATATACGTTTACAACGAAATATTGTCTAGCATGTTCATTTGCCGAACGAGTTTCTTCGAAAAAAGTCGAAAACATGATAAAAATAGGTCAGTGTTTAATAATTCTGTGCTTAATCCAGGATGTAACTATGGTATATTAAAAATTTAAATTAATCAAATCGTAAACGTATTTGATGTACTTATTCTTCTTCATATTCAGTTAAACAAAGCAATATTATCCAAAGCACCAGCATGCGATGAATACAATCGGAAATACGCACAAAACTTATCTGTAGCTTTAAAAAATGGCGTGTTGCAGTTAGATGTTGATCTGATACGGGAATTAGGCGCGGGGCTACAACTTGATCTGGAATTCTCCACCCATAAATTTAAATCGAAGAAACCACAAAGTTTTTATCACTACGCCCTAGACATGTGCGGTCTTTTAAGCTTGCGTAAGATGAATATATTTAGCAAGTGGGTAACAACATTCAAGAAGCATGGAAATTTTATACGTAAATGTCCTTATCCAAAGAATCATTACTATATTAAGGATTACAGTAGTTTGGAGTTAGATATTCCTTCGTTCTTCTCACACGGCATTTATCATATGAACGTTACTTTGGTTCAAAACATGAATAGTAATGAAAGTTCTGAACTTATACTTAATTGTTTAATTGACATTGAGGTTAAACCCACGTAGATTACATACAATAAAAGTTAATTATACATATTTCAGCTTTCATTTTCATTTTATTTACAGCCTGTTACATTACAAAGTAAGAATAATTGCCTATTTTTACCATTGCTACTTAGAACTAAGGTTTGATTTTAGAAAAATATTATGCTAAGTCTATGCTATATATGTTTATATGTAGATTGATTGTTAAAAAATAACATTTTAAATTTAAATCAGTCCAGATTTGTGTATAATAATAACAATAAATTTTATTTTAGGTGGAATTTTACTACTATGTTAAAACAATATATATTATATGTTATTTTTCTAAGTGTATACCGCAACAAGAATTGAATACTGTGAATAAAGGGAATTTCTTAATTATGTATATATAACAATTGTATTGGCGAATACAGCTACGCTCCAATAAACATCACAGACAATTAGTCTAAGCTAAATTCTAGTATTGAAACTGTGCTGTAACCGTTTTAACTGATAGTCAAAAAAGTCCACTACAAAACAATAAACGCAATGTTTTTGAATATCATACAAGTACTTAGGTTTATTGCATTATTGGGAATAGCAAACAATATATTGGTATGTTTTGCAATTAAATCAATTGACTCTACCTAAGAATTATTATGTTTATAGGCATCAAAATTGGCTTTTAAAACCGGCGATTGCATTTACAGACGCGATGTTTTTTCTAACTTTACTCTTCAAATTGCGAATAGTAATCTTAAGATGGATATAAATCTTGTAACCATATTAACTAACGGTTTAAAGGCTCACATTAGCTTTGAATTCCGTATGGCCAAGTCAAAATCGTATCAGAGCATCTTTCAGCATAATATAAATTATTGTGGTCTGCTCCGAGGATCTCAGGAATCCCTATATCGTCGCTGGTTCCTGAGCATGCTAAAGGTTGGTAACTTTGCAACAAGCTGTCCCATACACCCAGGATATTACTACTTGCGTGGTTGGCAGCTAGATGGAAATCTAATTCCTTCATTTTTATACTTGGGTGACTATCGCATTGAAGTCACCTTTTTATACGGAAAGTATAGGGAGAAAAATGAAAATCCAATGCTGAAATGCATTGTGGAAGCAATATTAGTTTGACAAGAGCTTCTAATAAAGATAATATATTTTAATAATCGATACACCCAATTGTCTTGAAAAATATAAAAATATAATATATCTTTTGGTTTTAGTAAAAACAAGTAAGAAGGCTCTAGTCGAGTAAGCTCGATTTTTTTGTTATCGATTTCATGTGTATATCGTAAGCCGGAAAAGTTATTGCTATGCCTAGGGGTTAGGAGAGCTTATATCCATAATCTGGAGTCTCTGGCCTTTCTAGTTCCTGAGATCGACGCGTTCATACATACAGACGAACGGACAAACAGACAGACAGACGAACAGACGGGCATGGCTATATCGACTCGGCTGTTGATGCTGATCAAGAATATATATACTTTATGGGGTCAGAGATGCTTCCTTCTGCCTGTTACATACATTTGCACAAAACCATTATACCCTTTTTTAGCCATTTCATGGGTTAAGGGTATAAAAATTCATTTGACTTGAAATGGATTTGTTTTCACTTTGTTAAGCTTGCGAAACTTGTTGAAAAAAGTTCATAGGTCAAGCCAGCGGCCATTTAAGCTCCATTAGACAAGGATACAGAAAAGGTTCTCGCGTCGCAGTCTACGTAAATTCATTGTTCAACATGGCCAGCTGCTCCTAGACCCGCACATACATACATATATGTATACATACATACAAAGAAACACAGACATATGCTGGCAACTGCTTAGCTTACGGTCGCATACTGATTCAAGTTGTAAATCTTGAAAAATTGCCATTCAATGCAAACATTTTGAAAGCATTCATCAATAAGTTGGCAAGAACCCGGCAAAACCATTCGATATATTATATGTATTTTTCTTTGAGCATCAAGCAATACAAATCTTTAATTTAGCATTAAAGTTGCTATAAAGAAAAAATTTGGTATATGGATTTTAAAAAATAGCTGAATCAAATAATCATTTTTTAAATCTTTAAATTAAATATCTGAACTTATTTAATCTTATATCCATATTTAGTTTTAAGCATAAATTAATGCAATAAATATCTTTCCAATAAATAACTTTCTTTACCACCTTTAATTTCTCTCAGTGATTTTTAGGGGCTCCGGCAATGGCGGAGACCATTGTCTAGTTGGACTTGCGACAACCTTCACATATGGTACACATGCCACACGGCACAAGCGTAGTCTCCTCTCCACAGCCACAGCCACATAGTCAGCCAGTCAAATCTGTCCATTTGGCTAATAAATCCTTGAGCAGCTTATTGAGCAACGTCTGCGCATAAATATTATGGCTGGCAACTGGCCGAGAGAACAAGGACTCAGGACACAGGACGGCAGTCACATAGCCACGATGCCTCCATTCGCTTTTCACTCGAATTGCTTTAAAGCCCCTTTACCGCCCCTTTTTTCCCTATCCACCACTTCCCCGGCTTCACCGCCTCCTCTCTGTGGCATTAAAGCGGCAAATTCTGTGACCGCCTCGTACGTGTTAAATAAAATTCGACTGTGGGTTTTTCTATTTTCTATTTTCTATTTTTTTTTTTTTGTGTATTCTTTTCCTTGTTGTTTTTATAGCTCACTCTCTTGTCTGCAAATTCTTGAGCTGACATTGGATTTCGGTTGACTGTCGTGTTGGTATGCCTGCCCAGAACTTAAGTTGTGTTGTTATTATTGTAGTTGTACTTTTAGTTGTAGTTGTAGTTGGTGCTTTCTTAAGTACGCTCGCTGCACTAAAAGGATATGCAAATTGTTTGAATAGCAAACGACATGCTAAGCAATTTTTACTCTGCTCTCCACTTGTAGTAGTAGTAGTAGTATAAAGAAAGAAAGATTTCTAACGTAACATTTCTCTTTAGTATGTGTTTTTTTGGCACTGCTTGTTGGTCAACATACAAATTTTTGTTATTTTTTGTTTTGCCTCTGGCCATTCGCAATTGTTGTTTGTTTTTGCGCATTAAGTTGTTGCTGCTGCTGTGTTTTCTGTACAAAGCATGTCCTCTAGCTCGTTGCAATTGTACAGGAAATGTTTTACTGTGTTTCACACCCGCTGGATATAAATCACAGTGTCCCATGTTATTTAGTCACCCAAACTGCTGCTAAAAACCTGAAATTGTCCTTGTTATCCCTCTCTACCATCCAACTCCTGTTGGATTATTGAATTAGTTGATTATGTGAGCTCAGGAGAAGGAGCAGGAGCAGAACTGGCTGCCTGTATCATTTATATTTGGGGTTTTGTTCAAGGCAATAAATCTTTTGTTTTCCACTACCATTTTACACATTTCAAATCTCATTTAAATCTGTAACAAGGCCAACTCCGTGTTGCGGTAGAGTAAAACAATTCTTACTGTTGTTTAAAAATGCTTCCCTCCGATCTTGTCCTAGGTGTACTGTATGGAAGAAAATTGTTGTTCATTCAGGTGATTCATGGTATGAAAATCAATTAAGTTTGAGTTAAAGTAACAGTTATGGTAGCTCAGATTTACTTACCTTAATATTGTATATTGTTTGTTAATCGGTATTTAAGTCAATAGAAAAATCTTCATGTCAATAAACGAGACGATTATTAAAAATGCAAAAGCAATGTTAAAATAACATTTTCTTTTAAGTTCAATCTCAGTTTGGCATACCCACAAGTTAATGCACATCAAAAACTCCGTTTAATGCGCAATCAAGCACAAAAATCGTCCCCAAACTTTGCCGCGCATCACAAGGCAAGAGCATATGCAAGGATGCCAAGGATATGCTGGTAAACTGCTGATAAACAAGACAAATCCGAAGACTGGGAAGAAAATAAGTATCCTCTTTGGTATTATATATATGTATGTATGTATGTCTAGAGTTAACATTGATGGCAGATTGCGACAGTCTGCGAACAGGACAACCAACCAAGCCGGTAGGACAGCAAAATAAATATGACAACAATAAGGCGCTCCATTCTTGAATCTCCCAACTCACCTTTGCACACACTTTTCCAAACGGCTGAAGGCATTTTTTAGTGCCCGGTCTGTAGTTGAAGTTTCTTGTGAAATGCAATTTTGAAGCAAGTAAATCTGATAAAGCAATTGTAAGTGGATTGCATTAGGCTTAGAATTCAGTTATACAAGGGCAAATACAGATACTTGGGAATGGGAAAAAAAGTTGCCATAATATCTGAACAATTAAGAAAACACAAAGCATTTCTTTGGGGCCGATTCGAATGGCACAGTGTCTCGAGTAAATCACTTAACCCTAATCCTAAGTCCCCAGCTATTCATATCAATTTTTCAATTCGCCTTCACAATAAAGAATAAAATGAAAAGCTGGCAATCAGGGGAAGGGGATACAATTTTTATACTGAATCAACGACTCTTTTTCTTTCTTTCTTTCCTTCAATTTTTTTTTTTTTTTTGCTGTTATTGTTGCCTTGTTACAAGGATATTGAAGACGCGTCGTCGTTGTCGCTCTCGTCCTTGCCAGGATGATGATAAAGTGCGGCATCAAACCGCATTTTTATACATACGTACAATATACTTATATAGATTTTTCTATGTTGGATGACTGGCAAATCTGTGTGGCAGTTGGCGGTTGCATATTTATGCACAGTTCAAAGATCAAAATGAATATTTTATTTGATTTGATTCCTGCCTGGGCTGCTCGCTGCTACAAGGAAAGCATTTTTAAGCGCGCAATCCTTGGCATAATCAAGTCCTTGGAGAGAGAGTCAGAGTAAGCAGCAGTGTGTCAATTGTCTGCCGGTGAATTGAAATACTATCAATGATTGTGTGTGTGTGTCGAATGTGATGGAATGGAGAAGATGGAGCAACAAATGCTGTGTTTAATGTACTGATAAAGTACCGAAAAGTATGCAAGGTTTAACAAGGTGATATTAAAATGCTTAACACATTAAAAAAGTAACAAATCCAAATGCTAACAAAAATAACCATTCATGCCATCAAGCTAGCAAAAAAAAAGCACACAAAGAAAGAGTAATATTGTCGAACAATATCGGTAAGTAAACAAATAGATATTCTAAGAAAACACCTAAGTAAAGCAGCTGGCTCTTGATCTTGGCGATGAAAGCTTTTGGGTATATAAACCCCGAAACGCATCTAGTTTCAACACTAAAAACGCTTTGCAATGAGGGTTTCTTTGGTGCTGTTATTTGGATTGTTAAGCGTATTGCTTTTGACCAGTCCCAGCTTGGCGCAGAACGAAGACGAAGACGACATTAATTATGGGGATGAGGAACTCCAGGAACCAGGTACAGTAGTTAACAGCGACAATAACAACTCTGACGATGTTGGCGATAGCGATAGTGAAGCAGTAGACGAATCCAATGGTGTCGATAGTACTGGCGATGCTGAAGGTGAAGGTGAGAATAATGCGCCCGCCGATAACAGCAACGATGGTGAAGCAGTAGATGAAGGTGGCGATGATACTGGTGATCTTGAAAAATTACCACCCCTTGCACCGGCGCTGCCTAGACCGAGTCCGACAGAAGTTAAGACTCGTCAGCAACAACGCCAGTCTCGCCAGCAGCAGAATCGACAGACCAAACCCAGGAAGCAGACCCAAGCCAGGAATCAGGCTAGGAACCAAAATCGAGCTAGGAGCCCGAGTCCGGCCAGAAGCCAGAGAAACCAGGCCAGAAACAACAATCAAGCCAGGCCACGTTCGCAGCAAGCAAGGCGTCAAGCCCGCAGGGCCCAGCGTGGTTAAGAAATAAAAATTTCAATTCCCAGAGATCCTGTTTATACATTTTGAATCTATAAAATTCCCAAATAAAAAAGTGACAAAAAAACATTAAAGAATATCAATTGTTCAGTTCTGCTTCAGACAACATAACCTTTTTAATAAAAAGGATTTGCAGGCTTTACAAGAAAGACGGAATGACTTCACCAAGCCGAATACAATATGTACTTGAAACTAAGTTTATTTTTTTCATTACAAAATCTTGTTAAAGTCCTTTCACTTGTATGTCATCCGATCTGGTCGATTTAGACAATTTATCTTACTACGACAAAAATATTCCCATCACATTAAATTAAACTCGAAAGCTCCAAAAATCCAAAGTTTGCATAGAAACAGGCTGGCGAGTGAACGTGACAACTCAGGCTGTGTGTCGTATTTGCTAAATTCTATGCGTTAATAACAACTCGAATAAGCTCGACTAGAAAATACCTATAACCCTTCACTTAACACACACGGTTATACCTCTACTACTGTACCAATGCTTGTTGATTTAAGTTTAATATTTCATATCTCAGATGTTTTTTACCAAATTCAAATCACAGATTTTCACTACTTTGTTAATGTTTTAAATTCTCAGTTTTAAATTTACGAATGTCAGGATATTATTCTTATCAAATGCATGTGCAGTTGAAAACAAACGTGTACTTCTTAGGGATTGGGAGAGCTCATATCCAAAATCAAGAGACTGTTGATTTGTAGCTTTTGTAGTTTCTAAAATCGACGCTTTCATACGTACAGACGAACAAACGGATCGACGGATGGCCATAGCAATATCGACTTGGATTGATGCTGATCAAAATCATATATATATATTATGGGGTCGCAGATGCTTCCTTCGGCCTATTACATACTTTGCACAAAACAATTATACCTTGGGACCCATTTCATGGGCGACGGGTATAAAAAGGATTTGTAAAATTAATAAATATGGAAACAAAAATGATATTGTGCACTTAAGACAATGCCTACATGGCTTTTTTCATAGCAAAACTTGTTAAAAATCTGTCATTTATATATCTGTTATCCGATCTGGTCGGCCTACACAAATGAATTAAATACGACAAAAATATTCTCTTGACAAATGATTCAGCTCGATAGCTTTAAAATTGGCTGAAACAGACAGGCACACAAACATGACTTTATCTACTCAGCTTGTGATGTTAAACAAGAATTTATATATGTAAATTGTATGTGCTAATGACAACATTAATGATAAACAAGTAAGAAGGCTCTAGTCTACTAAGCTCGACTATAAGATACCGTTAGCCCTTGACCATACAGACGGACAGACGCACGACCGTCTGTGTGACAGACATTGAGATACGTTTACTACAATACCAATGCTCAAACAATTTTAGTAAATATTTCACAGATTTTCATTATACTCTTTTTTACCAATCTCATGGGTTAAGGGTATAAGAATCATTAAAAAACTTATCAAATATGAAAACTATTAATACAGTTTTTATAAACAAGTATCCAACGTTCTGACGTATAATTCAACCGCGGGCCACATGTGATATAGTTAAAAAGGCTAAAATGTAGTAAGTATTTATTTACGTTGAGAATATTTGGTTACAGATCATTCAACTTATTTAAGTTGAATTTTTTCTCTCTCACCCAACCCGAATTAGGTGTTTGGCAAATTTTTGTCAAAAACAACGGAATTTTGGGAAAACAATTGGCAACAAAAACCAATATTTGAATAAACACCTGTGTACACAAATTGTTGTGTTTTTTTGTATATAAGCCCGAAAAATCATTTGGCTACAACACTTACAAATTTTGCAATGAGAGTTTCTTTGGTGCTCGTCTTTGGACTTCTAAGCGTGTTGCTTTTGGCCCAAACTCGCTGTTCGGCGGAAAGCGATGAGTATGACGGATTCGATCTAGAGGAAGCAGGCGTTGAGGATTCGCTTATTTACACACCACCATCACCAACGACTCCTCCAGAAGACTCGGAATCGGAGCAGCAACAACAGATAAAGCCGATTAAGCAACAAAATAAACCGAATCGCCGAAAGGCGTCAAATAAAAGGAGTCAGAACAAACGAAGAAAGTCAGCAAAGAAACAAGCCAAGACTCGAAAGACAAAGGCACAAAGAAAGAGGCAGCTCCGTAACTAATACCAAATTAAGACATATATTTTCTATCCTTATAAAAAAAATTTGTTAACCGTTTGTCAAATATCAATGAAATATATTCTGTTTTTAGCATTTCAAAGTGATTTTAGAAGTGGAAAGCTTAAATAAAATTAAATTACAAATTACAATTAAATACAAAATATTATTTTGAATTTATACTAATTAATATTTCACAATTTATACATGACTCCTTGATTTGAAACCAAGGACCTAGCCAGCTCAGTGTGGAGCATATAACTTTATGATGTACTTATAATAAAAAAGAAATAGGATTTTGATATTATTATATCCTCTGTCAGACAGTCGAAAATGTTCTGATCTGAAAGTTTTACTATATATACTATAGGTTTTTGGGATACCTTAATCCGAATCTGTATTTTCAGTTTCCCTCAATCAGCTCAGGGTTTCGGAAATACCTTAAAATACTCATATGGACAGTGTTTTCCTTGGTGGTTCCCATAGGTTATCCCTGATAAAGAAAAACTTATCACAGATTCGAGTTCAGCAACCTCAATAAAATATTGAGATATAATAAGATCCACAGATCGGATCGAATTTTGTATCTGTGTAATCGTTATTATTATAATTTCATTCAAATTGCAAATTGGCAAATGCTAATACTTCAATAGAATAAATTACAATCAAATATTGTTAGCAGGTTGTGAGATTATTCCACTTTGGTACTGAGTTAAAACTGCCAATTCAAATATTAAAACAAGTAAGAAGGCTCTAGTCGAGTAAGCTCGACTAAAAGATACCCTTAACCCTTGACCATTCAGACGGACCGACGGTCGGGCTAACAGACATTCACAAATGTACGTGAACTACTGGACCAATGCTTGATGGCTTCATATCTCCGGTGTTTCTTAACCAACTTTAATACAAATTTCACAGATGTTCATTATTTTGTTAATACTTTCAATCCCCATTTTTAAGTTTTCGAAATTTCTAGGGATTAGGAGAGCTCATATTCAAAATCTGGATACTCTAGCTTTTGTAGTTCCTGAGATCGCAGCGTTCATACATACGGACAGACAGACAGACAGACGGACATGGCTAAATCGACTCGGCTGTTGATGCTGATCAAGAATATATATACTTTATGGAGTCGGAGAAGCTTTCTTCTGCCTGTTACATACATTTGCACAAAAACATTATACCCTTTTTTTACCCATTTCATGGGTTAAGGGTATATTTAAGTGAAAAACTATCACGAGGTCATTTGAGATATCTTTGACCCCAAAATATTTTGTTAATTAACTCTCTAATGGACTTAACAACTGAGTAAACAAGCCGTTTCCATATATATATAGAAGTCATGCGAATTATTAACTAACATTTTGCAATGAGAGGTGCTTTAACATTACTAAGCGTTCTGCTGCTGTTTCCCTATCTCGGTTGGGCACAGGACCAAGAGGATTATCCAAATTATGATACTGAAGGCGAAACCGATAGCCAGTCGATAGATGGAGGTAAAGATTATGAGGAGGAATCAACACCCAGCACCAAAGTTGCATCACCAACTTCACAATCGAATAGGCCAATAAAACGACGTCAGAAGCCCCAGAGAAACACAAAGCAAAAATTGTCAACTCGACGTCGCAAGCCTCAAAGCCGGTCCAAACAGGCGAAACAGGGCCAACAAACTAGGCCCAAGCAGCGAAGAAATCGGCAGAGGCCACAGAAGAGAATAAGGCGGCGAAGTGGATAAGTTAAGATAACAATTGCAGTTGCGTTTTTAATCTTGTTCTTAAGTTCATGCTTAACCGAAACAAATAGTAAATATCATAAGAGATACAACAAATGCAAATATGAGCGTGAAAAAGTTTCGTTACAGCTTTAGTTTTGTGGCCTGGTCACCGGCGTCAGCTCAACTCGGCTCGTTTAGTTGTGTTCTCATTTCGTTTTTGGCAAATCCATCAAAGCCAGGGCTGCAACGCATTTCACACGCTTCGCTGGAGTTCTGTAACTCAAATTGGCAGACTTACTCAAAAGGAGAGAGGGTGAGCTAGTGAGAGAGAGAGAGAGAGAGAAAGACACAGGAAACCTGCTTCAACCGAGAATGCGGCAGCAGCAGCAGCAGAGGCGACGGCGGCGTCAAGTAAAACTTTTTTGCCAACGCTGCTGGGCAAAAACTTTCGTCGGCGTCGCTGAGACTGCACAAAAATTTGTGTACAAAAATATGATTTGGCTGGTTTTAAGCTAGCAGCTGAAGCTTTAAAAACTGTTTTCACTTGCCATATTGCTCGTCATGCATCTACTCTCTAAGGCTGGGTTTTGGTCCTTTCACCTAACAGTCTAACAGCCTAAATGCGCCTAAATGAATTTTTACTAGTTTGGGGCTTGGCAAAAGTTTGCGTGCCTGCACCTTTGAGTAAAAGTTTGTTCGTCGTATGCCTCAAGTTTTTGGCCAAACATTGCCAAAGGCTGAGTTCTGGCTTGTTGCTCAACTTTTATAATTATTTGATTTGCTACACAACTGTGTAGATGTGTATATATGTGTGTGTGTAAATCCTTTCTTGGCTCGGCTGCGACAATGTTATTGCAACTTTGCACATTTTTTAGTGATTTTAGTTTCATAGTATATATCAAATGATGTTGAAATAGTGATGAAAACACATTCTCTTTAGCCTTTTCTTTAACTGTCCCTGTCACTCACAAGTATTAAGATTTAGTATTTTACTGCTTTAAAATATAGTTAAGATATTTATAGATTATCAAAACATCTGTTGCCTAAACACACTTTACAAGACAAGCAAATAAATAAACTCGTATGTATGACTAATTCTTTAAATAAAAGAAACAGCAAAGTAAGAAACCTTTTTGAGGCCTCTCCACAGCAAACAGTATAAACAGTTGAGCCAAAACAATTGACACAACTGGTGTTACCATGAATTTGGCTTGTATTTGGCTGCTGCTCTTTGCCCTCTTCTGCTTTGAATATAATAAATCAAATGCTAGATTGCCTTTGCGTACACTTGGAGGAAAAGCGACAACAAATTTACAAATTAAGCAGCGAGACCGGGAAACTGTGCTCAGAAAGAATACACTAAGTTTCGGTCAAGTTAATCCGGCAAACAAAACAAAACCTGTTCAAAAGGATACCCAGCATTTAAACGGAAAACTCAAGATGCTTTATATAAGTAGGAACACCGTCTTAGCATTATCTTTTACGATCTACATTGCTTATTTGTTTTTAGCTTTGTTTTGAATTTCAATTTAAACAAATTACTTGACATAAAAAATATATTGTGTACTTCATAAACTAAATTATTGAAGGACACTAAAATATCCCAGATATTTCTTTGAAATTCATATATTAGATATAATAATTTCTAACATTACTTATAAAATAAAACCTTTGGGCTGTATCAAATGAAATAAAATATGTAAAAAACAGTTCAACTTTGTACATATGTATATCATATCACCTCATAAATATCCCTTACATTTTCAGCTTGAGTTGTCAGCTTTTTTAAAAAAACATATTTTTGGCATTCTCCATGTTCTTCAGCTCTCCCCACACATACCAACTCCATTTGTAAAATCTGTTGAGTGAGTATGAAGGTTCACGTACATATGTTACCCATATGCTAAGTATGCTACGAGTAGTACTCAGACCCCATACAGTCTAGTAAAAACGCTTGCTCGCTGTTGCTTTCGTCAACTGCAACATAATTTATGACGCTTTCATTAAAAGCGACAAGCGAGACAAACGCCCACACACTCGCTTACATACACACACACACACACACACACATACACATATACAACTCCAAATGCCTGGTTGAGTTTGTGTGTACTTTGTGTGTGTTTAAAATTTGTTTTGTGCCCCAATGTGACATACCTCTCCAGCTCCCCCCTCACACCCCTTAACGACAACGACAGCGACAACTTTAAACTCGGTTACGTGTGCCAGACAGTTGTCAGGCGGAACGCCATAGATGTCGGCAACATTTCACCCCAGAACGGTGTCAATTTTTTAATGTCAAACGGTTAACTGGCGAAAGGATCGCTCCCGATCCCGAAGCAACAATGAGGCACAAACGGTTGAGTGTCACCCTCACCATTACCCTCACCATCCCCGTCACCGTAACCGTCACCGTCGCGCTCTGACATAATTAAAGGCCATTAATCACGTGTGCTGATTCAACAACGCCCACTCGCAAAGGACCCTGGGCCGCCTCAGGTTGACCCCCTGTTGGTATCGTTTGGGTTAATCAAGCCACTTGGGTTTATAGACGAGGGGGTTGTGTGGGGGACTGAATTTAAATTTGTGCAGCCAAGACAAAACCTTCTTGGTGATATCGTTGCTCGTATCGTATCCCTCTCCTCGTTACAAAATGTGTCCAACTGGACAAATTCTTTTTACACATGCTTCGTTGTTTTTTTCTGCATTTTGTCTTGTTTATTTTGTAATCTTTTTTTTCGTTGTTTTTTGTTTTTGTTCAACTTTTTCTACAGCAACAGCACATTGACGTCAATTAACGTTCTTTGTTGTGGCGTTACATTGGACACTTTTTCGGCCCGAACACACACACACACACACAAACACACACATGGCCACAGTCATAGCCAAATCTATAGATATACGTAGATTGGATGTTGCGCTTCAATGCGCTTCGAGTTGAGGTTCAATTGGAATAATGCGACTGCTAAAGCTGCTACAATTAACATTAATGCTGAATGTAGAAAAAGAGGAAAATAATTGAAAGTGGTATAGAAGCGAATTTGTTTTATTTTATTTTATCAAAACAAATTTTGTTTTTTGTACAACTTAAAAAGAAACTCATTTAAATATTTGAAATATAATCACTTAATGTGTGATTAAATGTTATTAATTATTTTTAAAATGAATCTTTTCATGCACAACTCTCTTCATTCTTCATTCATTACATACCATCTGAATATAGCGCACAATTCGGATAAAAAAGAAAGTCAAAAACCAAAAAATTCGAACGAAACGATATGACAAAACAAATTCCCATATATTCACAACAGCAACATTCCCACACACACACACACACACACACTGTCATGTCACATGTCACACACTCAAACACAAACACACTCACACACACACACACACAGGGAGAGAGAGATACATACGTTAGCGAAAGATATCAGCAACATGGCTGCTGCGGCGGCGGCGCTTATATAGACTTATAGTCTCGTATATTGACCGCGAAGGGGCAGAGTCCGCGACACCTTCGAAACAACAACAACAACACACTGAACACTGAACACTGAACTGGCGGAATCCCCTCGAATACCCACCAATCCTCGCTTTCGATGATGATTTTGGGCATGGGACGCTTGGGGATTGATTTTTAACGAGCGTTGCTACTGCTAGCTGCTACAGTCGTTGCAATCCCGAACTATGAATGTTTGAATGTTGGTGCAAAAAATTATGGAAAAACAATTTTTAATGGACTTAAACGACTGAAAATGGTGGCCATGTGTCTGCATTAAAGGGTTAAATACGCATAAAAGTGAAGGAAATATATGTATGTGCATATACATTTATTGTATATTGTGTACAAATTGCCGCATGGGCTTTTGGCTTTGAAGTGGCCAATTAAACGAGTCAACTTTTTATTTGACCGAGGGCTTTGCTTGATTTGTTAACGGCTCCCAACGTTTCGATGGCAGCTTATTGACTTACAGCATGATTGATGCTTATTGTACATACGTGTATATTGAACTAGTGAATAGTTTTTGATTCTTTTGTTGTTTGTGTATAAGGATAAGATTAAAATAGGCCAAACGCTGAAAAGGATCAGACATGGAAGTCATTCAGGTTTCAGATTTTATTCCATTTGAGTTTTTCAATATTATTTTTTTAATTAAAAATATAATGTTCTTCCCTTAGAAAATTCGAATCAAAATCTTTAATTTAATTTGGAAATAATTATATGTTTAAATACATTTTAAGCTTGTCTAAAAGTGAACTTGTTATAACAATAGAACGTTTCTTTAAGTGTGTCAATCGACTTGGCAAATAGGCAAGCAGACAGATAGGAAACCTAACAGAAACAGGAACGAAAGCCAGGAACGGAGCCAGTCCAAAATCAACACGAACGTAACCAAACCAATCAAATCTTAAAATAATACACAAAACACCCATGCTAACCACAGACACCAAACACAAAGTCAGAAACTGAAACCGAAACCGAAACCGAAATAGAGACACAACCATCATGGACAGAAACCGGAACCGAAACAGAGGGCTCTGCAGCTTGGTTTGTTTTCGACGACTAAGCCAGGGTAACATTTAAATTTTGTGCAACCAAAAGCTACTTTGTGGCTTTAAGCAACAGCTATGCAGGCAACAACAACAGCAACAATAACAGTGGCTAAGTACCAAAGTAAACACGGCATAGATGTCGCCAACGGAGAGGAGGACTCAGAGATGGGAGCCCCAAAAAACTTTGACCACATGAAAGGCGAACACACACAGCGGGAAGCCGGCGAAACTTTATGCAAAATGCCCGCGGCCAATGCAATGCACACATGCATATACTAGTATGGAGAGGGTGGGTGAGTAATGGGTGAAAAATGAGTAAGAGGTAAGGGGTTAGGGGTTACTGGTACTATGTGTGTTAATTTGGTCGGAGCGTTATTGTAACTTGGCATGCGAGGGCGCAAAGTGGAAAAGTGTTTTAATTGAATTATTTTCATTGTCGCCCCAGCCAAAATTCAGCCAGTGCTCCTCGTCCAGCTCCTGTTCCAACTTCTGCTTGCCTTTTGGCATTATTAACTCTCTTTTTTGTGTTTCAATTTATGCAAACTTTCTAAAAAAAAAAATAAGAAAAATAAATGTATAAAATACAAAACAAAAGAAAAAGGAACACAAAAAGTTAAATGAGTTAAACGAGCAATTTTATGAGCATGTCGAAAAGTTTCACAAATGCCCCACAATAAAACAAGGCGACCAATTGGTTGGTGGGCTGCCATTTACCAGTTACCCGTAACCCGTAACCCGTTACCATTTACCTGTTACCTGTTACCGTTTCGCACAGCCCGAAGGGCCTTGCACTCTCTCGCTTGGCAAAATTGTACGTGAGTTTTACTTGTCTAATTGTTTGTAAATGCAATTTGTATGACCAGAGGTGGGCGAGCATTCGAGCATTCGAGCATCCGAGCATTTGAGCATTCGAAATCAATGGATAGATTTGAAACTCGCTCTCTTTCTGTCTCTTTTTCGCACGAAACGAAAGTTTTCTCAGTGGAGTTTTCAACAAATTTTATTGTGGCAATTTAACGTTTGTTGATAAATATGTTTTTAGTTGGCGAAATTTATAAATCTTATGTAATATTGTAAGCATATAAGGATTTTATGTTTTCGTATTGAAGTTAAGTTAATATAATTATTTTACAAAACTTCAAACAATCTTTATACTTTATTGCAAATAAAATAATGAAACGAAAAAATTTACCAGGATATTTAATAAGTGTCTAACACAACACCTAAAAAACACATTTTAATGTTTACACTATTTTAAGCGCCTTTCGTTTTTCAATTTGGAGCACCGCTTATCAAGTGAAAGCTTCACATCAAGATCCAATTATCAAAACATACACACATAGGCGCAATTATGTGACCCATAACTTTGTGAAAAGCCATGGCAAAAGTTATGACAAACACACACAAGCTCACTCACACACACATGCACACTCCAAAATAATCCCCTGCACATTCTTATCGCATCAGGCAAAAACATTTTCAATTTCAATAGGCTAACGAGTTGTTTTTTTATTTCTATCAGCAGAGCAGAGAGCAAAGCGTGTAAAAATTGTGCGCCAAAAAGGCCAAATGCAAATGGAAATTGCCGAAAAGCGGTCAAAAGAGCAGGAGCAGGAGCAGGAGCAGAAGCCACAACAACAGCAACAACAAATGCAACACAACAACAACAACAATGGGAGAAAGGAAATAAGCCATTCACACTTTCGTATGGGTCGACTTTTGTGTATGTTTATGTGTGTGTGTGAATTCTAATTCAAAGGCCAAACAGCAGCCACAATGGCAACACGTCGCTCCCCACCACCATCCCACCTCCCACCTCCCTCCTATTCCCTCCACACCTACATCCCACAATCCGACCCAATCAAAAAATGGCAACTGGTTGGCAGGTGCAGGGATGCAGCAGTGGGATGAAGTGTGTGTTTGTGTGTGTGTGTGTATGTGTGAGTGTGAGTGTTGTGCCAAAGAGCAGGACGACGATGTGCAAAATGTTCTTAATTCTCAATTCATATGCAAATTTATTTTATCGCCAACGCTGCCGCCTGCCTGCAACAACAATGAAGGATTGTGGCTGCTGCCAGCCTCACTCAGCCGCACCTCTCTCTCTCTCTCTCTCTGTCTTTCGCTCTCTCTTTCGACTGTGCAAAGTGGAAATCATCCATCCGTACACACATACACATACACATACACAATCACCCACATTCACACACACACTTATGCATGGAGCTTGACTTTTGTGGCTCAGTTCGGTTTGATTGTGGGGAATGCAAGTGGGTTGACTTTTGGAAATTTTTGTGGTATGAAGTGCACTTGGAAAAAAATATTTGTTTTTAAGGTATCAAATGAAGTTAATCAGCTTGTAAAATACATTAAACATTTAAGAATTATATAAAATAAATAAATAAAATAAAAAATAAATAATAAACTGTATATTTGGAGTTATTTTTTTGTGTAAATAAATTTGTTTAGAAAGAAATAAAAAAAATAATACATTTATTTTTCACGAATAATTGAATGGAATGTAAATAAAGAAAGTAAAATATTTTGTATAGTTAAATGTTCTTCCAATTTCGTATACAAGGGTATCGAGCTTACTCGATTAGAGCCTTCTTACTTGTTATTAATTGTTTAAGCATTTTGCATCAATAATCCAAATAGAATTTATATTCAATTTTAAAATTTATATAGTTATATTATAGCATGAAAACGAAATATTTTTTCAATTAACAATTATTTAATTATTCATTTTGAGTTATGAGTTATGATAATGAACATTGAATAACGAAACTAAAGCAACTGTAAAAGAAAATCGCTAAGTGTATGACATTGTTGAAGCTATGTTTGTGTAGGAGACTGGCTCGCAACTCGTTATTGCTTGTAGGATTGCCGTTTTTGGCTTTGCCAATCTGTACATACATATGTATATATGTGTGTACAAACATACAACATACATATCTACATACATCTACATACGTACCCTTTCAGTTGTTGTAATTGATCGCACACATTACAAATTGCATAGCCATTGAAAAAGTGCTTAAATGCTAACTTTTAAGTAGGCAACAATAATAATTGCCAACGAGTGTTTATTGCAGAGTTCGCCCGCTGTGGCAGTGGCATTTATTGCCTTGCCGCTTGCCACACTTAGTTAGTTATGAGTCGTATTATTGTCAGTTGCAGTTGCAGACTGTCGCTTAGTTGCCGCCATAATCAACACTTGGCCATAATTAAAAGCTTACGCAACATTTGCTGCCGCATCTTGGCTTGGCTTGGCTTGTCACTAATTGCCCCAAGTGCAAAACTCATGATGCAACTAATGATTATGGCCAGGATCTGGCATCAGGCTTCTGGTCGGCCAGCTCTTCTCTCTCTTCTCTCTGTTCAGAAGAAGAGCACAAAGCCAAGGCAATGCCAAGTGCCAATTAGCAAGCAAAATAGATTGTAAATTTTAATGACATACACGGCTGCTCCTGCTCGTTCTTTTGCCTTTGCCTGTCCTGATTTCTTTTTCTGCCTTTTTGTTGTACTCAATTTTGTATTTTTTTTGTTTTCTGTTTTTTGTTTTTTGTTCGTTTGCTAGTAGAGGCCACTTTTGAAAAGGCAACTCCTTTAGTTGTAGCGCCAAGCAAAAGAAGTCAAAGGCGTTGACCGCCTCTGTACTGTGAGTGTGTATGTGTGTGTGTCTGTGTGTGTGCATCATTGAATATAAAATACACTAACATACTGTATGTGTGTATGTGTGGGTGTGTGTGTCCACTTCAATTAAAAAGACTTTCACCCGCTGTTGAACGAGAAAAAAAAAAAGAAAAAGAAAAGATACGAGGCTAAAATACTTGAAAAACACTTCCGCTTTACTTTACTTTGCTCGTACTTTACTTTTGTGTGTGCGCCTTAGTAAACGTTTGCAATTGCTTTGAAATTGCGCAGACGTGCAGACCCCGTACTGAACCCGACTCGATGACGATGACGATGACGATGAAGGGAAGAAAAAAACTGTCTACCTTCCAGTATGACGACCATTGCAGCACAACATGACTTCCGTTTCCGCTACATGTATGTTTGTGTGTGTGTGATGAAGCAAGCAAGTGAAATCAATTCAAA
Organism: Scaptomyza parva; assembly: GCA_035044645.1. Lineage (NCBI taxonomy): Eukaryota > Metazoa > Arthropoda > Insecta > Diptera > Drosophilidae > Scaptomyza > Scaptomyza parva. The sequence continues at coordinate 24,043 of JAWNNT010000142.1, read as the reverse complement.
GCCTTATACGAGTTACTTCTGCTTCCCAATTGCCCTTTTTTTTCGTCGTCGTCAACATCAACATCAACGCTTCCTCATTGCCATCAGCAGCCCGTTACCATTTCCATTACCATTTCCATTCTCATTCCCATCATCATCGTCACAATTGTTGTCCCTTTTGGCCTGTCCAGCCAAACCGGTTGTCGCCGATTTTTTCCCCCCCAATTGACATTTACACACAGAGAACCTTTTTTCGGGGTCTGTGTCTGCTGGAAGACCTTGTCTGGGGTTATTACTAAACATACTAAACGTCATTGTTTTTTCGGCTGATTTGTTGGGTAGAAGCCGAGACAGAATCAAGTGAAAAGCACTTAAAGTATATATATAATAAAGAAAAAAGCATAGCAGTGATCAGCGAAATGAGTTTACATTATATTAATAATTAGGCTTCGCAATAGATATTTATTTCATTTCGTCAATCTTATTGAAAAGTATGTAATAATAAACTAGACATATGATTGACCCTTAAAAGTCTTTGTATGCACGTTAACAGCACATTGTGTTCCCAAAATTGCCGAATGATATTCATTTTTACTTTATCACTTTAGTTTCTTTATCGTGTGGCAATTATTTTATCGCCTGCTATTTGTCCGTGCTATCACCATATAGAGTAGAACAACAGAGTTCAATCCGAATCAAACAATATTAAAGTTTCATTATCATCCATTCAGTAGTCTGTGCGTAAAAGAGTATCAAACACAGATATAACATTTAGTGTAGAGAAAAAATTGGATTGGCTTAGCATTAAATGACTTTTAGCACTAACCAAATAATTGAAATAGAGGTCTCAAATAGAACATCGAACTCACATCATCTGAAAACCGCTCTCTCTCTCTCGCTCACTCTCTCGCTCACTCTCTCTCTCTATCTCTCTCTCTCTCTCACTATCTCTCTCTCTCTCTCTCTCTCTCTCTATCTCTCTCTCTCTCTCACTATATCTCTCTCTCTCTCTCTCTCTCTCTTTTGTCTAAGGGAATCTATTTTTTTAGGTTTGGGATGATGAGAAAGCGTTCTTGTTTAAGGCCTCTATTTCGATTATTTAGTGCTTTTAGTCAAGACTTGTCGTAAAGAAAATATAACTTTTACTATTCAAGTACTTTAATTTAAATTCTTCACGCCAACAATGGCAATCAGTTGGCCACAAACAATGCACACACTCGCAATTATGTATGCTTATTGTGCTGCATCCTGCAGGAAACAACAAGCCCCAAAATCCGAATGAGGCTCATTAGAAAAACTTTTTTTCGACCACAATGGGCAAATGGCAGCAACCCGACAATGACCGTAAAATAAATTGAAGTGAGTATTGCAACAAAAAAAAAGGGAAAAGAAACCAGGTAAAAGCAAAGCAAACTACAAAAAAATAACAAACAACATCCAACAACTGCAATGTGCCAAAGTACAATGGGACATTTGAAATGGGTTCCTGCTTTCAGTTCCTACTCCGACTCCGACTCCCCCGACTCCGACTCCACTCTTACTCTTTGGGCCTTTGGGCATGTGTCAATGCAACTCGGAGTGCGACTCCCTTGGGTTAAATCGTGGCGATAAGAACAACGAATGGCGATTGTGTCACAAAACAAATAGGTTGCCTAAAAACCGCAAAAACCCACAGCAGCAACAACAAACCTGAACACTGAACACCAAACGAATGACAACAACATGTAACCACTAATGTTTAGCCGCACACAAATAAATACGAAAAACTGGAGAAGGGGAAAAGTTAAAGTTTAACGCGGTTGCCATGATACAGCCAAAGTTTTACAGGAATTTTCTTCTCCTTTTTTTTCTTTAACTAAAAACTCTCAGTAGGAAAGTTGAGAGCAGAGATGCACTTTAATGTCATTGCCTACTTTGGAGGCGCACACAAAATTTTGTATTTTGAAGTGCTACGTAAATATTTTCTAATTAATTTTGCGCTCTCTCCCATTAGGGGAACCCAACCCTATCTAGCGACTAGCGCCCTGGCTAAGATTTCATTACGCTGCACTCGAGTGGTTTCCTCTCGCTCTGAGAGAGTCTCTCTCTCTTTCGCTCACTCTCTTCCTAGTTCCGTCCACGTAATGAAATCTCTTGCTACGTAATTAGCAATGCAGCTGATGCAAAATTGTGGAGCAGAAGTGGAGCAGGAGCAGGAGCAGGAGCATGAGCAGGAGATTGGCTTCAAGTATTTGAGTGTGTTTTTAAAACGCATCAACAAAAGTGGGCAATGCCAGGCATGAGGACGCAGCGGTGGCGGTGGTGGTGGCGGTGGCGGAGGTGTCGTCATCATTGGCACTCCATTCACATTCACACTTGACATATGCAAATGTGAATTTTAAATGGATTTATAGTGTACGTGGCCTCTGCCATTTAGCCACTCGATGTGCTTTCCTTTTCTATTTTTGTTATGGGTCACTCTTTTCGAGATCATTAAATGGTTTTAAAAAACCCCGAAAGCAGTTTCTAACTTTAAAACGATCATAGTAGTTGTAATTGAAATAGCTAATAGCCGCTGAATAGTGGAGTGTACACTGAAATGCAATTATTATTTAGATTTTAAGAAGATTTCTCTAAGATTAATATATTGCTGAGAAGTGAGCAAAAATAGAAAATTGTGAATAAGCAACTTAGACATTATGTTTAGAATGGTTTGTGAAATTATATTCTGGGACAGGAATTGAACATCTTAGATATTGAGCTATTCCCTTTTCTAACAACTAGTTGCAAATCCAGCTAGAATATTTCACAGTGTATTCAAATGACAATGCAGCTGTGGTGGGTCAGCAACTGCGGCACTTGCCAACAGTTCAGTTCATTGTCTGCATTCAAATTATTTACACATTATCTGCAGGAGCCAGCCAAAGCGATGGCACAGATCTCCCCAAGGACATGTCACACCCAGACCAAACAGAAAGACAAAACGAACGAAAGAAAGAGAGAGAGAGATACAGTGAGAGAGAGAGATAGAGCGAATGAGTCTCGGCATTGTTATTTTAATAGTTTAAGTAACCATAATATGTTGAGTACTTTTTAATAAACTTGAAACACGAGCAAATGTTTTGTTTGTGCGCGTGCAGCATAAGGACACCAGGGAACAACTGTTTGGGTAGAAGCCAGCCAAGCAGCCAACCAGCCAACCAGCTAGTCGAAAGCAAGAAACTATGTAGCACGGGGCCACGGCCAAAGATTTATGCAAACCAAAATGTTGCCAAAAATTACAATTTAATGGAGTAGACAGGCACTCAGTTCGCTGTGTGCGTGGCACATAATGAGCAGCGACCAAGTTGCAAAAGCAAAGTTACAGAAACATACAACTTGGAAATATGGTTAGTGGGGACGAGAGATGGAGAAGGAGCGGAGCGGAGCGGCCAAGTCGTACAATGCTAGCAAAAGTAACTTCTCTAATTCTGTAGAAAATATGAAGCCATTAAAGCTGCAGCAGACATGCAGAATGGCAACATCTTGACTGCGCATATACATACATACATATACAGTTTTCAAAGGACCTGCGGCCATGTGGCACCCTTTTGCGAAAGTTGTCCTCGAGAGTGTGAAAATAAATTCTGAATAAGGTGGAGTTGCCACAACTGCCTCAACTGCTTTGCATGTTTCAACTTCCAACTTCCAGTCCGGAGGCACGCTAAAAACATCTGTTGCATTTTTTTTATTTTTTTTTGCTTTCTGCTTTTCTATTGTTACAATTTATATCCAGAAGAAGAGACAAAAATACAAAAATTTGCAACAACACTTGTACTTAAGCATATACATATATAACATACATACATACATACATATATATTTAATTGCCAACTTTCAAGTGACAAGCAGCGAGAAAAATGACCATATCGTCCAGCTAGAAAGGCGGTTTCCCCTGTTCTCCTCTGCCAACGTTTCTGCCATTTCACATATCACCAGCCGTGACCAGCTGTGCAGAGTTTTCGCTCTGTGGTTGGTCGAGTCGAGTGTGAAGTTACTTTTTTATAACGCAATTTCGTTTGTTTCAAATTTATGGCGCTCCACAAACTGAAATGAAAATGAGACACCTGCATGGTTTAATTCAATTACATATTCAATTGCCATATTCACTGGCAACTACTTTGAAAGGTTCTCTTGGACAAAAATATTTTAATTTAAATGTTTTCATTAAAATATTACTATTAAAAATGTTGGTTAAATTTTCAAGTATTTTATATATTATGTAATTTATTTTCAGCCAATTGAACAATTAATAAAAAAAAACATTAAAGTTAATAAATAAGAAAGCACTTTCGGGCATGCCTTATATTATATTCACTTGAAACAAATCCCACTGTTTAATTTCAAAGTAAAATCTTGCTATACACCATTTTATCAATACATATCAAATTTTATCAAAACTCTAACTGCAACAGAGAGAAGACCTTGACCAAAATTTCATGTCGATGGTTCAAAACTCAGTGACTAGTTTGCATAGAAACAGATAAAAATATTTTCAGTTAATATTATTTATGTTCATGTTTGTTTATTGTGCTTATTGCCGTGATTCACAATTAACTTTTGTATCGAACACTCTTACTACAACGCCATCGTTTATTCGACTATGCCAATGGACTGAAATAATCATAATCATAATCATCAGTCTTCAATAAAGTGGCAACTTGGTAAACCATCAGTCTGGAAACGTACAAAAGATTAAATTACAACAAATTAGCGATCTGTTCACTGTTTCGAATCAACATTTCATAAAAGGAATTTTGTTCACTCTAAGCACTGTATTATCATATATTCCCATAAGAAACTTCTCTTATAATATTTTAATTATTATATATTTGATTTCATTTAATTTCTTCACTTTGATGTTTTACCCAATAAAAATTAAGAGAATCTTAAATAAAGTGTCACTTCTGCATTATATTATTGTATTGAATATCAAGTACATTTAATGGATATACATGTATGTACTTGGAATGTACACAATTGGAAACGAAAATAAGAAAACGATTATTTAAAATTGCATTTACCGCAATGACGGCTGCATAAAATTAACTTTATTTTAATTTACGCTGATTAATTGCATTGTCAGCAGAGATGAAATGTCGCTCAGCAGCTCAGCCTGATGGCACATGGTCGAGCACCTTTTTTTTTGTTTTCTTTTCTTTTTTTTATACCCTTAACCCATGAAATGGGTAAAAAAAAGGGGTATAATGGTTTTGTGCAAAAGTATGTAAAAGGCAGAAGGAAGCTTCTCGGACCCCATTAAGTATATATATTCTTGATCACCATCAACAGCCGAGTCGATATAGCCATCAGTCTGTATGTATGTACGCGTCGATCTAGGAACTACAAAAGCAATAGTCTCCAGATTTTCGATATGAGCACTCGTAATCCCTAAATCTACGATATACACATGGAATCGATAGAAAAAAATCTCTTAAATCGAAAACTTTAAAATGGGGATTGAAACTAATCACAATATACTGAACATCTTTTTATTAAAGCCCCTCAAGAAACACCAGAGATATGAAACCATAAAGTTCAGTAGTATACTGATGGGTATGTCGGGCGACTGTCCGTATGTATGGTCAAGGGTTAAGGGTATCTTCTAGTCGAGTAAGCTCGACTAGAGCCTTCCTACTTGATTTTTGTTCAACCATTGAAAACCGCATGCCAAGTGTTAAATGTCAGTTAAGTTTCGTTTTATTTTTTATATTTTAATGCAATTTGGACAGCATGTGCTATTTAATTATAAATTAAAATATTTATAGTAAAGATTGTACATATGTCTGAGCCAAATGTGATTTCCGATGAACTGCATTTTCTATATAGGACTTAAATATAACTTATCATATCATATCGGTTTCTCGATTCATAGCATCTGAACTGAATTGTTCTTCAAATTGCTTTTTAAGCATCGCGTAAATTTCATTTTAAATTCTGTTTGCGTATCGTCAATAATGTCGTACATTAAGTGGGTTATTTTTGTCTGGGTTTCTTTGTTTTCTTATTTTATATATTTTGTATAATTTTTCGTTTTGTGTTTTTTCCTTCCCCACTGAAAACACAAAACATGTTGTTCTATTTGGTTATCTACTGCACTCGTTGTTTATTTTAATGGTCTTGGTGTTTGCTGTTTGGTCTAAATGCGGGAATTAAATGATACGTAAAATGTTAACGGCTTCGAAAAGTGGCCAACAATTTGCATAAGTGCCCAATAGCCCAACGGTTGCTAACATATAAACAGGTGTTCAACAGGATATTAAATGCTGTTTTTTCTACTGTGGTCCAAAACTATTGCGTAGAACCCCTCCTAACTCTGGCCATTAATATGCTGAGCACAAAACCCTTCTTTTTTTTTTTTTGTGTGTGTGGCTCACAAGCGTTTTGACCATTTGCATAAAAAGTTGGTAATTAGGCATGTGTTTTGCTTAGAAACAATAAAGTGGCGTTGGCCAATAGATATGGTCAATTATTTTGTGTATGGGTGGCCCACCTGTACCATAAATGATGAGAAAGATTAGCTTCCACCTAAACTTAACACAAATATTCATGGTTATGTTTAGACATGCTCAGAAAAGAAATTCATTACATGCATGCAAACTTACGTTACGTAAGCTTAAAGATTTCCCAAACCATTGTAAATGACATCAAAAGAATGCATCAATCTTATCATACTCAACTCAAATAGATTTTTAATTTCATATTGCAAGTTTGCATAATGAAAAGAAAAAAAATCCACATCCAAAGAAAACGAATCAAATTTACTTATCGCTTATGCCCAACCCAACCCAACCCGAACCCAACACACCCACAACCCTTCAAGATGGTCTTGTGCCACCCTGCGTATGATTAATGCATCTGCAAATTGGTGCAAGCGAAAAAAAACTGAACCAACTGAAAGGCAGGAACCTTTAGCAGAGAAGGTAACAGCCGTTAAGAGCGCTGAGTGAGCCTCAGACACAGCTCAATTAATGATGGAATGCACGACGTCGTATTGACGTCGTTGGGTGCTGGGTGGGACTGGTGTGGGTGGTAGGGATTGAGAGGGGGGGTACTGCAATAATTGACTTTTAAAAGGAAGCAGCTGGCGCCCCGTAAAGAACGAACCACTGACAATGAAGTAAAAATGGAATTACTATTTATATTTGTATCAGGATGAATCACAGAAGTTTCACATGCAGGTTTCCTCTTCCGTTAGCTTGTGATTGCCATTAACAATCATCTCTATCTCTCTCTCGCTCTCGTCCTCTGTCTTTCTCTTTCTTTATCTCACTGTTGCCAGGCTTATGGCTTAGTTATTTATGCATTGCATGTCTTTGCGGTATTTATTTTAATTCTCTATGCGGCTCTCTTTTATCAGCGAACATTAAACCGCACACGCACCCATAAACCTCGATTCGTAGGTTTGGTTCACGTTCAGTTTTCTACGGTTACCAAACCAAAAAAAAAATAAATGACCTTAAAATTAAATTGGCAATTTCATTGTTACGGTCAATATACGTGAATTTTTTTATGTGATGTAAATTTTTTAAAAACGATCAAATTCATACTAATAATATGCTACTTTTGGCAAATCCTTTTCAAATTTCAAATATTCCTCCGATCGCATTGCCCATTATGATATCTACAAAATGACATTTGAACGTGCAACATTCAGAATTTTATATGGAACCGGTACACACATACATACATACACACATACATACATATTTTACTACTGTACAATTCAATAATGCAAATTTTGTGTTTCAGGCAACAGGCTGTTCGTTCGCACGTTCCGATTGGACTCGGGGCTCCATCGGCATCGGGAGTAGCGATGATGCATACTAAACAGGGTAGCTGAGGCCCCACTTTGGGTATATCCGAAACAACACACGCAGCTAGCTAGCTCATTATGCTCGATTTGTGCGTCTCTTCTTTTTTTCCCGATTTTTTTTTTGCCAATCTGATTTCGTATATAAATCTAACGCGTTCCGTTGGCCGGTCATCACTTCTTTGGTGGAAACTTAAGTGTCAAGTTTAGCTCCGGCTGTGATCAGTGCGCGTTTTTCTAATCAAGTCAATTCTAACCGACCAAATTTCGCCACATCTTCAAAAGGATTAAAGGGACAACCAAAACAAAAACAATCAAACTCAAAATGAAGTTCGGTGCTGCGTTTGCTTTGTTGGTGATCGTCGGTTTTGTGGCCAGCGGCGATGCTCTGCCTGCAAGAAAAAGTGAGTTTAACAAAAGTGCAAAAAAGGATAAAACTATGAAGCAAAAACTATTTACTTACCAATTCGAAAGTAAATCCATCAATCCATCTTGTTGATTCAGATTAAAGTACTTTCAATCACAATTTACCTAACATTATTTCACTTGCGCTATTCATTATTCGTTCTCATTGCATTGTATCGATTCGTAATCATCTTGATCGCATATCTCCATATCGCCTCCAAATGCAAAACTTATCACTGAAGATCGGCAATACCTTATTCCAGGAATGGCCTATTATCAGCAGCCTGTTGCCGCCGAATGGTACGGTGCAGCGCCCCAGCAGAGGATTATGTATATGCAGTATGTGCAACCAGGACGCACACATGCCCGTTCCACGCAGGCAGCCAGTGCACTTGTTGCTGGTGAATCCGTTGCCACTGGCACATATCTGAAGGGTAAGCACAACGAATCCCTTTAAAGCACAGCCACTAACAATCCCAACTAACACAACAATTCTACGTGGTTATCTAACAAAGATTGCGATCATCCAGAGTCCGTCAGTGTGGATGACAGCAGTGCAGAAGCTGCCCAGGCTGATGATGTTTTGTCCGCTGCTGGCGCCCATGGTGCCAGCTCTTTGGCCGAAGCCTATCCCGATGAGGCGCCCGTCGTCCAAATTGCCATCGATAGTAGTAACAGTGCCGATGCCGCTGAGGAGCCAGCCCAGCCTGCTCCGGTTGAGAGCGATGATGCCGCCAAGGTGCCACGTGACTTAAACTTTGCCGCCGCCGAGGAAACTGCACCAGCTGCTGAGCAGCCAACTGTTGTCCAAGTAGCCGTTGAGGAGGATGAGCTGCCCGCTCCAGCACCAATTGCGCCCGTCGCTCCCATTATTCCTGCCAACCGATATCTGCCCGCCAAGAAGAAGGTCATCGTTGAGCTGGATCAGTCCGCTGAAGAGCCCGAGGAAGCTCATGTCGCCGCCATTGAGGACGAGGAGGCCGATAACCAGATTGCCGACGATGTCGAGGAGGATGAGGAAGAGTTGGCCGAGCCCATCAAGCCTGTTGTGAAGCATCCTGCCCGTGTGCCCAATGCTCGTCGTCCAGCTGCCAAGAAGCCAGCCCCTGCAAAGCCAGAGAAAAAGCCAGCGCCCCTGCCCGCTGGCACCTTCTTCCCCATTAATTTCGGTGGCACCAACGGTGGCGCCATTGCCATTGCCAACTCCTTCAGCACGGGTGAAGGTGGTGCCGCCACATCGCATGCCATCGCCTACGGATCTCCCGATGCTGTACGTGCTCGTGTCCGCCCCAATCCCAGCAAGCGTCGCCATTAAGCGGATGCTCGACAACATGTTCCATGACTGATTCCCCATTGGCCACTTGAAGATTTAACTTTCGGTCTGCGCGGGATCTGTAAAAAAGACAAGTTTTTGTTTTAAATTTTAGTCAAATTGTAAACGTTTTTCCAGCGCATTTTTAATAAAAAGTTCTTACCTGTTTTTGATAAAAATAAATGCTTTGTGATCTTGACAAGTAATTAAATAACATTTTGTTTATTTGCCTTTCGCAATCAATATCGAATTTATTTCAAGTGCACGTTTGTTTCTTCATAATAGTTACATTTTAAAAACAAATACGCAATGCTAGAATGTTTGGAACCAAATTGTTCAAGATTAACTAAACGTTTACAAACTTAGCAAGTTAAAAATGCCTTAATACAAAAAATAAAAAAACAACATCAACATCAGCGATTTGATTTGACTTAAGAGCTAATGGTTGTTCCTCAATTGTGATATCATCGTGTGTGTATATATATGTATGTGTGTTTTTAATTAACTTTACTTAATTTCCTTTTCTTTTCTCATCTGCATCTGGATAATAAGGCGCAAATTGTACAATGTATGGATTCTAAAGACACTACGCTTAACTTGAATGGATTTCATTTGTTTTTGTTTTTGTTTCTTTGTTGTTATTTTTGTTTTTTGTTTTTTACAAGAATCTTCTTAGTTCTCGATGCTAACAGCTAACGGCTTGGAATTTGTTTATAACTTGTTGTTTGCTAAATTGGAGTGTTTTTTCTGGATTTAACTCCGATGCTGTCGCCGCTATCAGTAACCATATTTGTCTTGCAGCGAGGACATAACATCATTGGCCAGATTACTTAGCCTACCAGCGACCTTGTGCACACCCTGACGCACACTCTCCTTCACATCGTCCAGATCCGGCGCATTGAAGTTAACAGCAGTCGAATAGCCCCCGCCGCTGTCTGGAAGCAGCAAGAATCAAAATTAACAAACATTCAATTTGAATTGAATATGCATGCGTAACTTACTGCGATTGCTCATGCCGCCACCTGGCGTACCATCGTTAAAATAGTCCGACGAGGAGATCGCACGCGAACCCTGGAAACGATTTAGATTCGCGCTGATATCGGCTGGTGATTGCTCGCTCGCAAAGAACTGATCGGAGCCGAAGCCCTTGGAGTTGCCAAACTTTTGCTGTGCCACAACCGGATCGTTGTTGCTGCTGACTTTGTTTTTACTCCTGTTGGCGGCAGCAGAACTGGAACCGATGCTGCTGCTGCTTGCCTTGGGCTTGTCGTAATCATTGCTGGCCGCAAACATCGATGTTATATTGCTGTGCGTGCCGCCAATGGGCTCAATTGTCTCATAGCCCAGGGCATCCAATTCAAATTTGTCCAATTTACTGACGCTGCTGCTGCTGGAGCTCTCCTTCTTGTCGCCAGAGCCGCTGCCATACAAGCCCAACGAATGATCATTAAAGAAGTTATCGTTCTCCAATGCAGCGAGTTTGCTTTGAGCACTGGTTTTGGGTGCAGCCGATTGTTGTATGGTCTCCATGTCGCTAATGGCCGAGTGTGCCACATCTGAGCCCCTCAAGCTGAAACCCATGCCCAGTCGCTCCATTTGCTTGGCCTTGGCGGGATCGATGCTCTTCAGCTTGGCCTCCTCGCGCGTTTTTTGCAACGACAGATCTTGATAGGCCAAACGCATGCTTGCCATGCTTTCCATTTCCTCCTCGGCCGTCTGTGACTTATCAATCGCTGCTGCATTTCCAGCGGCTGCTGACGTTTTACTTTCATTTGCAGCATTCGCGCGTGCCTCAATATCTGCAAAGTTTGCTGTCACCTTCGTTGCACCCAATCCGCCCACTTTGCGTGCGCCCAACTGTTGCGATATGGGAATGATGATTAGGTTTGGACATATCGAAGTTTGATTAATACACTTACTGCTCCTCTCTTGGGCTGAATTTTGCGAACACCAATGGAAGATGGAACCGCTGCCGGAGTAACAAGTGAATTGAGAAGATCCACGCTGGGCGCTCCAGCACCTGTTTCTACCGTAGCTGTCATCACTGTTGGCTTGATGTCCAGCTGTAAGAAAAACTCGTTTAGTAACCAACTAAGTAAATCCGTCTCATGCATGCACAAATGGAAACTTCAACTTAAGCTGTAACTGGGAGAATCTTGTGTCTTTTGGTTTGGCATTACCTTAGCGTTGGTGATGTTATTATTCTCCAACTGTGCATTTGCATTGTCGTTGTCGCATTGAGCAAAGAAATCGTCCTCATCCTCCTTGGCAGCTTCATTGCCCTCGCTCTTGTCTAGCGTCGGATCCAAGTGTAGCTTTATCAGTGTATTGTGGGGCAACGGGAGAATAAGATTCGTGTGAAGCGCAAGCGTGTTAGTTAAAAATCATGTAATACCAACAGCGTTCAACAATTCGAGCATAAATATAACACAACACAAACATAAAAAAAACGGAGGCACTGGCTCACCTTGGTTCCATGCACCTTCATTGCCTGCTGCGCCTGCGCCGACAACTTATCCCTGTAGAGCTGTGCAGCCCTGGAATTGTATTTGACTTGAGCATCGCTGCTGGTGCTGTTGTGGGAGCGAAAGAATTGGGCAGCATTCGCATTCCCGCCCAGCTGCATTTGACGCAGTTGCAGCCAGGTCCAGTTGGTGTCCAGGTTAGTGCTACGCACAAAGGTCAGGTGCACGCCGAGATTGCGATGCACGGCAGAGCAGTCGATGCATATAAAGATTCCATAAGTTACGGAGGACCAGGTGGGCGCTTTGGTTGCACAATCAAAGCAGGACTGCAACAACAAAATTTAATAATTTGGTTGCTAGGGTTAAATTTTTAGGCTGTAAGGAAACTGACCTTGTTGGCAGGTTGCGCTCGCAGGCGACTAAATACGGCTTCGATTTCTTGTTTTGTGGGTCCCACTGCATTGTTGGACATATTGTTATTGATGACGATGCGCCTACTGTTTGATTTTTTTTTTTTTTGCTCGTATTCGAGTATGGATTTGTGAACTGATTTCGTGGCTGACTCTTCCTCTTCTGTTTTGCAGGCGTTGTACACTGTGATGTTGTATTGATTGGCAGTTGTTGCTGAATGTGTACTGATTGCTGGTGGTACGGATTTTATGGCAAACTTATTGAATTTTTATGCAAGTGCATTTGGAAACGATTCGAATGCTTGCTTTTGCTTTATTGTTTTAAGAATTTTTGACGTGTATTTTTCGATCCAGTCTCTTCCACGTTCAGGTTAGAGATGAGTAGAATGTGGGTAAGTGCTACCCAATTTAACCAGTGACAAATACCAGCTGTGGCCAAGTAACAGTAATAGCCATTAAGCGAATGTGAAAGAAGATTGTACAAATTGCATTAAAATTAATAATGTAACTCTAAACCTAAGACAATTTTTATAAAAAATAAAAAAAACTACATTTTCTTTTTCTTTCCAAATAATAGTGCTGCTAACATGTTAGCAATTGAAAAAATTTAGGGTGCCCACAGATATGGGTGTAACTGTTAACTGTTGCCAGAACTGTCCACTCGCTTTTAAATTGAAAATGAACCGCGCTCTTGAAGCAAATTCCAAAAACAAAAGAACTATTACTAACGGCTTTCTTAACTGATTTTGTTGGCGACATTACTTTGTTACCATAAATGCATTGATTCTTCACACAGTCTCACATAACACTTGGCAAGTCCACTCGCGTGTTCCAGTTCATTGATTGGCGTTGGGTCAACGACTCTATCGTCCATTTCACGCAGTATCTGCTCGAGTTCTTCTATGGTGAAATCATCATAAATATTGATTTTCTCCATTTTGTCACTAATCTTCTCATCAGGTTTAACATCCTCCTTGTGAAACATTTCAACATCAGAATTAATTTTCATCTTTTTCTTTTTGGCTTTAGGCTTATCACTTTCCTTCATTTTTTTCATTTTGGCGTCAGACTTAACATTTTCTTTATTTTCGCTTTGTTTGATTTTCTGCATCTCCTTAACTTTGGCATCTGTGCTAATATTCTCCTTCTTTTCAATAGAAACTTCCGCTGATTTCTTTTTCCTTCCTAAGATAATAATAATAAAAATTATATTTAGTTTTTTTTTGTGAGCAAGTTCATTTTTGAAATAATTTCTTGCCTCTGTTCGAAATTTTATTCTCAGCTTCAGTGCCTTTCACTTGCTTCTGCTTGTAAACGCATATTTTTACGTGCCTGTTCCGCAAGTTGAGATATTGAAAGATCTTGGGGCACGTCGGGCACTTATAATTCGGATATTCGCAGCTATGGGAGGATACTTGTTCCTCTAGCAAAAAATCACGACCACATGTTTGGCATTTATATTTTTTTTTCATATGCACATTTTGATAATGCTTGCGCACTACGCTTAGACTTTTACCCCGATAAATGCAGTCTTGAGACGGGCATTTGAAGGATTTGCTTTCATTGGGATCCACTTTGTGCACATTTTCCAAGTGCTTAAGGTATGGATGGCGATTCTTATATACCCTGCCGCAATTAAATTTGCACTTGTATTCGCGAATTGGTAACATCTCGAATAAATCGGGACACACAGTTCCTCTTCTATTTTTGATCTTAAACATTTTTATAGAACTTGCTCACTCAACGTGCGTCCTCGTACAAAAGGAATGTGCTGTGTATCGTAGTATGAACATAAGTATGTATGTTCATATATACATATGTATGTATGTGTTTTTGACAGTTAGGATGTACAGTGCTGTACAGTACCACTTTTTTTCCCTTTGTCAACGAGTAGGTATATGATAGAGGTAAATTTTCATACAACGATTTTGTGCCAAAATTATATACCTACTCGTTGCCTTTGTCTTATGCTTCATTAGATTAATTAGATATATTTTTAAATTTATTAAATTTTACTAGTAATTATGCAGTGCTGCATAGTAACTTAATAATGCAGTTTTTATTACAGTTATGTACAAAAACATGCATACATATGTATTTAAACGTATACATACGTATGTTCATATGTATATGCGTATTGTGTATTGCTTTCATCGCTGTTCTCCTGTTTTTTTTTGCATGTACATACATATGTATACATATACATATGTATATATATACATATGTATGTATATTTACAAAAAGGGCTTCTCACAATTTGCTTTTGATTTTTTGTAAATGTATAATATATTATATGTATATGTATGTAATACAAACATACATGCATATGTAGAATACATTTTGCTGAGATTCCGTAACTGCGTACCAGCATTTAATTAGTCAACTGGCTTGTGTGCCCTTTCGCACACATATAAAACACATGTCTCAGTCGCTCTCATGGCAACCACCTTTACCTGTACCAGCAGGTTAACATCTGCCATCTTTGATTTCCTGCAAAAAAGCCACGCCTACCTTTTAATACATTTTACATAGACAACCGGCTTAAATTGGTATTTTTATTGTCTTACATTTTATTTGTAATCATTTAAAGAAAAACAAACAGTGAAATATTCATGAAATGGGCGAAAAATAAAGACTAAAATTCTGAACTCTTATTCAAACTAGAATAACAAGTCAAATTTCGTGTTAACCTAATTACATATCTAATTCTATATCAATATGGTGATCGGCGGGGCATGTTGAAAGCATCACCCAAATCTTGAACACTACGACTTGCAGCTGGAACATTCCAATCGTTGGCAATGGGATTGCGATTGGGCTTGCGTTTGCGGCCACCCAAACTAGAAAACTCTTCAGCGGCCGAAAGATCACCGGAAAAAATCGAATGATCGGTTGGCACATAATCCGATTCCGATTCCGACTCCTGTTTCATATTCGACTGCCACGACGCGTACGAGGTATTTCCTCCAATCGATTTGTCCGCGTTTGTTACTCGAAACTTTGGTTCCTGACGCGGCGGCATATGTTTGCCCGACAAGGGTTTTATAGCCAGATCGCCACACATATAATCACAGAATGTGTAACACCAACGGGACACCATCGACTGTGTGCAGTAACGGCTGCGATCGTTTTCCTCATGAAACTAGAAGATTTCAAGCCATTGAACATAAATTATGATATGATTAATGTCAACTCACCTGGCACGCAATGCCTGCGCTATACTCAAAGAAATCTTTCAGGAAAAAGTTATCCGTAACGCTTTTCGTAATATTATTGATTGGCAGGTCAGCAATATCCATGACCTCCTTTTTCAGCACATAAAATAAATACTGCAGATCGTAGATTTCAATATTAACATCCAATTCATCGCTTTCACTCTGCAGATATCGGAAACAGCCATCAACCACAGGCATTTGGTCAGCTGTTGTAAAGACCACTAAAGGTTTGCTATCGCCTTGGCAGTTGCGCAGGTACTCCACAATGCTTTCATACAGCCTGCCCATGTTCTCCTCTCCCAAAGCTTTTGGCGGCAACGGGAGTTGATGTGTCGTCAACATATG
The DNA here is from genome assembly GCA_035044645.1 of Scaptomyza parva. NCBI lineage: Eukaryota > Metazoa > Arthropoda > Insecta > Diptera > Drosophilidae > Scaptomyza > Scaptomyza parva. Next base: position 8,081 of record JAWNNT010000142.1, on the reverse strand, counting down.
TTGCTGGGAATCGCTGCCCTGCCCAAAAATCAATTGTCCCGGATTGATAAGACTACTATAACATGAGAGTTTGCCCGACTGCAAAGTAAATTGGCAAGCGGCAAATTCGGCCGGTATGTAGACATCAGCTAACATTGCCTTGATGAAGTAGTTGAAAGCGACAAACATGAATTCGGTGTTTTCTAAATCTATGTTCAAAGAGATTTGGATAAGTAATCGGTTAGCTTTTGATATTTTAAATCGCTCACCATGCTGAGCTTTCGCTCTTAAAACTATGTTCTCAATTGTGCGTTTCTGGCGCATTTGGTCTCCTGTAATTTCGCGCTCAGAACGACCAACTTCGGAGAGAGCGCGGCCTGTGCAATCGAGGGGCTCCTTTACGGCACGCACAGACATGTTAGCGTCTTTTGCAGATCTCCTGTAGGGACCTTTGTCTCCTTCACTCATGTTCTATTATTGAAAACAAAGTTGCTTCGTTCAATCATATTAAGTTTACAAATTTTTTGACAAGCACACTCACTTGCCATATGTCGCCGCACCGACTTACAGCCGTGGTTATGGGCAAATTTCGGCTTTTGTTCCAGTCGTTCACGAATTGCATAAAAGCATTTACTTTTTTTGGTGCCATTGAGAAGTCTTTATTTTTATAGTTTGACAATTGCAAATGAACTTAATTGTGTTATACAGTTAATGCAATTCATAAATATAACTTACCGATTCGCTCAATACGAAAATCGAAAAAATTAATGAAGTAATGAAGCAAACTCCTCTGCGATGAAACAATATGCGCGCTCTGAAGTATCAGCAAATAGACGGCAAAAGCAACGATGAAGAGAAAAACGCAATAACGGACTGAATAAATTCATACATACAACTTTCGACAAAAGTGTGCGTGCGTGTATGTGTCTATACGTTTGCCTTATGCCTGGAAAAGTATAAACGTATGTATGTATGTACATATAAAATGCTTGATCAACAAAACAAACCGTAAGTTTTGGAAATCAGCTGGCCCTGTTCGTATCTGGCCTATGCTTTACAGCTTTAAAGGGTTAAAGAGGCAGAGAGATAAATATAATTTTATGTGTCTATAAAGAGTAATACTTCTTATTAATATTCTTATTTACCAATTTTTGCAAATGATATAGGATAACATTTCAAAATATTTAATGCGCGCGTTGGCAGCGCGGTATTTTTGTGGCTGGCCACACATAGCAATATAACTCCACACTTAACATATTTTCAGCTATCGATAACGTTTAATATGTTACAGTTTTCTCTGCTAACAGTAGAATTCACAGACCAGTTAACATTGAGATGGGTAAACAGCGCTGGTCATGTTAAGTAAGCTTGAAAATGTATCGCAGAGGCGAAGCATACAAAAAGTAGCGAGTATATGCATTACCCCTCAAACGCTGAACAGCTGCTTTTGTTTCTATCTTCTTTGCCCACACTGATTGTTGTGAAATCGTATTTGATTTTGTTGTGATCATGAAATACACATATGTTTGTATGTACAAAGGCTATGTGAGTTTTTCTTTCATTTAAGTCGCAAAAAAAAAAGAAAAATAAATAAAGCAAAATAATTTTATTTTAAATGTGATTATATAACTATTTATTGAAAATTATATATAATTAAATATATTAAAAAATAAAATATATTAAAAATATACAATTGTTATTGCACATCACATTGGTGTAATCTAAGACGCGCTAGTAAATGCAAGCCGTGTACGATTTCTGAAAAATCAGCAGGCGGCAAAAATGGATTTGCATTCCGAATCATGGTAATGCGGTCACTTCAGAAGATCCATCAATATGCCAGAGTTGAGTAAATGATCGCGACACGTTGGAGAACCGCCAGCATTGTTACCTAGCGCCCAAACAGTTAGCTTCTGCACATCATCATGGGGGCTGGAAAGCAGCTCAATACATATAGGCACAGCACCAGCCTCAATGACAATTTTCGTTTGATGCGATGTACCCGATGCAATGTTCGTCAGCGTCCAGGCTGCCTCAATGTGGATTCAATAGGACATCTGCAGCAGCAGCATTAATTGCTCATCTCCTGCGATGATGTATTTTGCTGTGCAGCACCCAAACCTGTGAGTGCTTGCAACAGTTGTTGCAGTTTGTTGCTGTTTGCAGTTGTTGCACCCAACACTGGCGACGGTTGTTGCGGTGGGTTTGGCAGTATTGGCAGTAGTTTTAATTTTGCATTTTGTCAAACCATCTAAAATAAAGAAACTCAATTAAATATATATATTTTAATAAATAATTCTTAAGCCTGCAAACTTACCTTTACATTATTGCTGCATAATTTTTAATTTTTTCGCCCTGGGCCCATGTTTATTTTGTGCCTTCATTAGATTTATGTCTTGCCACATCCACTTCGCTTTTTTTCTTGTTAGTATAACTAACAATTTTTTTAGTAACTCTACCCGGTGGATGTAGCAGCTGTTCCTTTTATCAAACCAAGTTGGCAAAAGCATGTTCGTTCTCCGTATACACTCCTCTGCCATATTTTTGCACAAACTCCTTGACTGCGGCGACTTTTGAATTCCGTGCCTGTATCAGATCTTCATAATTCCCACTTGCAAAAGTGTCCATATGGTTGAGGGCTTCATCGCACTTTGGGCAATTAAACTTTTTCTTGGCAATCAAGTACCCGTCAAAATATCTTCGAGATACTAGCTCTCCAACCGATACTTCGGGCGTACTTGATGCTTCTTCCACGCCCTCACAATTCAGATTAATGCCAATTCCAATCTGTTGAATTGTGGGTTGCGGCGCCTCGCTTTCATTAATGCGATTTAAGGGCCCTTCAAACTCCAAATCATAATCCAACTGTAGGTCATCGTCATTATCCTCGCAATTGGCATTCTTCAAATATGCTGTTGATATTATTTTCATAGTCATCAATCTGGCCGTCAAATATTGCATTTCGCGAACTGATGGGTTTGTGTTGTTTCCCAGTTTTGACCGGATAGCCGAAAAAAAATTTTCTAAGCTATCTTGATTAAATCGAGATGTGTGGATATAATCAATATTTCAATTTTTAAAAAGTTCGTCCGTTAGCCTTATTATATTTTGTACGGTCATTAAGAATCCTCCATGGCAGCGATTTCATGCAATTGGTCTAATGTGGCATAGGTATTCATGAAAGTCACGCAGTTTTGATTTGTTTTCAGACGATATCGGGTTTTTGTACCCTTTCTTGTGTGATTTGCAATTTAACAAATCAAACCCGTCGTTAATTTTCAAAACAAAATCTGCCGTCGCCAATGCATTTTTCATATTGTTTTCTGCGAAAAGTTTATTTTTGTGGCAGACTTTTATGGCGTTCCCCACAGATCTTGAAAATACCTGAACGGCCAATTTAACACTAATTTTTTCATAAAATCTTGGATTTATATGTTTGTCACTTAGCTTTGGCACCATGCGCGTTGTTGTGCTCTTTTTATCAATTTCGTAAATATCTCGTATTACATCCCAGCTAGCCATGCCGTTCGGGGTTACGATTAAATCGGCAAGAAGACTATTCCTTAAACTTTTCATCAAATGTACATAATCATATAAAAGGTATATTTCATTCCCATTTGCGTCAATATATACAATTTCCTTTCCCGATGGCATAAGCCTATTATACACACCAATGTTTGTGCCGGATTGGTCGCATACAACGGCCTTAACAATTAAGCCCATGTTGCTTAAAACATCAATATTTTCAACTATGCACTGGGTCGTTGAATTTACTATAGATTTCAAATCCCCAATGCAATAGTAGGAAAATGCATATTTCCACGGCTGAACAAGCCTCTTTATTTGAAAAAAAAGGAAAGAATTTGAAACTATTGGGTCGCGCTCTTTTTTTCCATAATCTTGAAAACCGTCTATCTGGTATGTAGTGCTATTATATTCCAGCTCGGAACGTCCGTGCATCTAATCAAAAACAAGCACGCAGTTTCTTTCTGCTTCCGGCATCAGTGCCACATGCTTTCTGATGCATTTACATACTGACTCATTTATGCCCGGAGTAATTATTCGAATTGGGCTCCTAGGACTCGGTAAATTAAATGAAAGGGCATCACGCATAAATTGATATCCTTTTGATGATCGAAAATTTATGTTCATCAAAAGGTTTTTTTGCACAGCAGTAAATTGGTTCATGCGTGATTTTTTTAAAAGCAATGATGCAAAAAACTCTGATTCTGCGTTCACATTGCAGGGAATCATCAAGCTGTTCACCGCATTGCCCAATCATCATCTCTATCTTTTAATTTCAGCCGCAATGCTGACTGTTCTTCCTTAATTTTTGAAAATTTGGCCGACAAATCATTGTATTTGGCTTCCATGGCGAAGAATTTTGCACGCCAATACGTTTCATTGCGGCAATGCACTTCGCAACGTGGGATGGACATTTTTTTAAAGATTTTTTTTTAAAATGTCTTCAGGATGGAAATGTTTGTTACATATAAAAAGCCGCCTGTTCTTTTTAAAATTCGGCTTAATATCACAAACACTTATCCACTCGCTTTTAATCCTTTCATCCACTGGAAATGTATGCAACAATGATGGTGGATTGCTGACATTACAGTTAACAATGCAGCAATAGCGTGTTGATATTCCAGCTTTAAGAAAATGGTTATTTTTGGACACGTCTGCGTGACCTATTTAATTAAATATTGTCTTATATTAGATTTGGTATATATAACACCATTATATAGTTTATCAAGGAATTGTGAACACACATAGTGAAAAGAGCGCAGCTCTTGGTGATGCAATATTCTAAGAAATTTAATATTTGGAATATAGAATTTATATATAATCGGTATAGTTTTAGACGGTTTTAAAATGCCAGGCAAGCGGATATCGTTCGACATGAACCAGTTGGCTTATTACAACTCCACCATCGCGAATTGCAATTAGCAAGAGAACTGTATACAACATTCTAAACCGCGTTAAAAACGAGGAAAGGATGGAGGCGAAGCCTTCAACTGGTCGGCCGCGGTCAATAACTCCAAGGGCAGAGCGAATTATGGTCAGAAAGATCAACCAAAATCCAACTATTTCGACCAGAACGCTTGCCAATGAGATGAAGACGGGATGTGGAATCACCATATGTGGCGAAACTGTCAAAAAAGCCATTAAAAGAAACGACTTTTCATCTGGAGCTGCTCAAAAAAAGAAACGTTGTTGTCGGCGGTGCATGTTAAAAGACGTTTAACTTTTGCTAGGATCCACGTGGGACAGCCAGATTCATAATTGGACGACGTAGTATTTTGTGATAAATCCAAGATTATGCTTTTCTATAATGATGGACCCAGCAGAGTGTGGCGCAAGCTGTTGACAGCACTTGAAAACAAAAATACTATACCCACTGTTAAGTTTGGGAAATTGTCAGTGATGCTTTGTGGGTGCATCTCGAGCAAAGGAGTTGGAGAATTTTGCTTCATTGAAAATACAATAGATGCCCAACAATATTTAAGTATTTTGAACACAAATTTGGTAGCCAGTGCCAATAAATTTGGATTTATTAATGATGGCAAGCCAACTTACAAGTTTTACCAGGACAATGATCCCAAGCACAAAGCACACATGGTCAGGTGCTGGCTGCTTTATAACTGTAAAAAGGTGTTCGATACACCTTTCAAAAGCCCAGACCTCAACCCAATTGAAAATCAGTGGGCCTATCTGAAAAAACGTACTGCCAAGCGCCATCCGAAAAATAAGAATGATCTCAATGCGATAATCTTGGAAGAATAGCAAAATTTTCCATTGGAATACGTCCAAAATCTAATAAAATCGATGAAAAGGCTGGAATCGATTATGAAAACCAGCGGTGGACATACAAAATATTAATTATAGTTTAAAACCAAAAACTGATAGAAAGATTAACATTGTTTAAACACTTTATTGACAGTTGAATTTTGTGCCTTTGTTAATATTTTTAATATTTCTTTGTTAATGCTTGTGTTTTTTAACTTTTGTTTAATGGGCCTAAGAGATAATTAACTGAACAACTTATAAAAAATAAACAAAAAAATTAAAAATTAAATTAAAAAATTAAACTTTCTTCTTGAATTTTCTTTTTCTTGAATTTCAAAAAACTTAAGAAACACCGGAGATATAAAACCATCAAGCATTGGTACAGAAGTGCACAACCATATGTGTATGTCTCTCAGCCCGACCGTCTGTATGGTCAAGGGTTAAGGGTATCTTTTAGTCGAGCTTACTCAACTAGAGCCTTCTTACTTGTTTTAACCAAATCATGGGTTAAGGGTTCAACAACAAGACACTTACCTAATTGCAGTGTGGGCATAGCTCCAGATTTTAGGTTTTGAATGCCTATGCATTCATTTTCGAAATGCAAATTGCACACTCTTGTGCATGTTTTTAAATTCTCAATGTCTAATTTTAATTTTTCGCACCATTCCCCCGAAACAATTTGTTGCCGCCAACGCAGTTTGCAACAACGCACTTGTATTGAATCCTTTTTTTAATGTCCTCCATTTAATTAATTTAAATTATTGCTTTATTTAATTTTTGTTTTAACAACTGATTATAACTCTATAACACTCTTTAACAACTCCGTACAGAAACACGCGTGGAAATAAAATGCAGATTTTCCTTCTTACGCTAATTCAAATTCACATTCACCTATTAATTTTACTACCTATTCATACCTTTAACGGGTTTGTAGTAAAGTTTGTAACATGCAGAAGGAAGCTTATCCGACCCCATAAAGTATATATTCTTGATCAGCATCAACAGCCGAGTCGATTTAGCCATGTCCGTCTGTCGATCTCAGGAACTACAAAAGCTATAGTGTCCAGATTTTGGATATAAGCTGTCCTAATCCCGAGGCATAGCAAGTTTGTTTCAAATTTTCAATATAATGAATATCTGTTAAATTTGTATTAAAATCGTTTAAGAAACTCCAGAGATATATAACCTTCAAGCAGGTATGTGTATGTCTCTCAGCTCGACCGTCTGTATATTCAAGAGTTAAAGGTATCTTCTAGTCGCTCTTACTCGACTAGAGCCTTCTTACTTGTTTTGTTTTGCATATTTTTCGTTATTTCGTATTGTTCAAATGTTAGCCCATATATTTTAAAATTCAGAGTTAAAACCAGCGTCTTATTTTTTCCTTTTAATTATTTTTATTTTTAAACATTTTTTAAATTAAATTATATATACAATTGATCAATTAATTCTAAACATTTTAAATATATTTAATATTATTTGTATATATAACATTTATTTATTAAATTAATATGCTTACATATATTATTAAATCGTATAATATGCAGTTGTTGACAGCAAAACTTGACCTAGGTCAGGCCCTGCTTAGTGAGTATGCATGTCACTGTGCAATATTGAATAGGAAATACACAAATAACCATGTGTGTGCATGTGCATATGGGCATAGAGAATGGATCAAAACAGATACACTTGCTGCTTGTTTTTGCTTAGATGACAAACTGCACAGAGATAAAATACCCTATATCCCAATATTGAATAAAAGTTAATGAAATTTTTAAAATAAAAATTTGATATTAACATAATGTATTTAGAGTATATAAGTTAAAAATTAATTCATTTTAGTGGCAGCTTATAAAAATAATTTTATTTATTAACAATGTCCCACTAACTCCAATATACATATAAACTTATAAAGTAGTAATGGTATGTTAGTCTCTTGCGTTTAGCTAATTAATTACGCAAAGTTCATTAATAGTCGACACTACCCTATCATGTTAGTTGGCAGCCAGCCGATTGAAACAAAAGTCTAAAATTGCAAATCTCAACCTATTTGACAACAACAAGAGAAGTGAAGCACGGCAACAACTAATTTTGCCACGCGCCTTCCACACTTTGCAATCAAAACAAAAAGATAAACAATTATGGCTGACAATGATGGCCGCCTTTGTTATGATGCTCTCCTCATGCACCAGCTGACTATGAGAGAGGGGCCTACTCGCTATATCTAGGTTTCCCCTCTTGTATGCTTCGACAACGCACAATGCTAACTAACATAACATACCACTGCTGTTTTCCAGTCTTATTTTATGTTAGTCTAT